>CP094635.1:2784802-3518824 GCA_023657505.1 Camelina hispida | reverse complement strand
TGATCGATCGTCCACTGCTCTGCTCACTGTTGAACGAGATGTGCGGCGACGGCGTGAAGAGAGACAGAGACGATAAATGACCAAAAAATTATAAACCCTAGTAATTTGTGGTCTTAAAAAGTATAGTATACGGGCCTTATATATGGGCCTTATCTAGACGACTAGCCCATTCTTAATTCACCCCATCTCAATTCTTTTATGTTTAAGCATGGCTCAAAATTACTAAATTAGGGATGGTTATCTATCACTATCATACATCCACAATGAGAGAGGGAAGAGAACTCAATTTATTTATATGCCATTCTGAATATCAATCAAACTCACAATCCTCAGTTCACTTTCTACATATTCGGATATGTTTCCCTCAAAATCAGAAAATCTCATCAACAGAACTCTAAACAACAGGAGTTCACTAAAGTGGTAAAAGAGTAGATCAGTTCCTAGGCAGGACTTTTGAGCATGTTGTCCTCACTTGACCTAAGGGACCAGTCAATACATGATAACTTGATAGTTTCATCATCGACATGGCAAAATCTCTGCGGAACAAGGACGGATCAGAAGCATATGCTTTCACCCACAACTCAGTCTCTTCACTACCCATTAGTTGCTGATCAGAAAACAGCAGCCCTTTCTTCTCCATCAGTCTCTTGTAGTAGCGTGTTCCAAAATTTTCATCACCTCCTTCATTGTTGTAGCTCAAGTCGATCACTCCATCATTACTACTGCTTCCTGAGCTCATACCGTAGCTGTTTCTGGAATCTGCTGCAGGTAAGGACGGTACTAAACCAGGGGATGCAGATGGAGATGAAGCTGAGACAGAGAAGGGGCATTTCGTTTTCAGTTCTTGGACGATCCCTGGATTGAAATCAGGGTCAGGCTTCCCGGTTCCTGAGAAGTTGTACAGACGGTTCTCAAAAAATGTGCAGTGGGTAATGCCTATGCTGTGTGCACCTGCATTAGGAACAGTCATAAGAAAAGAATCATTAGCAACAGTCAGAACAAACGACTCATGTCACAAAGAGGATTTAAGCACTTCCAAGATGTCACAAATAGTTAAGCATTTCCAAGATGTCACAGAGAGTTAAGCATTTCTAAGAAGTGAAGAATACCTAATACAAACCAGATTTAGCTAAGCAGAGAGAGAGAGAGGGAGATGTTGACATTTAGAGGTGAGAAACTACCGAATAAGCTGACGGTTTCTCTCCTGCTGAATCCTCTGGAAGCAAACCTCGCAAGAATCTCAGAGAGAATAGCTTGTGGTCCAGGAAGCTCGTCTTGCGCAATTTTCTTGAAGGCCATTGCACTATCTTTTCTTCCAGTCTCCAGAGGATAAAATGGACCACCAGCCTGAGAGTTTACAAAGACATGATTAAGGCGTTGCATAAAAATATCAACATGAAGAAACCAAAAGAGTGAGCTAGAGAGGCGAGATATATATACCACAAGGACTGCTTCTCTAGCAGCCAAGACAAGAAGATCAGCACAGGAAACAACTCCAGGGCAAACAGTCTCCAGCTCAGACTTAATGGCGTCAATCACATCAAACCCTTTCAAAGACAGGTTTGGAGTTGCTTCTTTCTCAGAAGTATTTGATTCATCAACGTCTAGAAGGACTGATGCATCACATCCCTGTAGCACAAACACACAAATCCCCAATTTCAACATGAGCAAACTCCAATCAATGCTAAAGAAAACATAGAATCTGATTCGCTAAGTATGATCTAAACAACATCAAATCCATAGCCAAAGATTGAGAAATAAACCGCCTGATTGAAATTGTAAAGCTAAAACAACATGATTCCAATTACAGAGATGAACTTAAAATCTGAAACAGAGAGATCAAAATACAACACTCGCGAAACAAGATCCCAAACAATCATCAACAGATCTATCGTAGATTAAGGGAAATCCAAAAATCAGAAGAATCACTGACCTCGATGAAGCAATCGTGAAAGAGGAGACGGATGAGAGAAGGAGCAACGCTGGGTTTGACATCGGAGATATCTCTGATGGATTTAGCGATGATTTTCTCGGCGGAAGGGCAAGATTCACGGTAGTAATCGTAGTGGAGGGAGGAAGACCGATCGATATCTTCAGCGACGGACATGAACATGAAATCATCGTCGAAGAAATGCTTCTCGGAAACCTTGCCACCGCCGTCGGTACGATTCGCCGTGAAATTGCCGTTTCCAAACTCGATTCGGTAAATCGCGATGTAGATGCTGAGAGCGATGACGGAGCAAGTGAGTAAAACGATCTTGTAGTCTCCGAGATACTTCATTCTCGTTTCTTCTGATTTTGTTCGTCGTCTGCGACTGTGAGTTTGTGATTTGTGAAGTTTGGGAAGTGAGATTGGGGATGATGATGATGATGATGATGATGATGATGATTGTGAGCTAAAGGAGTGAAAGAAGCGGGAAGTTAAGTCGAAATTACGGTTATACCCTCCGTGTCCCACGTGAAGTCGGTTCTGCGTTTGTTAGAGACGGTTAAGTTTTTGTGGTACAGTCGAAATCGAATTGTACCGTTTGCGAGAGAGCTGTGATCTGGTGTTTCTCGAATACCGTACATATCATACTCCCGTATATTAAAAAGGTGTTATCTCTAAAGACTAGAGTAGTATAATTAAGGTTAGAGGCTTATATAATAGTATGATTTTCACGAAATATTTAGTATATGCGATCAGTCGATTAATCATTGTTTGTAGGATCAGTAAAAAAATATCTTGAAATTTTATGTCTTTTTACGGTGCAAAAAATTCAACCAAGCGATGGATATATAGTCTTGAGATCAAAGTTGGTTGGAGCATTCATAGACTTTATAGTCATCAAGGTGATCATATATCAAATTTGGTAACTTTTTATTGATTGTTGATCATTAGTGTTATATTGAACTAGTTGTTGGATGTTGGTCGGTAAAATTTCAAAGCAGAAAAGAGTGTATTAAATTATGTAACCAGATATATTTGTTTCTTATGAATATGGAAGGGGTTTTTATGAACTGTCATTTCAAAAATTATTTGATTGATTCTTGTAGTTATTATTTATCGAATTGAGTACTATATTTTAGTGAAGGGCTCAACCTTGAGCTTATTATTCCAAAATTTAATAAATATAAATATATATGTGAACTAGGCGTCAATAAGCAGCCAAGCGTGTCTTTAGGCAAATATGATATATTACTATTTGAAATTTTAAACATAAAGCTTCTTGAGTTGGTTATGTATTATGAAGCTGTGTTCTCTGGTGTGGGTTCAAACCTCAAGATGACCATTTTACTTTTTATGTATCTTATATTTATAAAATATTACAAAAAAGCTTTAGGCCTCTCCAACCCAAGGACCGGCCCTGATGTAGAACTTGGAAAAAAAAAACGATATGAGAAAAGTATAGACTACAGAGGCAGAAACAGTCGTCATTTATGGGCTTTGGTGTCAAACTATGAAATTGTATAACTTACACTATTATATGATATTATCGACCGATCTTTATATAATATTTCTACACTTTATTTTAATTTTCTTGAATAATCAAATTGTAGGATATACGAAAAACATTAAGACTTGTTCTTACTAATCACTAATGCTTATATATATATATAAATTGTAAAAGAAATAAGTAATCAACAAACTAACAATTTTCTGTAGCTGTTACCATCAAAACATAATTCAACCGGTTGACAAAACAATAAAAGAATACAAGAGTACCATGAACCTAGAAGTCAACCCGTAATTTAAGATGTGACCAAAAGCCAAAGTCAAAACCTATTTTAATAACTATCACGTCAATTTCACAACTTCTTATAGTCAGTTTTACGATTTTTGCAACTAACATATGTATTTGTTATATTGATATCACTTATATTATATCTATCAATCTATGTGTCCTAATTGAACTATACTATTACTACCTATTATAATATAGTTTAACTTATATTAAAAAGGGCACTAGTTTGTTTAATTTTGTTGCAACAATTTACTTTAGTGGCTTCGATTGGTAAACAAAAACTCATGGTGTGGTAAACATTTTTAAGGCGGTCAATTAATACAACTAAAACTGGTAAATAAAAACTAAGATACGAATAAGATGTATTACAAATTGCAAACAGAAACAAATTGCAAACAAAACAAACTTTTCAAGTTAGCCGTTTAAAGTTTGAATAGATTAAAGTTGTATACTAGTTGTACTAATTTTTCAATAATTTATAATGAAGTAGAAATAAAATCAAATAACTGATATTGGTTGCCATGAATATGATTGATTGCGATTATATTCTAGTGGAAAAAGTTGGATATGCTATTCTATCACTTTGATATATTTTGGGCTACTATATAAAAATTTAAAAAAACTCATTCAATATCTTTTAATATCATATATTCGAACTCTTTGGCAAGGTATAATTATTTTTTTATTAATATATACATAATAAGATGGTCTAAACACAGCTATTGCATGGGAACAATCGTATTTTATTTACAAAAACCCAACTGTGGGAAATCAACTGAATATTCCATTGTAAATTATAAAGAATACATAAACAATGAATTGGTCGTCTTAATTATTCATGAATACGTGTGAGAATGAACATTTAATTTTGCGGCCTAAGTTTAGAAGTTGACATACTTCATCCTTATTACAAATGTTCGTGAAGTGAGTGCTTTAATTAATTGTGCATTTTGTTTTCACATCACAGTTCTTTTTTGTGTAAAATCGGTTTTTTATCCTAGACAAATTTCGTTGTAATTTTCTATGGAATGAACTTAACGTCAAGGAAAAAAAAACGAAAATACAGCTCGAATAGTAAATATCACACAGTAGATATTTCAACAGTAAAATATGAAATCAAAATGTCGTACACTAAATAATTTGAGTAAATTAATTTTTTCTTTAATCTAAGTTACATACTTACATTGTAGAGTTATGCGCACATATTCAAATATTTGCCAAACGTCGGTTTATATCTCCTCATTCGTTAGGTATTCTTTTAATATTAATTTGACAACATCATATTAAATAAATGGTTATCACACATTCAGTTGAAGACAATCAGACGTAAATAAATGTATGAATAGATGACCCCGACAACAAGAAACATCAATATCTAAAAACTGATGAAACTATCGCTTATAACTCAATTGAAACGATGATCATAAAAACTGGAATGGGAGACAAAAAGAAGGTATATAAAAAAATCGAATGTGAGTCTCCATTTCTCTCATATATATTGAACATCGATCGTACGAGAAATTATAATCGAACTCGTCCGAAGGCGGAGAATATTAAAAAAGGAAAAGAATATTACATTTTTTAATTGGGTATATATAAGAAAAAAAATCCAACTAAAATCACAAATGTGCTTAATTCATCTCGGTGAGCTGAGACCAATGTCCATTCCGTTGAAAGCAATCGGCGCATACATCCATAGATCATCAGAGCTCAATAACTGCATGTGAAATATTAGTTAGATCATTTTCATATATATAACACATGCATGAATGTTCAAAAAAGTTTATTTGCATGCCTTAATTTGGAGCTGCAAAAATTTGACGTAATGAACAGCTTCCTCAAGCATCGTACTGATATCAACCTGTATTTAAGAAATTATCTTTGTTAAGAATTTTTAATTAAAAAAAAAATTATTGTAAGTAAAATTGCATGTAAAGCATGCACGTTTAACGTTTGCATGACTTTTTTTTTTACCTTTGTTCCATTAGGGACGAGATTTTGTAAGATCCTTAGTCTCTCGTTAATCCTTTCTCTTCTTTTCTGCAAGACAAAATGAACATAATATTAATTTTTGACATATTATTGTGGTAAAGAAAAAAACTATTTGACAAATTCTAAACTTCTCGTTAAGTAATAATAATTAAAAAATTACCCTTGCGTAGAGGCTTTGAGGGTCGGTGGCTGCACCACGACTGGCTCTTGTCTTGCCATTGAGGTTGAGGGCCTTTGAGGGATCTTCTTCTTTGGAAGAGGAGTCTTCTCCTCCACCGTCTTGATCAGCATAGTTCGATTCTTCCTCCGAACAGAAAGTGGTGCTTGAGTTCTGTCTGCTCATCATTGCCCCATTCTTTTTTTTCTTCAACTTCTCTCCTTCTTCCCCTTCTCCTCCATTGTTATACCCACTTATATCTATGCTCTTTTGCCCTTTCTTATTCACTCTTGCTCTCTTGTTTTTCTGAGTCCATAGCAAAACCATTTATATATTAGGCAACTAATTAAGAACTCTCTAACTTGACAATGGGTTAGGGACTTAAAACCGATAAATGACTTACGTCGGTAGATGTGGCGCGGGATCTCTTTTTGGAGCCGGTGAGGGATTTTTGATGATCAGTAGTAGTCACAGACATCTCAGATTGCAACAAGCTTTCCTCATCATTGCGGTTCTCCACTACGGTTTCCAAAGGCAAAATAGTCTTTCCAGAAGAGTATTTCTCAACTTCGCACTCACTTGTCTCCTCACCAACAAGGTAAGAGTTAGTATTGATGGTCACATCTTCCATCCCAAAGTTCATTGTCTCATTTTGGTTATCTTCCGCCGCGGGTGGAACCAAGGTGTAGTATCCACTGTTCCCAGCGCTGTAGCTGCTGCTTTCCTGAGAGAAGCAGAAGCTACCGGCCTCGGACACGAGGCTGAGGTGGTTTTGATGAGAACCAAGGTTCCAATACAAACCTTGGTGGTCACCACCGGCTGTGCCAGAGGATGATCCCGTGCCAGGATGATCATAGGAGGCGAGGAGTTGGTTCATGAAATCGGCCTCCTCAGTTGCATAAGTGTACATTCCTCCGAGGTTGTTGCTCCATTCTCCCATGGCTTCCATTTTTCTTTTTATGGTTAATTAAGAGATTAGTCTTAATTAAGAATGTTAGTTTTTTTTTTTGTGTGTGTTGGAAGTCTTGTGAGAGAAGTGAGGGAATGATGGGGAAGAGTTGGGAAGTATATATAGAGAACATGAGAGTTAGTGGATAAATGTCAACACAAATGACACCAGTTACAATCATCTTTCTAATTTAAATTTTATAAATAACCAAGTCTGGGGATACCATTAGATATTGACAGCTAATTCTTGTGGGCTCTACAACTTGGTCATCAAACATAAGTTATATATTTCCGTTTGTCGTATATGACTCTGCATTTCCGTTTGTTCATTGCTTAACATATACTATATGTTAAGTATAAGGTTTTTTTTTATTAAAAACTATAGTTGGTTGATAACTTGATATATTAATTCATGACCAATATGACAAATGGTGAGACATGATGTTTTGGTTGGTATTCACAACATCTTTGGGATAAAATATGGAGGAGCTCATTAGATTTCTCGACTTTGCGATGTCGAATATATTTTAGTTATATAGCATGCATTAGGTTTCCGTTTTACTAATGCATTCGACTATAGTAAGACCCCATATGCTTTCTAACTGCGTCAATCCCTTGAGTTTTAATGTTGAGTATAATATCTATTGAATACAATTAGCAAGTGTTGGTTCACCTTCAAAAAACTACATATATATGATACCTATGAACATTTATTTTCCCTCGAAGGACATATATAGTTCGGTTCCCATACAGTTCAACCTGCCATGATATAAGTTTTTTTCCTTATTTTAATAGTAAAGTAGTTTTTTTCTCCAATATTCTACATATCTTGAGAATATTCCTATTTATCGATAAAATATAGGTGTATTATATCTTAATCAAAAATTCTGCATAATGATATATACAACGTATTAAATAATTTTCACTTTACAAAACTAACAAATAATCGATAAACTTTTGAGTCTAATCAATAGTGGAGATAGTTTATATATTCCCTGCAAATATATGTAGATACACGTAGTTGCCTATACGATTTCTAAAGAAAACAAACTAGTTATATAACTAGAATTACCTATTCCTAAACATTAGGAAAGATAGAGAAATATTTACATATCTCTTTTCTACTTTTGCATTTTTTGTTTTTTTTATATGTTTGTTGTCAGCTGTGTTTTCCCGAATGATTTAAAATCATGCATAATCTAACTCTATGGAGCTAGACGGCTAGATATATGATTCTCGTCTATCGATGATTTAAATCATGTTAAACTCTAACCTTGAACCAATCATATTGGTGGATTAGAGAAACGAGAGAAAATGATTGCGTTTGTCAATTTGGGTATCCTCCTGACAATACTTGCCAATTGTATGTTTTATACTATTATGGAGTATATATCAAAACCGCAATAAAATAAAGAACAGAATATTTCGACAATAAGCGCAATTCACTTTTAGGTCAAGTTGATGCAAAATTAGAAGCTACATTTTGGAAAGCGTGTAATAGTGATTTGAAAACTGCAAAAAAAAAAAAAAAAAAAAAAAAAAACTGCCATGGCCTTTTCGCATAATTTGTAATTAATAAATTAAGTTTAGCTACGTATTTTTCTTTGCTTTTGTTCTTATGATATTTATTTGTTCCTACTACTATCCTTTTCATTTAGTATAGTGCTTATAATGAAACATCTAAGAATTCTCAATCTAATTTATAAATGCAATCAAGTAACTAAAAGCTCTTCCAACTAATTTAGACAGTTTTTTTGTACACAAAATTTGATTCCATAGAACATTGATCACATCAAAAGTAATTCATTTTATATTATCTAAACATATCGAGAGCTCATTTACTTTGCTTAAGTTGTCAAGTTCCAAGGATAAATAACTTTGCAGCAGACAAGATCGAGGGTTTATGAGTTGGAGAGAGAGAGAGAGAGAGAGAGAGAGAGAGAGAGAGAGAGAGAGAGAGATGTGAAGTGGAGAATCAAGAGACCTGGTTGTTGAACGTGACAGTTTTTGTGTCATAATAATGTTTTTAAAACGAGAGAAAAAGGAATTGAAACTGTGAGTTATTTGGATTAACTAAATAGAGTAATAATTGATTAGGCTGAGTCAACCACTGGACGGCCGGCAGATCGTGCGCGTGGAAAGTCCAAAAGCTCATAAGCCATTCTTATTATAAGGAAGGAAAAAAAACACACACTCTCTTTCAGTTAATGTCTCTTTTCAAACCCCAAATAAATTTTAATCTCTTGTTATGAGATTCGAGAAAGTAAAATTTTAAGTATTATTACAAAAGTGAACTAAAAATAACATTCTTGTGTAAATGGAGCATTCCGTCCACCATATTTCATGAATTACAGTATATTCTCCACAACTACACTAATTATAACAATGGTGTAATATTTACTATGTGATTTACGTCAGCAGACTATTTGTGACAATTTACTCAGAAAAATCTATTTTTCACCATCTCTTTCTAAATATTTTTGTAGAGAAATGATTATATAAAAAAAAAATATCATATGGTAGTTTTGTGAACTTTGGACCCAGAAACTATTTGAACTATTTCCCCCCCCCCCCCATGATAAGATCATATAAGAAAAGTTAGAAAACGTTCCTAAATAAGTTAAGTTACCTAAAGCACACTATTGGACATGAGCTAAAGTTGGTTTGTTTTTTATTGAATATACGACAGTTTCCTAAGAAGATTATAATCGTTAATATCCTAATTGAAATCTCTAACTTAACCTCTTAGAAGTATGCAGGAATCGCCAAAGAGGTTATATGAGCTTTTGGACTGTTTGGGAGCTAAATGACGTCATTAAAATAACAAAAAAAAAATAAAACCCAAATATCGACCCTTATGCATAACTGAATTGTATACAATTACACTTAATCAATTCAAGGTAAACCCGATCTTTAGCTAAGCTAGACAGCTAAGTGTCTGCTTTACGCAATACTAAGAGACAACAATATATATAAACCTTACTGTATAAACTCAGTATCATATATGTGTGTGAATTTATGCAGCAATGCATGATGTTATCAGAGTGGAATGAATAGTTAAGGATATGCAAAACCCCAAAAAGGATAAGAAATATTTAGAAGTACATATAAAGAAGAAACTGACAGAGTTTCGTAAATTGATCTATGAGTATGTATGTTCTTTCTTTTTTTTGTTCAAATGAGTATGAATGTAACGTATGTTCAATATCATTTAATACATGTACATTACAATAGGTTGCATAAATTTATGTATTTCTTTTTTTTTCCTGGATTCCGTTGAATAAAATCTGTGAACAGCTCGAAAGACCAAATCGGGTAATCAGATCTGAAATTTTCTTATACTAATGATTAGATTAGATTAAAATTGAATTGCTTTGAACTATTTACTCAGTATTTTTGGGGAGATAACTTTATAAAAGCAATCCTTGCCCGCACGACCAAACATTATTGCATATCAAACAAGTATATATATATTTTTTGCTGGAAAAAGTATTATTATTATTATGCTTTATTAGTTACAATTTATTTGTTGGGTAGTTAGCTGGCAATTTGATGCCCCGTTAAGAATTAAAAAAAAAAAAAAAAAAACATAAAGCCAAACAATCGACCACTTTTTAATTCATCGAAACATTGTCGTTTCAGTTAACATGGACGCTATTTTGTAATTCTAAACCTAGTTATTTCTTCTTGTTCTTGTGTTTAGTACTATTTTATCGATAATTAATTCTAGAGAACTAATACCGAAAATTAATTGGAAGAATAAAATTCCAATCTAATAACTTTGTCTTTTCCAGTTATGAAGAATTTTTTTTCCATTGTTTATCTCGCAGTATCATTTACTCTTATATTTTGTTTCATGTAGGTAGGTAGTTGTTTCATACATTTCTATACAAAAAAAAAAAAAACAGATAACTTTTACAGTAACAAGGCTAATTATATCTGTAAATTATACGATGTAATTTTGTAAAGTAAGAATAATATATATTTAATATATATATATATTGTATATTTAAAATAGTTTATTATGTGTGAAAGACTCTAAATCTTTGTAAAACAGGGAAGTATTAGATGACATTAATCCATTGTCTTCACTACAAAACAGCAGAGAACAAATTTTTATGAAAGAAAATGTTTAAACATGCAACCAGACATGAGTTTATAAATCAGACTTCTCAAATTAATGCTTTATGTTTCAAAACCAGAGGAAAAGAATGAATGCTACAATAATACTGTCTCAAATTACTTACACATTATGTCTAATCGTTATACATCCAAATCACCAAAATGCGGCAAGATTAGTCTGGTTTTTTCTTTCTTTGTGTGTGCAAAGGTTAGTCTATGATGATCAAGAATATAATTAGCTAGGCATCATATGCCATAGTTAACTCTTAACGTATGAGAGTAACCCGCCTAGAGTTAGATACTGTAAAAATGTGAAATATATTCATAATACACATAGGAAATCTAATACACAACATCATTGAAAACCAACGTTGCTTACAACGTCAACCTCTTGAGTCTTAAGAAACGTTAATCATTGCCGGTGTCAAACTAGGTGTCTATCCAGCTTTTTTCTTTTTTGGAATATGTCGACATATCTTTTGATCCGGTCATCGGATAGGTTTACGTCTTATATATAATTATTGCGTATGAAAACTGATATTTTTTACTGCCTTATTTCCCAACGTCTATAAAGTGGAAATGTGGAATAGTGAAAAAATAGCCATCAACTCATTCTTATAGCAAGTTTTTTTTTGTTGCCAAGTGCCAACAATCATTCTTATAGTTATATACTGAAATTAAGCCATGAGAAACTTGGTGCATCATATCGTAAAATCAAAATGTTTTAACGCTTTTAATTAGCTCCGTTCCTATTACTACAGATGCAAAACAACACTATATATCTAACAGAAGTTAGTATATTACGGGGTCATTATATTAGTGAAATCTCCAAGTTTGGATTAAAATATTAGTATAAATTTGCGTTAATAAGGTAAATTAATTAAAAGAATCCTACCAAACATAATTAGAGATCAAGGTGCAACGTGTGTCGGATATTCCTCAGCATCATAGTTCATATTAAATTAACAAGTACTTAAACAAAATAACTAGTATATTAAATTAATGTGTTATAGACACTTTAAATATATATTTGTGTGTGCAACAGACACTTTAAATATAGACGTAGATTTTTTGTCGAAAATAATATTTATAGACGTAGACGCAAACCACACGCATAGAGGTTAGAAAAAAGATAAACGCAAACCAGTATCCAATCATCGGAAAATCACATATGTTAACTGATGAATATGGCTGATTGGCTGCAGCGTTATGGATAATACTGGAGTAAATAAGCTCCAAATGTTTATACCGGCGCAAAATTTCAATAAAACCGAAGTCTCTTGAACCAAGTAGTTGACCACTTCTTAGAAAAAATGTGATTTTTTCGTCTGATCTTACCGTTTTACTTTTACATAAAAGTGTCTCTTAAAGAAAAAAACACTAACATCTACTAATAATAAACACCTATATAGATTGAAACAAAATTTGCAAGAAATACAAACTAATCTCTCTGCTTAGCATAGCAATAAGAGGCAATTATTTGATGTATCTTAATTAAGTTTTGATTCGGATGACGATTGGTAGGTGAAGAGAATGTCTTTATTCGCTACTCTATATAATAATTGACATTATACGACCAACCTTTTTGCAAATACAAGACCACCTAATTACTTTATTTTAAACTCTTCTCTTATTTCTATATGGTTTCCTGATTTGATGATATAAAGTATACGATTATTTCAGAATCTTTTTTAGTTTCATATTAAAACGTTTGTTACGGTTTGCGTCCGCCTCGTGCATTCGTCTTCTTCCATTTTATTGACTTCGACGTTTGGTGCATTGATTGATGTAGGACAAAAAACAATATGACAACAATAGTCTATAGACAACAAGTAACACTAACATAATTGAATGGATATATAAATATGAATATATATACATTAGAATAAAATTTTGATCAAATATCATAGAGCAGAGAAATATATGATATATTTATATTAACATTTTTGAAGTACATTTTGTTTTATGCCCTTTTAGTTTTGTTTATTTAAAAAGTTATTTACAACATTTATCCCTAAAAATTTTCCAAAACTAACATAACTACAGATTTTGTTTCCTAAATATTTTACATTTCATTCCAACTAAATAAATAACAGCAATCAATATGGAAATATAAACTATCATATATTTATCCACACATTCTGTTTTGTTTTGAAGATATTCTATATATGAGTCCTTCGCAAACAAAGAAAACAACAATTTGATCCCATTTTGTTTTCCAAAACCTGTGACATTTGATTCTTAACGTAAGAAAAACTTCGATAGACATTTATTTAAATATTATAATTAATATATATAAACTTAATAAAAATTTTAATTATTGCGAGTATGTAAAATTAAAAAGTTTTAAAATACTACATAATGTGGTTATATAGTAGATGAGTTATAAAGAGGAGATATTGGAATTAATAAAATATTATTAAATTTTTGTTAACACATGTTAAATTCTCATTTAATTATTTATCAACACTACTAATAGTAGAATATTTGACATAAAATCAAGTTAATTTAACTAAGGTTGTGTAAAATAATTAAAACATTAGAAAAAATGTGACTTAATCACAGCATATAAATTACTTATTATGTATTTAAATCTCTTATTTTTTGTTTTAATAACTAAAAATCAAAATAGAATCTCAAACACTAAACAAAACAAACTAAATATAACAAACAAATGGTCATGAAGTATATTGCGGGTTAAAAAAATAATATAAACATTTATCCGCACAACAATCGGAAAATTTAGTTATTTCTCTATTTACAAAACATCCAATATTTAACAAATAGATACAACATAAATATAAATTATATGTCCGCGGTGTACCGCGGGTTAAAATCTAATATATATATATATATATATTCATTTTCCCCCAGGTAAATCTCGGATCAAAACGCAGTTAATCTCCAAATTGTGTATATTAATGTAGCTATTTTTACCAGTTAACCCATCAATCCATCAATTATTATTTTCTAATGAGTTATTAGTTTGATCCAGTTAACCCATCAACTAGTCCAATATCTAAAATTTAGGTCTGTTCTTAAGAGATTTTTTTTTTCATAATGAAAGAGCAGACATTATTTTTAATAATCCTGACATGATTTTAAGTAATTAGTTTAGTAATAGATTGCGACATTACAGATACATTTAGTACAGTTATTTACTTATTTGACACAAATATTATATTTTTTTTTTCCATTTCCAGTTACTTTTAAATGTCTTTTAAAAATGTCTATTTTGGATCTTGAGTTCTTGACAGCATTTTCTTGGTAAATAAATAAAGATATTAACTTCTAAAAACCAAATACATGAAAAAAATATGCATATACGAAAAATTAATATGGTTCACTTTGGATATTCTTCAGCAATTCATTCTATACTTTTGACATTGGGTTTTTGTAATCTATTAAATTACAATTGACTTTGTTTTTTTTATCACCTATTAAATTAGAAATTGACTTTTGTTCAGAAAATTTTAAAATATATATTGTTTTAATTTCTGATGTTAACAGCTAAGGCAGAAAAATAAGGTGCATTAATCGAATAATCAAATTCACACAAAGAAAAACTCAGAAATAATAATTCTTACTTGCATAGTGTATTTGTAATTTTGTATTTATTATTTTTATTTTAATATCATTTTGACACCAAAGCTTGATATATGTGACTGTTCCTCGTCCGTTATATATTTCTCTGTCGTTTTCCTAACTTCTTCTTTGACAGTTTTTGGTTTTTAATAAAAAGATTTGTAATCGCTTAGGACCAATCATAAATAGTTTGACAACTTTACTGAAATCTTCCCACATTATATGGTTCGGAAGCATTTTCTTAATATAAAATAGAAAAAGTCATTTACGAGTGAACATTGTGATTATTTCCTAGTTTCTTATCACTATTCAGAGTATGTTCATGTTGTAGCATTTTAGATTCTGCTATATGTTTTGGACATGTCAAAAAGATAATTTGATTTAGAAAAAAACCAACATCATAAATTTAGTAGAATCAAATATTAAGATTATTTTTTAAAAATTTATTCTGTTAAATTGTTTCCGCTATATATTTTTAACAGATAATACTTAAAAATCATTATAGTTTTTTTTTTTTTTTTTTTTTGGGGTAACTACAAAATTTATGAATAATTCTGAGAAATTTGTAACGGACTACAAGAGTGGGCCTGTACTTTTACGGCCCAATAATTGTAATGAAAATACATTTCTTTGTTTTTTGGTTCCACTCGCAACTTATATATAAACTAACTACGAAAATTAGGGTTTTCAATTTCTATAGAGTGTTGTTTGGTCTTCTCGCCGCTCGTCGTCGTCTTCTTCTTCTTCTAGCTTGCAGCTTCTGAGAAATCATGGGTCACTCGAACGTGTGGAACTCACATCCCAAAAAATACGGGCCTGGATCCCGTACCTGGTAAACACTCATATTCTTTCAAACTCTTGAGACTCAGATTCGTGTTTCTTTAACCTGAATCTAATCTTCTATTGCTCGTATTGGTTGATTAAACTGGTTTTTAGGGTTTATAGTGTAATCTAATTCATGTCGCTGAGGTTTCATCATAGAAATGCTGTTTACTTTTGATGTTCTGTTACTGTCTTCATGTTGATGTGGTTTTATAACACTTAAAGAGAGAAACATGTCTCTTCGAAATAGTTAAACTTGTTTGCTTGTCGAATGATGCCATGATGCTTTTTTATCTTAAATTGGTTGGTTGAGCAGTAACTTGGGTTTGTAAAAGACCAATCAGTTTGCTTTTGTCGTATAAGATTAGTATCCTGTGTTGGTTGTTTCGTTCTGCTATGTTTTAGCATGTTGATTGAGTCATGATGGTTTGTGGTGTTGATTTTGTTTGAGGAATCTAATGAAAAGGTTTGGGATGTTGTTGTTGTTGTTTGTGTTAGCCGTGTGTGTGGAAACTCGCATGGATTAATCCGCAAGTATGGTCTCAACTGCTGCAGACAGTGCTTCCGTAGCAACGCCAAGGAAATCGGTTTCATCAAGGTATGTTATTACGTTGTTGATGTTTTCTATCGTATGTACGTAAGATTGATCCATGATTATGTTTTCTCACTCTCTTGGTAAAGATTATTTAACTCTTCTTGTTTTGTTTTCGTTTGTGTGCAGTACCGTTAAAGAAGGTCTAATGGTGTAAGCAGAAGCAATTATTTTGGTTGGGGTTTTGAACTTTCAAGCTTTAGATATTGTAATGGATTTGATAAAAAAAATGTTGAACTATTTCGATTAAGCTTTTGAGCTGTTGAATCATTTGTCTTCTCTTTCGTTTAAGCCCAATCTTGTTCCACAATTGCTTCTCATATATAAATTTGAGTTTTCTCTTTACCTTTTTTGAATTGTGTGTTGATATTATTCTGTTGATCGTTCTGGCTTTACCGCATTATGAACCATTTTAACACGAAAATAGTGACCAAAAATTTTGCAAATTTGTTGAATCACTGCTAGATGATGACTCTTAACAGCAATGTGAATCAAAGATTAAAAAAAAAAACTATAAAGCTGTCCACAGTTAAGGAATGCCGATTTACCACTTAAATGACACGTATTATATGAGAATTTATGAAAACAAAATTATTAACATAATCAAATCCTGAAAACAAAATTATTTAACAAAATTACAATTTGAAGCTATTTTTTGTTTTTTCATTTAAACGCACGTGTGGGTCTGTTCGTAGTCCAAACAGGTTCTTCAGTTTCTCCTCTCTCGCGTAAGAAGACGAACGAACATGAGATGATGAAACGAGGGAACTAAACAAAAAGTCCCTCTTTGCCTTTAGAGGCAGCACAAAGGTGAAGCCTTTTTGAACTGGGTAAAGTTTCTTCTCTACTCATCTATCTTCTTCCCTCTTTGATTCTCCCATTCTCGCGAAATTACCTCTCAACTTCTGGTTTCTTCAAATTGCCGATGCTTAATTCTCTTCTTTCAATTTCTCAATTCCTAATTCACAATTGATTGTTTCGTTACTTCAATTCGTTCTAAAAATCCGATTTTTTTCAGGTATGTGTTGAAAATTGGGGGTTTTAAGGTTAAAAATTGAAACTTTTCAGATGTGGTGTTAAGGGTTTAGTTTAAAGTTGTTGAAGAATGGGATCAGAAGCAGCTTCACGGTTAGATACGTTAGAGATTAAATCCCTTATTTTCCGAGAATTTGGAAATCAAAGAGCTGAGAGTTACTTCCATCAGCTCAGAAGATTCTTCGCCTTGAAGATCACCAAATCTGAATTCGACAACTTCTTTATCAAAACCATCGGTAGACAACACATCCATCTCCATAACCGTCTATTACGTTCCATCATCAAGAACGCTAGTGTTGCCAAGTCTCCACCTTCAAGATTTACCAATAAAGCTGGCAGCTTTGTTAGATTTGGTCATGGGAATACGAAGAAGAACTATCAAAGTCAGCAACTTTATGGTGATTCGAAGTTCAGAGACAGGCCGAGTCCACTTGGGAAGCCTCATTATAGTCTAACTACTACAAACGAGGAGTCCATGTGCAAGGCACAGAGTGCTACTGAGTTGCTTTCTCTTGGAAGTAGACCTCCTGTTGAAGTTGCATCTGTGGAGGAAGGAGAAGAGGTTGAACAATTAGCAGCAAGTCCAAGTGTTCAGAGCCGGAGTCCTGTTACTGCTCCGCTTGGTGTTTCCATGAGTCTTAGGAATGGAGCTACTAGAAAGTCTATTTCCAATGTATCTATGTGTAGCAGTAGTTTCAAGACTTGTCAGAGCATTGGTGAACTACCTGATACAAGAACGTTAAGGAGTCGGTTGGAGAGGAGATTGGAGATGGAGGGGATAAAGATAACTATGGACTCTGTTAGTCTTCTTAATAGCGGATTGGATGCGTTTATGAGAAGGCTGATTCAGCCTTGTTTGAGTTTGGCTAATACTAGATGTAGGAATGAACAACGGGTAAGAGAGATGAATTACCAGTATACACAGCAAAGCAGAAGGCTTTCATATGTATCCATGTCAGATTTTCGTGCTGGTATGGAGTTGAATCCTCAGATTCTTGGAGAAGATTGGCCTATACATATGGAGAAGATCTGTTCCCGTTCTTCAGAAAAGTAAAAGAGTTAGCAACGAAACAAACACCATAGTTTTAGATACATAGCATTTGATTTTACTTCATTGAACCTTGAATTTGGGTTTTTGGAGAGTGTGTTCTGGTTTGGTTTGCGCTGTTGAAAAAAGTTACTGATGTTTCAAATTTCAAGGGGAGAAGAAGAGAAGAAAGGTGGGTCTTCTTGGTGTTGTACAAGTTCTTATAAGTAGAAGTGAGATTAAGTAGTAGAGGTTTCAAAGTAAACGCCATTTGTTTAGCTGACTTGTTTTTTCTCTCCTATATTTTTCCTTTGTTTGCTCTCTCATGTAACAAAATTAATAATGAAAGCAAAAAAGAAGTAAGCCAATTTCTTCGCTCCATGAGTAAGGAAACAAGTATTCTCCATATATCAATAACACTAACTAGAGCATCTGCTTTGACTCTCTACTTTTTTTTGCTTCCTCATAGCATAGCATTTTGTTGTAGTTTACTCTATCCTTGTTTGCCTTACTCATGTAACAAAAATCAATGAAGAAAAGACTTTGTGTTAAATATCTTAAGGAGAGCAAGACATGTCCAAATGCTTTACATTTTTGTTTTGCCACTCTGAGATCTGCAGAGAGTAGTCAAATAATGATGTGCTTCTTTTAGTAAAAAGCTTCTGAGCTCTATTTCTTCATTTTCTAGATTACATAATCGAATCCCCCGAGTAGAGAAAATTGTGTGCTCCCAAGAGAGCTGTTTCAACTTGAAATGGCAGTTGGCTTCGCACGGCTTGCCATGTAAGTTATGTAGATTGTCCATAGATACGAAAACGAGTTGCTCACAAGTGGCTGCAGACAAAAACAAAACAAACAAAGAAACCACAATTGAGTTAATAACCATGGGGAATGAAGCGAAAAGGCAAATCAAAGTGAGTAATCAAAGCATACATACCTGTAAATGAACAGGGCAGAACTTGAATGTAACAAAATCACACAAAGGCCAATACATGACACCGTTTAACATCGTGGGAAGTAGGTCCCTCTTCAATCTAGCAACTATTTCAGAACCGTTTTCACCTGAAAAGTTAATTGAAAAGTCAAACTTTGATGTCTGCAAGACAAGCCTAGGGAAACACTGTAACAGCAAACAAACAGCTCTATAAACAACTCACAAGAATTTACAAGTACAGTTAAAAAAGTTTACCCTGTAAGGCTGCATTAGATGAGAAGAAAACAACATTCATGGCAGGGCCGTAGACAGCCTGTCCCATGGCCATTTTCTTAAACGTGGTAATCAAATCTCGTTTTGGAAACAGTCTTGACATGAGATTGAACCAATAGTGAAGTGTAGGACCTAAGATTAGTAACCCATATCCTGCCATCCTTGCTGTTCTTACCAAATCATAAGACTCCACAGAATCTTGCGGTATTGTCTGTTGAAACATCAAAACACTAGCTCTCTAAGTCACATTTATCAACAACGCACAAAGAAACACAAACAAATCTAACAACTCAATTCACATTAACTCCATCTCCTTATGACACGTTACTAAGAATCAAATTAATCTTTCTCCTATCTCAAATCTATAAAGCACCATGGAGATACACTCACTTCTACTATTACAGTTTGTTAGAAACACACAATAAAATCTTAAGACTGAATCAACCAAGATCAAAATTAAGTCTTTAACTCGAAGAACATAAACACAGAACATATAACATCAATTAGTAAACTATGCATTTATTTATAGCTTCTGATTTTTGAATAAAAATTTATGAAACTACCTGAGAAGACAAGTCGGCGGCGATGTAAATAAGCGAAGAAGTGACAGATTTGGTAAAAACCGGCCGAGATTTCACCATACCCAAATACCAACCGATGAATCCAGCAGTAGAGACGGTCGAAGAAGAAGAAGACGAGGAAGAGCAGAAACCAGAGACACCTGCTGTTTCCTTTTTTGCTTTCCCGAAGAACTGAGGCGTACGAAAATAAGGCCTAGACTGCAACCGCCGTCGGAAGTCTCCTCCTATTGGTAAAGGATCAAGCTTTCCGAAAGGATTCGTCGCCGCTGTTCTCTGTAATCGAAAGATCCGAGCTGCGTCGTTGGCAGCGTTTCTGAACAATGCGCCGGTCATTGTCTTGTGTGTGTGATGATGGCTCCGAGAGTTTTGGGGGTTCAGAGGGAAAAGGGTTTTTATATATAACGGCGGTGGAGATGCCAAACACACACACAACACAGAGCTCTGTTTTTTTTTTTTTTTTTAAGGGCCCAAAAATAAATAAATAAAAGAATTGAAATTCAGAATTAATTTTGCAATTTAATGACTCAGAAGGAGTATAATTTATTTTAAGTAATTGAATCTTTTATGAAGGCTATTTGTGTTACTTATTTTAGCTTAGTTATCACATTAATTACTTAATTAGTGTTATTATTGTAATAATCTTATTATAGAAAATGAAGTACATAATCTTTAAATATTAGGTGCGTCCGTGCGTGACCGGAAAAGGTGGACGGGTCGGTCAAAGACCAAACTGTTTCTGTTCTGTGGTGTTCTAGGGTTGGTCACTTGGTCTAAACGTCTTGTTCACATTGGTTAGTGTCGACGTCATCATTTCTGACACGTACAACTTAACTCAGTGACGCTAACCTTTAGTAGGAGCCACGTGTTGCGTTCGTGTCCCAAGTTCTAGCTTTGAGCCACTTTTTGTGAACTCTTTAATTTTAAAATGTAGTCAATAAATTACGTTAGATTATTGGAAGATTCTTTTTCTCTTTTCTTTTGTTTACTTTTGGAAGATTCTTTTCTCTTTTCTGTCGGCAATTTTCTGGAAGATTCTTAAAATCTAAGTAATAGCAAATGATGCCACAAACACACACAAACTAATATTTTCTTGGTTTTATAATATAAGATGTTTAGAGAAATTTTTTGTTTCATAATATAGGATGTTTTCGAGTTTCTATGTAATTTTTAGATTAGTTTAATACTTTATATTAGTATAATTTTGTTTATGATTGGTTAAACTTTTTAAAAGTGATCATTTTTTAATCTACATACTTTACTTAAAACATCTTATATTTTGAAAGTATCATTTTTTTAACAAAAACTAACATAAAAGAGGTAAATGATGTGTAGATGGCACATATATACTTAAACTATATTTCTACTTTATAAATAGGAATTTTCTAGAAAAGTATATGAATAAAATAATCATTTATTTTAAAACACATTTTGTTAAGTTTTTTTTTGGTCAACTGATATTATTAAAACTTGAAAGGATACAAAGTGAATTACAACCAACTAAGCCGGCGGAAAACAAAGATATCCCCGAAGTCTAAAGCCCAAAAGAGGGAAGCTAAGCCGGCGAACAAACAGAAGTTCCCGGAAACATATAACGAAACCAAGGTAAAAATACAAAGAAGAGAAATTAAACCCAAAAAAGAGGATGAATCCTTACAATAAAAAATTAGGCAACGAGGCAAAAAACCTTACACGATAAACTAGTATTAGAAAGCAAGAAAAAAACTCTTCTCTTCAAACACTTGGATGAGAACTACCAAGGATGCCCACGGCCAATCCAAAGCTAAGAACAACCACCTCCTATCATGAAGAGAACCAATCTCTATTAACAAAACCAAAGACTTCATAATCCGGCAAGCAAAGACTCGAAACGTTTCCGAATGCGACGATGACGACAGCTGCGTCCAGAATCGACTGTGTAGAAGACTTCCAAAAAGCAGTCAGACCTCTAAAGATCTGCAAAGCAAGAACAAGGAGTGCAGCCTAACCTCTCCATAAATCCAAACTCAAAAGAGCACGGAGAAGGAACGAAGAAGCTATCAACAACAACGACCAAACAAACGAGAGAAGAGCCCACTGCAAACAACTAAGACTAGTAGAACTTCTAATTAAACCGAAACCTAATCTTTGAAAGGGAAACAAACTTAAGGGAAACAACGGCTGGAAAAGTAGACCAAGGGTGATGGACGAAACAAAGGCTGGGCGGATAAAACGCAATCGCAACCAAACAACACAAGCGGCTTCAAACGATGAGAACACATGAACGGTAGCAAACGAAGGGAAGGGTCAGGTTGATATATTATTCTTCGAGTCGTACCGTGGAGATGAAAGCTCCAGAATTAAAACCATCAACTTGCAACCACAAACCCAACAAAGACCGATCCTACCGCAAAGACCAAACCCAAGAACAGACTCAAACCAACCACAAGATTCCCCAATCAAACACATTTTGTTAAGTAAAACACGGAAACTAGAGGTTGACAAAAAAACAAATCAATCCACCGAGTAACTAAAGGAAGTAGTAACACCCAAAACAATCCACACTTCTCATTTCTCTCCTTTCACACTGCATGTAGCTTATATATTATTAAGATTAGATTGAGAACTGTGTTAGAATACAGTGTTGAAATTTATTTTATTTATATTGTAATTCTTATATAAAATGTAATTTTGTGATTATTTTTAAAGTTTTTTGGATAAAACATTATGCAATAAAATCATATGCTAAAATATGATTGATTGAAAAAAGACAAATATTTTGTAAGTTTTATATTGTTAGTGATTCTAGATAAGTATTCGTGCTATAACACTGGTTAAATTTTATTTTATACAAATTTTTGTATATTTTCTATTTTAAAATAAAATTTTAATATATTGTATGAGTTCATGTATGTGAAGCTATTTAAACAATGTATATTCTACATCATGACTTGAATGTCATTATAAGACATAATTTTGTAAATTTGGTTTTTAAAAACCGAGTTATTATATTATGAGTTATTTAATACATTGTTATACTTTTTGTTTTGATATACTTATTTTCTTGAAATTTTTTTATATTATAGTGATATATTATTGATATTGCTATAATAAATCAATTTCTAGTGTTTATAGTTTCTAATTTTTATATCAAGCTTCAATATTTTAAAAATATTTCAAAATAAATTATTTAAACTTTATTATATTATATAAAATTATAAAATTCAACAAAAAATATGAAATTGAATTTAAATATTCAAATTTTGACCCGTTGTTCAGTAAATTTTTTTTAATTCAATAGATATATTTTTAAAGAATAATATTACTACAACTTGAATATTTATAGATTGAACCATTTATATTTGTTTTTAAAAATTCAACTTATGGTATATCTGAAAATAAAACTATTTTTTAATTATAATAAATAATATGATAATTTATTTGTTTCACAAAATAGACACATATATAAAAATGAGAGGTGAAGTATAAGGATAATTAACAAATTAATATGTTAAGTTAGATATCAAAAAAAATTATTTGATGAATAATTTAATAAATAAAATTAATATGGTAAGTTAGATGATATCAAATGATTTTTTAGAAACAATGTGCTCTAGTAATAAAAAAAAAAATCTTCCAAAAATAAATTAAGGTTGTATCAACTATTTAACTTGTAAGCAATTAATCTATCAATTAATATATAACTTATTTGTAACCAAATTATTAAAATTATATAGTCTACAAAACAATGTTGTGTACTTCCGTTTTATTAACCAAACTAGATTAGGACCCGCGGTGTACCGTGGGGCAAAATTATTTATAACTAAAATATTTAAATTATAAGTTGTATTTGTTGATTAAATATGTTTAATCTTATGGTTTAAGCCATATAATACCGCAATATAAATTATTTTTTACATAATATTTATTTAATTAATTTAATTAGATATGTCTATTCTCTTATACTGGCAATGTTAACAAAATAATGAAATGATGTTTTATCCGTGTAACACCGAATTAATAATATTTTTTAATTTATAGAAATATCGATAAAACCCTTCTTGCTATATAAATTTGTCTCGAGATATTTTAATTCACACTATATCATCGAAATTTTTAATATTTATTGTGTACCTACGGTATAATATTTATCATATTTAACTTTTTAAAATAAAGAACCGGAATAAACCAAATAAAAGCTTTTAAAGTTTGAATGTGTGATAAATCAAGCTTTCTACTCATTTGTATTCAAAATCATTTTGGTCTCTTTTATAGTATGACTTTGAACCATTGCCTAATTTTTTTTTGACGATGTGGGATATTGTACCCGTATTTTTTAATTTATCTATTGAGTAATATATGTCCGTTTTTAAAAATTTATATTACATCATATGCAGGAAAAAAATACAATTTTTATCAACTAAATGTATTGTAGAATAATGAAGATAATTTAAATATACATTCAAATAAAAATGAAAGAAAATCATATATTTATGTTTGGATGAGATAGAAAGATTTCCTAATTTTTATAAATTTTACCTATAATTAATTTTGAAATTTTTGGTAACTATTAAAGTTAATGTATTGAATGCTAATAGTTTCCAAAATGATTTTTTGTCAAAAGTTGCTACAAAAATACTAGTATAGATTATTAAAATTATATAGTCTACAAAACAATATTGTGTACTTCCGTTTTATTATATAAGAGATTAGTCTTGCAAAATATAACTATGACTGAAATAGAAGAGAACCAAATAAATCTCACCAGCCGCAAAACTTTCAAAACAACAACTTTATCTATTAGAGAAAACAGATAAAGCTATCTAACAAATCATAAGACTAATTTTTTACATGAGCTTCTCTCACTAGCTAATTCCTTGGCATTTACAAGATTTTCTGATTGGGTGTTAGCGAAATATAAAGATGTTGATGGAACATTTCAGTACAACTTTTCTACAACTTTTGAAAGTTGAGTTGATGAACGATATAGAGCTGATGGCAAATACATAAAACATAGTTAATACATAGCACCACCAAATTTTATTCTCTCACAACAAAGAAAGAATAAAATTTCAGAGCCACATGCCTCATTAGTGAAAGAAATATCAAACGTCAATTTACTCAAAGGATATTTGTTCTAACCAAATATATCACGAGTTTATTTTCGTTTTTAATTTTTGTATCATTCACATTATAAGAAAACAATAGTTACATTGTTTTGGCATATAATAGACTTGTACACAAAGGATCATTGGTGCCGAGGTATATTGGTTTGATGAATCTACTATAGACTGGATCGGTGGGAAAATACACGCTCAAAAACTATACTATCAACGTCCTAGACAAAAGTGGGTCATTGTTTGTCATTAGTATTAACCCATTAACAAAGAAACGTAAAAAAGTCCCAACGGTTTTTTATTTTCACTTGTTAGGTTTAATGTTTCCTTATCTAAGTAATAAGATTTTTATTATATATAGATGGTGGAATTATCTCTCATTCCTAAATTACCTCTTTACTGTGAATTAGAAATATAGTATACTAGATCAAGTCAGCGTATTAACAGATATAAGAAAAATATGTAAAACTTTTAGTTGTATTCAAAATATTAATTTTATTTTATTTGATTCTTTTAAGAAAAATCGGATTTAGAGTTCACACACTCCATCCTGCAATACAATTTTTTTTTTATATTATAATATGATAATAAAATTAGATTCTAATTCCATGCAGTCAATCCCAATGAGTAACATTTATAATTTTCATATCAAAAAAATATGCATTGTATCAAATTTATACCTTTTTAATATTTTATAAAAACTAAAAATTAATAAAACATAATTCTTAAAAAAACTGAAAATTAATTTTATCTCATACTTGAAAAAGTAACAATATCTTAAATATATTTGTTTCATATTTTGTAATCTCATAAGTAATAGTTTTACTAATTATTCAACATTATCATAAATTAATCAAAAACTCAAAGACGTTATTATGAGAAAATTATTTGTTTATGTAAAGGTGAGTATCTACAGTCCTTTTTCTTTTAGTATTAATAATTGACAGTATAATTTATTTAATTATGGTATTATAGTAATTAACTGAATAATTTTTTCTTAAAGAATTAGTAATTTAAAATTAGAATTAGTATTATTTTTATATACATATATGAACTATCTTTTTATATTTATTAAATTGTTTAAATTTTAATTTCTTATAATTTACAAATAAGTTGAAACGAAGTTTTGTATAACACATGACAAAACCTTTAATTGTTAAATTGACATGTGTCGCGATCACATAAATTACTAATTTGAAAGCCAAAGTTTATATAATAATAAATTTTCCTCTTTAAACTAAGATATTTTCCTTTTATCATTACGAAATAGAGTTAATTAGTAAAATAAAAAATAAACAACGAACATCTAACTTTACAAAATACACCATCAATAAGTAAATTACATATATTTTTTTGGTAGAAATAAGTAAATTATACATACTCTCTCCGTTTCAAAATATAGGATGTTTTGGAGAAGTTTTTTGTTTCATAATATAGGATATTTTCAAATTTCAATGCAACTTTTAGATTAGTTTAATATTTTATATTATGCAGTATTGTTTCTGATTGGTTGAATTTGTTAAAAGTAAAGATTTCTTAATCTGCGTGATTTACTTAAAACATCATATATTTTGAAATAGATGGAGTATTAAACTAGTTTGTTTTATATGGGAGGCATTGTGTTCACACCAAAAAAAAAAACTAGTTTGTTTTATAACTATTTTGTATCATCATTAACGAGAACTCAATAGTAAATTATACGTATTAAATAGGAGACACGTATTAAACTCCCAAGTTACGGTTTTGAAGAGTTTTCAGAAAGGGCTGGGATTATAACCAAACCAAATGAACCGAACCGAACCGAGATTTCGGAATTCGGTTCGGCAGCCTCTATAATTGGAATTCGGTTATCGGTTAATTTGGATCGGTTCGAGAAACCGAAATATCATACCCCCTAAAATTCTTAAGCTTTATGAATTGTACCAGTCAGTTTAAATTCTTTTGATACAACAGCTACACACGCCCAATAGCGTCAAAGAACAAATTAAAGAAACGTCTATTTTGTTCAGAGGATATTTCCAACCAAATTTTCATTATAAATATTTTGAATCATTCACATTATAATACTGTATAAGAAAACTTAATAGCTACACGCCCAAGACGGGTTTGTGTGTAATGACTCTATTTTTGTTTGAATACCCATAAGAATATAACTGTACACGAGGGATCCATCAAGATCAAAGCTGCAAGAGATATATGGAGAAACAAAACTCTAACTTATTCTTCCTGGTTTTGGTCTCTGATCCATTTGGTCGCTACCCATTTCTCTCCTTTGATCACCGGGCAGCTCCCGTGAAGCGAAGTCTGCAGAAGCATTGCAAGGCAAACAGTTACTATTAGCATGAACTAAACCAGGGAATTGGAGAGTCAGGAGAAAAACTGAAATTTTGGTTTTACCTGATCAATCGTTCCATTTGGAAACACGGAATAGAAAAGCAGACCATCTCCTTTCCGAGGTTTTACTTTCAACCCAATACATTGCTTGTAATCGTATCCGGTGTCCATGTTCGAACCGTTCTGTCAGATCGAGAGCAACTGAATGGAATCAAAACTAACTAAAAGGGTCTGAAATATGTTAAAAAGTATGCAGCGGTATATTATAAACTGACCTCAAACGGGAACATGGTTTCACCGCCTTCTTCTACGTCAGATAAGTACAACAGGAAGGAAGCAATCTGTGTAAAAGCAAGCAAATGAGGTCTCTACGGTTCTAAAGAAAGCTATATAGATAATGACAGATTTCAAGGATTTTACTTACCCTTTGGCTTGACTGTGGTCCATATTCAGTTGGGTTGAAAACATCATAGTGGGAATCATACTTTTGGCCAAGTTCATATCTTAGAATATTGAAAGACTGCAAAAACAACAAATCTCTTTTGTGTTAATATTAATATATAGCAAACTGATCACCCACTCTTTTTTTTTTTTTACAACATAGCGATGATAAATGTTGTTGGATTTCAGAAATCTCTACAATTAAAAGTTGTGATAAGCACTCAACCAAAAGGCCACCAAGCAATATTAAGTAAACGCCTTAAAATGCATATTGCCACTTTCATAGTAATCAAAATAACATGCTAAGTTTATGATTCACATGGGGGGTCGAATAGAGAAATCTGACCTCTCCATGGGTCCTTGGGATCATCGTAGCCCTTGCGATCTTCTTTTCAACAGAATCCAGAGCACCAGTACTTTCTTCTGAAGCACTGATAAAAGTTCCTGAGCTGCAACAACACACACCAGGAAAACACAATGATGAGGCTACTAACGAATCTTTGGTTGAAGACGACAATGCCACATGAAACTAGAAAGAAAGAAAAGACCTTGTTCTAGTGCCCTTAGTGTTCTCAGCAGTTTCTCCTTTCCGGAGAGCCAAAGCAGAAGGTTTCAGATTAACCTTTGCTCTGTCAATAATAGCTTGGCATTGTTCTGCAGTTGCAAAATTCGGAAAATATATAGCCCTCGGTCTCCAACTCAGTACCTGACCCATTTCAGAAAACATGCCTCAGTTGCTAAGAAAACACAATAATCTCACACACATGACATCAACCAGACAAACTTCAACTAGCACAGTCACAACCATCTAATCTTCAACCAGAAAACAAAGTTCAAGTAGATCAATCAATCTTGCCCTACCCCTAACACTAATCGATTTGCAAATCTTAGCAAAACATCTTAATAGTCTAAAATTAGCAACAAAATTAGACCTGAAACGGAATCGATCCAACAGATTCATCTCCAGTAACACCATGAGCCATCGAGGCAGCTTCGTCTTCCACATTCTCCACCATCTCCAACATTCTCAACCTCGGTTTAATACGAGGCACGTTCTGCTCCCAAAACAAAATTAAAAAAACGATTAGTCACAAATCCGAGATAGAGAGACACCAAAATCGCATCTTAATAGACCACATCGTTAAAGGATCAGCGAGAGTTTCACACACCTGAGAAAGCAGAGTGGAACCATAGAAACCAACGAGGAAACAGAGGGAACAGAAGACGATAACTGTGGCTAACCCTAGCTTCTTCCTCTTGTAGCTCTTCAATCTGCTCTTCATCGGAGCCTTTCTTCCGTCCGATCCCGATAAGGTTTCCGATGAAAATCTTCGCCGGCGTAAGTAACGAAACCTCTCAAGTGCGAGAGACGCTTTTGCTTTTCCTTCGATCCAGTGGAGCACCCAAAAAAAAAAAAAAGTTTCTATTTAAATATGTTTTATAATATTTTAGATCTCTCTCGTTGACAAACTATTTTATTTTATTTTGGTTTGTTTTGGTTCTCTTTACGGTCAACAGTCAACACGTTACCAAAGATGCGCCCAAGTAATGGTTACATTTTGGTTAGATGGAATTCCGAATTAATTGTGGTTTGAATTTGGTGGCTTCTCTTGAGTTCTTTTGCCTGTATTCTAAGGCTGTGTGAATTGTGACTTTGAAGTTTATTAATGGATGTGTGAATATAAGGTGGATATGACTAGCAAAATTATTCACATTTTTATATATTTATAAATTGAAGGCCGTCAAATAAAAAAATTTGAAAGTTCTAAATTTGAAAGTTCACATCATATCCCTTCCTCAGATCGACATAGTGAGCATAAAGTCCAAAATTTTTATGTTACATAATCACAGACCACCAGAGGAGAAGCCATTTACTCAACTTAGTATCTTCAATTGTGTCTCTAATATGTGGGAGAAGGATACCCCTCCAATGATTCATCCAAGGACAATGAGAGATTGACATCTATGTGCCATCCAAGATAATATTTTTGTGATAGGAGGTTGTGAGGGATCCAGTCTCAATGTTGAATGCTTAAGTACCACCACCATGGAATGGAGATCTGTTTCCCATATTGATCACACCAACAGCAAGATTGTGCTTGTTGGTTCTCCCAATGGGCATCTCACCCTTTGGTTTACTTCCAAGGGGATGTCTTGGAAACATGTCTTTGATGCAAACACTGAAACTTGGTTTAAGTGTCCGTCAGCTCTGTTTCCATTCTTCTTAAAAGATTATGATATGTTGGGATATCATCGTTAGGATCATTGGTGCCAAAATATTTTGGTTCAATTGAAAATATTTCTTTGAATTTGAATACCAAAATATTTTTAATAATAATTGTACTGTCCGCACAAAAAAAAACTGTTTGAATATTTTTAGTTTTTTATCTATAATCACTTGATCTATCATAGTCTATTATTAGTGTAGTGTTTCAGTGTATCATACCAATGCTTGTTAGTGCCATCAAATCTGAAAAATTTGGCACTATTATTAATCTAGAAAATATATGTCTAATTAATCAAATCAAAATATTTTTGATTGATTTTTTTATTTTAAAATAAGATCAAGAGAGGGAATAGCAAACAAAAAAGTATGAAAATAATATTTTTTTTTAGTTTTACATAATTTTTTTCATTACTACATATTTTACTATTAATGTGATAAGAAAATGTGCAATTTGGAAACACATGTGCCAATGTGTAATAGTGGAGGCATTTGGAAAACACATTCACACTGAAAACAAAAATATAAATAAATTTGGAAAATATATCACCGTACAACTTGTTAGCCTTATCAAATCTAAAAGAAATTGGCACAATTACTAATAATTATTTATCAAATCTAGAAAATATATGTCTAATTAATCAAATCAAAATATTTTTGATTGATTTTTTTTTTTTTTTAAAAAAATAAGACCAAGAGAGGGAATAGCAAACAAAAAAGTATGAAAATAATTTTTTTTTAGTTTTACATAATTTTTTAGTACTACATATTTTACTATTAATGTGATAAGAAAATGTGCAATTTGGAAACACATGTGCCAATGTGTAATAGTAGAGGTATTTGGAAAACACATTCACACTAAAACCAAAAATATAAATAAATTTGGAAATATATCACCGTACAGCTTGTTAGCCTCATCAAATCTAAAAAAAATTGGCACAATTACTAATAATTATTTACCTAATCTAGTAAATATATGTCTAATTAGTCAAATCAAAATATTTTTGATTGATTTTTTTTTTTAAATAAGAACAAGAGAGGGTATAGCAAACAAAAAAAATATGAAAATAATTTCTTTTTAATTTTACATAATTTTTATCATTACTACATATTTAACTATTAATGTGATATATTTAGAAATACATTGGCAAACGGAGGTATTTAAAAAAAACATATTCACACTAAAAACAAAAATATAAATAAAATTAGGAAGTCATCACGGAAAAGATTTCGACAACTTGGACAATGTATTTCTTCTAGTTGCCTCAGCGTATGTTTTATACAACTTTGTGGACGTCAATTTCTTAATTACATGCGCAAAAAAAAAAAAAAATTTGATAACCTAATAAAATGGCGCAACTTGCAATTAGATTAATCAGTACTAATATTCACCGTTTTAATCAATTATCTAGAACAACACACAAAGAAATTTGACCAGAAGAAATAAAATATTTTTCTTATAAAGAAAAACTATAACGTGACAATAAAATTAGAATCAATACTTAAAAGATGAGTAGATTAGCCGGAAATTGTATTCAGTAGTTATCCGTGTCTATCTTAGTTGACAAGCAAATATTATCAGCTTACACGTTGGCTACAGCACTCATCGTTACCCATTCTCTTATTTACACCATTTTCATATATATATTTAATACAAAATAAGCTTGTTTTTTACATCACAATTTTAATTTAAATTATACTGACTTATTGTTGTTATACTTCATAAGGCCTACCTTTTTTTTTAAAAAAAACAGTGTTCAGACTTTGACCCTGTAATATTTAAATTAATAAAAATATCTTCTACTTAGTTTTCCAAAAAACACGACATAAAAGTAGCTGTTGATTTTAGATATTTTTTTTTAGTTGGACCGCATCAGAACTTTTTTTTTTTTGTCTTTCTAATTGTTCCATGAGAAAACGATATTTATTTTCATTAAAATATACATACGGCAATGACGTTGATATGTTTCCCCTCTATATATATGGAAAAAAATACCAAATGGAGAAGAAACAAATTTTAGAAAAAAAAAAAAAACAACGCGTTGGAAAAAGCAGAAAGGGAAGAAGCATATAGAATAAGCACGGCAAAATAAAAACATAAATAGAAAAGAAAAAACGACGCGTAGTCTACGTTGGATAATAAAGAACGGCCCACAAGTTAAGTAGTCCAAGTCATCTCTCTATCAGATTCTTTCTTCTTCATTCATCTTCTTCTTCACGCGGTATTCTTTTATACCCACCACCAACTCAACAACACACACACACATACAAATCTCTTCAAAACCGATCAGATCAAACGAATCAAATTCTCTATCCAATCGAATCCAAATTTCCCGTTGATTTTTCTCTCTCTTTCTCTCTACTCGTCGTACTCAACACTGTTTGTATCAGAAAGAAAAAAACCCTAAGTAAAGGTGTGAGATGTTGCGAGCTTTAGCACGGCCTCTCGAAAGGTGTTTGGGAAGTAGAGCCAGTGGTGATGGTTTACTCTGGCAATCGGAATTAAGACCTCATGCCGGTGGTGATTATTCGATTGCGGTTGTTCAAGCTAATTCCAGGCTTGAAGATCAGAGTCAGGTCTTCACTTCTTCTTCCGCTACTTACGTCGGTGTTTACGATGGTCATGGCGGACCTGAAGCTTCTAGATTCGTTAACAGACATCTCTTTCCTTATATGCACAGTAATCATCTCACCTTCTCTTGATTTCAACATAAGAAAGATTCGGTTTTTGCTATAAAGTTTTGATCTTTATGATCTCTCTGTTTTGGTCTTGTTAGTGAAATATTAAAAGGATTGTTTTTTTTTTGTTTATGATTGCAGAATTCGCAAGAGAACATGGGGGTTTATCAGTAGATGTTATTAAAAAAGCGTTTAAAGAAACTGAAGAGGAGTTTTGTCATATGGTTAAACGATCTCTCCCGATGAAACCACAAATGGCTACTGTAGGATCTTGTTGTCTCGTTGGTGCTATCTCTAATGACACTCTGTATGTTGCGAATCTTGGGGACTCTAGAGCTGTTCTTGGGAGCGTTGTTCCAGGGGATGTTAGTGATAAAAAGAGTGCAGTAGCTGAAAGGTTATCTACTGATCATAATGTTGCTGTTGAGGAAGTTAGGAAGGAGGTTAAGGCACTTAACCCTGATGATTCACAAATCGTTATATACACTCGTGGAGTTTGGAGGATTAAAGGGATAATTCAGGTATAGTTATATATATAGTTCTTCTTGGCTTGCTTGCGTGATTTAATTTACATAGCATCTCTAATGATTGTGTTTTCATATGTAAAAGGTGTAATCTGATGGTGTTTTTTTTTCTTCTCTTTTCATTAATATAAATGGGGGCTTGCGATGTTCCAGGAATCCGTCACACGGGCTCCTGCAACGTTTCTTCCCCAGTGGATTTTGTGCTTTTCTTCTATGAATTTGCGGTAGTCAGATCTCTGCATGATAATGAAGATACATGCTTTTTGGTTGTTTGTATTCGTTATTGATCTTTCTATGAATGTTGAGCTCATTTGTATTGTTTGTTGGCTGAATCGTTTTTATTTGCAATTATCTTTATAGGTATCGAGATCAATTGGGGATGTATACTTGAAAAAACCGGAGTTTTACAGGGATCCTATATTCCAGCAACATGGAACTCCTATTCCTTTGAGGAGACCAGCAATGACAGCCGAACCCTCCATTATAGTAAGGAAACTTAAACCACAGGACATGTTTCTGATATTTGCATCAGATGGTCTCTGGGAACATCTTAGTGATGAAGCAGCCGTAGAAATCGTCGTCAAACACCCAAGAAATGTAAGTTTGCCCTCTACACTTAAGAGCTTGTGTCTTTATCTCTCTGTTAGCTACTTCAGAATTTTAACTCTTATGTGATCTATACTATACAGGGGATTGCACGAAGACTTGTAAGAGCAGCTCTGGAAGAAGCAGCAAAGAAGAGAGAAATGAGATATGGAGATATAAAGAAGATAGCGAGAGGAATTCGACGACATTTCCATGACGACATAAGCGTGGTTGTTGTATATCTCGACCAGCATAAATCATCTTCATCATCAAATGTTAAATTGGTACAGCAAGGAGGCATCACAGCTCCACCGGACATCTACTCGTTACACGCTGATGAAGCAGAACAACGAAGGTTACTCAATGTGTTATACTGACTCTTTTTGATTTTTATGGTAAAAAACTAAAAATGGTTTGCTTGGGAAAGATCCTAATAGGGAGAAAACTTGTTCACACACATTTGTTTATTTGTTTTTACTACCCAAAATTGTTTTTTTATTACTTAAATATTGGAGTTGGATTTGTATATTCTTTTACCAGCAGCAAAGAAGAACAAAAACCTTTTCTTTTGGGGCAGAGCAGTGTAGGTTTTGACAAATTTAGTATGAAACCGTCCAATTGTAGCCGACTTTTCCAAAACTTACCAAAATAATCGTATCTGAAACTGTTAAACCGAGCATAATCAGTCACTTTCAATTCGAAGCGAACTTTAAACTTGGTCCAATTTCAAAATTAAACTGATTCAACTGAACGTTCGATCCAAACCAAACCAATTAAATTGAACACTTCGAAACGAAATAAACCGAATTTCCATCTAGTCCAAATCCTTGACCGAATGAACTGAACAATTTGTCTAATCGAACCGAACCGCGAATGCCCAAGTAGGGCTGGGCATTTGGGTAACCCGTTCGGGTTCGGGTATTACCCATTCGGGTTCGGGTAAACGGGTTTAGGAAAATAGAACCCATTGGGTATTTTTAGATATATGGGTTCGGTTCGGTTTGGGTACTATCGGGTTCGGGTCGGTTCGGGTTACAAATTTTAGAACCCGATTAGCACCCAAACTACCGGGTACCCAAAAAAAATCTTTAAAATAAATTAAATTTAAATAAATTTAGCTAAATTTTGAATTATGTGATAAATTATTTTAGTATTTTGATTATTTTTGATATTTAGATATAAAACTAAATAAAATATTCAAAATTTATAATCATAATTTTGGGTAATTTCATTATATTAATACTAAATATTATAAATATGTTTACATATTCGGGTTGCTGGGTACCCAAACGGGTACTGGGTATTACCCAACCCTAACCCGAACCCACGGGTATTGAAAAATAGAACCCAATAGGGTTTTAAGGCAAACCCGAACCCAACCCGAACCCGGTTTTTCGGGTCTGGTTCCGGATTGGGTATTCGGGTACGGTTTTTATGCCCAGCCCTAGCCCAAGCCTACATGATGGAATGTGTTGTTGGCTTTGAGAATGAATTGAACCAAATTAAACCGAAATTGCAAAGAAAATAAACCGAAATTTCATCTGGTCCAAATTCTAGACCGAATGAAGTGGACAATAATTTGGCTTACTCGGATCGAACACACAATGAATGTAAAAATTGGAAGTGCAAAAGATTCAAACTCAAATTCTAACAATTCTGGAAGACTATTCTCAGAAACTTTCCCACGGAAGTAAAATAAATGAAATTAAAAAAACGATGAGCGTCACTCTTTTGGTGGCAGACGCCGTTTGGTCCGACATTGAATCAACCGGCTCAGGTCATCTCTTACTTCTTCTTCGTTTTCATTTTGTATACAATAATAAATCAATTTCGTTGAATTGTTCCTTCTTTTTTTTTTTTTTATGGCAGTAACCGAAGAACAGCTCTCAATGTTAGTTATCCCCACCAAAACCAATTCTATTGATTTTGATGAGTATGATTAGGGTTTTGAGTTAGAAATTGAAGTAATTATGTTTGCAATATCAGCTTGCATTTGTTGTTTGGTAAGAATCTCGAGAAAGCAACCAGAATCATCGACAAAAGAGGTGTTAAGAAAATCTCAGGCTTACCCAGTGGGAGATCAATCTTTCAGGTGAGAGAGATCAACACATCCCACTGGTTTATCAAAGAAAAGTCACAGATTTGATAATCTGACAAGATTGGTTTGTGTTTGTTTTAAGGTTGTGGGAGAATCTCAGAAGAGAGAAGAGTATCGCTGCTTCCCAGGAGATTACTGTGGATGTTATTCTTTCTTCTATGATGTTGTCAGCAGAGGAGAGCAGCAATGTGTAATAATAATTTTCTTGATTTATTTAGATGATTGATTCCTTTTACGTTTAGAGTTTGTTATCTAATGTTACTGACTTTGTGTAATTCTACTGCTTCTTTTGGCAAGTGTAAGCATCAATTGGCTGCGAGGTTGGCTTCTTCTTTGGGTACATACAGCGAAATCGAGGTCTCAGATGACCATCTTGCCTTGATCCTCTCTAAGATCTGAAGCTTTCCATACAAAAATATTCATAAGCTACAAAGTTATGTCTTTGGCTTATGCGTTGTGCCAGTAACCTCTGTGATCTATCTGTGTCTTTTTAGAATAATATATGCGGATCATGATTCTTCACATGTTTTGATGAACAATGTTGCTTCCTCTTTTCTGTTGCACTTGTAGTATGTAATCAATTCATCAACGATGCGTTACATGCCGCCGTACCAATAAAAACCGTCATGGTTAAGGATAGAGCGGAGGATGCATGTATGAGCTAACTAATACCCATCCTTTATTGAGCTTTCTTTATGACTCTGGCTCTTTGGCCTTTTTAGAACTTTCCTCGTAAACATTTTGGAAACCAAACAACAAAAACAGTCAGATTAACTTGTTAAATGGACCAATAAGAATCGAAGACGAGGATCGCAACGTAATCCTTAATAAAATCTGGACCGTCCAACATGTCATTAATCGCACGTCTATGAAACTAGTCCAATCTCCCATAATTAACCGACCTACCCTCACTATATAAATCTCTTTTTATTTACTAATCTCTCATCACCACCGAAAAGTTAACAAGAGACTCCAAGCTCTCTCTCTCTCTCTCTCTCTCTCTCTCTCTGTGATTCTAATCGTTCATCGTTCTCATATCTTTTTTCTTGAAGAAGGAAGGAAGCTCATCATGGCTCGTACGAAGCAAACCGCGAGAAAATCACACGGAGGTAAAGCTCCGAGGAAGCAACTCGCCACCAAGGTTCGTTTCTTTTTAGTTTTGGAGTTTGTTAAGTTTGAGTATCTTCTAGGGTTTTCGAATTTTGCATGTAACTATTGATTGTGTATTCCGTAACGTAGGCGGCGAGGAAATCTGCGCCAACCAACGGTGGTGTCAAGAAGCCTCACCGTTACCGTCCCGGAACCGTCGCTCTCCGGTAAGTAAAAATTTTCACGATTTCTTTCTTCTTTCTCCCATCTCATCATTGTGTTAAAACGTTCTGAAATCGGTTTGGTTTGTGGAAATCAAACAGTGAGATTCGTAAGTACCAGAAGAGCACAGAGTTGTTGATCCGTAAGCTTCCGTTTCAGCGTCTTGTTCGTGAAATCGCTCAAGACTTCAAGGTATTATTATAGATCTTAAAACCCTAGTTTATGTATCTTGATTCTAATCAATTTGTTTTAATCTCGGTTTGTTATGTGTAGACGGATCTGAGATTCCAGAGCCATGCTGTGTTAGCACTTCAAGAAGCTGCTGAGGCGTATTTGGTGGGTTTGTTTGAAGACACTAACCTTTGTGCCATTCACGCCAAGAGGGTTACGATTATGCCTAAAGACGTTCAGCTTGCAAGAAGGATTCGTGGGGAGCGTGCTTAGAGATTTGTTCTATATGATCTTTTATCTAGCTAGGGTTTTATTCGATCTTTCGTTTCGTTTTCATTTGGTGTTCATGTCTTCTTCTTTTTATAACTAAAATACAATGATCTTGAGAGCTAATATTATGAAAATTTGGTTACTGATGATATGATATTCGTACTGTTTTCTTCTCTTTGAATTGATGATCATTGTTCTTGGAGATGTGTTCCTCAATGATCGTTGTTGATCATTGTTCTTGGAGAAAATTTTATTAATCCACTTTTGTTTCTTCTCTGTTTCAACAACAGTTTTGTTGAATCTACTCTGTTTCGTGTTTACGTTTAGCCGTTTATCGGACAACTTGGGCCCAGTTGGGGGGCACGAAATCAAGGGAATTGGCCCTTAAGATTGACCTTGGCCCATTCGTGTTGTTGCCCTAGAGGCCTAATTACTGTTTTTTTTTTTTCTTTTCGATGTGCTATTAGTGGATAAAAAATAGGTGTAATTTTCCCTAAAGTGAAACACTTATATTTTAACTGATAATTAGGTGTAATTTCTTTTAAAAATAGGCATAATTTCTTTTAAAATATTGCGGTTTTTTTCCTAAGTTTTTTTGTTTGTTAAAGTTTGTTTCTAATGTTCTTCCCTTTTTTTTTTTTTTTAACATCTAAAATATTTAATTAATATGAATCAGAATATCAATGTTCTTCCTCTATGTTAGTAAATCTCCCTTTATGTTTAGAATAAATACAACGTTCGACCTTTGTTCGACCTTTTTTTTCTTTTTCTTTTTTTCCTTTATCCCACTAAATCGCTAATCAATAATAATACGCACAATAAATATATATATATATATATATATATATTTTAATAAAAAGTACACAGTGATGTTGATACAGATACCAATCATCATGGTTTTCCGCATTGGTGGTGAAAAGCATGTTCAAAATTTCCAAAACGCGTTTGGGACAAATCATCATTAATATACTCAATGGCGTAGCCATAAAATTTATTCATGAATATCGTAATTTATTTATACTAAAAAAATGTTATTACAAAATTTTTCTGAAAATGAATTTTAAGCTCACTCATAGTTTGAAAATTTCTAAAGATGGTGATATTTTAGATTTTTTTTTTCTAATCAACTTATAATTATGTTTAGCCATACAAATATACAATCGACTAAGATTTTTTTAGAGGTTAAGTCTAACAATTGGTCAAAAAGGTCTAATGATCATATGTTAATATCTTAAAATTACTGAAAGAAAAAGACATGAAAAAGGTGGCCAGGGTTATATTTTTATTTGAGGGGTGTACATATTAATTAATTTAGACATGTACAGATTAGTTAATTTAATAAAAGCATATTAATTAATTTAATAAAAACTAAATTAAAATTAATTTAATTAATTTAATAGAAGCTTTTAATTAATATAATTAATTTAATAAAAGCATATTAATTAATTTAATAAAAGCTAAACTAAACAGGTTGCTTAGACATGTACATATTAATTAATTTAATAAAGGCTAAACTAAAATTTATCATTTTTATTTTTCGTGGTCGCGTTTAGCGCAAGAAACTGGATTTTGGGTCTTATCAAAAACAATAATAGAGAAGAAAAGAACTGGATTATATATTGGTAATGTAATTAGTGGTGAGAGTTGAATCTTGAATTGTCTGTGGTGTTTTCCTTTAAAACTCTCTTCTTCTTCTTTGTTTGATCTCACCACTTTTAAAACTCTTAAAGCTCTTGATTATACCAGTTTCTTTTGTATGTCTATCATCTCTAGTAGTAGGATGAACAATAGCACTGAACTCATAACTAAGTGTCAAAATCTAATTCAAAATTGCATGACTATGAAGACAATGAAATTTATTATAGATGGTAGGATGACGTATCTGATTTGTTTCTTAATGAAGACTACTAGCTAGTGTGATTTGTTACTATTTGAGTAAAAACCTTGCGTCCTCATTGTCCTTGTGAAATTTAATTCCTGTTGCTTCTTCTTTTCTGTTTCACTTGTAGTATGTAATCCATGAGGTGATAGTTTACTCACACATTAGTAAGTACTAATAAAGGTATTGTAGGTTATTTTCTTAATTAATCTCAAAAGCTTGAGCATGCTTCCTCATGAAGCGAGCCTCTCGTTTGCAACAACTTGTTAGCATGTTTTAGGTAATTGCATATAAGTCTTCAATTTCAAAATATTAAACTTACTCCAGTAGAAGAAAACTATATAGCTTTGTAAAAGTAATAGTCATTCCATAAAACTTTAAATGACTCATATAACAAATGGTTTACTAATAGAAAAAGAGATATTTGGCAGAATGACACTTTGTTGGTTGTTTCCTTCTTCTACTCTGTTTCGTGTTTACGTTTAGCCGCATCAAATCAAGTAAGTACTAATAAAGCAGAGCCGCATGACTTTAAGCTTTGTGTGTGCTTTCACAAGCTTTTGCATATATAAGTTTCATGTTTGTATTTTCATACTTTTGCAATTATTATTGAAACTTTTCTTGAGAGCTTTATCTGAAAACAGAATACACTCACTCAAAGTTTAAACTTCAAAGAAAAGGAAAGAACAAGTGGATCTACATAGTTAGAGAGAAGAAGGGTGTGGAATCGGGTGGACAGAGAACTTCATGTTCTGGTTGCAGCCGTTGTGGTCTCCACTGACGAAGTAGTAAGTCTGAACCCTACGCAGAAGCAACTTGAAGCCCCATGATGAACCTCCTCGTGCGGCCAACTTCTTGCCTCTGGCCACATCGCACCTCTTGAAACTCTTCATGTCTGGGAGCAAGTAGACGTCGTTCTTGTTGCTGTGGTGCTTCTTCGTCGTGGATTGGGTTTGATCATTGTTGTTGTTGTTGTACGTGAAAACAAGAATATCGTTGACGTATAAAGGGGCATGCTTTGTAGCCCATTCTGTGTAACCATATCCGTTTTTCCACACAGTAACCTCAATCTTTCTTCCCCTCCTTATTGGAACCGTATGGTTGTGTGTAGAACCGGTGATGCTTGAGTGGTTTGAGCCCGAGCTATGATTGTTGTGTGTAGAACCAACGATGCTTGAGTGGTTTGAGCCCGAACTATGGTTGTTGTGTGTAGGGCTGCTAGTGCCGCTTGAGGGATTTTGGCCAGGGCTGTGACTTTTGCGTGTAGAGCCAGTACCGCTAGAATGGTTTGAGCCAGAGCTGCTTCCCCAACCCCAGTCAATATCTGTTCCGTCTGAGCTCCATCCCCAACCCCAGCTTGAACCACCCGAGTTAGAGTCTTCTGAACCACCAGAAGCCGAGCCAGAAGAACCGCCAGAGTTGCCGGAGCTCCATCCCCAACCCCCGTTGGAACCAGAACCCCAACTCCAGCTCCAGGCGTCAGCACTTCCGGAGAAGACGAACACAGTAACCAGGAGAACAACGAGTAGCTTGCCCATCGCTTCTTCTTCTTCTTTGATCAAATTTTTTGATTGCTTTCTCTTTTTTTTTTTTTGATGTTTGTTTTGCTTTTGTGAGATCTTTAGAGTTTAGAGGTTCTGTATTTATAGAGATCCTAGGATGGGTTAGAGACTCGGTTCCCAAATTACATAGGAAATACAATTTTGATCCGTATCCATATTTATAAACAAGTGAATCAGATAAATCTATCTAGCCCTTATCTTTATCATCATATACGATATTAGATTCTACCAATTCCTAATTGACTTATAGTTTTATTTTAACAAAAATAAGAGTGGAAAGCAAGGAAAGAAGCGTGGTCCTTGTTGATATCAGTTTCGTATAACACATGCAAGAAGTGAGTGACATTTTAACATGGAGAAACGTACTACTAACCTACAAAAAAATTCGCAATGCAGAAGTAGAACCCCAAAAGATATTTCAAAAGTAATTGTCCATATGAACACACTCACAGAACTAAGGCAAAATCATTAAATAGTTTTTACTTTTATTATTTCATGCTATTTTTAATTAATTTTATTAAAATGTTATGGGTGATTAAACGAAAAAAAAACTATTTATAACAAACACAAATTAATATGGATGAATTTGGTAGTACACTAAATTGAAGAATCTGACATGTGTCTACCTATAAAATCCAACTACCCCACTAAAATGACTCCTTTGCCTAAAGTCGGTACTTTACTTTGCTGAAAAGAGCGAGGACAAATCGGTCATTAACTCTTCTAAAACACCCTTTGAATTTTTACTTATCCAACTGTTTGTAATTGTAATCTAATAATAATAAATCCAAATTAACTTTTTTTTCTTCTTTTTAATTACCTTAAGGAAAAAAGGAAACTTCCAAGACGGAGAGAAGAAGAGGTTTGCCGAGTAAAAAACATTTGAGCACTTAGGGAGGAGGAAGGAAGAGATGGAGGTAACAACCGCCGACGAGGTTTTTCCGGAGGTTAACGGCGACGAGGTGACGGAAAATCTTGATCGAAACGAGCTTGTGGAGTCGTCGAACGCCGTCGTTCTTGCTGAGGAGAGGAAGATTGGAGAAGCGGAGAATCGTGAAGAGAGCGAGACGCCTCCAGAGGATGACATTTGTCCGATCTGTTTCAGCTCTTTTACGGTTCCTTGTCGAGGGAATTGTGGTCATTGGTATTGCGGTTAGTCTTTTTTGAGCTTAATTTCATCTTTTACATTGAAGAAGTTATCTATCTATCTATCAAGCTTGTGTCTTTCTCTATTGAGAAACGTGAGAATTGCTTATCTGGGTTTGGAATTTTTGATTTAGGGTTTTTTTGGTAGTCAATAAATTTTGATTCTTTGAGTGTTGTTGTTTACAATGCTCTTCAGGGTTTTGCTTATTTAGCTTGTTGAATTTATTATACAGGAAGTTGTATCTTGCAGTACTGGAACTATGCTGCAGTATCTAGGCCTTGTAAGTGTCCCATGTGTGTTCGGCTCATCACTAAGTTGTCACCAGAAGCATCTTTGCTAGAGCGTCAGGAGCAAGAGGTTAAGGAGGTTCTTGATAAGGTCCGTAGGTATAACCGTCTCTTTGTTGGAGGTCTAACTGGCTTTGTTCAGGTATGGTCTTTTTGTTTCTATGAGTTTTTTTTTTTGTTGCTTCTCTTTACTGTTTGATGCATTTCTTACCACCTGTATACATGTTTCTCCTTTTTATGACTTGGCAAAACCACCATCTTTCGAATATTTCAGAAGGTGCACGAGCTGCCTTTTCTAATGAAGAGAATGGTGTGGCATATGATGGATACAGATGTGAACAATCTTTATTTTCACGAAGTGCGCATCTTTGCAGTTAAGAACATCTTACCCCCTGGAATTTACTTTTCATAGTTTAGTGTTTAGTTGTTAGCTCTTTTACCTACTTATTCATGTTGCCATTCGTTTTCTGTACTGCTAATAGCCAAGCAAGACTACACATATCTCACTCTCTGTAATCATCTTAGGATATATTTTCTGTTTCTTTTAATGGCCATTGCTTTCTCCCACTGAAAGATAAGGAACTAAGTTTCTTCTGGTGTTTGCAGATGTTCATGAGTACCCTTTACACTGCCGCAGAGTTTAACTTCATCCCAACGGGTAAGTTACCTCACAAGTCATAAACCAGCAATGACAAGGCTTTAAGCTTTCCAAGATTGATTTTTCTCGTTTTCTACAGGCGGGTTCAGAATAGTGACAGTTTTTGACTACGCTGCGATAGCTATGATCCTGATTCTGCGCTTAGTAGGGATCTATCGGAGGAGACGCCTTGCTCAGCAGGTCAGAGAACTAGCAGCTGCAGTCATTGAGGAGGAGCCGGAAAGAGATTTAAGGGAATAATAGTAACAGACAAAGTGAATTTTGTGAAGTCTTGTGCAGTTTGATCATTGTGGATAGGAAATGGTAGATCATAGAAACCTCGAGTTTGTGCAGTTTAACAGAGAATAAGATTCCAGATGTTATAACAGTAAAAAAAATAAAAATGATGGGAAAATAGTTATCTATGAAAAAAGTTTTACCGCAAAAGATTCTTGGTTAGATGATCAATGGGTTGAACAAAAGAGTAAAAGTGAATATTCTAAAAGAGAGTGATGATGAGTGGTCTATGTAAAGTTGCAGATATTAAAAATTTTAGCTTCGAGATTTCCATCCTCATGAATCTATCAGTCTTTCCAGACTTTGCTTAAAGAAACAGTGCCTGTGGTATCAGAACTATATAATAAACGATGTCGTTTAGGAACGCCGTCTGTAGTAACGATGTCGTTTTATGACAATCTCTTGGGTTATTTTTTGTATATTTTCTTTTATTTTTTTTTTCCGCTTTCAAATCACAGTGAGTGTGTAAATTACTTTCGCCCTTTTCTACTTCCAAACTCAATTTGAAAGCCATCTTTTCCGATCTATCGAATCGTAGCGGCGGAGGAAGGAGAAATGGGTGTACGTGCAATATCTCAAGAGGCGTTCGACGATCTAGTGAGGGAAAATGTTGAAGATCTTGGAATGGATCCCTCCGAAGCTCTCGAAGACGCTCTCCACACTCTCAAGCTCCAAGGCGTCGATCTCTCCGGTCCGTACAAACCAAATCTATTTTTCTGTTTTTCCCTTTTCTCTCGAACTAGATTTATGAGTCGGCGTTAAGTTCAATTTTGTGTGTTGTTTATGCTACACAGGGATCATTACATGTGTTCCAGGAGAAACTAGCATCAAGGACAATCCCGTGATTGCTTGTTTAGATAGATTAAAAGAATTCGATAGTGTTTCTATAGACGGACCTCTTCGAGATGAGGATTTTGATGAGATTTCGAATTTGTTCGTCAAGCTCAACGAGCTTTGTTGCAGCCAACAAGATTCAGGGAACGTTGCAATCGCGACGAAACATGGCGCTGTGGATTTAACATGCTCTCTTTGTTCCAAAATCAAGATAGCTCCTGGAAGTAATCGTAATCGTATTGTTGTTCCTTGTTTGAAAGCTTTGGCTGTGTTGATTCATGGTAAATGACTTATTTATGTTCTGGAGTTAGTATTTTTTTTTTTTTTTTATCTGTTTATAATATTTTGAAATTGATGTTGAATCGTGTTTTTAAATTCAATTGTAGACATTCAGAGCACTGAAGCATTCAGGAATTGTACTGGACCAAGTATTGTTGTTGGTCTCTTGAGTAATTCGATCGCTGATTCTGATTCGTTGGATGCTGGTTTTGCTGTTGTTGCTGCTGCATCAACTGGTAATGAAGTTGTGAAACAATCATTCATGGAGTTGAGAATCGATGAACTTATTCTACAAGTGCTGAAGAGAGAAAGTAAAACTACCGTTCGAGCTCTGTACGATGCTATTTGTGTTCTTTTGACTCCAGATGACAACCGTGTTGTTGCTTCCCAAGTAAGTAGGTTTATATTCGTTTGATATATGCCAATTTGGACTGCACGAATGAAAAATTAGGGGAAAACAGCTATAGAACACTTAGCAAACATTTATAAATCGTTGATTTTGTCTTTGAAAAAAAATAGTAGTCTATGGATAGTAGTCTTTTCAGCGCTTATTCATGGACATGCTTTGAGAACACAAATTCAACTAGATTCTTGCTTTCATGTGTTTTAGGTCTATGGCTATGCACGAAATTTCGCCAAATTAGGGATTGCAGCAGCCCTTACCGAAGCATTACAGGCGGGGATTGGCTCTGATAGCTTGGTGTCAGCAAGTACTGCCTTAAAAGCAATTGCTGTAAATGTAAGCCTCCTAATTGAAATCTCTCCTAATTGAAATCTCTGTGTCATAACATTTATCTGGTTAAGTTGTTACAAATTCCTCATCTGGTTTTGCTGTAAACAGGATGAAATATGTAAATCTATTGCTGAAATTGGTGGAATAGATACACTTCTTCGGTGTATTGATGATAGCGGTGAACAAGGCAACAAAACTGCTGCTAAGACATGTTGTTCCCTGTTGTCTAAGGTGAATAGCTTCTAAACTGTCCTGCAGGCTGCCTCTTTTGTTTTTCTCTTCAGTTATTAAAATTCCTTCTTTAGATCTGGCGTTTCAAGTATTTGCCAGAGTAGCTTGTTTTCATGTTTATCCAATAAATGCATGTTCTCGAAATTTAAGCTTTTCGAAAGCCTAGAGTTACTGATTTAGATTAGCATTGCAATCGCGCGTGAGAAATGTTTGTCTAAACTGTGTATTTTCATATCTAGTTGGCAGGAAGTGACTCTAACAAGAGTACCATAGTTGAGAAGCGGGGTCTCGACAAGCTAATCAGACTTGCACAACGATTCTCCGATGATCCTCTAGTCATACAAGAGGTAAGTACAACCAAATGAAAACCCCCTTACTACAGGTCACGTCCATGGCAGTTTTCCACTAGATAAGAACGTAATGTCGAGTGAAGAATGTTTCTTGTAGCACTAGGGTCTGAGTGCATAATCCTTATGATTGACCCAAGATATATTGGTTGGTTCAGGTCATGTTGATAATCTCTATAATCTGTCTGAGATCACCAGACCACGCAGCCAAGGCTATAGAAGCCGGAGCTGGTGATCTAGCGGTCCAAGCTATGAAGAGGTTCCCAGTAGCGGCTCAAATGCAGAGAAACGCTTGCAACATGATACGGAACATGGCTGTAAGAAATGCAGAGAACAGGTAACTGCCCTGTTTCCAAAAAATTTCATCCAAAAATATGCACATATCACAAACTCTTTTATGATATCACAAATTCTGTCTGCTTGCACACTACAGAACTATTCTGCTTGCCAATGGAATTGAGAAGCTGATAAGGACTGCTAAGGCCAATAATGAGTTATGCAGAGCCGCTGCAACTGATGCACTGAGAGACCTTGGCCTTGATAACTACAATAATTAAAGGCCAATCTATCTCCATTGGTAAAATTCATGAAACTACAATTCTGCGAGGTTGGTACCAATTGTTTTCTACATTGTCTTATGCATTATTCAAGCTAAGAGGAGTGAAGAAGAACGCAAGATCTTACATATTGTCAACGACAGTTTGCATTGAGTTCATCTTTTGAGTAGAATAGCATTAGGATGTTGAATTTTTTGCAACGATTGTGTTTTTTTTGTTCGAATGCTTGAACATGTTCTACAATAGAAAAGATTTGTTTGAGAATTTTAGTGAAAGAGGGTTCTCTACTATAACTACAGTAAATAGCAAAACAGATAGACAGAGAACAAACATACTTCAGCTTGAGAAATATTCATCTACAACATTTATGAAAATCGTGTATACTTTACATTGCCGACAAGGATTTTTGTCTTGTTTGATTTTCTTTCACCTTTAGGTTTAAAACAAGGACAAACTGTTTTACTGAAGGGAAATAAAAAACAAATTGAAAAATCCACGGAATGATCTCTAGAAGAGTGTATTAGAAATATAATTATGTACGGCTATGTGTTTTCTTTATCAAAGATGCAATCGTCGGCATATAGACAAACTTTTAATATATAGATGATGATGGGGGCTATGATGAATGCTACTCTATCGGTTTCTACTTTTAGGTGGAGATCTGACAAAACAGCCAACAACATCTCGACGTTTGTGGTAACCTTTTTTTCTTTATTTTCTATTTTTAAATGCGAAAACCCCTTTTTATATACCGAAATAGAAAGCAAATCTTTTTAGTGGCCATAAATACATGAGTAGTAGTGGTTTCCATGATTAGCCAAGTTCAAAAATTTGGGAATTTTTGGGTTTGCTATGTAGTAGTGAATTTATTATAATATAGATACTATACTAATTGAACAACTAATTCTGAGTTTTTGTTTCATTTTATAATTTTTCTAATTTATTAAAAAAAAACTTTGAAGAAAAATTAATTCAAAATCTCTTATTGTTATCTCTCTTACCATTTCAATACTTTTTATTCAATTAAAAAAAAAAAATCTTTGCTATATTATATTAACAATAATATATCAATAAATAAATAAAATACTACAAATGATTATATTATAAAGAGGTTAACCTCACTAAAACAGATTCGTTAAAATTAATTTCAGAGTTCATAACTTCATACTATTAAAATCAAAATTGATTGTTATACAATTAGTATTTAATTATTACAGAGTAGAATACCCATTGTTTGTTAGAAAACGTTGTAAGGAGAAGGGTACATCCGTCATTACGCTCAATGTCCCCATACTTTGACAAATCATAATTCAACAAAAGCGAAACTCTCTCTCTCTCTCATATGTTTGTCACTTTGTTGTATTAGCTTACTTCAAGCTGTGGTTTAAACAGAGCAGAGAAAAAAAGCTGTTCTCTTTTTATATATGGTGAGAGGAAACGAGAGCTGATAGATAGATAGAGAGAGAGAGAAACAGAGCTCAAGATCACGAGCCCTTTTATTCTTCTTTGGTCTTCATCATCGAGCGATCAAAGGAACAAAAAAAAAAAAAAAAAGATCTCAAGAAACCCACTTGTTGTTGGTTAGATACTTCACGGGTCTCTGAAACGTCTCTTTCTCACAACTATAACTTGATCACCCCACTAGTCCTTCCATCCTCTCAACGGCTCAAGTTACTACACGTCACACCCGTTGTTCATTTCCTCGGATGTCGAGGTGACGTTTAGATTTTAAAAAATTACTCTTCTTGAGGCAGAGATTGTAGCTAGTTGCAGAGAGACAGCGGAGAGAGGTAAAAAAAATGGATCGGCCAGCAGTGAGTGGTCCAATGGATTTGCCGATTATGCACGATAGCGATAGGTATGAGCTCGTCAAAGATATTGGCTCCGGTAACTTTGGAGTTGCGAGATTGATGAGAGACAAACAAAGTAACGAGCTTGTTGCTGTTAAATATATCGAGAGAGGTGAGAAGGTCAGTTTCTTTTTCCTTTACCAAAAGTATTTTACTTTTATGTTTCATCTCCTCTCTAGGTTCTTGAATTCAAAGAATCCATTTTTTTGTGTTCTCATCATCCAATCATGATTGCTTATGTCATATATTATAGTTTTGTGTTTCTCTGTTCTGCATGCTCTGTTTTTTTTGTTGTCTGTGTTGTATAATGTTGTTTTGAAGGCTCTATGTGTTTTTGATGGTATGGATTTTTGATAATTCAAATGTGGAACTTGATATTAATGGTTGGAGTTTTTTTGGAATTTACTACAGATAGATGAAAATGTAAAAAGGGAGATAATAAACCACAGGTCCTTAAGACATCCAAATATCGTAAGATTCAAAGAGGTTTGTTTTCAACTCCCTTTAAGCTGTTTACTTACTACTTACTAACATTCAAGAAAAAAAGTAAATTCTATATTTAATCCTCACGTTTGCTTCAGGTCATATTAACACCGACCCATTTAGCCATTGTTATGGAATATGCATCTGGAGGAGAACTCTTCGAGCGAATCTGCAATGCAGGCCGCTTCAGCGAAGACGAGGTTTGTTCTCTCTTGTCTTTTCTTCTTTGCTTCAATGGTTAATGTAAGATACTGAGATTAATATTATTTTGTAGGCAAGGTTTTTCTTCCAGCAACTCATTTCAGGAGTTAGTTACTGTCATGCTATGGTAATGAGAGATGTTCTGTTTCAAAATCAATGCTTCATCCTCTGTGAAAAAAGGGCTGAAACAAATGATAAACTTTTTATGTTGTAGCAAGTATGTCACCGAGATTTAAAGCTTGAGAATACCTTATTAGATGGTAGCCCGGCTCCTCGTCTAAAGATTTGTGATTTCGGATACTCTAAGGTATCTTTTCTTTGTCAATCATTTCAAAAACTATACTTTTTACTGTGACTTTAAGCTTTTTGTGTGTGTTTTTTTCTTCAGTCCTCGGTGTTACATTCACAGCCAAAATCAACTGTTGGAACTCCTGCTTATATCGCTCCCGAGGTTTTACTAAAGAAAGAATATGATGGGAAGGTACTTTATAATCATAGTTCCCAGACGAGTAACGAGTATAGTAACCATATATTATACAAACAAACTAAGTTTTTCTTGATGAAAACAATCTCGTTGAGTATTTTGGCTCTTAAAGCATTTTGGTGAAGAGAGCTATTTGAAAAATTGATCATTCTTGAATTGGTCAAATGCATTCATAATTGGTCAGGTTGCAGATGTTTGGTCATGTGGGGTAACTCTGTACGTCATGCTTGTTGGAGCATATCCTTTCGAAGATCCCGAGGAGCCAAAGAATTTCAGGAAAACCATACATGTGAGAGCCTTTCTTCTTGCTTCAATAGTTGGAAACATGTAACTAAAGGATTCTATGCTTTCTTGCTATCTAAACAAATCTGTTATGTTCTTGCTCAGAGAATCCTGAATGTTCAGTACGCTATTCCGGATTATGTTCACATATCTCCTGAATGTCGCCATTTGATCTCCAGAATATTCGTTGCTGACCCTGCAAAGGTATAACTACCCCAAAGCATATATACATACCTCTGATCAATGTTCTTTATAGTATGATTGAAAGAAGCTGCTTGCATTTTGTATGTTTATTAATGTGTTTGCTGAATTGACTAATCTTGGTTGGTTTTTTGGCAGAGGATATCAATTCCTGAAATAAGCAACCACGAATGGTTTCTGAAGAATCTACCAGCAGATCTCATGAACGATAACACACTGAACAGTCAGTTTGATGAATCGGATCAACCGGGACAAAGCATAGAAGAGATCATGCAGATCATTGCAGAAGCAACTGTTCCTCCTGCAGGCACTCAGAATCTGAACCATTATCTCACAGGTGAAACAACACAATACATAAACTTTTCCATATTTCTTGTCTTTTTTCTTACCTTCTCCATGTTTGAAAAAAACTTATCATTATTTGGATAAACAGGAAGCTTGGACATAGATGACGAAATGGAGGAAGACCTAGAGAGCGACCTCGATGATCTTGACATAGACAGTAGCGGAGAGATTGTGTATGCAATGTGATACCACCTCTATGGTTTCTGCTACGTAAATGTAATAACAAAAAAAGTTGAAGAATAAGGTGTCTTGTGTATGCTATTGAGATTGTCCCAACTTTGTTAATGGGGACACTTTGAATCTTTGATATGCAAAAGACTTGATACAATCGATGGGTGTTTCTAAACAAAAATTGAAAAAAAAAAAAAAACATTTTCATCAATTTTTTTTTGAATGCTTTTGTTTGGAAAACTATATATAACCAATAGTTTATTTACTTTTGTTAACAAAAAAAAAAGTAGTTTTGTTTACAAGCTATTTATTTTATTACCGATTCATTTTGATGTAGTTCTAAACTTTGGACACGTTTTTTTTTCTTTTGCTTTTATTATAGTTGAACAAAGGTAAAGTGATATTAGCCTCAAACTAAAGTTAACAACTAGACTACATCGATTATACTAAGCAAAACAGAAATAAATCGATATTCTGTAATATGTGGATGAGAGAGTAGTGTCTACTTAATCTACTCCTAATAACGTAATAGTTGAAGCTAAACGCCATGATGTTTTTCATTTTCACTTAAAAAAAAAAATGTAGACAGATGACATTCATTATTCATGCATATTTAATTATTTATTTAATTTTTATGTCATAAGTATGATAGTATTAAATACTGGACGCACGTACGGTAAATTGGAAGGTGAGTTTAATGCGCTTACTCACACAGTCACAGCTTCGTTTTTGCTCTGTTAAATAACTTAATATTAAATCAGGAGTATAATCATTCCTACTTTATAGTTTATAGTTATACTAATAGTATTATACATTGTGTTTATTTATGCAAAGAAAGGGAAGAAGAAAATAAGCAATTACAATGTTTTTGATTAAAATAAAATATTTGAAGCATGCCTACATGGTCGACCAATGTGACAGTGTCTCCTGTTACTGTAACATAACCTGAATTATTTTGAGCTATAGATGAGATCTGTCTGCCTTAGCAACTGATATATCATGTCAATGTTGTCTTCTTATCTTCGTTATTTTCTATTACTCGCAACTATTTGTTTGTAGCATTCATTAATTTGACCTATCACTCTCGGTATTGGCTTTTTTTTCCCCTTTTAGACAAGGGGAAAAGACCGTAGTCTTAGTCTATTAGTCATACAAATATAACTTGTAGCAAATTAATCATACGAATCCATTGTAAACTAATTTGCGATAGATTTGTCACTAAAACAAAATTGTAACTAGTCAATACATACTAATGTGATACAAAATATCTATTCATTTCATAATTCCATATCCATATTGTTATAATTTTTATTAACCGTACGATTATATAGCTACACTTTTATGTTTTTTTTTTGTCACAGAACAATAGACTTGGACAATTGATGGGTGTTTCTAAGCATATATAAATAATGAAAATGTATAGTTCAATAACAAAGATGTTGATATTCATAAAAATCAAGTACATTATTGACATGTTACTTTTGATAAAAAAATGAATGACTTGCTTGAAAAGGACTAATTTATATATTTATATATTTATATAGTATGCCCTTGGCTTATAACGACATCGTAGTGTGGGGGAGAGATCTCTATTATGAGGAGGATACGACCGTTTGTCCTGCTGTTGAGTATGTTCATACGGAAACGATTAGGACAAGCTAATAGAGACCTAATTCTTGTTCAAGTTACATATTCTCTTTTAATTTTGGTGAGTTAAAATCAAAACTTAAACTATCATATCTGCTCAAAAAAAGTAGCTGAATTTTCGCTTTTACTTTCCAATTTGTCGGAGAAGTATATTTCACTCTCAAGTCAAATGTAAATAACTTTTTTATTGGTGAGTTCTTATAATTTATAACTGAGACGAAGATAATAGCTTTGTAATTAGTTGAAACCACTTATTTCAAATTTGAATCTTACAATGAGATAAAAAATAAGTGAAAATTTACCAAACTGCCAAGTAAAAAAAGTGAAAACATTTTTACTATAATAATATATATTTTTTAACTATGTGCAATATAGAATCCGGGTAAATTCATTTCAGATCTCGTTTCACTGAATATTGTCGGTCGTTTTGAGAGCGAGAGAGAGAGAGAGAGAGAGTCTCGCGTGGGTTAAAAGAAAAAGCTCGTCCTTTCGGAGCGTTCAAAAGCCACACGCTCCATACTCAAATTTTTAGAGAAATTTGCAAATATTAATCTTAAAAACTTATAAACTCAATAGATTATATATATATGTTGTATATAATGTATAGTAATATATGGCAACTTCAAATTTGTCATGCGGATAAAATTTCAAAATGATTCTTCCTATTATTTGTTATAGTCTCTATCATAACAAAACAAAACCCAAAAAAAAATTATATATAATAATATAGTTAGGACTTAGGAGTGGGGACGTCATCTAAAGATTATAGATATAATAAATAGAAAGAAAGATGAAGTGAGAGTTTTCAAGAAAAGCAAAGATTTCTAAAGAAAGAAGAAAAAAAGAAAGAAACAGAGAAACAAAAATGGTGATAAAAAGGATAGAGCTGTGTATAGAGCTAATGAAGATAGGTATGGAGTTCGTGGTGGTGGTGGCTGAAGCCGTCCAAATTGTTATGAGGCAAAACCTCAACCACCACCGTGCTCCTCCTACACCTCCTCCGCGTCTAATCCGCCATGCCCTCGTCCCTTATCCCGCTTCTCACCCTTCTCCATTCCTCTTTGGATTTTTCCCTTGAAAATTCATTATTTAAGATCCTCTTTTCTTAATTTTCATGAAATTTTATATTCTGCTTCTTCTTCTTTATTACTTTTTTTTTTGTTGGTTGTAGATATTTAGGTGTTACTCTTGTTGATTCTTCTTTGTAAAAAAAACAGAATTTGCAGCTTTCTATTGAACTCTTTTTTTTTTTTTCTGGATTGATATCGTGTAAGCAAACAATTTGCAGGATAAAAATATAAAAATAAAAATAATAAACCAAAGTAATACACGCAATTGGGTTGAAGAATATAAGACGTGCAGCGGAAACAGTTTGCCCCCCTAAGAGCTAAGTCCAGGTTCTACCAAAAAAAATCGTTAATGTTTTCATTTGTTTCTTCCTTATGTACTTCACGGCAAGTTATATTCAATTTATTATTATGATATTCTTGATTAGTCTTGGGAGATGCCTTGGTGTTCTGGGTTTGAACCCTCCCCTGGACTTTTTCTTATATTTGAAAAGAAGAAGAAATGAAACTATAGAAATTGAACATGGTTCGTTAAATATCGGTTAATGTATACCATCACATTCCCCGTAGTGATCAGTAGTAACTAACTAGCCATTTGCGCAGTTGTCTTGTCTTGGGGTTAACTGTACTAAAATAATTCACAATAAATATCTCCTTCAAAGCTCCACAATTTTCAAAAGATGTTTCTTATATATATAAGGAATATACATGTTTAAATGTTTTACCGTGAAAAGAAAAAACGGGTATATAAACAAATCCCTTTCACCGTGAGAAGATATGTACACACATATGCGTCCAAGTTCATTGAATATCACGAAAATAGTACTAAACATATGTACTTATCTAATGTTTTTTTTTTTGTTTTTCTTAATAATGTAATATGGTAAAGTAAAGATTAAAAAAATGTTCTAATGGACAAAAACACTTTTTTTTTTTATATTAGGATATTATTGATGCAATAAAATCATACCATTTGTCATTGTTAGCATTAGATGTAAATTAATTAATAACTTGCAGAATAGTTTATAATGAAAATTGATGAATAAAATACGAAAAATACTTAGTTTCACTCTTAGGGTGAACCTTCTTGTTCATTTCTTCTTTATCAACCAATCAAAATCTTTTATACATTATCTTGTTTTAAAAAAATAAATCAAAATAAAGTTAAAAAGCAATACATATGAAGGAAACAAATTTTGTATGATTTTTTTTTTAAGGAAAGTTAAATATTGGTTTGGTTTAGATTTTACAATTAGAATGAAATGATGTATCGGTTTCGGTTTACAAATAAGGTGATTAGGGTTTAGATTTTACAATTCGAACAAAATTATATGTCGGTTTGGGTTTACAAATTAAGTGGTTAGGATATAGATTTTACAATTAAAACGAAATTATATGTCGGTTTGGGTTTACAAATGAAGTGGTTAGGGTTTAGATTTTACAATTAAAACAAAATTATATGTCGGTTTGGGTTTACAAATGAGATGGTTATGATTTTAGATTTTACAATTAAAACGATATTATATGTCGATTTGGGTTTACAAATGAGATGGTTAGAGTTTAGATTTTACAATTAGAATGAAATTATATGTCGGTTTGAGTTTACAAATGAGATGGTTAGGGTTTAGATTTTACAATGAGAATGAAATTATATATCGGTTTGGGTTTATAAATAAGCGGTTTAAGTTTTTAATTTTATAATAATGTATACAAATTTTGTTTCATTATTTTATAAGAAAATGAATAAATAGGTTTTTAAATATATTATGACATGTCAGATTCTCGTTGACTAAAATTAGAAGAAGTTAACAAAAAGGTTCACCTTCGGAGTAAACCCAAAAATTGTCCATAAAATACGTTTTTTTAAGGGGTGCAATTGTAATTTTTATGATGGATTATAAACACTTTTTTCACAGTACGTATTTCTACGTATGATACAACGTAAATACAAATTATGTTTTAAGGTTGAAAGATTTTGACCCCCAATGCGATGTAGGTAGGTTTATATATCACAACGAAACAAAACAAAAACCATCATGTGTAGTGTCAGGTGTGAGAGGTGACGCCAAAGATAGCAACGGCCAGACGATGAATTGGATTTGGGTTAAGATCTAGAGTCTACCACGATGCGTCTTGATCATGTTGCAGATGATGACGGTTGTAATTATTGGTTCATTCCTCTTTTTCACCTTCCAAATTCAAACTCGTAATCTTCAAATTGAAAGTTTTTTTTAGAACTAATATTTACGCTACATATAACACACGTATCTAATTTGATATCCAACCCAATGAAAACTCCGAGTAATTGAAGCTGTAGTTTCGGTAAAATGAAAAATGTAGTACATATATATATATATATATATATATATATATATATATATATATTTTGGAAAATGTAGTATTAATACGATTCGGTATTGTAATTTGACAGTTCTGGTTAGAGAGTTAACAGTTTCATGTTTCAAACGTTAACTAAATACCAAAAGCTAATCTGGTGGGAACAAACTCAATTATTTAAAGTTGGGCGAGAGTAGTTGTTAACTTAAAACTTAATGCAATTGTGTTGTCTTTCTCAACTTACGTTAATTTTTTTTGCTGCGAAACATATAATAAAATTTAGTACCTGACCATTTGAATACAAGTTGGTTGGCTTACGATGAGTTGACTCTGCTTGCATTATTTACTATCGGATCAGATTGACATTTTTATTTTATACAAACCACATTTGATGATTATGTTACAAAATATATATCTTGAACTCCGACCGAATATAATGTTTTTTATAGTGCTTGAGAACTAGCTAGCTTTGTTGGTCGAGCCTATGCCTTTCGAAGCTACAATACATATAATCATATATATTCATCGATCCTCATGATAGAGAGAGACTTGAAACCAAAAAAACAAAAGCAAGCGGAACATAGTACTAAACATACATACATATAACAGATCATACTGCGTAGTTAAAGTTTCTACAGAAAGCAATGCGAAAATAAAGTTTCCAGGATTCACCATTACAAAATTGTGCATGCCCATTGCCAAATTAATAAATGAATAGATCAAGACGAAAGTAACGTAACACAACAGCATCTCACATTAATGAGTTAGTTGGCTGATAATAATACTACAAAAACAGTGATGTATTTATCAATTAAAATAGTACTCCTTTTTTGTGTGTTCATATTCCCAAACGTTGCAATTAAGATTTATAAGACACTGGATTAGGTGTTACGAATCAGATTCCCTTAACATAGTAGGTCACAATATTATGTCAGTATTAAAAGGAGTATTATAACTATTATGTATCTAGTCTTTTTTTTAATTTAAAAAATAAATTTTGTTGAAAATAATATAATTAAATACGAACAGATATCTGCAATTCCAAAAGAAGATAAATGTTCACGGAAACAATTAATGATACTAACTGAATATGGACGAGAATTGAGGCAGATACAGTTTGAGAGTCATTGACGTAAAGACAAAAAAAGCTTTCTCCATTGTTCTTCTATGTTTTGTCGAATCCAATAAACAAATCCATACTCTTTCTTTGTCATATTTCAACAATAAATAGGGCTACGAAAAGTTGTTTTTTCTAAAAATGGGTGGGTTTTACTATTGAATTGTATGAGAAAGGAAAGTTATATAAGCCCATCCATTAGGCCCAATAATAACAACTTGATATGTCATTTTTTTTTTTTTTTTTACCGTTTCTCTTCTTCTTCCTCAAATTTTTCATTTTTTTTTTTTTTTACAAATAGTCCAAAGACGATACAGAGCTGCTACTCATATATAGACTTCTTCTTTACTCTTCCGACTGATATCAGTAGCCTGGGAACATTGGCGGCGGTGGGGATGCGTATTGGTGGCCGATGAACTTTGGTATGATGAATTCATCATCACTTGGAGCTGGTGCTTGAGCCGCTGGGGAGTTGATCTTCGGCGGAGACTGTGACGGCGGTGGAGAAAAGACCGTTGGTGTTGGTGAAGGTTGGACTGGCGACGGCGACGGTTTGACTGGTGTTTGTTGTGGTGGACTGGCTTTTGGCGGGTTAATTGGAGGAGACAAGACCGGTGGCGGCGGTGAGTGAACAGGTGCTGGTGGCGGCGGAGAGTGAACCGGTGGCGGCGGGGAGTGAACCGGTGGCGGTGGTGAGTTAACCGGAGGGGGTGGCGGCGGCGGGGAGTAGATTGGCGGCGGTGGCGAAAAGACGGGAGGTGGGGGAGAGTAGACAGGCGGCGGCGGTGGCGAGTGAACCGGTGGAGGTGGGGGAGAGTAGACAGGCGGAGGCGGTGGCGAGTGAACAGGCGGTGGCGGAGAGTGAACTGGCGGTGGCGGAGAGTGCACCGGCGGTGGCGGAGAGTGCACCGGCGGCGGCGGAGAGTGTACCGGTGGCGGCGGAGAGTGTACAGGAGCCGGAGGCGGAGGTGAGTATACTGGTGGTGGCGGAGAGTTGACCGGAGCCGGAGGAGGAGAATGAATCACCGGAGGTTGTGACTGAAGTGGAGGAGGGCTGCGCCTTTTCGTCACTGGAGATTGATCATAAGGATCATCCGGATGCGGTGACTCTTTTGGCGGTTGTGGTTTTTGAACCGGCCGAGATGGAACTGCCGGAGCTGGAACTGGCGATGGTTTGTCAACCGGTTTAGTTGGAACTGGCGATGGTTTGTGTACCGGCGTAGTTGGAACTGGCACTGGTTTGTAAACCGGCGATGGTTCGTGAACCGGCGTAGTTGGAACTGGCGCTGGTTTGTGTACCGGCGTAGTTGGAACTGGCACTGGTTTGTAAACCGGGGATGGTTTGTGAACCGGCGTAGTTGGAACCGGCGATGGTTTGTGAACCGGCGTAGTTGGAACTGGCGATGGTTCCGATGGAGTTGAAGAGCCATCACCTCCGCCACCAGCGCACTTGTCCTTGCTACAGTCAACTGGGCGGTTGATCACGACCGCACATTCCTGGGAAGATCGTTGGTCAGGTCGAGAAGGCAAGCAATTACGTATGTCGTCCAATGCAATCTCCTTGCGAGCACCACCTGGAACACACGAACCTCCTTGTCCACTGAAGTAATTGTACGAGTAAGTGAAGTTCACCAAATTAGGCAACTTGCAAATGTTATCCGGTACAAGTCCTGTGAGTTTGTTCCCGGAGATATCAAATTCCTCCACACCGGTCAACCCGACAAAGCTAGTCGGGAGACGACCTATGAACGAGTTCTTGCTTGCATCGAAAACTGTCACATTCGTTAACTTGCCGATTTCGGACGGGAAACAACCTCCCAAACCATTGTCCATAAAGACAATCTCGTTAAGATTCTTCATGTTTCCGATACTCTTAGGGATACAACCGGTGAATTTGTTGTTAGCAAAAGTCACAACCGAGGCCGGAGATTCGCCTAGAGATTCAGGAATCACCGAGGTGAATCTATTGTTGTTCAAGAAAATGGCGTCGAGTTGTTTCTTGAAAAGCTCAGGAGGGACTTGACCTTCGAAATCGTTGAACCTAAGGTCGAAGTATTTGACTTCAGGCCAAGAGAGGACGACGTCAGGGAAAGGTCCAACGAAACGGTTGTTACTGACATCGAATTCGTGCATTAGCTTCAACTTCTCAAAGCTTTTAGGTATAATCCCGCAAAACCGGTTTGAATTCAAATGGAACATAGCAACATCTGTCATCAAACCAAGCTCAGCAGGCAAATGCCCTGCGATATCAGCACCGTTGAGGTCAACACCAGCTACAACCGTGACCTCAGAATCATCAAGAGCTGGCGCACAAACCACACCGGTGTAGCTACACACGTGCGGGCCATGCCAGTTTCCCGTGGTGTTAAACGGGTCTGAATATATTGCCTTTTTCCAAGCCTGAAGAGCTATATAAGCTTTCTTGAGCCTTGTGTTGGCAAATGTAGCCTTGAGATCAACCTCGTATTCGATGTCATCAGGAAGTTCGCCATTCTCTGGTAACGTTAAGAGCTGTCGCTGCACAATGAAGGCAGCTTCTGTATCGGTTAAGGCAAATGTGACAAAGGAAGAAGATAGGAAGGAGAAGAATAAGAGGAAGAAGCAGCAGCCAAAGGACGGAGGTTTAGCCATGGCTAAAACAAAAACCTTGGAAAAGGCCCAAGGCTGCTTATAGAAGGGCATGAGAGGGTTCGAGGAGGACACAAAGCTGTATTATATTAATAAGCTAACGGTTTTTCATTTTGCAATCACCAACGGTTTCCCTTAACATACTTTGTCTATAATTAGGCCAACTCTTGATTCTAAGGATTTTGCTTCAGATCCGGAGGACATATTTATCAATAATAGAAATGGTGGTTAAAAGAAACAAGTAAAAATGCTAAAGCAGACTCTCTAATTCAAAACCGGTCACTATTATAGGACACATCCTTCAAAAAACGAGAGGTAGTTGATTTCATTACCGAACATCACGCAATGACACAAACGCTATTTGTCTCTTACCATTTTCACGTGTGCTGAAAGGTACCTCCCCTGAGTACGAACGATGTTTATATGCGAATCGAAGGGATCAAGAAACAAAAGATGGTGAATTCATTGTTTCTTCACATGATCCTCAAAAAGATGCTCCCTCGGCTTTCTCTATTCTAAACACTTCAAGTTCCCTAGAACGACCCAATATTTCTTAACTAAAACTCTTTTTCTAAGATTAATAATGTGAAAACAATAAAAAAGTATCAAACTTTTTCACTTCCTATACTTGCAATCTCATCGACTAGCCACGTCGTCTTTGTCTACTCCATGAACCTTACTGAACGGTTAAAATTCGCACTTTCCGCTAAAATGAATGGCTAAATCGCTAGACTATACATGTATGTCAATAACTTATCGCATGAAACGTCATCCAAATAAAAAATCGCATTACCATGCAGTATAATACCATTCCCCGTGGCAAATCGTTACATTTTACAAGACATAAGTTGTATACTTGTGTACATGTTTCTAAGGTAAATTAACCTTGACAGTAAGATGGGAAAAAAAAACAATTACTACTAAAAGAATTTATAAATTTCATTTTGAAATAAAAACAATGTTCTAAAAGGTGTAAAAGTATATATGATATATGACATAAAAAAAGAATAGAAATTTGCCGATCATACTAATACTACCAAATATTTCCTAGTTAACATAGACAAAATTTAAGAAACAAAAAAAAAACCAATGCTATTTCCATCCCATTAGATCTTTTTATAAGGCTCTCTTTAGCCTCACTCTATACAACAAACAAAACCCTCTCCACATTCGTCACCCACACTTTCTATTCTTTATCTCTATTCATAAGTACTTCATCTACACTTCCTAAAGCTTTCAGCCTTTCACATTCTGGGCTTCACCATCCTTACCGGCACAACCTGAGAATATATAGCAGCTTCTTTAGCAAAACTTTACCAACAACACAAGTGATGTTGTTTGGTATGTGTTCTTTATCTATATTTACCTGATCCTCCTTCAATGAACTATCATCGTTATTTGCTTCTCTTTCGCGTTTTCTGCTCACCTCTCCCTTCTCCTCTTCTTCATCTTCTTCTTCTCTGAAATTTTGACCTGACGCCTCTGTAGATACAAGAAAAAATCAATGGAGGCCAGAGTTTAGACTAGACATAATTTAAACATCAGGCAGAGACCAGCACACAAGTTCTAAGCAGAAGACATTCATATGTGGGTTGGGTGATAAATAGATAGCAGACCAGATCTCATATACATGTCCTTCACTTCTTTGATTATCCTCAAGTCATATCAACTCTATGTTCTGCACCAAAGCCGTCTAAAAGCCAACTCTATATTTCCGCCCAATGCTAAAACAGATTTCACAATATGAACAGAGTATACTCTAACTGGGTACCACAGACCATAAGAAGAAGAAAAGGACAAAAAGAGAAGATGCCAAACATAAAACTCATCAAGAGGGGTTCGACTGAACTAGGTAAGCAAATGTTACCTGAGTGTTTGGTTTCTTCATGACACGTCCTTGGACATTGGACAGCAGTTCCCATGGTGCAGTTTCCGTTGGAATTTTGAGGCTTGCAGCCCCTTAATGTATTTTTCTGAAAACGAAACTCAGATGACGTCTCCAAATGAGCTAGTTTCTTTCCAAAGTTAACCTTTTGCCAGCAGCCATTTTGTAAGACAGCAAACTGCAAAACAAGAACGTTGTCAGTTTTCACTAAAGGATTATACAGAACAAACGAGGTCATAAAAGAAAACAGCAAGAGAATCTGCAAACCTGATCAGTGGATTTGCGAGAGTTAGACTGCACATCACGAGTTCTAGAAAGTCGCTTCTGAGTCTCTCCTCCAAGGAAAGAATACAACTGCCTAACAAAAGAGTTCTCCAAATAATCGAGATATGAGTTGTGTTTCTCATTCGTCCACTCAGCACATTCATCATCCTGCAAACAAGAAACGGCAAGGATGTTAATATACCGCAGGAAGAATTCAACAAGAGAATAAAGAGTGGGAATTGTCAACAAAATAAACATCATTACACAACACACTTAAGTCAACCAGTATAACAATTCAGCTGCAACAAAAAGAAAAGGAAACAAGTTTTTAACTTTTTTACCACACAATGTAAGGTTACATCATTGAGTAAAAGTGTGATATGTACCACTTGCAACCACTAATCACCAACTACAAATTACTAGTTTCAAAAGCAAAGGAGTTTTTGGAAATTGGATTATGATTGATACATATCATCACAAGGGGTTAGTTAGTATATAGATCTCAAGATCATCAGATCAGGCAAAGAGATTTTGCCTCGGCGTCCAAAGAGTTGTTGAAAAATTTTGAAATCATCTTGTGGAGTGCTACTAATAAGGGGGACAAAAGAAACCCAAAGCAATCGCATTTAGAATACAACCTGTTGTAAAACAGATCTGAAGTTTCCTTCCCATATATAAACAACACAAAGTGACTAACAATAAATAAATTTAGTTTCCAAATCGATAAGAAATTAAGAACAAACCAAAAAAAGCAAAGATATTTTTTTGGTTTTGTGTATTTTTACTTATTTCATTACGAAAATATCTAAAAATCTCCATAGAAGCAGAAAAAGATATATATATTTTTTTTTTTCCTTCTAATATACGAATCAAGTTCAACCAATTCTAAGAATCTACTAAATATAATAGAAAAATCAAAAACGAGACCTAGAAAGGGAAGAAAAGAGGAAGATTTTTACCAGTTTCGAATCGGCATCGCAAGGAGAGGTATCAGCGGTAACACCCGACTCGAGCGAGTTGGATAGACTCGACTCGCTCTGATGAGATTCAGAAGACGCCTCCTCTGCAGCGACGCGATCCATCTCCAGAGAAACAATATTCACCCTGAAATCATTCTCCATCGTTCCTCTCTGATTCATAATCACAACCAAAAACTAAAAAATATCTGCGTCGTCTCTCTTTAAGATTAAAAAAACAAATGGTTCTTCTACGAAAGAGCCAACGAGAGAGAGAGAGAATGAAGAAGAAATAGAAACAGAGAGATGAAAAAGGAAAAAAAGAGGAAGAGAAAATATCCACATGGCGTCGCTTTTACACGTGTCATAGTATGCCACGTCATCAGAGTCGCTCGCTGATAAAAAAAATATCTCACTACAAATATCAGCCCGGAGATATTTTTCTGGAGGAGGTTCTGATTTTTTTTTTTTTTTTTTGTCAACTTAATATAGAAATAGAGAATGGATGCTCTTTCTCGTCCCATATTAAAATTACGTCAGAATTTTAATTTGGTTTTCTTGTCCTTTATATCATTTTTTTATTTTATAATATTTTTTAAAAAAAGTTAAATTAGAGATCTGATAAGATTTTACAACCGAGACTCTCTCTTGACAAGTTGTTGTATGATATGATAACCTCATTTTTTATTTAAAAGATAGGATTCGTACGTGTGAGCTTCTCTATCTTGGGTTTTGGTCTTACTTACGATAGCATATGTTTTTTTTTTGGATTAACATTTCAGAGTTTTAAGGTTTATTTAAGTACATGCATCCTAATCAATGAATTTATTTGGAGAGATGATAATGATGATCCATGACTTCGTCGTAAGCTTAAACATAAGAGATTGTCGAACAAATCCATTCAACATAAGTTACATAAGTTGGTCCAACACGCAAAATAATACACTCGTCAAGAGTAGCTAGTCAAGAGTACCTGTGTAAGGTTTTTTTTTATATATATAATGCTCAGGATTGGATCAAGAAGAGTCTCGTGATGCTAATTGATGTAGTTTAGAAAACACGTTTTGTTTTCATTTTCTTCGCATATAACTAATTTTATTGTAAAATAATGAGTTGTTAGATTTTTCTTCTCATCTTTTGCAATGCTGATGGTAGAGATCATGGTATCCGATTAACTTGTAAGTTGTAACATCTCTAATATCTTTTTTTTTTCCCCCCCTCAGTTCTCTAATGCTTCTAGAGTGCTGATTGAAAAAAAAAAATGGTTTATCATACAATTATTAACTTTAAAATGTGATTTGAATTTGGATAATGAGATGAGCACAAGAAATATTAAAATATGATTAGATTTATAAAAAAGTTGGCGCAAAACATATTAAACAAAATAATTAAAATTAGCCATTTGTTTTCCAAATCGTATCCATTTGCGCTAAGAGACATTTGCTGACGTGTGGGCAGTGGTTGGTTCGAAAAAAAAAAATATCTGCCGCTTCGTTCCTTTCAAACAAAAAAATATCTGCCCTTTTCTTTGGACAGCCCAAAACAAAATATCTCACGACAATAATAGTTTTCTAATGTCCACGACTAGTCCTACGTAGACCACTTCTTTTAATGTAAGACCACTTTGCTATTGGTTGGATATAGATTCTATCTTAGAGCTAGATGTGTACATTACATTTTATATCAATCGAGATCTTCTTTTTGAGATCCTTGCTTGTTAATTTGTACCCTATATTATAAAGATTGTGCATTTGTTATGTATAAAATATACTACAACTTTACTAGATACTAGTAGTGAACTAAAGATAGATCGATTCTTACTACTAATAAGGTTTTGGAAACAACCTTTTAATATTTTACAATTACTCTTCACCGTCACCTTCCGCGGATTCTCTCATTTCGGTGACCATGTCAACCCATCACCCTATTAACAAATAAATATCAATCATCTCGATCAAATGTATACTTTTAAATATTTTCTAGATTTTTTATTTTAGATATATGGACATACCCGGCCCATCGAGATCATTCTTAATTAAGATCCTCCTAAGTACTCTTATCAATTATATACAACTCTTTTTATAAGCTCTTGATAGCTATTGCAATTTTCTTGATGTTTTCTTAAGAAAAATCCTACAGTCTATAATTAGGTTAAAGCTAACCATATCTTCTAGTCAGGGATGCTTCTAGTTCCCTTTTTTTTTAAAATGTGGATCTAAATTTTAACAGAATTTGATATCTACTCAATCGTACGTAAACCTGACCAAATTCACTTACATATATACTATGTACGTAACGCTTCAATAGCTAGTCATGTATGTTTGTGGATTAATTATGATAATATATTTTTTACACTTTAAAATTTAGAAAAAAAACCTATTTATGTATTGTCGGTTTCAGTCGGGAATTGAACAAGCAACAATCTCGTGTTTTCACTTAAATCACTCAAGATAATTGTGTAGAACTGAAAACAACACTTGACCATATCAGTTACGTAGTTGTTCTAAAAGCGATCTTTTAATTTTTTTTTATACCAATGTTTTGGGAATATAATGTTGGTAATCTGCATATACTTTAAACTAATAAAGCATGATGACATCCACATCGTACGTAGAATCCTTGGAAGTATGTTTACAAACGCTAAATTTTTCTTGAGGTGACTATTCTCTGATTAATAAAATAAATTTGCAACCATGGTGCAGTTCCATTTTAAAACTTAACAAAGTATCATCTGAAGTTATAGTAACAAACTAACAAATGCTACGATTTTGTGAACTTCAAGAAATAACAAATCAACCGTCCACATATATACACTACAACATTGAAAAGTCATGACATCAAAACTGAAACACTTGTGATATCGCCATATCAGCATACCAAAAAGAACTAACAAGTTTCAAATTCGAACAGTAGCAACGGAGAAGAGAGCTTAACTTATTGCGACCCAAAAAGACTAATGTAACAGGTTATGGTCTCTAGTCCAAAAAGACTTAAAGATATATATACATAACGCTTAGACATGTTTATAAGGGCTTTGAAGCCTTTGATCCATATCTTTAATAGTTTGAGAAAGGAAACAAAAAATACAATCTTCCAACCAATTCACAATTCATTTAATATAGTAACCACATTAATCGGCTCTTACCACACACACACACACACAAGATAAAAAAAGCAAACAAAAATAATATTGTAGAAAGAAATAAAATTATAATTTTGGTTAACCATTAGAATTCTAAAATTTGAATTTCTAAAATCATATCATCTATATTACAAAACTGTCATTCCTCTGTACATCACATCAGAACAAACAAAGCAATAATTAATTTCAACCGTAGAAGAAGTAAAATTCATTAATCATAATTATTGAAAACATCAATTAGTTGGTTCGCCGGAGAATTGTCGCACCGAACAAGCAACCACCTGTGCCCATTGCTTCAACCTCAGCTTCATCGTCTCCGGATCATCACCTTTTTCAATAATTCTCCACCGTCAGATCAAAACACAAAAAAAAAAAAAAGAGATTTCACAAAAATTCATTAATTCACACATACCTTGATCAACGATCGTTATGCTAGAATTACTAACTTCACCTTCCGATGCGATCGACGAAAGAGACGACGTTCGTGACAATCTGCTACTATACTGTTTATTAACAGCGCAATATAAACCAAGAGCTGGTAAAGTTTCAGATAATCTCGGATCTAAATCAGGCGAATCCGGTTCGAACCCGAATCCAAGCTCGATACATCCTTTAAGCTCTTCAAGATCTTCGTCCGACACGCTTTTACTCCGACCAAGTCTACCCGATGGTCTCTTTCCCTTTTTCTTTAGCCAAGCTTCTTCTCTATCCGCGTCTGGTGACCATGAGTGCTGTTTTACTAACGGTTTAGGCGGTGGTGCAAATCGTTTCGACATTTTCAAAGCGGCTTAGGGTTTTTTTTTTTTTTCTTCTTCTCTGTTTTGGGGTTCTCTGTTTTTTAATGATGTTTTAAATCTATACGGCAAAAACGCGTGCAGAGCACTTCTTAATATATATACACTTAATTTATTTATTTATTAGCATAAAAATGTTAAAATTTTGAAAAGTGCCATTAAACTTTATACCATGTTTTCCGATTTCTTTTTAACTAAAATTGGTATGGCTTGTTTGATAAATGGGAAATATAATTTTCATAAATGAGAAAGATTTCCTCTAATATTTTAAATTTGATTTGTTTACCTTTTCTTTTTTTTTTACCAGGAACAAAGCAAACACATTTACTCAGAATGTCATCATCATGTCTACTAAAATGTAATTACAGTACTATAAGTTTATACAATTAAATTATTTTGATCGTTTATTACATAGTAGAATCCAACAGTGACATCGCTCGCTGACAAAAAGTGAAAATGAGAATTTAACAGAGAAATAGAGTCTCTTCTGACAAAAGTATCCATTTTGGGTCAACTGGATCTGGTCCACGGCTGGTAACATCTTTTTAAGTCTTCAACAAACGTGGCCATTAAAGTACTACTAGTAGTAATGTTTTCTCATTCTCTAATATCAATAATTATTATTAGGGTTGTTGTTGAAATTATACAAATTCAATATAAATGATTTGGAGTTTTCATGTTTATTTTTCTTAAAAGTCTGTTTATTTTTAAGAAGAAAAATCGATTACAACCTAAAAAAAAATAAAAGTCATTAGATGTTTCATTAAACGATTACCACCAACTTTGATGTGTGTTTTAAACGCAATTATTTCCTCCGACACACTAATTAAAAGACTGATTACATTGTTTCAACAAAATAAATAAGAATTTTCAATAGATTTATTAAGGACAAAAAAAACAATAACAAAGTGCCATCTTTTCTGTAACCCAATAATTTATAGACTTGAGGATTCAACGATTGAAACCGTTCACACGTCTCGTCCTTTGCCGAGTGACTTTCTGCTAAAGTAAACCACAAGCTGTCCACATGACTAAGACAGGCTGTGTGCCTATGGCCAAAATAAAGAAGCTTTCTTTGTTGTGACTTAACCTTCGTAAGCAAAGTTGGAATCTTTTTTCCCACCCAAAAAGTCTTCCTTGACCAGAGAGATATATATAAACCTGGTTCAAAATTGATTGGAACCGGTTTGAATTGAATACAGTGGCATTGGTTTTTCTCTAAAAAGAAATCACCAGTAATCACCACAAGAGCAGACTCCATCCTTGAAATGATGAAACCGGTTTGAATCCCTCACAATGATCTCTCTCTCAGTGATTCTTGATATGAACTTTGTTACGCTATGGCAATCTCCGCACACCCTGAGATTCTTGAAGATCTGAATCGTTGTCTTTGCAGGAGTGGCGATAAGTGCAAATGCTATAGCTAATCTTTCACTATGCCTCATGAGGATATGTTCTTTTTCATCGTCTTCAACATCTTGCAACACAAATCTATGGTCTGGGACATACCCAACCATCTTCAGTTTCGCGTGTAATGCTGTTAACTCTCTGTATATCTCTTCATACATTGGATGTGTTTGGTTTCCCGTGTAAAAGACTTCGACTTTGTTGTTTACTTCCATCGAGCTCCAACCTGGTGTCTTCCTCAAACCTTTGCCTCGGGCGATGGACCTTATTGTATCAACTCCTTCCCATTTTCCAGCAGTAGCATACATGTTTGACAATAGAACGTGATAGCCAACATGCTCGGGATCAACCTCAAACAAATGTTCAGATGCAACTTTCCCCAAATCGATGTTTCCATGGACTCTACAAGCGCTGAGAAGAGCTCCCCAAATAGATGCATCAGGCTGAAGTGGCATGCTTCTTATAAAGTTAAACGCGGTTTCTAACTGACCAGCTCTACCAAACAAATCTACCATACAACCATAGTGTTTCAAGCTCGGTGTTATCCCATAATCTGTTTGCATCAAATCAAAGCACCATTGACCTTCGTCTACTAGCCCAGAATGACTACAAGCTGACAACAGAGTCACAAATGTAATGTGATCTGGTTTCACTCCTTCGTCAAGCATGTCTCTAAACAGCATCACTGCTTTCTTCCCATGACCGTGAAACCCATGACACGCTATTAGGGTGTTCCATGGCACCGAGTCGACTCTGGGGATTTGATAAAACAAAGAGAGTGCATCTTCTAGTCGTCCACATTTTCCATACATATCAGCAAGGCTTGTGCCAACAAAAACATCCAAATAAAGACCGTTCTTCAAGAGACGACCATGGAGTTTCATACCTTGACGCAATGCTCCAACCTGAGAACAAGCAGGCAAAACGCTCACCCAAGTCCCTTGGTTAGGGACTATCTCTCCACCTTCTTCCTCCATTACGTTATACATTTCCATAGCTTCACTAGCAAAACCATTTTGCGAATAACCAGATATTATAGTATTCCACGAAATGACATCTTTACTCGGGAGCCAATTAAACACTGCTCTCGCTAAATCTACAAGGCCTAGTTTTGCATACATAACCACAACTGCATTCCCAATGGTAACATCTTCCAAGAACCATCCTTTCCTCAAAGTGAAACCCAACACAGATCCACAAGCACGAATGTCCCCTAACTGCGCAAGTACAGAAGCCAAACTAATCAAAGTAAGGCAATCTGGTTGAACTCTACTTAACCTCATCTCCTGAAACAAAGAAATCGCTCTAACCGGCTGCTCATTCAACTCATAAGCCTTAATAATGGAATTCCAAGAAATCAAATCTCTCACAATCATCCTCTCAAAAACCTTCTGACAATCCCTAAGGCTACCAAACTCAGCATACAAATCAATCAACTTGTTGGAAACAAACAACTCAGACTCCAGACCATGTTTGATCGAGTATGAATGAATCGTAACTCCTCTATTAAAATCACCAGCTTCAGTGCAAGCCGAAAGAAGACTTACAACAGTAACTGAATCCATAGCTGTCAACCCATCAGACAAAGCCAACGCCTCTTTAGCATTCCCGCTTTGACAATACCCTGAAATCATAGCATTCCAAGAACCCATATCTCGAACAGGCATCACATCAAACAACCTACGTGCATTACCCACAACTCCATACCTACAATACAAATGAATCAACGACGCAGCAACGTACACATCCCATAAAAACCCAAACTTTAAAGCCAAGCAATGAATCTTATCCCCATCAATCACATTCCTACAAGCTTTCAAAACGGACGGGAAAGTTCTGTAATCAGGTCCAAGTCCAGAACTCGACATAAACAGACTAAAACACCTAATAACCCCTGAAGCATCTCCCGCACGGCTATAGCCAGAGATCATCGAGTTCCAAGCATAAACATCTCTGTTCTTGATATGATCAAACGTATGCCTAGCCAACGCAACGTTCCCAAGATAACAATAGTGATTAACAAGTTTAGCTGATACACAAACGTTTCGGATCGCTTCAGATACAACGAGACGTGCGTGAAGACATTTCGCTGATTGCAAATTAGTGCAGTATCTGAAAAGTGTGTGAACATCATCAATCTCTTTACTTTCACTCACACGATCTTGAGAATACGCAGATACTGAGAATTCTCGAACTATAGCTCCGACGGACTTCAAAATTCCTCTAAAGCGCCCACCTTTGCAGGTTGGAACCTGTCTGAGTAGTGTAAAGGTTTCAAATTTCATTAAATTTTCGAGGGAAGATGAGATTATTCAGAGGAAATTGATTTCATTTATGTATACCTCAACATACATACAATCAGGGAAGCTCTTGAAACCTTCCGACGACTCCCACCTCAAGGTTTCAGATGAAAGATAATCAAACTCACGAATAGTGATGAGTGAGTGAATTAGTAGAGATGGTTGTTGAATTGAATCAGAGAGGCGATATTGCGACGGTGAACTGAGAAAGTCCGACGGAGGCTTTAGAGACGGCCGTCAGGATTTTAGTGGAAATAGCTCGACCCGGTTTAATTGCGTTTTTGGGATTTAATCAGAACCCGGTTTAATTTGTAAAGTGTGCGGTCTAACCATATAGCTTGAAAAGAACGCTTAAATAAGGTAACCAAGATTTGAGTCCAATAAGGCCCAAAACGTTTGGGTATAGCCCAAATAGTATGTAGCTGTTGCCTTAGACGGAGAGTGTTTTGTAGTTCTAAGCAATAATGGAGAATGTAAAGAGGAACATGATATGAGTGATGTACTATATTTTTAGTTTCTAGCCAAAGTAATATGTCTGACATACGTTGCTCAAGTTGAGCCAATAATTGACAACTATATTCTCTTCCATTGAGAACCTTTTGATCCAGACCACATGGTTTGCAATTGGATTGCGTGTAAGAGTGCAATGCAACCATTCACTTCACATGCATTTACTATGAAAATAGTTCTTTATATGAAAGCAAATTAAAAGGATTTATAAGTTTAATTAGACTCACAATCTTTCTGTGCCTCGAAGCTTTCTTCAAACCATATAATTTGTTCTTTTTATATAAAAAACTTGCATCGTGAGATCTCCAATCAATAGACATCTTTTCTTAAGAGTTCAACTACTCTTATAACACCTTTAATTCTTCTAGATACAAAATTTAAATACATGGGCATGACATAGATCCTTTTTCTTTATCGTGGTTTTATCTACGTACCTTTTTTTATTGTTGGATTTATTTTAATTTTGTTATATATTTTACGTTTTACCGTGGAGTTAAGGGAAAGTAATACAAAGCCTACGAGCTTGCTATATACATATTTAACTTTTTCCCGTTAGAAAGGTGTACATGTGTCATATATATCATCTAACCTTCATGGATTTTATAAGATCTCTTTAATTACGTATTGGATTCGTGTCATTTTTCATTAATCGTTTCTCTTTTGTATTATCATCATCACTACGTACTTAACGTTTTAGCTAGCATCTCTCTTTTGTGTTGTTTCTTCTGGTTGGTCAAGTTTTCGTTGGTTTTTTGTGTTTTGGATTCATGAAAGAAGGTCATATTCTTCTGTTTTCTATTCGACCTATAAGAAGTAACTTCAAATTTTTAAATCTATTTCGGGAAAGAACACGTCTCCAAAGAATCGAGGCCCATGTGAAATCTATATAAAATCCTAAAATGTATAACTAAATTAATCACGGCTCCATTTTAAAAATGTATTTGCAGAGTAGACTTTCCTAATCCAGTAGTTTTCTTTAAGAAAAATATATTGAAAATAGGAATAAAAGATGGGAGACACGAAGGGTCACTTGTATGGTTACCGAGTCCAAGATAAAAGAGTCCATAATGGGGAAGAAACAGTATTAAAAAAAAGAAGAGAAATTAGAAGAGAAGATCACAATCACATGTGATGGATCATCATGGATGTGAGAAGACCAACACAAAGGAAATGATGATCATGGATATAATATATGTTGCTTCAATTTTTACAAATTTTAATTTGTTTACAAGGGCATCGAGTGGACCACGTGGCATATGCCCATACCTTTTGTAGGTGCAGCAAACGTGATAAAGATTCTGGACTGTTCATCCTCTCCCTCCATCCTTCCAACTTTTTTTTTCTTTTCTTTTAAAATCTTATCGTATAATATTTCTTCCTTTTTCATTTTATATAATATCTTTTCTTATATGTAATCTTAAAACTCTCTCTACGCATCTTTGTAGTAGTTGTGTGGTGAATGATGTTAATGCGGACCACTCCACAGTCGATTTAATTTGCCAAAGGAATGCGATCCCTGTAAATGTAATGGACGTTATTTCTTTTTTTCTTCAATTCTCCATTCCATCTTATCGTAAGAAGCCCATCAGTTTATAAGATAAGAGTGGTTTTTAGTCTCTAAGAATACTATATATCTCGTATTAGGGGATAAAAAAATACATGGTTTACGAAATGTTTGTATTATGGTTTTGTTAACTCTCTATATATCTTCCATTAGTCGGTTTTGGATCAAAAAACCACTAAACTTTTCTACATACTCTAACTTTCATTTGACAGAACTCTAAACTCAAATTACATTGTTCTAGTAGCTAGTAGATGGAAAATTTGTTCTGAGTTATGGTGTCGGTAGTTCTTCCCCTAGCCTCAGTCTTAAGAAGGTCTTTGTTGGGACCATGATTTGATTGACAACGAAGAACTGGATTTAATTTAACATGCTAAAGACTCTATAGAGTCCAGGCCACTACTTGTATATGGACTAATAAAAACCTTGTAAAAACAAATATACAAATTAATTAAGAATTGATGCTACAAAACTATACTCAAATGAATAAATTATCCATAGAGTACAAAAAAATAATGTTCCTAGCTAGTAGCTTCAATACATATATACATCTCTTAGCCAATGAAACCTTTCAAGAAGTTTTTTTAATTAGACCATACATTACCTTTACAAATTTATTGGTTAAAACTTATCTAATTTTATACTAGAAGTGATAGTACTTGCCTACTTGGTCTCGTAATTAATGATGGCCGTTTAGAAAATCGAACGGCCGTGATCTTACCACATTGCGAACTGCTATTCGTGGGAAACGCAAAAATGATAATGATATGAGGGAAAAAAAGCAGCGTTTGTTCATTGGACCACGTTGCCCAATCTCAACGGCTCACGCACGATCTGACGTCAAATTGACTAAAATAATAATAAACCTTATCGAGAATATAATAATCTCCGCAACCAAACAAAAGAGAACACCATTTATATGAACGACGAGTGTCACGCCATGGACACTTGTCGACCTCTCTCTCTCTCTCTTTCTCTCTGACCCTTTCAGGTATTATTTCTTTCTCAAAGTGGAATTATTGATTTTCCAATTTTACTCACAAAGCATAAAAATTTTAAATTTTTTTTGAAAGGTTAGGAAAAATAAAAACTTCCTTTTTTTGTTGTATTTGTTACTTTGTGTGACTGAGCTGCTTGATTTTTAATAAGAAAGTTTTGATTTTTCTTTCTTCTGAATCTGTGTTTTGTTGTCTGTCATTGATTGGTTTGTTGTATCAGATTCACTGATTCTGATGAGCATCATGAGTTTTCCCGCCGAATATAAGCATATGATTGGTTGTTTTAGAGATTTGTTTCTTTTTTTTTGGAGATTCTTTCACTATTTCTGCTCTGTTACTTACCTCATTCTCTACATATTTCTCTTTTTTATAGATTGTTCTTATCTTTTTCTAGGGATTTTTATATATATATACTGTAAATACGAGATCTTTACTAGCTTCGAATTCGATTTTGATTTAAAAATCTCATCTTGTTGTTTCACGGTAATACTATAGGCTATATAGCTCGTGGGTCTCTTTTGGATTTGTATGTTTCCTAATTTTTGGTGTTCTTAAAGTTATAAAGATCACTTTTTTTATTGTTGTTGCGGTTAAACCATAACTTGTGTTTGTTTGTTTGTTTTCGTGAAGGGATAAAAAAAGTCTAAGCTTGATTTTGAGAAGAAGATGATGGGGTCACGAACAAACTTGAAGAGCTTTGTTGATGGTCTGAGTGATGAAGCTGGAGTTAACACAAGGCAGCAGCCAATGATGGGGAGTAGTAGTACTCTTCCATTGGCGAGACAGAACTCTGTGTTCTCGTTAACCTTTGATGAGTTTCAGAACTCATGGGGTGGTGGTATTGGGAAAGATTTTGGGTCCATGAACATGGATGAGCTCTTGAAGAACATATGGACTGCTGAGGAAAGCCACTCATTGATGGGGAACAACACCGGTTTCAACAACATCAACAATGGTCATGGTAATAACGGGAACGCTGTTATTAACAACAACAATGCCGGTGTATCTGTTGTTGGTGTGGGAGGAGAAACTGGTGGTGGTTTTTTCAATGGTGGGAGTTTGCAGAGACAAGGGTCACTTACTCTGCCTCGTACCATTAGTCAGAAAACGGTTGATGATGTCTGGAAGGAGTTGATGAAGGAGGATGACATTGGAAATGGTGTTGCTAATGTTGGGACAAGTGGGATTCCGCAGAGGCAACAAACGCTGGGAGAGATGACTTTGGAGCAGTTTTTGCTCAGGGCGGGCGTTGTTAGGGAAGAACCTCCACAGGTGCAGCAACAGCCTGTAAATAACTTCAATGGTGGTTTTTACGGGTTTGGCAGTAATGCAGGTCTCGGGACAACTCCTAATGTGATTGGTGCTAACCAGCATCATAGTTTTGCTGGAAATGGTGTAGTGGTGAGACCGGATCTGCTGACAACTCAAACTCAGCCACTACAAATGCAGCAGACACAGAAGGTGCTGCAGCCACTACAGATGCAGCAGACACAGAAGGTGCTGCAGCCGCAACCACTGATACAGAAGCAGGAGAGGCCTTTTCCCAAACAGACCACTATCGCGTTTTCCAACACTGTTGATGCTCTTAATCATTCTCAACCTGTAACACAGGTGACTAAGAACCCGTAGAACTACATTTTATATGAATGACAATTATCTGACAAATATTAGCTGTAGTTTTCATGTTTTAGGATAAGCTGGTTTTGGATCTGCAAGTATGTTTCAGTTATATGACTATAGCTTGTTTTTGCTTTTTTTTCCGTAGTTCCAGGAAGTGAAGCCTTCAATTCTTGGAAAGCGGAACCATCCTATGGACAACAATCTACTGCAAGCTGTTGATTTTAAAACCGGTGTTACAGTTGCAGCAGTATCTCCTGGAAGCCAGATGTCACCTGATCTGACTCCAAAGAGCGCTCTGGATGCATCTTTGTCTCCTGTTCCTTACATGTTTGGTCGAGTAAGAAAAACAGGTGCAGTTCTGGAGAAAGTGATTGAGAGAAGGCAAAAAAGGATGATAAAGAATAGGGAATCAGCTGCAAGATCCCGCGCTCGCAAGCAGGTGAGTGTTCGTTTGAGTTTTTGGGGATTGTAGAAAGTTTGAAACTGTGGCTGTGGTTATTTACTCCTTTTTAACTTTGTTGTCTGACAGGCTTATACGATGGAGTTGGAAGCAGAGATTGCGCAACTCAAAGAGTTGAATGAAGAGTTGCAGAAGAAACAAGTGCGTCCAGCTTCTTCCCTATCTCATTAGAGAATCTCGAGATTTTTCAGTTGCGCTGTCTTATATTTTCTTAAGGTTGTGATCACTGACCAATATGTTACATGCAGGTTGCAATCATGGAAAAGCAGAAAAACCAGGTACCGTCTTGGTTTGAATATCCTTATTATAGTTGTTGGCTAAGCTTTTAACTCTGACTCAAAATTGAATTACACTTTGGACAGTATTGTAAGCTTTTTAGTAGAAAAGTGTAAGCTAGAAGTGAGATATACCACCGCATCTTTAATTTTCCACTCTCTGCAAAGTATTATAGATTACAATGCCAATTTGATCTTTCATAAGAGTAATCTGACGAGCATGGATTTAACAGAAGTTGGCGCGTTTGTTGTTGCAGCTTCTGGAGCCACTGCGCCAGCCAATGGGATGCAAAAGGCAATGCTTGCGAAGGACATTGACAGGTCCTTGGTAGAGCTTATAATGGCGTTCGAGGAACTCAACAAAGCGCAAAAGCTATAGAACAAAACAGAAATAGAAAGCTAGCTTTGTATGTAGTTTAGGCAGGTGTTTCAATGGGTGATAGATCAACACTCTTTTGTTCTGTTTTCCTGAAGCATCTTTTGGTTTTATCATCCTGATGTAATGGATCTTGACCAGTTTCTAGAACATCTTTGTGACTTAACCAGAGTGAAATTATCTTCTTGTTAATGTTGCTTGTCTGCAACTGATCTCTTTTGGGACCAAATCAAACAACATTATAATTGTGAATAGATTGATTGAAACATCAACTTTAGCATCATCTAAATTATCCAACTGGGTATACAAAATAATATGCAAATACACTAAACTAAGTGGCAAAATTCTTGTAGATATCATTCGGTTTCAGGGTAAGATTGCCTGAAGTTAAACAGATCTACCGGTGCAAAGTCTCTGGAGTGTTTGAAACCATCAAAACCCACGACTTCGGTTTAAGATCAGCAACGAGATATCTTCTAACTGTGTTTCTTGAACAAGATGCCTTCAAGATGGTGTTAAATGCCTTGGATACTCATGCACAAGCCCTTCTGAAACGCTCCTTGCTCTAGCATGTCCAAACAGCTTGCTAACAATAGCCAGGGAAAATTTGGTAACAGTTGCGAGCCCCAAACTTGTAATCACATTTCCATCTATAACAACTTCTGCTCCTTCGATCATTAGATGATTCGTAGGCCCGTCTGTTTCTGAAGGGTACACAATCGTTCTCTTTTCCTGCAATATGATTCAAACCGTGAATTGGGTTTGTCCATGTCGACAACAAAGCAAAGAAAAGAATAATAATCATCTTCATTTTACCTTGAGTAAACCATGTTTATGCAGGATGGCAGATGATGTGTTAGTAGCACCAAATATTTGCCCAGATTCATGTTGGTCCCTGAGAAGTTTCTTGAGAATTTTGGACTTCTGCAGACGTTCTGAGCCTGTATGGCCTCCCTAAGGAGTTTCCAGCATAGAAAAGAAATCAAGATTACTCACTATGAAACAAACAAAAGTTGTAGTTCGTCTATGCTTTTCCTGAGCACTTTAATTTGATATTGCATAGATTAAGACATGTATATAACAAGATTAATCTAAGAAGTTGTGAACTGTTGTGAACTAGTCAAAGGGTATAAGTTTAGTGAGAGGCATGCAGGTAAGACGAATAGCTTTTGCTGAATGTCTTACCGGAAGAATGATTAGATCATATGATGATTCAGCAGCTTCACCAATCAATTTGTCGGTGATAATTTTGGTGCCTTGAGATGCCGTAATCCGCAAAGATCTTTCAACTGATGCAACCGTGACATCTACTTTGGCTCTTCTAAGAACATCTGAAATTGTGACTACTTCAACCTCTTCAGACCCATTGGCTACCGGGATAAGAACCTGGATTGGATAAAAGATGAGCCAACTTTTCTTAGCTTTCAAATTACAATGAGAAGTTCTTAGTAACAGCCAACTTTTTCAGCTTCTAAAATAAAATGATTGTGAAAGAAGTCATAGCTTCATGCGACTTACACGAGGTATATGGTCTAGAGACCAGTCAATGCTATTGAACTCTTCCGTCTTAGGATTTTGGTGACCATCGCGCAGAAGCTGGTGAAATGATAGGAAAATAAGAGATTATGAGAAGATTATTGCATATGGAGATGGATACAGAAAAGAGTGAACCAAAGAAGTATAGGGAATAGGAATAAAGACCAGAGACTCTTCAACCGACTTGGCTGTGGATTCTCCAAAGAGCTGCTCCACCAAGGAAAGAGCAAACTGAAAAGAAGTACCAGGTCCACGGCTAGTTGTAAGCTCCCCAGAAATTTGAATGTTTGTCTTAACAGCCCAAAATGTAGGAAGCTTCCCGAAAAAAGCAGGATGTCCCGTTGTCTTGCACGATGAACTACACCAAGTTTAGAAATCAAAACATGAAGAAGAAACCATTAGTGACTAGCTTACATACAGTCTAAGCCTTTCAATTTTATACCCTCTTTCTTGTCAAAAGACCCCATGGAAGAAGAGTAATAGCTGGAGCCATGGATATAGCCCCATATAACCGCTTATCTTCAGCTTGTCTCTTCATGATCTTCTCAAGAATTTTACAGTCTCTTAATCTAACAGCACCAGGCATACCTCCCTACACAATTTGCATTTTCACAAATATATAAAACCATTAAGCTAGAGCTCAAAGAATGTCCTCAACTAAACAGACATTGTCTATGAATCAGCCAAAGAAGAACTTACAGGTAAAGCCACAAGATCATAAACTTGATCAGCACATTTAGAGATTAATACATCTGCAAGCAACTTGGTCCCTGAGGATGCTACAACCTCTAGCTTCGGCTCCACAGAAGCAAGAGTGACCTCAGCACCAGCTCGCCGTAAAACATCAACTAACACAACAGCTTCTATATCCTCCGTACCATATCCAATTGGAATAAGCACCTAACACATGATTTCTCAGTTATCTCCAATTCTCTCTCTAAACAAACAAAGCTGGGGACTTTTACGCAACAAGAGAATAAAAACGAAACCTTTTTAGTAGTTGCAGAAGACACCACGCCGACATCAGAATCTGGCCTTGTTTCAATACTTGGTGACATCGAAGCTCTGAACCCAAAACTTCTGGCCCTCCTTTTAACCATTGGTGAAGAAGAAACCATAGAGACTGAAGACAAACTCGGAGCAACAATCGTCGAGACACAACCCATCGAAGAAGATATGAGCCTCGTATCCGTCAAAGTTGGACTCGTAGACGCTATCATAGCAATCGAATATCCTAAAGACCCCATTGACGATTGCTAATGCGGCCAAACGTAGAGTGAGCACCTTATCTAATACTACTCGAAGAAAGCAAAGACGCCGAGACTTAAACGTCGGCGTATCATTGCCTAATTCCTTAATAGGATAAAAAGATTCAATTTTTTTTTTTTAATTTCCGCAAAGATTGTGCTTTTCACAAGTGAGACTGTCACACACGACTCTCACCTAAGCGATGATGAGAGAGACGACAATGATTTATAAAAAAAGTTTTCTTTTTTAATTTTGGGTTGCCTTGATCTTATCTCCTCTTTTTGTTTTTGTATTTTGGATATGAATTACAGACAATCAAGTAGTCAGAAACAGTGTATAAATGTCCTAAGTGAAATCAGAAATCTGTATTGAGAAGAAGACGAAAATGTTAAGGATTTTGAGTAGAAGATCAGTATCAGCTTCAGAAGAGCTTACTACTACTATTCAACAATGGCGGATTCGACCAGGAACCGAATCTCGCCCCGATCCTTTTCGAATTATCCGACGACTTCAAAAGGGTTTCTGCGTGGGAGTTCTCCCGGACGGAGTGGATAGAAATTCTGAGGCTTTTTCTAGTAACTCGATCGCCATGGAAAGGATCTTATCGGAGCTTCGTTCCCACATCAAAAAGGTTTAAACCAGCGTATTTTTCGATTTTGGTGTCTTGATTGTTTGGAGAGATGAATGATAATACAAGTGTTTCTCGGTGGAGTTTTGTAGGTATTGGCCGGTGGTGGAGAGGAGGCGGTGAAGAGGAACATAAGTAGAAACAAGCTTTTGCCTAGAGAGAGGATTGATCGGCTTCTTGATCCTGGCTCTTCCTTTTTGGAGCTCTCTCAGGTTTTGTTCTGTTCATTTGAGTTTTGTTTCTTGTTTGGATTCAATTCACATTTTGCAATCTTGAGTTTATTGCTGATTAATGCTCCATCATTGAGAGTATTGTTGCAGTCTTGAGTTTGATTGTTTGATTTGCGCTGCACCAATCTGAGACTTGTTTGATTCTTTGCTTACCGGATATGAATATGCTTGAAGCTTGCAGGACACGAACTGTATGAGGAGCCTTTACCTTCTGGCGGCATAATCACAGGGATAGGACCAATCCATGGCCGTCTTTGTATGTTCATGGCAAATGATCCTACAGTGAAAGGGGGGACTTATTATCCCATTACTATCAAGAAACATCTCAGGGCACAAGAGATTGCTGCTCGGTGCAGACTCCCCTGCATATATCTTGTTGATAGTGGCGGTGCTTATCTTCCAAAACAGGCTGAGGTTTTCCCTGACAAGGAGAATTTCGGAAGGGTTTTCTACAATGAATCGGTTATGTCGTCTGATGGTATTCCACAGATCGCCATTGTTTTAGGCTCATGCACTGCTGGCGGTGCCTATATACCTGCCATGGCTGATGAAAGTGTAATGGTGAAAGGAAATGGTACAATATTTTTGGCAGGACCTCCACTTGTCAAGGTTGGTTTTTCCAAATTAGTTTCTCCGTCTTTCTTGTCTTAATTAGTTACTTGAGAATGTAAAGCTAAATGAAAAGATTTTGAACAGGCTGCTACAGGAGAGGAAGTTTCTGCTGAGGATTTAGGAGGCGCCATGGTTCACTGTACTGTGTCTGGTGTGTCGGACTATTTTGCTCAAGGTATATTCATCTCTTTCTGCTATTTCAATATGACAACAACAATCATGTTTTAGAGTTTAGACCTTAAGAAGTTACTCTAGTCTTGCAGACGAGCTACATGGACTCGCTATTGGAAGAAACATTGTCAAGAATTTGCACATGGCTGCAAAACAAGGGATGGAAGGAACATTTGGAAGCAAAAGTCTGGAATACAAGGAACCGCTCTATGACATAAACGAGCTTCGCTCCATTGCTCCAGTAGATCACAAGCAGCAATTTGATGTCCGGTCTATTATAGCTCGGATTGTTGATGGGAGTGAGTTTGACGAGTTCAAGAAACAATACGGCACTGTGAGAATGCTATTAGACTAATATTTTTAAATCAAGATATTACCTTTGTAAGCTTCTTATCTAGAGCTTATTTTGGCAGACGCTTGTGACGGGGTTTGCTAGAATATATGGTCAGACGGTAGGAATCATCGGGAACAATGGCATACTATTCAATGAATCTGCACTAAAAGGAGCTCACTTCATTGAATTATGTTCTCAACGTAAAATTCCTCTTGTTTTCCTCCAAAACATCACAGGCTTTATGGTAATTGAAGTATCTGTCTTGTGTTCTAACATGTAGCTATATAAGAGTTTCTCTACTTATCTTACTTGATTCTTTATTGTTTATAGGTGGGTTCAAGAGCTGAGGCCAATGGCATTGCAAAATCTGGAGCGAAAATGGTGATGGCAGTATCTTGTGCTAAGGTATGTTTACTTCTTGTAAAGAGTCCGTCCAAGAGATTTGATTAGTATATGGGATAATTTAAGCTCAGCTCTAAATGCAGGTGCCAAAGATTACCATTATAACCGGTGCAAGCTTTGGTGCTGGAAACTATGCGATGTGTGGCCGTGCATACAGTCCAGATTTCATGTTCATTTGGCCAAATGCCAGGATTGGCATCATGGGCGGCGCTCAGGTAAACCATACCCGAACCAAACTGTTTAAACTGAGTCGGATTGTGTTTATAATCAAATTAGTTTTGATAATAGTACTGTAACTGTCAACGAAAGTGTACTGCATGAACTAATAATTTATTGAAAAAGTTATGTTGTTGTTTAAGTTTCTGTTGCTTCTGTTTGATGCAATTTTGGTTTGCATTCAGTTTGGTTACCTTTGACGTTGAAAACTTATGCAGGCTGCGGGTGTTTTAACACAAATCGAAAGGGCTACTAAGAAGAGGCAAGGAATCAAGGTACTGAATGAAACATCTTATAAACCGATTATTCTGGCTCTGTTTTACTTTTCCATTAAAAGTTGATGAGAGAGAGAGAGAGAGAACATGAATCTACGTTTTTGTGTGATGCAGTGGACAGAGGAAGAGGAAGAAGTTTTCAAGAAGAAAACGGTGGATGCGTACGAGAGAGAGGCAAATCCTTACTTTTCCACGGCGAGGCTTTGGGATGATGGAGTGATTGATCCTTCTGATACCAGAAAGGTTTTAGGACTTTGTCTCTCTGCTGCTTCAAACCGTCCTTTAGAAGATACTCGATTTGGTGTCTTTAGAATGTAAACAGCTTTTTTTCTTAATCAATTAACCACTTTCAAATAAATGGGAAAATGTTCACATATATCAACCAAAAACTATTTGATTAATTCAAGAGAAACATGGTCAACTATGATCGTTGACTCTCTCTGTGAAGTTCAAAGCTACAGTCAATTTGAAAATTAAATTGTATATTATTACTTCCAAAGACAAAAAGGCGCTCGTGGCCCAATGGATAAGGCGTCTGACTTCTAATCAGACGATTGTGGGTTCGATCCCCACCGAGCGTGTTTCATTTTTTTAAAACCATTTTTTTCCTTTTTTTCTTTAACAAAAGAATACTTTAGTACAACACACCAGACGGTAACGAAGCAACAAATCATACTTCAAAAATATTAAAGCTAAGAGCAAATGACACTCAAATTACAGAATCTTTTTATGGTACCCTGAGATTCCAGTTGAGACAGACAATAAACAATGACTTATCATTATCCAATAATTCAGAAAATTGAGTTAAATGACAGTTATTATTCTCTTCTCCTATATAATCCAACATGATGCTTCCACACACACAGAGGGATCATTCATCACACGACCTTCCTTGTTGCAACTCTCTCTCTCTCGTAATATCAATGCGGGTAAGACAGAACAGAAGCTCTCCGCGGTCTCTTTTCATTTTTCTTCCATTTGAAGGATCACAATGGGTTGTGAGGAGACAGGCAAAGAGGGCGAGGATGAAGGACCCGTGCTTTTATGTAGATAAAGCCACAGTCTTACAAATTGGGCAGAGATTCTTCAGCATGAGCCATTGCTTGACGCATGCAGTGTGGAATTCATGACCACATGCAAGGGTTCCAAGATCATCACCTTCTGCATACTCTTCCTGTCAAAAAGACATCAAGGTTGTTCACACATCAGCTCACAAGTCAAAGCTGAGTATCAGCTCAAAAATGGGAAAGATAAAGATTAACCCATCTTACACACATGAACGGTCTAGTGCAATGTCAAAAGAAAACGCTATACATAGTCATATCGTACATGCATCTATCAATGTGATAATAATACATAACTCCTGTTTTGGTTTGCCTTACAGCACCTCATCTACTATAATATAAACAAATTAATTTGTTGCAAGCAGGCAGCCATAAGAGCATTGCTAGACAAAACTACAGGTGAAAAAGGCACGTTCTCGATATAAGAGTCATTTCAGGTCATACCTGACAGACACAGCAAGGTTCCATGTCCTGGTGGGATTCTGCAGCGGAAGATGTATATTTGTGCTGTTTCATTGCTTTAAGAATCACCTCTTCGCTTAGCCCGGTGCTCACATCTCCTATGCGTTCCCCAAGTGCCAATAGCTCCTACATTCCCAAACAGACGTTGGCAAAGATGGGTCCATTGTGATAAAATGGAAAAACAAAAATCAAAAACACACACCTCATACGACATGTTGTCAACATCAAGGCGCATATCCCGATGCCTATCATGCATCTCGGCCATACCATGGTAGATCAGTGGATCAAACACCATATAATCCTATTCAGATCACCAGATGGAAATCATGATTCAAGATGAAATGCCAAGTGCAACGGACCTTGCAACACATTACGTGTAATACAAAAGCCAAATCTAAAGATGGCACACAACTTAGATGTCGACAGAGATCACATATCTCAGCATACTGAAAATCTAAAACTAACACTTGAAGACAGAAAGTGCAATGTGACTAACTGATATTAGAAAAGATTGATTGAAATCAGTTGTGATACAAAATCATACCTCAAACCTTAAATTCTCCCCTCTTCGCATGGCACTCAACACTTGGCGTATCTGTTAATAAACAAGAGAACATCACGACGAATCAGTAAATATGACTTTTGATGACACAAATGCATACTTAACAAAATTGTGCCACTGAAGGATAATGTGAAACAATGAAAGATAATACAGACCTCGGAAATCAGCCGGTTCCTTCCATCGTTATCAGCAGCTAAGCTTCTTCCCAAGTGGCGCAAATGGAGATGATCATTTTGCCTTTCCAGTAACATTCCTGATCTTCTTTGTCGAGAGCGATGACTCCGACTACTAGATCCAGATGCCGTAGCAGCTTCGTTTGAAGAAACAGAAGGCCCTGTGGGTAGTAATGGAAGAGAAGCACCATGTGTAGCAGATTCAGATTCAGTACTAGGAAATAAAGACCACGGAGCAACTTCTGGCATCCTTGATTGATTATGAGGAGAAACCCATGTGGGATTCGGCTGCAAACCATGGATCCCTGAACTCGATCCTGCTCGAGGAACAAAGGGGGAATCTCCAGATGTACTAGCGTTTCCACGAGCAAAACTAAAATGAAACTGATCCTGCACTGGATTTCTCGTTTCAGTTGCAGGTGTAGAAAAGACTGGCTGCTCTGAGTTGTTTCTTGGCGCGTCCCATGGTGGTCCAAATCCCTCTTCAGGCATATTGTTTGTTCTTGAACTCGAAGAACCATTCCAAGCAAATTGGTGTATATTTCTGGTTAATGCAGGAAGGTGTATCATACTTGGCTGACCATCACCACTGCTTGAGCTACCTGTAACTAGTATTGTTCTTGCATCCGTAGGGTCAACAAAAGGAGAAGTTGCTGGTAACTGTTGTTGCTGACGCACAGAACTAGCAGACTGTGAGAAGCTGAATGCTACTGACTCCTGCGGCTGCCTGGGATTTAACCGTCTGCCTGGTCTAGATGCGGTTTCAGTGCTTCTTGTAGAAGGAAAAGCACTTTCTGCTCTTCCACGACCCATTCCAAATATTGGTTCCGGCAGACCAGACTGATAAGTAACATTTGGAGAATTTTGCGAGGGCATAGACAAACTTAAGCTACTTGAAGCATCATACTGAGTAAGACCCTCATTCCAAGCCCCATTCTCAGTTTGAAAAAGGCAACCATGACTTTCACTAGGAAACGAATGGCTAGGAGCTCCTTCGAGAGCTTTTCTTTTGCAGGATGAACCTAGGCCACCCAAGGAAGAACCTGGACCACTACTTCTCTCCTCTGCGGTTTGACTTGAGCTTCCCAATGAACTCTCACCGTTATTATGGCGGATAACTACCCCTGAACTCGGCAGACCACTACCACTTATTTCCATGTCCTTGCCCAGATTTACATGCCCTAACATATTATTAGAGCTTGATCCACGCAAGAAGGATCCTCCAGATAACAACATACCATTTGAACCTGATTGCCCTTCCTCAAATCCATACCCGTCTGAGGGAAGCTGACGATCTGTCTTTGAACCAATGGAATTGACCTGATCAGAAGGCCCCAATCTAGAGCTGGATTCACCAAAACTCCACCAGTTATGATTTTGAACAACATGCGAGCTAGAGCTTGGGTAAGTTGAACGTCCAGACCCAGTAGCATTGTTTGAAAACTGAACATCCACTGGATCCAGCATACTATTCGAAGTAGTCTCTACATTGGGATCTCCATCTGCGTAATTTATTCCAGTAGATGGATCACCAGTGCTTCGTGGCCCTTGCATTGGACTTATTTAATACTTCTGACCAGAACACAACAACTCTCCAGGACAAAAAGCAGTGATAAACTATAAAGTTCTTGAGGAAACCTAAAGCCAGACAAAAAACAAAGCAACAGAAACAAAGATTGAGTAAACAAATCCATTGATGAGAGTTTGTAAAGACAAAACATGACGGGAACACATATTCCCCGGTTTACCAATTTGATTTTCAAAGGGTCAGCCTCTTATTTAGCTCCAAGAAGGTAAAGTCTGAAACTTGAGAGAGTAAACCATCAGTATTGAAATATCCAATCATATTTCTGAAACAAACAAACTGAAGCATCTGCAAAATCAAGACTTTAGCTGTTAAGCAACTCAGAAGTAGAATCTAACAAACTTCATTATTAACATAAGTCCTTGCAACATTATCTCAAAATCGTGTTGGAAGATGGGAATAGAGAGAATGTAGCTACAGAGACTAAAAATCTTTAGACACAATACTGTACTAAGTACAAAGTAGACAAGCCAATTGTTGAAGATTCGTCACAATTTTTAGTCAAGACTGTATTTTTATAACCAAGAATTCCACATTCTGATTCATTCATCATTCATCACAACAAAGAAGACAGCTTTTTTCACTTAAAAGATATCAAATTAGCAATTGTAAGAAAGAAACCCTAAAAGAAGATAATCCCGATCCGACGAATCAACAAAACCATCTCCACACAAAAAAAAAAACATGAAGACGATCCAGAAATTGAAATCAATCCAAGACCGATCGTCGTGTGATAGACAACAACAACAACAACAACAAGAACAAAAAAAAAAAAAAAAAAAAAAACATAGAATCGAAGAAATTGAGTACCTTCAAAAATCCCAAATCAAAGATCTCCTCCAAGCTTAGAGTTTTTGTAAAGAAAAATAAGAAAAAAGAAAAAAGAAAAGCAAAGGCGTTTTATTAATGAAATTATCTGGTTGTATGAATAATCAAGATGTGGTTGTTCTTGAATATCTCAGTCTCTGCTTACTCTTTTTTAATTTTACTAAGAAAAAAAAAAAGAAAAAAAGAAAAAATCTCCGAGAGAATGAAGAATGAAAAGAGCATAAAGGAAAGAGATGAAATTTTTGGGTTATTATTATTAAGAAGAAGAAGCAGTGGTGGATGAGAGGGGATGACAAGAGGTATAGAGATTTACATGTGATGATGATATCTCTCTCTTACAACATTTTCATGTTAGTAATTAAATTTTGGTTAACATAGAGACAATTAATAATAATCTTTTTGTTTAATAACATTATAACAAGTTTGGTAATCCTACTATTAGATTAGAGACATTACTTTATTTTTTAGTATAAGATATTTTTTCTCTATATTTTTTCTCACTTCTTTTTTTGGGGGTTTGTAATAAATGTGGAAATTGGACCGTTTAAAAAAATTTAAAGACGTTTGATTACTATATAAAGTATTTTTTATTTTATTAAAAAAGGGTTTAATTGAGACGTGAAAATGGTAATGTTATGAAAAGAGTTGTGTTACACGTAGCTCTCATGCAGTTTTGTGGAACCCATATATGGCTTGACTTGTATTCTGTTTTTGGGCTATTAAAGTCCAACAGATACCCTCTAAACTCTAAAAAGCCCCCCTTCCCTGTTAGTATAATTCCATTTTAACTAATAGAAATTATAAACGTGTCCCATCATTTAATTAAGCTTTACACAAATACATACAACTCAACCATACCCACTTTGTTTTGTAGCCTTGCCGGTGGGTTGTCTTGTCTTATTCATTTTTGCTTTTGGTTACCAAGAAAAGTTTTCAGTTCATAGTAAGTCTCCCTCGACTTGTTGTTAACAATGGTGGATTTAAACAATTTCTTTTTTCCGGAATCGTATTATCTAAAATAATTAAAATTTGCTTAACTTGTTGTTGTTTGGTATAAAAACAAAGTCTCTTTTGTTTGGATGATAACACTAACAAAAAGAAAATAAAATTTGATGAAAATTATAAAATGGGCTATGGCCCAACATGAAGGACTAGTGCTGGCAAAATGAAGATGGGATGGTGTAAGTTGATTTATTCTTCGAACTTGCAACCACTACCAGGGTGGCAGGGTCAAAGGAGAGAAAGATATCAACCATTTGTTTCAAATTCACAAATATTAGTACTGTATGTAGTAGTCCCACTATCCCAAAGGTGGGTTCGTTCTAGATTGGTATTTGGTATTATGTTACACGTAGCTAAGTTTTGTTGACCCATATGGCTTTGACCTTTACCTATTTTGTCATGCCTCCGGTATTACAAGTTTTCATCAAATCCTATCCCAATGTAAGAAAATAAATTGTATAGTTTGGGGATTAAATGTTGTTTGGGTAACAACAAGTCAAGATAACGGTAGGGAAGACGAGGCCACAAACTTCATTTGTTTTATGTCTATCTACGTATCTACCATATAGGCTGAATAGTGAATACCCACATGAGATGTAACTTACGAGTACATTATTTAATACCTCATGATATTGGTCACACTAGCCAACAAGCATTTGTAAAACATTTGTGATTCCCACATATAGGATATGAATTAATGCTACGGTCTGTTGATAATACATACGGCCCATCCCACGCATATATTAAGTCTTCAACTCCATATAATATCATAGAGGATACTATTTTATTTATAATCACCATTTATATGCGAATTGGATCGCATCTTCACACAAAATATATATATTCGCCGCCCATTCCATAAAATTATCCAGTGTTTTTTTCCTCTTTGAAATACAATATGTTCAATAGTATATGTTACATAAGCACATGCATTATATTATCTTTCTGCAAATGGATGTCAACTCCATATTCATACCTAGCTCCATGCTTCTGAAAACTTTCCCCAAAAAAATATCACATTGTTCTAAAACTCCATAACTAATATCAATTTTCATTTTCACTGAGGAATCAACAAGCAATATTTTCTTGTATTTTTCTTTTTCTTTTTTTGGTTGTACGAAAGAAATTAAGGATGATTAGTAAGGAAGTCGTCCACCAAGATATTCACCTACCACAAAGACACTTGAACACCGAAGCAGAGTGGTTGAATCCACTTTTTATTCCCTTCGCCTCGGTCCTCTATATTCTACTCACCAAGTCTCCCCTTTTTCTTTTTTCTTTTTTATATTACAGAAAATACCTACTTTTAATTTAAAATTATTTAATATACGTCTCATCTATAACTAGTGTGATTTCTCATTACGTCACACTCTTTGGTAATCGTCTAAGTTCAGAATAATATCTACAGGAGTAAATACATGATAACCAAAACTTGACAGTATACATCAACCGCTAACTCGTAAATGAAAAATAAAAGTTCACTTGTAATATACACAACAGTGACAACACACACGTTTTCCTTAGAAATTAAAAACACAAACATAAGCACTTTGGTGGTCTCAATTTGATTTGCCCGGCGGAGGCATATTACAATACAACCCCTAAAGTGTGTCTGAACTGAAAGCACCAAAGTGGATGGGACCCACCAAAGACAGCGACTGACCAATAGCGTGTTAGGAGAGTTTTTCACCAACCCCGGACCGGGTTTTACCAGAAATAACAAATCCGGTTCGATCCGGTTTCATTATTTTTCTCTTTATATAAACCTTGCATGCCATCTGTGTGACTCACCAAGCAAAAAGCACTCATCAATCTCAACCGAAGAAGAAAAGAACAGAGAAGAGAAAGAAGAGAGAAATGGCAACGACAACAACAGAAGCCACGAAGACATCTACCAATGGAGAAGATCAGAAGCAATCTCAAAACCTCAGACACCAAGAAGTTGGTCACAAGAGTCTCTTGCAGAGCGACGATCTCTACCAGGTTTCTTCTTCTCAAATGATCTCATCCAAAATTCTAATCGTTTTGATTCAATCCAAAAAACCTAATCTAAATTAAAAAAAAAAACACATGCAGTATATATTGGAGACAAGTGTGTATCCAAGGGAACCAGAATCAATGAAGGAACTCAGGGAAGTGACAGCAAAACATCCCTGGTTCGTTTTCCTCTTCTCCCTATTTCAATCCTCTGTTTCGATTACGTTTTTAAAACCTAAGATCAAAGTTCTGAAAATTCTCAATGGAATACATAAATACAAAACAGGAACATAATGACAACATCAGCTGATGAAGGACAGTTCTTGAACATGCTCATCAAGCTCGTTAACGCCAAGAACACTATGGAGATCGGTGTTTACACTGGTTACTCTCTTCTCGCCACCGCTCTTGCTCTCCCTGAAGACGGCAAAGTAATATATCTTCTCATCTTCTCATCCGATCCCTCCTCCTCTGTTTCATTTTAGTCGAAACTGGGATTGAATATTTTCATCTCTGTTTTATCCTCAGATTCTTGCTATGGACGTTAACAGAGAGAACTACGAATTGGGTTTACCGATCATTGAGAAAGCTGGTGTTGCTCACAAGATCGACTTCAGGGAAGGCCCTGCTCTTCCCGTTCTTGATGAAATCGTAGCTGACGTAAGCATTCTTCTTTCTGACATATATATTAACTAGCAATTTAAACGTTTGCCAAATAGAAAGTGAAGATAATGTTATAAAGAAAAATTAAATATATTTATAATGAGATTAATCTTTTACTATATTTTGCTGGGAGTTTCTGTATATTACAAATTTGTTTTCTTTTGAGATATAAGAAAAATAAATATAAAGGGAGTAGCCTAATAATGATTAATGATTGTGTGTGGGTTGGTGCAGGAGAAGAACCATGGAACATATGACTTTATATTTGTGGATGCTGACAAGGATAACTACATCAACTACCATAAACGTCTGATCGACCTTGTGAAAGTTGGAGGAGTCATTGGCTACGACAACACTCTGTGGAACGGTTCGGTTGTGGCTCCTGCTGATGCACCAATGAGGAAGTACGTTCGTTACTACAGAGACTTTGTTCTTGAGCTTAACAAGGCTCTCGCTGCTGACCCTCGGATTGAGATCTGTATGCTCCCTGTTGGTGATGGAATCACTATCTGCCGTCGGATCAGTTGATTTGGACTTTTGAGTAACTCCTCCATACTCTGAAGTTTGTCCGCAGTGGATTGTTACCTTTTTCCTTGTTCTATTACTTTTTCAAACGCATTTTCTCACCAACCCTCTAAAATGGACGTTTTATGTATTTGTTAAGCAATATATTATCTCCATTGTCGTCCTTGTATTGCTTTCTTCTGAACAAAGAAATAATAATGTACCTACTTTTTCTTATTTGTGGTTGTTTTGTTTTGTTTTTCTCCATGATACAACGTATAAAGAAAAGATTTGTTTTGCAACAACAATCTAACATAAGTTGTTGATAAAAGTAATCGACTACACAGGAAATTATCATTAGGTCTACGTCTACTAAATAGACCTTCTAATAAATGAATATACAGTATATAGAACTTAGATATAGGACAAAATGTCATGTAAGATTAATTAACATGATGAATTTCTGATTACTGTTATTGTTTTTCTATAGCAAAAACAGTTCTTACTTTTATATAAAAACTCTAGAGAACAAAAATGGATGGGAGGTCCCTAACATTGATGAATTTCTGATTAAATTTATTGTTTTGGTTTATATATCAAAAAGTAATTATTAATTTATAAAAAAAAAAAAATTTTCTTAATACGTGTGAAGGTCTCAAAACATCAATCTTCATGAGACAGAGGGAGTATTTGTTAAATGCAAAACACGAGAATCTATCGTGTGTTTCGGAAGTGGTTTGAAGCGCACCAAGTCTACACGGTACACGAAGCTAATATAGATTTTAATTTTAAATAACAAAAATCTCTAACCAATCACTTTATTTGTTGAAACTCGTTACGTTAATTTGTTGGTATTTTGTCAACTGAAATTAGATTACCAAATAAATATTTGACAGAAAAAAAGACGAACAAAGTAGTAAGATTTAGGTCAGCAGTCTTTGAAATTTTATTAGAGTTCGTAACACACAAACGCAGTTAAATGTTGTGAAAGTTGATAGTTAAAAAGGGACAAAGATGAGTAATTCCGTGTGATATACCTTTCGATTTACAGTTTCGTTTGTCAAAGGAAAGGGAAGAAAATTTAGCTGAAGACCAAAAATCTTGAACTGGAAGAAACTTTGCTGCATTAGTTTTTGGTGTGCATATGTAATGTATTGGTTCTGTTTGTAATTTTGCAACCTTGATATAAATACCGAAATTCTCTATAAATACGTACTATAGTTCGCATATATACCTCACTCGTCGTAACATAATAATAATAGCAACAAATCACACCACAAAATACTGAGTTTATTAGCAAATTGGCCATAAAATTCGTTAAAGATTTTTACATTTATTTATTTTCTTCAGTGGATAATTTTGTTACATTTAAGTTAGTTATTTATTAATTGAAATATCACTTATTTGATAGAATATTTATGTACCCCGAGAAAAATAACATTTAAATAATTTTGATTTGAGGTTAAGTTAGAGTTTAAATAACTTGCTAGTGTTTTTAATTTTCTTACTTCAAAAAAGATGCATAGACAGAATTTAAATTGTTAAATCACAATTAACCCAAAAATTAAAGATAAAAACAGAAAAGATTTCACTCTATCTAACCAAGATTTTGCTAACGCCGAATCGTAATTTGTTCCACTCACTTGCATTGGTTTAATATCTTAACCGAAGAAAACAATCAAAAAGGAAAAAATTGAAGAGAAAAAAAAAAAAAAGGGGAAAAGTGTGAGCAGCACGTGTCCTCCTATATCGTCCAACAGAGTCGCCCTGTTGAGAAGCCTAGAGAATTTTTTTTTTTTTTTTTTCTTCTTCCCCTAAACCTCTTTCTCAACGCCGAAACCTCCATAATCAATTTGGTACGGTAAGCTTCTCTTTAGACTTAATTTAAATCACTAATTTTTTTTTTTGATTTAAATTCTCTGTATCCATCATTGTAACATTGCTTTGAGTTTAACATCGAATTTGATTTGCTTTTGATTTTTTTTTTTAATGAAAAATTGCTATCGGCCGGTTTGAGAATCCAATTTATAGTGACAGTTGTTTTTTTTTTTTTTTTTTACTGATGTAGGAGAAAGATAAACGATGGAGGTTGTTCCAAAGACTCCCGAAAAACCTAAATTATTATTTACTAAATTTTATGTGAGACGAAAATCCATTAACACGAAAATCTCAGTTTCTGTAATTTCTCCCCTAGAAATAGATCCTCCTCCTCATAAACAAGGTAAACAAAATTATGAAACCTAAATTACTATTTTGCGTTTTTTTTTTCCGTTTATAATTTAGTGACCAAATCTTAATGATAAACACAATTTTTCATATGATTATATATATTTTAGATTCTAAATATGAAATTAGTTAAATTTAGGTAAGAGTTTCAGTTGATTTTATTGCATAACTAATAATTATTTGTTTCATTGACGGTAAAAAGATAATTCACAAAGCACTGTCCAAAAAGAGGAGAAGAAGAAGAATTCAGATGAAGAGCGTCAAAGAAAGTGTCCTGAGTCAGTTTTTTTCCAAGGTAAAGTCATTTTTGAATTCATCTGTATAATAGAATACATCGTAATGTTGGTTCATCATGTATATCTTATTTATTTGTACACTTTTTATGGTGAAAGGTGATGATGATGCACAACATGTTTGTGGGAAAAGAAAGAGAAACAATTCAAAAGAGACGCCAAGAAAGATGAGGTATCATAGACCTCGGATCATGGAAGAAGGGAAAAAACCAAGGAATCCCACCACTACTCGACTCAGAACTATATCCAAGAAGAAAGGCAAGAAAAAGGACAGCAAAAACAATGCCAGTGAAGATGATGAATTTATTATACCCGAGCCTCCAACTCCACAAAAGCAAACTAGAAGTAAAACTGAGAAGACTAAAAGAAATGTGTCTCGAGCTTTGAAAAAAGACAACAACAACAACAACAACGCCAGTGAAGGTGATGAAGTTATTATAGCCGAGCCTCCAACTCCACAAAAGCAGCAAAGTAGAAGTAAAACTGAGAAGAAGCCTAAAAAAAGAAATGTGGCTCGAAGTTTGGATTTTAATTATCTTAGTTGTCTTGAGCTCGACAGAATTTGTGGACCAACTTTTCCAAAGGGGAGAAAGAGGATGAAAACATCTCGTAGATCTGATTTCCACTGTTTGATATCTCCCTACTCATTTCCTCTACCTATATGGAAAAAGCATTCAAGAAGGTCTAACCGTAGGAAAAACTTGGTCAGATGGTTTGGAATTGCCTTGTCTCTTGAACTGCAAGAGCAAAAGGAGACCTTACCTTTAGTCGACAGGCTCTTATCTCAAGCAGTTGTTCCTTTGCACATTGAAGGTAATGATTTCTTTTTTGTTTGCCTTTAAAATTAGAGATTGCTTATATGCTTATTATAACTTTAGTTATACTTATACTACATACAGACGACGCGACTAGTTATGTAGCACCAAAGATGGATTATGCATTCAATAACAGAACTAAAGATATTGTTGAGCCGTTAATCCAACAAAGGAATCATCAAAAAGATACTGACGTTTCACCTATATCAGAAGTTCCTTTGCAGTTTAAAGGTGATTATAGTTTCTTTTATGTTTCAGAAATGTTACAAAATTCCATCACGTATATATACACTTAAGCTAACTTTTTCTTTTTTTTGGAAGACTCACCCATGAGACAAGTTAGTTGTGTAGTCCCAAAGAAAAGCAAAAAAAGTACTAAGAACATCGTTGGGAAAAAAATCAAACAAAGGAGTTATCAGAAAGATCAGGGTCTCTCATCCTTAGCAGATGTTCCTTTGCACATTGAAGGTAGTCATTTCTTTTTGTTTTACCTTTAAAATTGGAGATTGTTTATGCTTATTATAACTTTAGTTATACTATATATAATTTATCATCTGTTTATGTATTACAGACACGACTAGCAATGTAGCATTAAAGATGGATTCTACATCCAATAACAGCACTAAAGATATTGTTGAGCCGTTAATCCAACAAAGGAATCATCAAAAAGATAATGACGACGTTTCACCTATATTAGAAGTTCCTTTGCAGATTAAAGGTAATTAATTGTTTCTTTTATTTATTCAGAAAGGTTACAAAATTCCATCACGTATATAATACTTAAGCTAACTATTTTATTTTGGCAGACTCACCCATGAAACAAGTTAGTTGTGTAGTCCCAAAGAAAAGCAAAAAAATGATTAAGAACATCGTTGGGAATTTAATCCAACAAATGACTTATCAGAAAGATCACGGTCTCCCATCCTTAGCAGATGTTCCTTTGCACATTGAAGGTAATCAAATTTTCTTTTTCTATTTTTTTTTTTCTGTGAGAGATTGCTTTAAAAGGTTTTTATCATACATTCATTTTATATACTTTTTCGTTAGTGTCATATATATATTTTGTCAATTGTGTATTTTTTTGTAGACACACTCATGAGATCTGCTAGTGATGTACCCGTAGGACGAGAAAAAACTAAGGATATTGCTAAGTTAATCAAAGAAATGAGAAAATTAAATATCAACAAAAGGGTAACAACAACGTTGATCGAATCTGGCAAAAAACTTGTTACTGCAAAGGTTAAACTTGATCCAGAGACCATTAAAGAGTGGGATCTCTTAATGGCGAGCAAATCACATGCTGACAAGGATACAAATGCCGAGTGGGAACAAAAAAGGGAGAACTTCAAAGGTCCTGTAGATCTTTTCATTAGTCGGATGCATCTTCTACAAGGTACTATTATTGTTATTGTTGTTAGAATGAGCTTATGAGTGTAAATACAATCTATAAAGAATTCAAGTTTAAGTGACTATGTAAAGTACAATGATTTACTCTCATGATGTTATCAATTATTATTCTACAGGCAATAGAAAGTTTAAGCAGTGGAAAGGCTCAGTTGTTGACTCAGTGGTTGGAGTTTTCTTGACACAAAATGTTTCTGATTATCTTTCAAGGTAAAACTTCTGAGTTAAACTGCTAAGAAATTTGGAAAACCAGTTGAGATAACATATGTCTGCTTAAATTACAATATTTTTTTTTAACAGCAACGCTTTCATGAGTGTGGCTGCAAAATTTCCCGTGAATGCAAGAGAATGTTTAGATCCTCTAGCATACTACATTGAGGAGCCTGAAGATGTTAATGACTCAATTCTTGATGACCAAGAACCAACTCATATAGGAAGCGATGATGATGCTAAGAATTCTCAGTTCATCACCTTATCTAAGGACTCAATACCAGAGGTAGAAGAACATAAGAAACCTGCAAAAAGGAAAAACAAAAAAACCGGTATTATGGAAGATGCGTTTGTTGATTGGAAGACTATTAGAGGGAAGTACACAAAAGAAGGATCTCGACACAAAATGCATATGGACTCTGTGAATTGGAATGATGTGATATTATCTGGCGAAAAAGTTTTCGAAGACATCATCAGACAACGAGGGCAATTCCAGATTCTCTCAGGAAGAATTTTGGTAAGAAAAGCAAAAAAAAAAAAAATCAAGAACTTTGTGAATTAATTGTTTTAAAGATTAAGACTAATATTTCTTTCATCTATTTTTTTGTATAATTTTCTCTAGAAATTTCTCAGGGATGAAGTTAAAAAAAATGGAACTATTGATCTTGAATGGCTCCGAGATGCTCCACCAGATCTAGTGAAGTGTGTTTATGCTATTTTTTATGTTTCTATTGATCTCATTATTTGCAAGCGTCATTCACATTTGGTATTTTTTTTTTTTTTTTTTATCAGGAGATATCTATTGGACATTGAAGGGATAGGACTAAAGAGTGCTGAATGTGTACGACTGTTAGGAATTAAACATTCTGCATTTCCGGTATAATAAGATTTTGATAACTTTTTTCACTTGAAGTTTACTTATTTTTGCTCACTCATCAAAACCTTCTGCCTTTTGATTTGTATAGGTTGACACAAATGTTGGTCGTATAGCAGTTAGACTTGGTTGGGTTCCTCTTGAACCTTTACCAGATGGAATTCAATTGCATCAACTATCCCAGTTCTGTTTTCTCATCAATTTGATTTTTTAAAAAAATAGTATATGGTAATTTACTAACAACTATCACCTATAAAATCACCCTTTTTTCAGGTACCCTTCAATGGATTCGATTCAACAATACCTTTGGCCACGACTATGTAAACTTCCTCAAGAAACTCTGTAAGTTCAAATGCTTTTCTTCTGTTCTCAACAAGCCAATTATTTGTAATACCATATGAATATATATTGCTTAATTTCATGCTAAATTGTTTTTACAGATATGAACTACATTATCAGATGATAACATTTGGAAAGGTGCATACAAAATAAAACCTTTATATGACGTTAATTAATTATTAATCAATCAAAAACAATACTCATACAACTAGATTTTATCAATTATAGGTTTTCTGCACAAAGGCTCTTCCTAACTGTAATGCGTGTCCAATGAAGTCCGAATGCAAATATTTTGCAAGTGCATATGTCAGGTACACATTGTTCATTTTTTTCTTCCTTTTTTTGTTCACTCAGATTATATAAACTAAGTTGTTAATTTCACTATCTTTTGTTCAGTTCTAAGAATCTTCTCGAAGGTCCAGCAGAGAAGACGCATGATGAGCCTGATACTTTTAAACATGCATGTTCTCAAGATGTCGACGTTAACATGACATCAAATATAACTTTGATAGAGGAATGTGCTTCTCCCAGATGTAGCGACCAAGATATATGTTGTAAGCCATTGGTTGAGTTTCCTTCTTCTCCAAGACCGGGGATTCCCGAGTTAGTAGACATTGAAGATTTTCCATGGAGAAATACTTATCAGCCATATGCTAGAATTCCTGAAATTGATATTGACTTGGATGCATTGAAGAAAAATGTAGAGGATGCACTTGTAGAAGGTGGAAAGATATTGAGCAGTTCTGATGAAGAAATATCAAAAGCAGTAGTACTTCTCACCCCTGAAAATGCATGCATTCCAATCAAAACACCCCGAAAAATTAAGTATTATAATCGACTAAGAACTGAGCATGTTGTGTAAGTATCTTTATGTCTTTACACATCATTATCATATTTTGATGCATATTGTGAGAATAGTGTGGTAATATATATTTTTCTTTTTTTGCAGATATGTGCTTCCTGACAATCATAAGCTTCTCGACGATGTAAGTATATTTGCTCTTAACTATAAAAATGCAACTATTTTTTATAATTTATGCGGTAATGTTTTTTTTGTTACACATATTATATAGTTTGAGAGAAGAGAACTTGATGATCCGAGTCCCTACCTTCTTGCGATTTGGCAACCAGGTACGGTACAAGGTACAAACATAATTTTATCCATTGTTCACATAAACATAAACTAAGTTTTTATTGGATATGTTTAGGTGAAACGTCAAACTCGTTCACTCAACCAAAAAAAAAGTGTGACTTTGACGGATCAGAATTATGCACGAAAAAGACTTGTTCTTATTGTTGGGCTATACGTGAAAAAAGCTCTAACACTTATCGTGGAACAATTTTGGTAAGTAGAATTTACATTTTAGCTTTTTCTAACGTTGTTTACTTGATACTCACATGACATGGATGAATGCAATTGAACAGATTCCCTGTAGAACAGCAATGCGAGGGGGTTTCCCACTCAATGGAACATATTTCCAAACTAATGAGGCAAGTGATTTTCTCTTTGTTCATAAAATTTCTTTAAAACAATTCTTTTAATGAGCAGTTAGAAAGAAAATATAAAGATTTTTTTCTCTCAGGTTTTTGCAGATCATGAGACAAGTTTAGAACCCGTTGTGTTTCCTAGAGAGTGGTGTGACGGACTAGAAAAACGTGCAATGTACTGTGGTTCGTCGGTATCATCTATTTTTCGACTTTTAGACACGAGACGGATTCAGCTCTGCTTTTGGACAGGTAACAAACATATTTTTAAATTAAAAATAGTTAATGAATTCTTAAAATTAAAATAATTAATTGTGCAATCGTGTTGTGTGTGGTGATGATGATATGCAGGGTATTTATGTATGAGAGCATTTGATAGAAAGGATCGAATGCCACAAGAACTTGTCCGAAGACTACACACGCCACCTGTTGGGAGAGGGGCAAAATACATGCATGACGATGATATATAATCGTTTAGTTTAGTTTTTCTTTTGTGTAGTTTTGCAAACTTTTTAAATTGAATGACAAAAGAAGCTTTAATGATTTAAAAAAACAAATGGTTTTTCATATGATTTGGTTTCATTCTGTGTACAAAACGAAATTGGAAATATGGTGTAGTCCAGCCTCTTCATAACATTTAGCAATTTGGTTCAAGGATTCAGACCAAGTTCCTTCAATAGAAGCCAAATCCAAGAGAAAAGCTGCAACATCCAAGGCGACTTGGACTGGGGCTTTGCCTTTCGTCAAATCCTCAAGACGACCTTCATCACTCACTTTCTCCCTTATGAATTCGATCTGCTCGTCTTCCCATTGCGCAATACTAGCAACATCCTGCATGTTTTCAAGCTGTCGTCATGACTAAGAAAATGTTTTTATGCTCAGAACAACCAAACAAAGAAGTACAAGAAATATTTTTTAGACATGCCTCATAAGGACATCCTAATGTCCACCAAGGTGATTTCAATGCTACTCTAGCCGCATCTTTTGCTTCTGAATTCCTTCCTACCCTGCAAATAAGAATCCTAAAACATGTGACTATATTTCTCTACGAAGATAATAAATAGATACATTATATAAGTATGTATCGTTTACGAACTTTTGCAGTATGTTTGCATAATATACAAAAGGTCGTCCAAATCCTGGAAAGAGGTCTTTCTTTGTGTAAAATTCTCCTGTTACCATAGCTGAAACCTTACAGGGGACAAAAGAAGTCCTTTAAAAGTTTAACAAAAAGGGTGATTCATCAATGGAGGATGTGATATTATATGCTATAAAAGATTCTTACATGATCTCCTTCATCGAAATGCCGTAATACTTTTTGTTCCAACAAATCTGGAAATAGTCCAACCTATACAATACAAAAATATTGTTTATTTGTGGTGTACATAACAGATTTGACAAGTAATGGTTTTCTAAAGTCTTACCTTCTTTAAGACGTAGACACTGAGATTGTTAATTTGAGATTCAGCAAAAGCACCCTTTTTGTAAAGTTTTTCACCTGCCTCTGCTGAAGCACGATAAAGTTCTGTCAAATCTTTTGCATCTTCTTCAACCAGAATCCGGTGAATATACTCATCTACCTGAATATCAGAAACTGTTAAAAATTGCTTCTTGGTAACAAAAAACAAAAGACAAAAGTCCTCTAAAAAAAGGATAAGCTAATGAAAAGTCATTACATTTCTAGCTATAAGCCGGACTCCACTCCTCCAAACTTCCACAACTGGCATATCCATTCTGTTCTCATATACAAAAAAGTTCAAATCAAGAATATCCAAACATCATATACTTATTTACCACTGCAACAGTTACCAAGAATGATCCAAATCTCTTACCCTGGAGGAGCAGTAGGCCATCTCAGAAGTGCAGTAATAGAGCCTACTTAGACAATAAACCAGAAAAACACAAGATTAAACAAAAGCTCCTGAAAAAAAAAAAGCTAATGGATTCGATCAAATGTGTGACCTTACCTGAAGAATTCTTCGAAAGCGGAATAGCAAGAGGTATCAGACCCTGCTTAGCTCCAGGAGATATGATTGTTTCACCTGCAGAACGAAAACAAGAGAGATTCTAAGATCCATAAGTTTCCCTTTTCCATTATTACAAAGCCAGAGTACTTCAATAAATATCAACTATAAGTAGCCAGAACTTGCATAAACTGTTCTATATCCCAAACACACATAAGCTTGGACCTAATGAGGAACAAAGTTGAGATTGATATTAACCTCTTGTTTGAAGCACTTTGAGTAAGTGCTGAAGATGCATTGGAGGTTCAGTGGCAGCTACATCTTTGATAAATGATACATGCCCTGCACGAAAAATCTAACCTTTTTAAGTCAATCCTGATGTGTTACACATTCTTTTAAAATTGTTGTCTCTCCCACCAAGCATTGTTATAATAAAGATAGTTACTGCATTTTCCTACAAAAGATAGTTTCTACACTACACAGAAAGAGATAATAATCTCAAGCACTCTCTCAGTTTTAAGCCCATCAAACAATCAACAATATCTCACATTCAATTTCCATAAAAATTTGAGAGAAAAAAACGAAATTACCAGAAGAACAACTGGAGACTCTAGCTCTGATATGGCGTAAAGGGCGACTAGTACTAGGAGTTATGTGCAGCGAAAGCGAAGCCATTGCTCCTTATCTCTCTATCTATCTTTCTTTCTTTCTCTTCACTCTGCTTCCTCAACCTCACACATTCAAATTCAGCTGTAACAAGAGAGCAAAACATAGCCATTGATTTTGTTTCTGTCCGATGAGGGAGAAAAAAAGAGAGTGATGGGCCTTAATGGGCTAAAAGCTCTTTCTTTAAACCCATAATCTAAAAACGCGTAACCGACAAAAACCGTCAATAAATCTACAATAGGGAAGGTCAATTTCGTCAATTACCGGTTTACACGACCGGTCTATATAATCAAATTTACTCGGTGGCTTCGTGTTCTTTTTTTTTTTTTGGTCTTTCTTTTCTATTTGGATTCTCGAGGATAATAAAAAAGAAAAAAAATCGCGATAGACGACGACCCCTTTCCTCTTAGCTCGACGTTATCAGACTCTCAACCGAGTCGAGTTCCGTTTCTAATCAACCGCCGTCGCCGTTACCACCGTCTGTGCATAGCCCGGATTTCTCCATGGAGATTTCCTCGGCCGATTCGTTATCCATCTCTGGCGCTGCTGCGGCCGCTTCTGAGGTTGTCTCGGAGCCTTCCTCTTCTTCATCTTCTTCTTCCTCTTCGTCCATGTCTGCTTCGTCGCCGAATCAGGCATCCTCCAATCCTTTCTCAAACATGGATCCCTCAGTTCCGACGTCGGCAGCGTCGAGGTATGTTGATGATGACGAAGATGAAGAGGACGTGTGCAGGATCTGTAGAAATCCTGGAGATGCAGACAATCCGCTTCGGTATCCTTGTGCTTGTAGCGGAAGCATCAAATTTGTTCACCAGGATTGTCTTCTTCAGTGGCTTAATCATAGCAACGCTCGTCAATGCGAGGTTTTGATCCTTTTGACCCTCTTTTAGTACTTTGTGATTTCGCAGATTTCGGATTCTTCTTATTAAGATCTAGACCATGTATTAGGAATATTGAATTGATATGAAATGTTATTGAATTGATTCTTTTAGTTTTGGGACCTTTGGGGTGAACGAATGGGCAAATTACATACGATCTCTGTGTGATCATCTTACTTAATGTTTGAGTTTATTTGGTAACTTCATCTTTGCAGGTTTGCAAGCATCCTTTCTCATTCTCGCCAGTGTATGCTGACAATGCTCCGTCGAGGCTCCCATTCCAGGAGTTTGTAGTTGGAATTGCGATGAAAGCCTGCCATGTGTTGCAGTTCTTTGTGAGGTTGAGTTTTGTGCTTTCTGTCTGGCTTCTGACTATACCTTTCATTACGTTTTGGATATGGCGATTGGCTTTTGTGAGAAGTTTTGGTGAAGCTCAGAGGTTGTTCTTAAGCCACATCTCCACCACAGTAATTCTCACCGATTGTTTGCATGGGTTCTTACTGTCGGCGAGTATTGTCTTCATCTTCCTTGGAGCGACTTCATTGAGGGATTACTTTAGGCATTTACGAGAGCTTGGGGGACAAGATGAGAGAGAAGATGACGGGGACAGAAATGGTGCTCGCGCTGCAAGACGACCTGCTGGACAAGCTAATAGGAACCTTGTTGGAGAGGGGAATGTCGAAGATGCTGGAGATCAGGGTGCTGCGGTTGGTCAGAATGCTAGAAGGAATCCTGAAAATGTTTTGGCAAGGTTGGATATACAAGCAGCTCGTCTCGAGGCTCAGGTTGAACAGATGTTTGATGGTTTGGATGATGCTGATGGTGCAGAAGACGTTCCATTTGATGAGCTTGTTGGAATGCAGGGTCCAGTGTTTCATTTGGTTGAGAATGCCTTTACTGTAAGTTTATGTTTCTACCCTTGTGATTCATATTTTAGAGTCTATTATCCCTTCTTCTTTACTATTGGCCCTTCCTTGAATCTTTATCATGTTCATAACGTTGCAGGTTCTAGCAAGCAATATGATATTCCTTGGTGTTGTGATATTTGTGCCCTTCACATTAGGACGGGTTATACTGTATCACGTGTCGTGGCTTTTTGCTGCTGCTAGAGGCCCTGTCATGGCCGCATCGATGCATTTGACAGATACTGGACTATCATTGGAAAATATTACTCTCAAGAGTGCGCTGACTGCTGTCTCAAATTTGACTAACGACGGTCAAGAAAATGGCTTGCTTGGTCAGCTCACAGATATGGTGAAAGTCAATGGAAGTGAATTGACTGGAGCAAACAATACACTATCAGTTGGTGTTGATCTCTTGAAAGGTTCTGCTGCTGGGGCCTCAAAGCTATCTGATATTACAACTCTGGCTGTTGGGTACATGTTTATAGTATTTCTGGTGTTCCTCTACCTTGGGATCATTGCACTGATTCGATATGCCAAGGGTGAGCCACTGACCGTTGGGAGATTTTATGGGATTGCATCTATAGTAGAAGCTGTACCATCCCTCCTTAGACAGTTCTTGGCAGCAATGAGGCATCTGATGACTATGATTAAAGTTGCCTTCCTTTTGGTCATCGAGCTTGGGGTCTTCCCTCTGATGTGTGGGTGGTGGCTAGATGTTTGCACAGTGAGGATGTTTGGTAAGACAATGTCCCACAGGGTACAGTTTTTATCAATTTCTCCACTGGCAAGCTCACTTGTACATTGGGTTGTCGGAATCATGTACATGTTGCAAATAAGCATCTTTGTCAGCCTTCTTCGAGGGGTACTATGTTTTCCTTACGCATAATCTCATATTAGAAACAGTTTTTCTTCTCTGCTACTGTCTAATACTTTTAACACTGTTGTTCCAAATGCAGGTTCTTCGCCCTGGAGTTCTGTATTTCCTTCGCGATCCAGCAGATCCTAATTACAATCCGTTCCGAGATTTGATTGATGATCCAGTTCACAAGCATGCTCGGAGGGTATTGTTATCTGTTGCTGTGTATGGGAGTTTGATTGTCATGTTGGTATTTTTACCAGTCAAACTTGCAATCCGGATGGCTCCTTCCATGTTTCCTCTCGACATATCGTAAGAAATATAGGTTAACCTGTTGTTTTGGATATTTTCTGTTGGAGATTGAATTGATCTTTCTTAAAATTTGCATTTATGCAGTGTATCTGACCCATTCACTGAAATTCCGGCCGACATGCTTCTCTTTCAAATATGCATACCATTTATTATCGAGCATTTCAGACTCCGGACCACAATTAAGTCCCTTCTACGCTGCTGGTTCACCGGTGTCGGTTGGGCGCTTGGTTTGACAGACTTCCTCTTGCCAAGACCAGAGGACAACATTGGTCAGGAAAATGGAAACGGTGAACCAGGGAGGCAGAACAGAGCACAAGTATTGCAGGTCGGTGGACCTGAGAGGGCTATGGCTGCGCTTCCAGCAGCTGATGATCCTAACAGAAGTCTCCTGCGCGCTAATGCCAACATGGGTGAGGAGTATGAAGATGATGAAGAACAATCTGATTCAGAGTAAGTCCTTACTTAAGATATAAACTAAAAGCTTTTGCGATGTTTTTTGGTGCATGCTTGAAGTAATTAACAGTAGTGTACACTTGGTTATAGAATTATATTAGGTCTTCCGCTTATATAGTTATATGATTGTATTTTTGTAGCAGGTACAACTTTGTGGTCCGGATAATTCTTCTTCTACTTGTTGCATGGGTGACTCTTCTCCTCTTCAATTCGGCATTGATAGTTGTACCAGTTTCGCTTGGGCGAGCATTATTTAGTGCCATCCCAATTCTTCCGATAACTCATGGCATCAAATGCAATGGTAATGTTTGTTAATTTTAATCTTCTGAGTTATTCTTTCGCATGTTTACACATTATTAACAGATTCTTTTAAATCTATAGACCTGTATGCATTCGTCATTGGCACATATGCCTTTTGGACTACCATATCTGGTGCAAGATATGCTATCGAGCATGTCAAGTCAAAGAGGACTTCAGTCTTGCTAAATCAAATATGGAAATGGTGTGGAATTGTCTTCAAGAGCTCGGTGTTGTTAGCCATATGGGTAAGTGGTTTGTGCTGTTATTTTCTTGATTTTTTAGACACTAAAAAACTCTGTTTTCACTATGGATTTTGTGCTTTTAACATGTTGATTTAACAGGTTTTTATCATTCCGGTACTGATTGGACTTCTGTTTGAGCTTTTGGTGATTGTCCCAATGAGAGTCCCAGTAGATGAAAGCCCTGTCTTCCTCCTGTATCAAGACTGGGCTCTCGGGCTCATCTTTTTGAAGATCTGGACAAGATTGGTAAGTAATCTAAATCAGCAACTTTTGCCACATAAAAAGAAATTTTGTCACTAATCAACAATGTCAATGGACAGGTGATGCTGGATCATATGCTTCCAATAGTTGATGATAGCTGGAGGGAAAAGTTTGAGAGGGTTAGACAAGATGGATTTTCGAGGCTTCAAGGGTTATGGGTACTTAAAGAGATTGTGTTCCCCATCGTGATGAAACTCCTAACAGCTCTATGTGTGCCTTACGTACTGGCGAGAGGAGTGTTCCCAATGCTCGGATATCCACTAGTAGTGAACTCAGCGGTCTACAGATTTGCGTGGATAGGTTGTCTCTCGGTGAGCCTCTTCTGCTTCTGTGCAAAAAGATGCCATGTGTGGTTCAGAAACCTTCACAACTCTATCCGTGATGACCGCTATCTCATTGGTCGGAGACTCCATAACTTTGGGGAAGCTGCTTTGGCTAACCAAAACCAAAGGCAAAGTAGTGAGGATGTAGGAGATGGTGTCTTGATAGGACGTGAGGGAGACGTTGACAATGGACTAAGACTCAGACGTGCAATCCAACAAGAAGCTTAGAAAGAAAATAGTATTTTGTCAAACTGTTCACCGAGTCCTTTAACATTTGTGTACTTTGAGCCGTTAAAGGAATGGCTTTGAAAATTTATTAGTCGATGTGTAATTATTGTATCCGTTGATCCTCTTCTATTTTTCTTTACTTTTTTTTTGTGTGTATTAAAAACTAAAAAAACTTTAGAAATAATGCTTCGTTAGTCCATATGCCTTGTGTGTTCTATTATAATGCTTTTAGAAAAAGATTGCCTATTGCAAACTCTTTTAAATTTTTTATGTTAAGGCATTTATTAAGCCTTAAGGTGGCTTTGAAGATATATTTGGCCATAGAAAAATCAATTTATGAACAATAGTGATGAAAGGAGAAGGGTTCATTCGTTCAAAGATTTTACACAAATATATTGTCACATAACAAAAAAAAAAAAAACAAATAGAAACACATATTGAAGTTAAAATAAGTATATAAGACAAGACACATGATGATAAAATGTAAAGTTAAAGGAGCCAAATTATCATTATAATCCTAACTCTATTCAGATAATTGTGTTTGGACGAGATTTCATTTTTGTATTTTAAGTGAAATACAATTACAAATCAATTCATATATCCAATGAGAGATCAAATAACTATAGAAAACAAGACACATGATGATGAGATGTAAAGTCAAAGAACCAAATTATCAAATTATCATTATTATTATCCCAACTCTATTCAAATAACTGTGTTTGGACGAAATTTCATCATTTGTGTTTTTAAGTGAAATACAATTCCATATCAATTCATATATACAATGTGAGATCAGATAACTATAGAATACAAGACACAAGATGATGAGATGTAAAGTTAAAGAGCCAAATTATCATTACTATCCGGACTATATTCAAATAACTGTGTTTGGACGAGATTTCATCCTTTGTATTATTTTTAAGTGAAATACAATTCCAAATCAGTTCATGTATCCAATGTGAGATCAAAATCTGTGTCAAAATCCTTAATAGTGAATAAAGGGAGATTTTAGTTAGTACTCATTATATTTCATAAAGAGTTTTATTTTAACACATTTTATTAAAATTAAAAAAACATTTAATTATACATATATGTCCCTATTTTATAAGTGATTTATGGTTTAATTACCTTTAGATTAAGTGTAAAATTAAGAAATTTTAGTGTACAAAGTGCATTGAAAATATAAAATGATATTCTTTGTGAAACAATAATAAAACTTTAAAAATGACACTTTTTATGAAACATATGGAATATATTATTATTAAATAAATATAACCAGTAAAACTACTATATTTTTGATAATGATTTTTTTTTTTGTTTGGTAATTATTCTGATAGTCCATAAAATTTCTTGACTTGTTATTAATGGAATTACTTATTAAATAGGGAAGGGTCAATTACCGGTTTACAATCCCGGTTTAGGTCCTCCCTCTTATCTCGGCGTTGTGAATTGGGCGGGATCTTTATAGTGTGAGACCTTTCTCCACCTCAATACGATTCTGAGAACTTCCCCCTGGCCAACCAAAAAAAAACAAAAAGGTCGGCGGAATCGGAACCCTCCCACCATGGATCCCACATTTGCGACGGCGTCAGTTGAAGATGAGGAGGACATGTGCAGGATTTGCAGAAACCCAGGCGACGCGGACCATCCGCTTCGGTATCCGTGCATCTGCCGCGGCAGCATCAAATTTGTTCACCAGCCTTGCCTCCTTCAGTGGCTCTACCATAGCAAATCTCATCACTGCGAGGTGCTCCAATTTCTCCCTTTACTAATGTCTTTCTAGGATTTGGTGATAGGTTTGATCTTGTGATGTATTTGACTAATTTGAGTAGTGTGATTTGAAAAGTATCCGTTTTCAATTTTATCTCTACAGATTTGCAAGTATCCGTTTTCATTCTCACCAGTCTATGCTGAGAACGCTCCAACGATGCTCCCTTTACATGAGTTTGTAATTGCCATGGCGATGAAGATTTGCCGAGTTATACACTCCTTTCTGCGGTGGAGCTTTGTGCTTTCGATATGGCTTATCTTTACACCTTTGATTACGTTTTGGATATGGAGATTGGCTTTTGTGAGGAGTTTTGGTGAAGCTCAGAGTTTGTTATTAAGTCACATCTCTACCAAAGTGATTCTCATAGATTGTTTGCTTGGGTTCTTGCTATGGGCAGTAGTTTTCTTCTTTGACTTTAGAGAGAATATGCTTAGGAATAACTTAAAGGATTTGTTTACGCGTTTGCTAGAACTGATAGAGGATGAAGAGGACAGAGATGATGATGATGATGACGTTCCATTAGATTGGCTGGTTAGAGTGCAGGGTCCAGTGTTGCATTTAGTTGTGTTTTTACATAACATGGTGTTTCGTTTGGTTCTGAATCCTTTTACTGTGAGTTGATTGATGTTTCTCCTCTCTCTCTCTCTTGGTGATCTTTTTTCTTACCTTGTTCTTTACTATTTGGCCCCTCATGATGTGCATAATTTTGCAGGTTCTCGCAGACAACTTGATCTTCCTTGGTTTTGTGATCTTTGTGCCTTTCACATTAGGACGGGTTACATTGTACTTTGTGTCTTGGATGTTTACCGCTGGTAGTGTCCCTGTTGTGACCGCATCAATGCATCATTTTACAGATGTCTCAGGTTTGACTAACGAGGGCCACGGAAATTGGTTGCTTGGTCAGCTCACAGAGTACTTGATGAGAGTCAATGGAAGTGAATTGCGTGGAGCTAAGAATATACTATCTCTTGCTTCTGATCTCTTGAAAAGTTTTGCTGCTGCTGGGGACTCAAAGCTATTGTTTGATGTTACAACTCTGACTGTTGGGTATATGTTTATAGTATTTCTGATGTTCCTTTACCTTGGTGTCGTTGCACTGATTCGATATGCCAAGGGTGAACTGACCTTTGGGAGATTTTATGATATCACTGTACCATCTCTCATTAGACAGTTCTTGGCAGCAATGAGGCATCTGATGACTATGAACAAAGTTGCTTTTTTCTTAGTCTTCGAGTTTGGGGTCTTCCCTCTTATGTGTGGTTGGTCACTAGATGTTTGCACTGTTAGGATGTTTGATAAAACAATATCCCACAGAGTACAGTTTTTATTAATATCTCCACTGGCAAGCTCACTTGTTCATTGGGTTCTCGGTCTCATATGCACCTTGTATATAAACTTCTTCGAAAGCCTTCTTGGAGAGGTAATGTTTTCCTTGCTTATAATTTCTTTATAGAAACATGTTTCTTCTTTGTACTACCTAATATTTTTTTTTCTTCACTTTTGTGTCGATTGCAGGTTCTTCGCCCTGGAGTTTTGCAGTTCCTTGATGATCTTGAGGATCCTAATGTCGAATTTTTCCAAGATTTGATTGATACTCCAGTACATAAGCAAGCTCATAAGGTTCTCTTAGTAACTTCAGTTTATGGAAGTTTGAATTTCATGCTGGTATGTTTACCACTCAAATTTACGACCCTGATAGCTCCATCAATCTTCCCATTCGACATATCGTAAGAAATATTGGCTATTCTCTTGTTTTGTAGATTTTGTGTTGAAGTAGCTCTTTTTTTCTAACTTCTACTTCTCTATGTAGTATATCAGACCCATTCACTGAGATTCCAGTCGACATGCTTCTGTGTCAAATGTGCATACAATTTCTTATCGAGCATTTCAGTCTCTCGACCAACATTACATCCCTTTTACGCTGCTGGGTCACCGGCGTTGGTTGGGTGCTTGGTTTGACAGGCTTCCTCTTGCCAAAACCAGAGGACAACATTGGTCAGGACAATGGAAACAATGAACCAGGAAGGCAGATTAGAGCACGAGTATTGCAGGTAGGTGGATCTGACAGGCCCATGGCTGCTCTTCCAGCAGCTGATGACCCTAACAGAAGTCTCCTCCGTGCTGGGAGTGGCAACACGGGTGAGGAATATGAAGATGATGAAAAACAATCTGATTTAGCGTAAGTTCTTGCTAAAGAAATAAGCTAATAGCTTGTTTTGATGCTTGTAATTACTACTTTAATGAGTTTTCTTCGTATATAGTGTTGACTAAGTCTTCCCCTATAACGAACGTAATGTTTTAGTAGGTACAACTTTGTGGCCCGGATAATCCTTCTTCTACTTGTTGCATGGGTGACTCTTCTTCTCTTCACTTTAGCACTGATAGTTGTACCAGTTTCACTTGGACGTGCTCTGTTCAGTGCCATCCCACTTCTACCAATAACTCATGGCTTAAAATGCAATGGTAATGTCTCTATTAATTTTGGTCTTGTGCTACATTCTTTAAAACGGTTACTCGTTATAAACATTAGTAACAGAAATTCCTAAATCTGTAGACCTGTATGCTTTCTTCATTGGGACATATGCCTTTTTGACTACCATATATGGGGCCAATCACACTATTGAGCATGTCAAGTCGAAGAGTACTTCAGTCTTGCTTAAACATATATGTAGATGGTGTGGAATTGTCTTCAAGAGCTCGGTGTTGTTAGCCATATGGGTAAGTTGTTTGAGCTGTTATTTTCCGATTTTTAAGATACTCCAAACTATACTCTAATCCTGGACTATGTGATTAAACAGGTTTTTATCATTCCGGTCTTAATTGGACGTCTGTTTGAGCTGTTGATGATTGTCCCAATAAGAGTCCCAGTTGATGAAACCCCTGTATTCCTTCTGTATCAAGACTGGGCACTTGGACTCATCTTTTGGAAGATCTGGACAAGACTGGTTAGTTTTTTTGCTTCTGTTAGCCATTTTGTGCCGCATAAAAGATCTTGTCACTAAAAAAACAACGATAATGGACAGGTTCTGTTAGATCGTATGCGTCCAATAGTTGATGATAGCTGGAGAGCAAAGTTTGAGAGGGTAAGAGAAGATGGCTTCTTGAGGCTTCAAGGGTTATGGGTACTTAAAGAGATTGTGTTCCCCATCGTGATGAAACTCCTAACAGCTTTATGCGTGCCTTATGTGCTGGCGAGAGGAGTGTTCCCAATGCTCGGATATCCACTAGTAGTGAACTCGGCTGTTTACAGATTCGCATGGATAGGTTATCTCTCGGTGAGGCTCTTGTGCTTCTGTGCAAAAAGATGCCATGTGTGGTTCAGAAAGCTTCACAACTCTATCCGTGATGACCGTTATCTCATTGGTCGGAGACTCGATAACTTTGGGGAACCTGCTTTGGCTAACCAAAACCAAAGCAGTGAGTATGCAGGAGATGGTGTCTTGATAGGACGTGAGGGAGATGTTGATAATAGACTAAGGCTTCGACGTGCAACCCAACAAGAAGTTGTTTAGAAAGAAAATAGTATTTTGTCAAAAATGAAATAAACTAAAACCATGGAAAAAAATTACAAAGATATTGTAAAACAATCAAAATCACATATTCAAAATTAGTTATATTAGTAGTATATGTCATCAGCACATATCGAATTTGAAATGTAGTTATTAACATCACTGTCTGTCTAATTAACTTGATTATTACTACTAATCAGAGTTAAGTTGCTGTTTGCTACTAATTCCCAAGTGCCACGCAAGCGCGCATCTGTTTGACTTGTCCGAAAGTGACGACCTTATCAAATCTTTACGTTTTACTACACAGACTCAATCCAACGGCTGAGATCTTCTACCACATCTCCTAGGGTTCTCTCGAGAAATAAAATATTAGGGAAAATATTAATTTTGTTGGAATATAAAAGCAGAGAATAGAGAAACAGTATTCCTTCTTTAGCAATCTCTCAGAGTCACGCCTCCATTATCGCACACTTCGCCGTCGCAGGCATAGCCGCCGGCAATCTCTTACCCTATTTCATCTTCCCTCTCCTCTGATATACCCCTAAAAAAAAAACATAAAAGATAAAAACTTTCGCTTAGTTTTGTTGATTTTGCCTTCCGATTCGATTTCGTTTGTTGTTTCAGTTTCTAGGGTTTCTTGATTTGGTTTCTCTCTAATAACGAGAGGGGAGGGAAGAATAACTAAAACCCCAAAAAAAAGTCAAAAAATTTCGAAAACCCCAAAAAAAAAAAGGAGAGAGAATGGCTCAGGTTCAACTTCAGGGTCAGGCTGCGAATGGTTCGACCGTGGCTGTCACTTCTGCACCGGTGACTTCAGGGGGAGCAGCGGCCGCTACCCAGTTCGGCACCACGTCGCTTTATGTGGGAGATCTTGATCTCAATGTGACGGACTCACAGCTTTTCGATGCGTTTAGCCAAATGGGTCAAGTGGTCTCTGTTCGTGTCTGTAGGGATTTGGCTACTCGCAGATCTCTTGGCTATGGATACGTTAACTTCACCAATCCCCAAGATGGTTAGTTCTCCTGAATCTGGACTTTCACCAATTTTTAGGGTTTGTTGGAAATGTCGATACTTTCTAGTGTTTCTATATATATGCAATGTGGTTGATACTGGTTAGTCTCCTGAATTTGGCCTTCTTTTTACAATTTAGGAGTTACCAATTTTTAGGGTTTGTTTGGTAGTACTGATACTGGATTTGATCTGGGTGTGTGGAAAGGTTGATACTTTCTGGTGTTTGTTTATATGCAATGTCGTTGATGCTATTCGGGAAAACGTTTCTTCTTCTGTAATCACTCTTTCTCATTCGTACTTCTTTTGCTGTTTTTGATTGTACTTTATGTCTGGTGTCTTTGTTGCAGCTGCGAGAGCGATCCAAGAACTGAATTACATACCTCTTTATGGTAAACCTATTAGGGTTATGTACTCTCATCGTGATCCTAGTGTTCGCCGTAGTGGCGCTGGGAACATTTTTATCAAGGTATGCTTGCTTATCTTGTCTGTCTATATCTCTGCTTTTGGTTTCTGACTTAGTCATTTGAGTTGCTGTTAGATTGTTAGGAGAAGATAGAATCTTGTTTTATACCACTGAAAAGTCTGGCGAAGTTATTGATTTCTTTTGTGCGTATTTTTTTGGAGTGTTCGTTCTTTATTTCTTGTGCTAATCCTGGTTTGTAAATATGCAGAATTTGGACGATTCCATCGACCACAAAGCACTGCATGATACCTTTTCAACATTTGGAAACATTGTGTCATGTAAGGTAGCTGTGGATTCTTCAGGCCAATCCAAAGGCTATGGGTTTGTGCAATATGCCAGTGAAGAATCTGCCCAGAAAGCTATTGAGAAACTGAACGGCATGTTGCTGAATGACAAGCAAGTGTATGTGGGTCCTTTCCTGAGGAGACAAGAAAGAGACTCAACTGCGAACAAAACCAAATTCACCAATGTGTACGTGAAGAATCTCGGAGAAAATACTACTGATGATGACTTGAAGACTGCTTTTGCCGAGTATGGAAAGATAACAAGTGCTGTGGTGATGAAAGATGGAGATGGGAAGTCCAAGGGCTTTGGTTTTGTTAACTTTGAAAATGCTGATGATGCTGCTAAAGCTGTGGAGGCTCTCAATGGGCACAAATTTGATGATAAGGAGTGGTATGTTGGTAGAGCCCAGAAGAAGTCCGAGAGGGAAACAGAACTAAGGGTCCGTTATGAACAGAATTTGAAGGAAGCTGCGGACAAGTTTCAAAGTTCAAACTTGTATGTGAAGAATTTGGATCCTAGCATTTCAGACGAGAAACTGAAAGAGATCTTTTCTCCTTTTGGTACCGTTACATCTTGCAAGGTCCAATATCCTTCTCTCTTTTTATCTTTAGTGAATTGACCTTGCGAATTCACTATTTAAGAAGATTTTTCATATAATATTACAGGTGATGCGGGATCCTAATGGAACAAGCAAAGGCTCGGGTTTTGTTGCTTTCTCAATTCCCGAAGAAGCTACTGAAGCTGTAAGTTAGTTGTATTGTCTTGTTGAGTTATATGTGTGAGGAAATGCACTTTGGTTGTTAGTAACATTGGAATTCTGTACAGATGTCACAGTTGAGTGGTAAAATGATTGAAAGCAAGCCACTCTATGTTGCTATTGCACAGCGGAAGGAAGACAGAAGGGTCAGACTACAGGTTTGCCTCATCTTGTGATATTTCTACTACTCCTATTTTGTGTTGGTGTGTCAATTCTACACAATTGGACCCGTCATATCTAAGTCTTAAAATGATCCACTGCGTATAATTTTCAAAATTGAACTGATGCATTTATTACCAAGGTTATACCATGCCATTTGGAAATTATATCGTATTTTGAAGGAATAGAAATGTTATAAGCTCTTGAGCAAGAACATTGTGCATGATGTAACTGTCATGAGATTAAAAAATTGGCTTCAGTTCGAACCAATTTCCAGTTAACATGGACAATAATTTATGAAGCAAAGCAACAAATTTTCTAATATTTGTATCACATATCTCATTGCAATCTCCTTGTGCTGATTTTCTTTATAAAAATTGCTTCAATTCGTACCTATTTCCATTTAACAATGACAATAATTTATGAAGCAAAACAACAAATTTTCTAGTATTTGTATCACATCTTATTTGCCATCTCCTGCTGCTGATTTTTTACATGATGTGAATAGGCTCAATTCTCCCAAGTGAGGCCAGTTGCAATGCCGCCATCTGTTGGTCCCCGCATGCCAATGTATCCCCCGGGTGGTCCTGGTATTGGACAACAAATGTTCTATGGTCAGGCCCCTCCTAACATGATTCCTCCCCAGGTAAATTCATCATGTTTGCTCTATACATTAGGTAGCCTTGTTCGATTTTGCTCAAAGATATATGTTAATGGTATTTCACTTTTTTTATCTTCTACCGTGGGTATAATGCATTACAAGCAACTAGATGCTTTTAAGTCACTAGAGAAGTTTTTAAACTTTTTTTAGCTCAATAATTGCTTTACTCATACTTCAGCAGTTCCAATTTTATTTTGAAACTGTTGGGATTATATTAACTTGTGATTGTGAAATGCCACAGCCTGGGTTTGGGTACCAACAGCAGCTTGTTCCTGGAATGAGACCTGGTGGAGGGCCTGTACCCAATTTTTTCATGCCTATGGTTCAGCAACAGCAGCAGCGTCCTGGAGGAGGAAGACGCGCTGGGGGAATCCAACAGCCCCAGCAGCAAAATCCCATGATGCAGCAACAGGTTCTTCTCATTTCCTTATTTAGTTGCAAAGAATGCTGCTTTACTTGCTCAGTTCTCTCTAAATTGTTGTTCGTATGATTTATCTGTTTGGCTGGTGGTTAGATGCATCCAAGGGGTCGGATGTTCCGGTATCCACAAGGACAAGGACGTGGTGGTAGTGGTGATGTGCCTTCATATGACATGGGGAACAACATGCCATTGCCTATTGGAGCTTTGGCTTCAAATCTGGCCAATGCTAGTCCAGAGCAGCAGAGGACGGTGAGAGAATCTCCAACAGATCAAAGAGTGATTGGTCTTTTATTTATTTATAATAATGTTGGGACTTTTGTTGGTGTGTGTACAGATGCTGGGTGAGAATCTGTATCCATTGGTGGAGCAGCTTGAGGCAGAGTCTGCAGCCAAAGTAACTGGGATGCTTTTGGAGATGGACCAGACAGAAGTGCTCCATTTGTTGGAGTCACCGGAAGCTCTCAAGGCCAAAGTTGCAGAGGCAATGGATGTTCTAAGGAGTGTTGCTGCTGGTGGTGCAGCCGAGCAGCTGGCTTCCTTGAACCTCTCTTAACTTGTTGTTTTACCATTTGATCTTGTCGCATACAGTTGAAGTTGTTTCTTCTTCTCTATTGGTTTTCTCCGTGGGAATTTGTATTCCTCCACATAACTGCCAGTGTGCCACTTTTGTGTTGTTTTGAAACCTTGTTTTTTAAATCACAAAAGGAAAAACCTATCTGCTTTGTTCTTTCGATTTTGCTTGCCTGTTCATTCTAGTGTTCAAGGAAGATGAAGTTAGATATTCAATATGGCCGATAAAGTTCTAATAACATAACCATGATATTTAGGAGAATTGTTCACTTATTCTAGATTTTGTGCTAGTTTTGGAAAAAAAAAATTGTGCTGTTTGTGATAATTGCAACAAAAAACAATGTAAAGACAAATCAAGCAAAAATGTAAAATGTAAGGATTTAGATATGTAGTCTAGTGGTTTAACACCACTACTAGTCAAATCTAAAAATATATGTACGTGATCAAAATGTATAAACAATTCATTACAAAAAGTTGAAATAAACTAAAACCATAGATAATACTATAATACAATCGAAAATTACATTACATTGTGAAGTAATAAAAAAATAACATACTCAAAATTAGTTATAATTATATATCATCAACCCATATCAAATTGGGATAGTAATTATTATCTAGTAGAAAATATTAGACTAACTTAAGTATCATCACTGTCTAACTTAAGTTACTAAAAATCAGAGTTTAGTTGCTAACTAATACATATTCCCCAAGTGCCACGCACGCGCGCGTTTGTTTGACTTTTCCGAGAGAGACGACAACGAAGACAACCAACTGTTAATAAATCATATCTTTACGTTTTTACTACAGAGACTCAATCCAACGGCTGAGATCTTCTACAAACTCCTCCTAGGGTTCTCTTTAGTGAAACTAAAAATATTATATAAAAAAAAAGAAATATTTTGTGTAATATAAAAGCAAAGTATTAAGAGAGAAACTGTATTCATTCCATCTTTAGCAATCTCTCTCTCTCTCAGAGTCTCGCCTCCAATATCTCAAGCTTCGCCGTCGCAGGCATCGCCGCCGGCAATTTCTTACCCCTATTTTTCATCTTCCCTCTCCTCCGCTATACCCCCCATAAAAAAAAAACATAAAAATATAAAACCTTTCGATTTAGCTTTTGTTGATTTTGCCTTTCGATTTCGATTTCTTTCGTTGTTTCAGTTTCTAGGGTTTCTTTTTTTTGATTTGGTTTCTCTCTAATAACGAGAGGGGAGGGAAGAGTATCTAAAACCCCAAAAAAAAAGTCAAAAAATTTCCGAAAAAAACCCAAAAAAAAAAAGGAGAGAGAATGGCTCAGGTTCAACTTCAGGGTCAGGCTGCTAATGGTTCGACCGTGGCTGTTACTTCTGCACCGGTGACTTCAGGGGGAGTAGCCGCCGCGACCCAGTTCGGTACCACTTCGCTTTATGTGGGAGATCTTGATCTCAATGTGACGGACTCGCAGCTTTTCGATGCGTTTAGCCAAATGGGTCAAGTGGTCTCTGTTCGTGTCTGTAGGGATTTGGCCACTCGCAGATCTCTTGGCTATGGATACGTTAACTTCACCAATCCTCAAGATGGTTAGTCTCCTCAATTTGGACTTTTAGCCAATTACCAATTTTAGGGTTTGCTCGATAGTACTAATTCTGGATTTGAACACTTGTGTGTGTTGGAAATGTCGATACTTTCTAGTGTTTGTATGTATGCAATGTGGTTGATACTGGTTAGTCTCCTCAATTTGGACTTTATATTTAGCAATTAGCCAATTACCAATTTTTAGGGTTTGCTCGATAGTACTAATTCTGGATTTGAACACTTGTGTGTGTTGGAAATGTCGATACTTTCTAGACTAGAAATTCTAGTGTTTGTATATATGCAATGCGGTTGATACTGTTCCGGGGAAACTTATACTCTGCTTAATCAATCTTTATCTCTTGTGTCTTTGTTACAGCTGCGAGAGCGATCCAAGAACTGAATTACATACCTCTCTATGGTAAACCTATTAGGGTTATGTACTCTCATCGTGATCCTAGTGTTCGCCGAAGCGGCGCTGGGAACATTTTTATCAAGGTATGCTTGCTTCTATTGTCTGTCTACTTCTCTGTTTTTGGCTTCTGACTTAGTCATTTGATTGCTGTTAGATTGTTAGGAAAAAGATTGAATCTTGTTTTATACCTTTGAAAAGTCTGGTCAAGTTTGTTGATTTCTTTGTTGTGTATTTTTTGGAGTGTTCGTTCTTTCTTTATGGTGCTAAACCTTGGCTTATAAATATGCAGAATTTGGACGATTCCATCGACCACAAAGCACTGCATGATACCTTTTCAACATTTGGAAACATTGTGTCATGTAAGGTAGCTGTGGATTCTTCAGGCCAATCCAAAGGCTATGGGTTTGTGCAATATGCCAGTGAAGAGTCTGCCCAGAAAGCTATTGAGAAACTGAACGGCATGTTGCTAAATGACAAGCAAGTGTATGTGGGTCCTTTCCTCAGGAGACAAGAAAGAGACTCAACTGCCAACAAAACCAAATTCACCAATGTGTATGTGAAGAATCTCGGAGAAAATACTACTGATGATGACTTGAAGACTGCTTTTGCCGAGTATGGAAAGATAACAAGTGCTGTGGTGATGAAAGATGGAGATGGGAAGTCTAAGGGCTTTGGTTTTGTTAACTTTGAAAATGCTGATGATGCTGCTAAAGCTGTGGAGGCTCTCAATGGGCACAAATTTGATGATAAGGAGTGGTATGTTGGTAGAGCCCAGAAGAAGTCCGAGAGGGAAACAGAACTAAGGGTCCGTTATGAACAGAATTTGAAGGAAGCTGCGGACAAGTTTCAAAGTTCAAACTTGTATGTGAAGAATTTGGATCCTAGCATTTCAGACGAGAAACTTAAAGAGATCTTTTCTCCTTTTGGTACCGTTACATCTTGCAAGGTCCAATATCCTTCTCTCTTTTTATCTGTAGTGAATTGACCTTGCGAATTCACTATTTAAGAAGATCTTTCATATAATATTACAGGTGATGCGGGATCCTAATGGAACAAGCAAAGGCTCGGGTTTTGTTGCTTTCTCAATTCCCGAAGAAGCAACTGAAGCTGTAAGTCAGTTGTATTGTCTTGTTGAGTTATATGTGTGAGGAAATGCACTTTGGTTGTTACTAACATTGGAATTTTGTACAGATGTCACAGTTGAGCGGTAAGATGATTGAAAGCAAGCCACTCTATGTTGCTATTGCACAGCGGAAGGAAGACAGAAGGGTTAGACTACAGGTTTGCCTCTCTTGGATTCACCTCATCTTGTGATATAGCTACGAATCCTATTGTCTATTGGTGTGTCAATTCTACACAATTGGACCCATCATAACTAAGTCTTAAAATGGTCCACTGCATATAATTTTCAAATGTGATGCTGAGACATCTTTATAACCCAGGCTTTACTCATGTCTTTTGAAAATTAAATGGTATTCCGAAGATATAGAAATGTTATAAGCTCTGAGTAAGAACTTTTGCAAATAAATTGTGCATGAATTAACTGTCATGAGATTATAAAAATTGCTTCAATTCGTACCCATTTCCATTTAACAATGACAATAATGTATGAAGCAAAACAACAAATTTTCTAGTATTTGTGTCACATATCTTATTTGCCATCTCCTGCTGCTGATTTATTACATGATGTGAATAGGCTCAATTCTCCCAAGTGAGGCCAGTTGCAATGCCGCCATCTGTTGGTCCCCGCATGCCAATGTATCCCCCGGGTGGTCCTGGTATTGGACAACAGATGTTCTATGGTCAGGCCCCTCCTAACATGATTCCTCCCCAGGTAAATCATCATGTTTGCTCTACATTAAGTAGCTGTGTGCGATTTTGCACAAAGATATATGTGGAAAGGTAACTCGTTTGTTTTTTCTACCTTGGTTATAATGCTTCAAAAGCTGCCAAGTCACAGTAGAAGTTCTAAATCTGTTTTGCTCAATAATTACTTTACTAATACTTGGGAGTATTTGCAATTCTATTTTGATACTGTTGGGATAATATTAACTTGTGATTGTGAAATGCCACAGCCTGGGTTTGGGTACCAACAGCAGCTTGTTCCTGGAATGAGGCCTGGTGGGGGCCCTGTGCCCAATTATTTCATGCCTATGGTTCAGCAACAACAGCAGCGTCCTGGAGGAGGAAGACGCGCTGGGGGAATCCAACAGCCCCAGCAGCAAAATCCCATGATGCAGCAACAGGTTCTTCTCATTTCCTTATTTAGTTGCAAAGAATGCTGCTTTACTTGCTTCGTTTCCTTCTTTAGTTGCAATTAAAGCTCTTCACTTGCTCCGTTCTAAACAACTAATTGATCATATATGATTTATTTGTTTGGCTGGTGGTTAGATGCATCCAAGGGGTCGGATGTTCCGGTATCCACAAGGACAAGGACGTGGTGGTAGTGGTGATATGCCATCATATGACATGGGCAACAACATGCCATTGCCTATTGGAGCTTTGGCTTCAAATCTGGCTAATGCTAGTCCAGAGCAGCAGAGGACGGTGAGAGAATCTCTAACAGATGAAATAGTGATTGGTTTTGTTTTAATTTATAATAATGTTGGGACTTTTGTTGGTGTGTGTACAGATGCTGGGTGAGAATCTGTACCCGTTGGTGGAGCAGCTTGAGGCAGAGTCTGCAGCCAAGGTAACTGGAATGCTTTTGGAGATGGACCAGACGGAAGTGCTCCATCTGTTGGAGTCACCGGAAGCTCTAAAGGCCAAAGTTGCAGAGGCAATGGATGTTCTCAGGAGTGTTGCTGCTGGTGGTGCAGCCGAGCAGCTTGCTTCCTTGAACCTCTCTTAAACTTGTTTTACCATTTGAATCTTGGAGTTGTTTCTTAGCTATTGGTTTTCTCGTGTGGGGAATTTGTATTCCTCCACATAACTGCCACTTTTGTGTTGTTTTGAAAACTTGTTTTTAAAATCACAAAAGGAAAAACCTATATGCTTGTGTTCTTTTGATTTTACTTGCTTGTTCGATAAGATGCTGGTGACCGACCCCTTCTCTGCCCTTTTTTACTATGATTGTTGTTGATTCTAATATTTTGAAAATTAGATAGATTCTTAGTAGAGGTTGGATCTGGCACACATACAACATCGTAGGCCATTGGCATATCTAGTCTACTTGTTTTTATTTCACATGCAGCGTTTACATTTTTTAGGTCTGATGACAACTGTGATACTCAATTCGAAAGTAATAAAGACGACAATTATAAATATCTCTAGATATTTGAACTGATGTCAACGTAACGAACACGACATATTAACACTTGAAACCAAAAGAGAGTTCAAATTGCATCGAAATTGGAGTTTTCACTTATGAATCTTGACAAATTGAAGGAAAAAATCATTACGAAATGGACGACCCAAAGGAAACTTAAAATTAAATTATGCCGACCAATCAACCATATACCAAAAATTTGATATGTGGCTTATGTCCCCACCTGCCCACCACCTATCTATCATATCACAACTCTTCTTTTTTTTTTTTCTTTGTTCTCCGAATTTTACCACCCAATCAAAAACACTTCTCTTCTTCTTCTTCTTCACCATCTCTTCTCTCTCCTTTTTCCCAAAAAAAAATTCTACCTTTGTTTCTTTCTTCTCTCAGATTTCATAAAAAAAGATTTGTTTTTTTCATTGGAATCCGTGAGAGTAAACAGAGGATAAGCGATTATGGGTTCAATCTCTTTATCCAATTCTCTGCCCATAACGCGAGTTCCGCTACTTACATCATCACTCAACCATCTTCCGATTTCTTCAACATCTTTCTCTCTTCTTCCTCCTCTCTCTAATCGTCGTCGCTCCTCCTCTTTTTCACCTTCTATCGCCGTCTCTGCCTTCTTCTCAGCTCCTGCCAGCGTTAATAATAACAATAACTCTGTTCCGGTGAGTCCAAAGCTGCTCCTTTTCTCTTTTCTTGGCTTACCCTTTCATCTTTAAAAGAAAAAAAAAAAATTGAAACTTTGAGATTTGTTTGGTTTAGGCACGAAACGGAGGCTATACTGTTGGGGATTTCATGACACCCAGAAAGAATTTGCATGTTGTCAAGCCTTCAACCTCGGTCGATGATGGTAAATTATCCACAACAGTCTTCTAATCTCTCTGCCAATCATGTCTCTTAACTTTTGTTCTCTCGTTTGGTTTATCTTATAACAGCATTGGAACTTCTGGTTGAGAAGAAAGTCACGGGATTGCCTGTAATTAATGATGATTGGACTCTGGTAATTAAAAAAAAACTTATCTCTTTTCTCATTGCCTTCCTCTTTGTTTAGAGTCTTGAAACAACAAGCTCGTGATTGATTAACCATTGTCGTACACGTAAACAGCTAGCGTCTTCGGTTTAGTTACTGATTTAGTTGATATATGATTTATCTATCTGAGATTCTTATTTACTCCTCTGCTGTAATTTCTCATGTAGGTTGGTGTTGTTTCTGATTACGATTTGCTTGCATTGGACTCCATCTCTGGTTAGTTTTTAAATCTTCTGTTGGTGTGAGTGATGATCACCATATACGGTTTCAGTTTCATTATATCCTACAGGGAATACTCTTTATAAATCAGTTCAGAAGTTGAGCCATACTATATAATCTATTTGTAGGATTTCACTTTTGGCACATCTAGTGGATCTTGACACATAGTTTTCATGTTTAGTTTTATTGTTCCAGAACGTTTTTATGGTTTTGTGTATAATACAACTTAACCTCTTGTCTTTTGTATTAGGCCGCAGTCAAAGTGATGCAAACTTGTTCCCTGATGTCGACAGTACCTGGAAAGTATGTTACTCTCCTTATCTGTTTATGGTTTTGCTTTGTTTGAGGACTTGTGTTTCTCTCATTTGCATCAAAGTCCTGGGAGTGAAGTTTTTACTTATGATATTTCGAATTCTTTTTTTCGCCAGACGTTCAATGAACTCCAGAAACTGATAAGTAAGACATATGGAAAAGTTGTTGGAGATTTGATGACACCTTCTCCTCTTGTTGTTCGTGATTCTACCAATTTAGAAGATGCAGCCAGGTAAATGGTAGAAGCTTAGAAGGAATGAGTTTTTATCCGATTTAACTAGTGACATTATGAGCAACGTTTCTTATAAAATCTTTTGGTCTCCAGGTTGCTTCTGGAAACAAAGTTCCGAAGATTACCAGTTGTGGATGCAGATGGAAAACTGGTGAGAAACTCATTAAGTCACAGTCTTTTTGTCTTCTTTCTGCAGTTTGATTTGGTTTTGATCTTTTTCAGTTTCTAAAACACATTGTTTTTTTTCTTTTTGTTACCGTCCAACAAGATTGGGATCCTTACAAGGGGAAATGTTGTAAGGGCTGCGCTGCAGATCAAACGGGAAGCCGAGAACTCTACATAGCTAGGAAGCAGCAGTGATGGAGTAGATCCCTTGAATCTTCCATAGTTGATAGCAAAATCTATTTATTCCATTGATATAAGTATATATATGTCAATTTTTGGCTTTCAGAAGCTAATTTTTTTACTTTAGGAGTAACATTTCTCAGACTCACAACTGAAGACAAATGGTATTTGATACATATATTTTATTGTAGCACAAGCAGAATCGAACTACTCTTCAATCTCTCACTGAGCTCTTCAATGAAGCTATTCAAATCTGTCTTTGCTGATTATGAAACTGTTTAGATCGTTGAAAGAAGACCCTCCTCTTTCCATGGCAGCTTTAGCCATCTTGGTACAAAACTTTTGTAAAAATGGGCGTAATCCGGTTCAAGCTCGTAAAAACTAGTCACAACAACTCCTGAGCTCTTCACTTCTGATTCCCTAACCTCAGCCATAAACTTCCCCATATCGCTTTCTCCATAACGGTTATGCACTCTGATGCAATATTCAGAGCATAAAGAGAAGTAGCCAGTGCCGTGGAACACAAGTCTTGGCACATTGAACTTCGCAGCAGCTTCAGTAGCCCAGGGGAAGAACATGTTGGCGATAAGACAATCCGGTCTCATTGTCTGGAGGAGCTTCTCAAGCCGGCCTTTGAAAAACCTTGTCGACAAAAAAAACTTTAAGGTCATATACTCATATCTTGTCTATCACTATCAACATTGTTGTCTGAGGTGAAGAAATCAGCGTTTTCGCATCCTTCTGGTAACCCGAGCTGCACGCAAGGGAAGTCGAACATCTGGATGTTGATTTCGAGACCCGGATTCAGGTTCTTGAAAGCGTCGATTGGTTTTTGGAGGATCTTGGCGTTGAGAAGTGTGGTGAGGATTGTGGATTTGGCTCCTCTACTAGAGAAAAGCTTAGCCATGTCTACAGTTGGTATCATATGGCCATGAGCCATGAAAGGGAAGAACATAACATGGAGCTCATAATGAGACGTTCTCATAAACTAGAGTTTTCGGAATCTAGGATCAGTTCTTGAATGGAACAAAGATAAAGATAGTAGAGCATGCTCTGATTAATATAACACATTTTGATTGGTGGAGCAGTGCAGTGATAAAATATTTAATTTATATTTAATATATATAATTTAAATGTGTTTAATTAGAAAATTAATAATCACTCATTGCTATAATGCTATATAATATTTTTTATATATTTTCATACATTTAAATATTATAAAATGTTATATATACATATATATTTGAAATTTAATAATTTTAAAAAATCTATATATATATATATATAATATAACACATTAATTACAAAATAATTTTAATATATATTATAACTTTTTAATAAACATTAATCCCTCATATGTATCACAATAGATGATGTTTTAAGATTTTTCCATGAATTAAAAAAAACATTTAATGTTTAGCAATAAGTGTATTATTTATTTACAATAACATATTTTATAATTATTAACCAGTAGTATTTCATCAAACTTTTCAATTATCATCTAATGATTCTTGAAATTTACAATTTCTTAGCATTAAATTAATTGATAAAAATATATAGAAAATTATTCTTTGTAATACAATAAAAAATACTAAAATATCTATATTTATATCTATTAATAATTACAAAAAATCATTCTTTGCTATCTTTAGATGTAGTTTTCGGGATTGAGGAATCATACATGGTTGAGTCAGCTTTGATTGTTGTCTTTTCCGCTGAAGAGAGAAAGCACATGCTCAAGTCAAGTGACAGCAAAATAAAGTCAACGTTAAAACTGGGACTCGAACCCATCACCAGTAAAGACATTGGAGCAATTTATTTAACCACTGGACTAAAGAACTATATTGATGTAACTATACACACAAATGTACTTATCTTGCTTCACTTTCTCTTCCTTCCGTTTTCTTTCCTAATCGTACGAAAGATCCATCCAGAGCGGCAACACTCTCCTCCCCCACCACCGCCTCTTCTCGGCAAAAGTTAATGTCGAAAGCTCTTTCCTTTTCCGAAACCCTAGATTCGATCTCGCAACTCCGGCCAAAATTAGATGTTTCCGACTAAAAACTTGGGCCAAAAAAAAGATTCATATTCAATTAATCACATCGACTCTTCTCTCTCGCGGTCAAACTCGCTCTTCCTCGACTCAACTCTCTCTCTCTCTCTCTCTTCTCAACCGTCACCACCTCTCTGAGTCAACTCGTCTGGCTCAGCAGCTCTTTTACGAGCCGATTCGTTTCGATCAGCTCTTTCCCAAATCATTAGTGTAAACTATATGTAATGCTTTATTACCCAATTGCGTAATCTGTTTACAGTTATTATTGTTGCTGGCTAAAAGCTTAGCCTCGGTTACTCTTTCTTGTTTCCAGACTAATCTACAGCTTAGAGCAATGTGCTTTTCCTAGAGTGCATCCCGGGAATTTAGTGGTCAATGGTCTTCCTGTGTGTGCACTGTGAAATGTGGATGTATTGTTCTTCGTAATCATATAACCGTATTAGTATATTCTCACTTGAAATGTCAAACCATTCTTCTCTTGACACTGTTGTTCCTGACAATCACTTTCAGAAATTCAGTTCTTCAAAACTCAATTTATATGATATGACTGGACTGTAATTATAAGAACAATTATAAAACATATTTGTGTAATCATGTGAAGATGAAAATTTTTAACATTAGGAGTGACATTTCTCAGACTCAGAACTGAAGACAAATGGTATTTGATACATATATGTATGTTATTGTAGCACAAGTAGACCAAGCAGAAATGAACTACTCTTCAATCTCTCACTGAGCTCTTCAATGAAGCTAGTGAAATCTGTCTTTGCTGATTATGAGCTAAACTCTTCTATGAAACTGTTTAGCTCGTTGAAAGAAGACCCTCCTTCTTCCACGGCAACTTTAGCCATCTTCGCCAGCTTCTTTGCTCGTCCCCGCCTCTCCTCTGCCTCTTCCCCAGCCAACACCTCCCTCACCGCTTTATCCACTTTCTCTCTGCTAATAAAATCTCCAGTACTCCTAACATGCTTTTTTGCTCCCACGCTCACTCCTGTTCTGAGCACTTGCGTTACCAATTTCTCGTTGTAGAATTGCTCTGCTCCAACTGGCCATGTCACCATCGGTAGCCCTGCAGCCACTCCTTCAAGAAGCGAGTTCCAGCCGCAATGAGTCACAAACCCACCGGTTGCTTGGTGGTCAAGTATCAGCACCTGCGGAGCCCATCCTCTTATTATCATACCTTTACCTTTCACCCTCTCTTCGAACCCTTCTGGTAACCATTCTTCTTTGTCACCGTCACCTATTCATACCAAGTTTTGTGTTCAGACTCAAAAACAGACAAACTCAAATGAAAGTTGTCTAAAAAGTTAGTTTCAATACCTGTGCTTTTCCTAACAACCCAGATGAAATTTGTTCCACAAGCTTCTAATCCTGCAGCGATCTCTATCAGCTGCTCGTTCTTGAAGGAAGCCACACTCCCAAAGGAAATGTAAATGACCGAATCTGGTTCCTTGGAGTCGAGCCATTTCAGGCATTCAACCTCATCAATGCTCGCTTTCTTTCCTCTCCCAGCCTTCTCCTCAAAACCTCTGCTGTAAAGAGAGAGCGGACCGATATGCCAAGATCTCTTTTGTACAAAACTTTTGTAAAAATGGGCGTAATCCGGTTCAAGCTCGTAAAAGCTATTCACAACAACTCCTGAGCTCTTCACTTCCGATGCCCTAACCTCAGCCATAAACTTCCCCATCTCGCTTTCTCCATGACGGTCTCCGATCTGGTCTTTAGTGATCACTATGTTCCCGGGGAGATCAGGGATCACAAAAGGCTCAGAACTCGAAGCTACTGTGTTTTGTGGGTTATGCACTCTGATGCAATAATCAGAGCATAAAGAGAAGTAGCCTGTGCCGTGGAACACAAGTCTTGGCACATTGAACTTCTCAGCAGCTTCAGTAGCCCAGGGGAAGAACATGTCGGCGATAAGACAATCCGGTCTCGTTGTCTCGAGGAGCTTCTCAAGCTGGTCTTTGAAAAACCTTGTCGACATAAAGAACTTGAAGGTCATATCTTGTCTATCAACATTGTTGTCTGAGGTGAAGAAATCCGCGTTTTCGCATCCTTCTGGTAACCCGAGCTGCACGCAAGGGAAATCCAAGATCTGGAAGTCGATTTCTAGACCCGGATTGAGGTTCTTAAATGCGTTGATTGGTTTTTGGAGGATCTTGGCGTTGAGAGGTGTGGTGAGGATGGTGGATTTGGCTCCTCTGCTGGAGAAAAGCTTAGCCATGTCTACAGTTGGTATCATATGGCCATGAGCCATGAAAGGGAAGAACATAACATGGAGCTTACGAGGAGGATGATGATCACTACCCATGTTTGACTTTGGTCGAAAAGAAAATGAGATGTTCTAAGAAACTTAAAGAAAACTAATTATGTGAAATGAGCTAGAGATCTTGAAGTGATGTTTTGGTGTCGTGTTGAATGGTTTTAGCAGTTTGTACATATCGTCTATATATAGCATAAAATCCATATGGAAGGAAGCTTGTAATTGTATCATGGGTGGGATTTTTTTGGATATATTCTTATATAATTGGTTGTGACGTGTTTACATACGTCACTATTTAGGATCGGTTTTCTAGGTCCTTTGTAATTTGTATAAATCACTTTTGAGAAGTAATCATTTTGAACTTTGTTTTTTTTTAATGGAGAAAAAGTGAAATTAATTGACTCATTATAGATTATTGTGGCTTGATAATCTATAGTAAGTATCTAATTATCTATACAACGTATAAATCACGGGAGTTTGGATAAATGGTGGGTAAAAAACATATTTGAGGATAGTGACGTCTTTACATACGTGTATAGGTACTTAAAGACGTGCCAGAGTTTGTGAAAACTGAGAAAGAGATTCTCCTTCCGAAGTGATTTAAGTGTGGAGGAGCTTATCACCGTAAAACAGTTCCGAACTAAATTGAAAGAGTTTTATGAATTTGAATTGTGTATTGCTATTTCTCGAAAAATTCTTAGCTCCCTTACAAGTGACTCTTACATATTTATACCGACCAACTTATTATTCAATTAATACGTAATTAATAGGACGTGATTTGCGTTGGTGCAATTAACTCTTTTAAATGGGGGAATCTTTGACCGCGCCCGGACTCCGAGCTGGTCACCTTCCGTGCTCCCTTCTTTGATTGTCCTGATGGGCCGGTCAGCTGTGCATTCTTTGGCCCATTGGATATCCTCGGCCTAGGCCCACTTCCACCTGCTGCCCGAGATGACAGATCGTGGGTACAACAGAGTTGTAATCTATAAGATCACTTTTCAAAGGTCTTTCGAAATCCAAAACCTTGTAACTTGTATATCTAGGTTTCGGGATCTACTTCTCTTCCTAATAGATTTTTCTTTTTGGTATAATTCTCTTCCTAATAGATTAATTATTAATGTTTTGGTTTTTTACTTCGATGTTTTTCTCTATGTGTAATGTTAATTAATGAATTGTATTGGGTTACTTTACTTACTTGTCTTGGTCAATTTGGGTCTCTGCAAAATGCAATAGAAAAAAGTGAGGTACATGAAGAACGTATATTGCAATTCGCCTCTTAGACTTTTGAGACTTAAGATGTGCTGCATCTTTTTGTCCCTTTTTATCAATGTGAGTCATGTGACTGATCGAGATAACGAAACAAAAAAAAAACTTTAAGACTTCTAAAGTCCAATATAAAACGAACTGCAGAATCCAATGAAAAAAAAAAACAAATTATTTGTTACAGATAGTTTGATGCTGATCAAATAAATTGCCTGTAATTAAATTTCTCTGAAATATTAGAATTTTCAAAAGAAAAGTTAGGAATTGATATTGGTGTGTACCAAAGTGGAAAACGGAACTATTGTTGAGTTTGTGTTCTTTTTCCAATTGGAAATGTAAAACGTCAACTGATACATATATATATATATATATATACATTTTTTTGGAGTATGCATTGCACATGTTGTGCATGCTCCACTATTTCAACTTCGATAGTCATATATGTATGCGCCGCACATGTTTGGGAGTAAAGGAAGAACCAACATGGTCTCAATAATAATTAATCTAACTAAAGCTTCCAAGACTAAGCTAGTAATCTTTGAAGTTCAAAAGCTTTGATGTTTAGAAAAGCTTCTAAGAATAAGCTAGTAAGCTTTGATGTTTAGAAAATCTCTTCCTTTAGTTCTAAAAGTTAAAAGGGAATAAATAGATGTGATGATTAGTCAATTTCAAAGTTGAGAGAATATCACATTTGTGACATTAACAATTATGGTCTAATACCGGCGGTCAAGCTATTCCGAAGGTCGACAGCCGGTAAAATCGAGTAAAATGATGTTCCACCACCGACGATCTAGCTATCATGAAGCTCGATAGCTGGTAAAATCGAGTAAAATAGCGTTCCAACACCGGTGGTCCAGTTTTCTCGTTGCTCGGACGCCAGGATCCTTCCTAGTTTAAAACAGTACAGTATATATAGAATTCACATATAATCTCTCTCTTTGTTATTGGAATGAAGTTTACTTATGATACTTTGAATTCTCTTTTCGCCAGACGTTCAATGAACTCCAGAAACTTGAATGAAGCTATTCAAATCTGTCTTTGCTGCTTATGAGCTATACTCTTTTATGAAACTATTAAGATCGTTGAAAGAAGACCCTCCTTCTTCCACGGCAGCTTTAGCCATCTTCGCCAGCTTCTTTGCTCGTCCCCGCCTCTCCTCTGCCTCTTCCCCAGCCAACACCTCCTTCACCGCTCTGTCCACTTTCTCTCTGCTAATGAAATCTCCAGTACTCCTAAAATGCATTTTCGCTCCCACGCTAACTCCCGTTCTGAGCACTTGCGTAACCAATTTCTCGTTGTAGAATTGCTCCGCTCCAACCGGCCATGTCACCATCGGTAGCCCTGCAGCCACTCCTTCAAGAAGCGAGTTCCAGCCGCAATGAGTCACAAACCCACCGGTTGCTTGGTGGTCAAGTATCAGCACCTGTGGTGCCCATCCCCTTATTATCATTCCTTTACCTTTCACCCTCTCTTCGAACCCTTCTAGTAACCATTCTTCTTCGTCACCTATTAATACAAGTTTTGTTTCAGACGCTAAACAGATAAACCCAAACATACAATTATATAACAGTAGGCTGCAACTGTTTCAAATGTTAGTTTCAATACCTGTGCTTTTCCTAACAACCCAGATGAAATTTGTGCCACAAGCTTCTAATCCTGCAGCGATCTCTATCAGCTGCTCGTTCTTGAAGGAAGCCACACTCCCAAAGGAAATGTAGATGACTGAATCTGGTTCCTTGGAGTCGAGCCATTTCAGGCATTCTACCTCGTCAATGCTCGCTTTCTTTCCTCTCCCAGCCTTCTCCTCAAAACCTCTGCTGTAAACAGAGAGCGGACCGATATGCCAAGATCTCTTTTGTACAAAACTTTTGTAAAACTCGGCGTAATCCGGTTCAAGCTCATAAAAACTATTCACAACAACTCCTGAGCTCTTCACTTCCGATTCCCTAACCTCAGTCATAAACTTCCCCATCTCGCTTTCTCCATCACAATCTGCAATCTGGTCTTTACTTATCACTATGTTCCCAGGGAGATCAGGGATCACAAATGGCTCACAACTCGAAGCTACTGTGTTTTGTGGGTTATGCACTCTGATGCAATAATCAGAGCATAAAGAGAAGTAGCCTGTGCCGTGGAACACAAGTCTTGGCACATTGAACTTCTCAGCAGCTTCAGTAGCCCAGGGGAAGAACATGTCGGCGATAAGACAATCCGGTCTCGTTGTCTCGAGGAGCTTCTCAAGCTGGTCTTTGAAAAACCTTGTCGACGAGAAGAACTTTAAGGTCATATGATCTTGTCTATCAGCATTGTTGTCTCCGGTGAAGAAATCAATGTTTTCGCATCCTTCTGGTAACCCGAGCTGCACGCAAGGGAAGTCGAAGATCTGGATGTCGATTTCGAGACCCGGATTCAGGTTCTTGAAAGCGTCGATTGGTTTTTGGAGGATTGTGGATTTGGCTCCTCTGCTAGAGAAAAGCTTAGCCATGTCTACAGTTGGTATCATATGGCCATCAGCCATGAAAGGAAAGAACATAACATGGAGCTTACGAGGAGGATCATGATCACTACCCATGTTTTGACTTTGGTCGAAAAGAATATGAGAAGTTCTCAGAAACTAAAAGAAAGCTGAAATGAGAGATCTTGAAGTGGATGTTTTGGTGTCGTGTTGAATGGTTGTAGGAGTTTATCCATATAGCATAAAATCCATACGGAAGGAAACAATGGATCATGGGTGGGACAATTTTGGGTATATATAATGGTTTCTGACGAGTTTACATACGTCACTATTTAGGATCAGTTTTCTAGGTCCTTTGGAACCAAAATCTTTGTAACTTGTAAATCACTTTTGAGAAGTAATTATTTTGAACTTTTTTTTTTATGGACAAAAAGTGAAACTAATTGACTAAGATAATGATAATACTAATTGTGGTTTGATAATCTTATATAATCTCTAATAAAAGTTTCCTTTTGATAATCTTTGTAAGGTTTTCTTTTTATAATCTCTAAAAAGTTATCATTTGCCAATTGCGTCATGTATCATTTTCTCTTTAATATTTTTAGTATATTTTTTTCAATTGCCTTTATATAACATATATTATTTTTTTTATATTTATATTTAAGATAAAATATAATTTGATATTATACATTATAAGATGTTCAATTTATTCTTTAGTGTGAGTAGCATATTGTCCAAAACAATATTTTCTCTTTGTTTTTTATTTTAATAGAAATAATTAACATGGTATAATTATTACATTATTTTGTAATTTAATTATAATTAAAACAAACTAAAGTATGTTTAAATATATACAATTTATAAATATTTAATATATATAATTTATAAATATTTATAGAGAAATAACTAAAGTATATGTCTTTTAAAGAAAGAAATATATATATATATATATATATTATATTTTATATTTTGTTTTGCTTGAAACTCCTATCATAAATTATTAGTTATAGTAACTATTTATATTTGAAAAAATAATAAATGTATTTATTTATGAACCTTCTCACATATTCTATCACAAATTTTGTAAGTCTCATATTAATTTGATTTGGTTGAAATTCCTATCATTTATTTATAGTTATATTAACTAAAAAATAACATATAAAACAACAAATAAATTTATTTTTGGTGAACCTTCTCACATATTTTAGTAAATTTAATATTTTATCACATAATTTGTAACTCTCAAATTAAATAATCATATGAAAAATCAAGAAATACACTATGATAATGGATATGATTATTAATATGACTCATGAGTTGTATAATATATATATATATATATATATATTTTTGCAGGAGTTGTAAAATATATTTTTGTAAGAATTTCTATTAATGCAGTGTCCAGGTTGTCGAAAATAAGATTTAAAATATATCTTAAATATGGATATGATTATTTTCCTTTAATTTTAATCATAATTACATAAACAATTTCAAGATATAAAACAATATGATATTTTATTTTTCCTTTGTTATAATCATAATCACAATTTATTGTATCTGTATTAATTCCTTAAAAATGTAACTCCCATAATGTTTGCCAGAAGAAAAAAATCTTATTGATGTAAAAAAAACACTCATCATTTTAATACACTTTAATGTATTAATTACAATACAATTTATGTTTTATTGGACAACATATTTTGTAAGTAAATATATTACTTATGAGGTACCATTTATCAATATTGTATATAATTACCATAACATTGTAATTTTCAATAATTTTTCAGTAATTCAAGAATTAAATATTTGTTTTATAATTTTGAAACAAAAGAGAATTTTATTCTTAAATAATTTCAAGATATTAAAAAATAATGATATTTTGTTTTTCGTTAATACAATTTATTGCATATTAACTCTTTAAAATGTAACTCCCATGATGTTTGACAAAATTAAAAAAAAAAAAAAACTTTCAACATATTAATACACTTTAATGTCATAATTCCATACAATTTATGTTTTTCAAAAAAAAAAAACAAGAAGAAAACACAAAGAAAGTGAATAAATACAATTGATGTTTTTTCTCTACGTGTAATGTTAATTATGTAATGATTTATAAGGAAGTGAATAAAAAGATGTACTGTATGTTTTTGCTTGATATTTTCTTCTTCATGTATCGCACATTTTTCTTAATGTATTGGGTTACTTTACTTACTTGTCTTGGTCAATTTGGGTCTTTGCAAATTGCAATAGAGAAAAGTGAGGTACATGCAGAACGTGTATTGCAATTCGCCTTTTAGACTTTGAGACTTCAGATGTACTGTATGTTTTTGTCCCTTTTTGATCAATGTGAGTCATATGACTGATCGAGATAACGAAACAAAAAAAAACTTTAGACTTCTAGAATCCAGTATATAAAACGAACTGCGGAATCCAATGGAAAAAAAATAACAAATTACTATTGGAGTTGGTAATGCAAAACTTATTTGTTACAGATAGTTTGATGATAATCAAAATAAAATGCCTGTAACTAAAATTTCTCTTTGTTTTAATTTTAAAAAGAAAAGTTAGAAACTGATGTTGGTGCGTACCAAATCTAAGTGGAATCCTTGTGGTTCTCTTGTTCTTTGTCATAACAGAACGAACAGAACTAGAAAACTGAACTATTGTTGGGTTGTCTCCTCATGCCTCAAGAACCTAACTTCACATTCGTTTACCAATGGTACCAACTTCGTAAACTTCAATGAACAACTACAATTTTAGTTTGTACTACTAAATTTTTATGTTACTCAAACCAACAGAATTACATAAACATTGTTCCTTAACTTTCAATACATTCAGCTTTTTATTTTATTTTTCCTTACCTTTTTGCAATTTAACCAACTTAAGCTCTTCCATCAACCTATTCAACTCAATATCTGAAGATCCTCCTTCTTTCACCGCATTTTTAGCCATTTTCGCCAACTCTTTTGCACATTTTCTCCTCTCTTCTCCAACCATCACTTCCTTTACTGCTCTCTCCACTTTCTCTCTGCTAATGAAGTCACCAACAACTTGCATCATCTTCTCCACTCCTACACTTACTCCTGTCTTCAACACTTGTGTCACCAACTTCTCGTTGTAGAACTGCTCAGCTCCTACTGGCCATGTCACCATTGGCAGTCCCGCTGCTACGCCTTCTAGAAGTGAGTTCCATCCGCAATGCGTCACAAATCCACCAAGTGCTTGGTGGTCTAGTATCAGCACTTGTGGCGCCCACCCGCGGATGATCAATCCTTTTCCTTTCGTCTTCTCTTCGAATCCCTCTGGCAACCACTCTTCCTTCTCACCTATTCACATATTAATGCAAAAGAGTATGAAACAACAAAAAACAGAGGATTAAGCTGCAAACAATACCAAGAGAGAGAGAGAGAGATGTATATGGTACCTTGGCTCCCATTTTTGTTAACCACCCAAACAAAATCATGTCCTGACATTTCCAACCCAGCTGCAATCTCTATCAGCTGCTCGTTATTGAAGCTTGACATGGTTCCAAAGGACAAGTAAACCACTGATTCACATTTCTTGGAATCGAGCCATTTCAAACATTCATGTTCATCAATGCTTGCCTTTTTGCCTCTTCCTGCTTTCTCCTCGAACTTTCTATTGCCTAAAGAAAGAGGACCGATAAGCCATGCTCTTTTGGCCACAAAGCTCTTTAAGAAATCGGAGTAAGCCGGTTCAAGCTCGTAGAAGCTGTTCACCAACACACCAAAGCTTTCTCTCTCTGATTCTCTTATTCCCTTCATAAACTTCCCCATTATAGACTCTTCCTCTTTCTCTATAACCTGCTCTTCTGTAATCACAATATCTCCTGGAAGTTCAGGAATCACAAAGAGCTCAGAGCTCGACGCTACATTCTCGTAAGGCTTGTGAAGCCTTATACAATGAGAAGCACATATAGAGAAACAGCCTGTTCCGTGGAACACAAGTCTCGGCACTCCAAACTTCTCAGCGACTTTAGTGGCCCAAGGAAAGAACATGTTTCCAACTAGACAGTCTGGTTTCGTTGACTCGAGGACCTTCTCTAGTGGCTCTTCGAAATATTTCATTGCAAGTAAAAACTTTTGACTCAAGTCACCTTTGTTTAGGTCAGTGCTCGAGAAGATGAAATCGGAGTTCTCGCATCCTTCAGGCAAACCAAGCTCTGTGCAAGGAAAATTAAGGATCTGGATTGAAATATCTTCGAGTTCCGGGTTCTCTTGGTTGAAGGATCTGATGGGTTTCTCGAAGAAGAGTTTGGAGTTGAGAGGTGTAGTGAGGATAGTGGATTTAGCTCCTTTGGTAGCGAAGAGCTTGGCCATGTCCAGAGTTGGTATCATGTGGCCATGAGCCATGAAAGGGAAGAGCAAGAAATGGAGCTTAGAGACTTCGCTTGAAGTTCCCATGTTTTGCTGATGACAAATCAAGATCTGGAGGTTATGTAGAGCCAATTATACAAATTTCTGTAAAGAAGATAAGTCGTTTGAGAATCAAATGTATGCAAGAAGCTTAAAAGATAAAAGTAAGAGTATGAAGTTTGGCAGCCACTAGCCCACTAGCCAGCGCTGGGTAAATAAACATTCCATATAATAAATCTAACATACATAATCTAATTGTGTTTTGATTTAGAATCACAAAAGGACAAACTCTGATAAATCAATGTTTCTAAAGAAGAAAGAGATCAATAGTTGTAGAAAGTTATAGAGATCAATAGAAAACTAAAGTCTCTCAAGGAGATCCAGTTGTTGGAGCAAATGATCGTTGACTTAGTCTTTGTTGATTTAGTCTTTGTTTGTTTGGTGTAGTGTCTGTAATGGGACCGAGTAAATAGGCTCACGTCTGTTGCTCTGTTTCCACTAGCGTCAGTTTCGTTTTGCAGTTCGTTTCTTGTTTTGTAAGACTATTTATAGTCATGTCTTTTCTTTGAATGAAGTACGTTTTCAGCATTTGAGCAATTATACTATTACAAATTGGTATCAGAGCTCTGTGAAAACTGAGAGAGAGAGAAGAAACACGTGAGTGAAAAATGGGAGATGAGAAAATGAAGCTGCCTCAATTCGATGGGCATTGGGATCACTGGAGTGAGGTCATGGAGAACTTCTTCAGATCGAAGGGGCTGTGGAGTACGATTGAAACCGGTTTTGAGGAGTCATCATCAACAACGGTCCTCACAGCCGAACAGACACAGCAGTTGGAAGAAGTCAAGAAAAATGACCACAAGGTGAAGCACTATCTCTATCAATCGATTGATAGGGTGACGTTCGAGCAGATCTTGGACAGGAGAACCTCCAAAATCATCTGGGAGTCGATGAAGAGGAAGTTCGGTGGAAATGATCGGGTGAAGAAGTCTCTGTTGCAGAAGCTAAGAAGGGACTTTGAAGTTCTGGAAATGAGAGAATCTGAGAGTGTGAAGGAGTATTTCACAAGGGTGCTAGCTGTTACAAACCAAATGAGAAGTAATGGGGAGATCATGAACGATTCCAAGGTGGTGGAGAAGATTCTCCGGACACTCAGCGACAAATTCATGTACGTTGTAGTGTCTATTGAGGAATCTAAGGAGATTGAGAAGATTAATCTCGATGAGCTGGAAAGTTCTCTCACGGTTCACGAACAGAAGTTCAAGAAGGTTGAGAAGGCTGATGATCAAGTTCTGAAGGTGACTCATGGTGGAACCGGATCGTACCGTGGAAGAGGAACAACGCCAAGAGGAAGAGGTTATGGCAGAGGGAGAGGTCGTGGCAGAGACAAGAGCACGGTGGAGTGCTACAAATGCCACCGCCTAGGACATTTCCAAAACGAATGTCCAAAGTGGGAAGAGGAAGCTAACTATGCTGATTTCGGTGAAAAAGAGGAGATGCTCTTGATGGCTTACATCGAAGAGGAAGATGAGGAAGTTAACACTGAAGAAATTGCAGAAAAGGCTCTGATGGCGTATGCAGAGAAGAATGAAAGCATGAGAAAGAAAGCATGGTTCCTCGACTCTGGTTGCTCAAATCACATGAGTGGAGATCGAGACCTGTTCTGTCTGATGAATGAAGATTTCAGTCACACTGTGAAGCTGGGGAATGACAAGAGGATGCAAGTTGTCGGCAAAGGGAATGTGAAGCTGGCTCTGAACAATGTAGTGTACACATTCACTGATGTTTACTACATACCAGAGCTCAAGAACAACCTGTTGAGTCTTGGTCAACTTCAAGAAAAGGAGCTGACAATCATCATACAGAAGGGCGTCTGCAAGATTTTTCATGAAGAAAAGGGTCTCTTGGCTGTAAGCAAGATGAGCTCCAACCGAATGTTTATCCTGTTTGATCAGAATGGAGAAACGAGTCAACAACGCTGCTTCCAAGCGACAACAGAGGACATACCGAAGCTCTGGCATGAGCGGTATGGACATCTCAGTCACACGGGGATGAAGACTCTGCAGAACCAGGGTATGGTACAAGGAATGCCAAACTTTGATGTTCAGAAATTCACCTGCTCTGACTGTCTGGTGGGGAAGCAAACAAGGAATCCCATCCCTAAGAAGAGTTCATGGAGAGCAAAAGAGATCCTTGAGCTGGTGCATTCTGACATATGCGGACCCATCACTCCCATGACCACAAGTGGTGTGAGGTACATCCTCTGTTTTATAGACGATCACAGCAGGAAAGCTTGGGCATACTTCTTGAAAGAGAAGTCAGAAGCATTTAACCACTTCAAGGAGTTCAAAGCTAAGGTGGAGAATGAGACAGGGAAGCAAATCAAATGCCTGAGAACTGATCGGGGAGGGGAGTTCACATCAAGCGAATTCTCTGAGTTCTGTAAGAAGGAAGGAGTCCGAAGACAGCTCACTACTGCTTACACCCCGCAGCAGAACGGAGTAGCGGAGAGGAAGAACCGAACTGTAATGAATATGGTGAGAGCCTTGATGTCAATGAGAAAGGTACCAAAAACTCTCTGGGCAGAAGCTGTCAATTGGACCTTTTACATCCTTAACAGGTGCCCCACACTCGCTGTTAAGAATGTCACACCACAAGAAGCTTGGAGTGGGATCAAACCAAACGTGGAGCACTTGAGGGTCTGGGAAGCTTGGCACATGCGCATGTTCCAAACGAGAAGCGAGGGAAACTTGACGACAAAAGCATCCCATGTGTGTTGTTGGGCTTCTCGGAGGAATCAAAGGGGTATCGTTTGTACAATCCTGTAACAAAAAAGATTGTGGTGAGCAAGGATGTGGTGTTTGAAGAAACAAAAGGCTGGTGCTGGGATGAGAATCAAGATCACACTGAGTACGAGTTGAAGTGGAATGATGATGATCAGCCTTGGGGAGAAAGCGACAGTGATGGAGAAGAAGAGGTTGCAGAACCAGAAGAAGTTGCAGAACCAGTGACTGTTGCAGAAGAAACTCAAGAGCAACCGCAGGCAACAGTCAGGGAGGGAAGAAGACAGACGAGACCTCCTGGTTATCTCAGAGACTACGTCACTGACGGTGATGATGCTGACGCAGACGATGAGGTAAACATGGTTCAGCTCAACTCCGACGATCCTTCAACATTTGCAGAAGCTCAGAAGTGCATCAATTGGAGAAGAGCTATGGATGCAGAGGTTGAGTCAATTGAGAAGAATCGCACATGGGAACTATCAGACCTGCCTCATGGAGCAAAATGCATTGGGGTAAAATGGATCTACAAGACAAAGCTAAACGAACTCGGAGAAGTGAGCAAGTTCAAGGCTCGTTTGGTGGCCAAAGGGTATGCACAAGAACACGGAATAGACTACACAGAAGTCTATGCTCCTGTTGCACGCATGGACACCATCAGAACCATTGTCTCAACTGCAGCTCAGAAAGGGTGGGACATCTTTCAACTAGACGTTAAGTCAGCTTTTCTTCACGGTGTACTCGAAGAAGACGTATACGTCCAACAACCAGAAGGGTATGAGATAAAAGGTGAAGAAGGAAGGGTGTACAAGCTGCACAAAGCCCTGTATGGACTGAAACAAGCCCCACGGGCCTGGTTCAGTAGGATCGAGGAGTATTTTATCAAGGAGGGGTTCACCAAATCTGAAAACGAAGAAACTCTCTTCACCAAAAGCAATGAGCAAGGTAATCTCCTTATCGTTAGTGTATATGTAGACGATTTGATTTACACTGGAGATAATGTTGCAATGGTGAAAGAGTTCAAGCAGTCAATGGAAAAAGAATTTGATATGTCTGATCTTGGGAAGATGAGGTATTTTCTTGGGATAGAGGTGTTGCAGACAAGTCAGGGAATTCACATTTCTCAGACTAAGTATGCTCTTGAGGTGTTGAGGCGTTTTGAGATGGAAGATTGCAATGCAGTTCGCAATCCGATAGTGCCTGGCTTCAAGATCGATATGGATGAGAATGGTGAAAGGATCGATGAAACGTTCTACAAGCAGATCATCGGGAGTCTCATGTATATCACAACAATGAGACCAGACCTGCAGTTTGCCGTGAGTCTGCTGAGCCGCTACATGTCCAGACCAACAAAGATGCATCTTCAAGCGGTTAAGAGGGTTCTGAGGTATCTGAGAGGCACAATGGACTATGGAATCTGGTACAGAAGAGGAAAGGGAGAACTAATGGTGTATACTGATAGTGATTTTGCTGGTGACGTTGACAGTAGGAAGAGCACCACAGGATATGCATTCATCATGAACAACGCAGCTGTAGCGTGGTTGTCTAAGAAGCAGCCGATAGTCACACTCTCTACAACAGAAGCAGAGTATGTTGCTGCATCAGTTTGCGTTTGTCAAGCTATATGGTTCAAGAGGATCTTAGGAGAATTGGGCTACGGTGTGGAAGGAAGCACTACAATCTACTGTGATAACACTTCAACAATCAAGCTTTCAAGGAACCCAGTTTTTCATGGGAGGTGCAAACACATAGGAGTTCGTTTCCATTTCTTGCGTGACATGGTGAAGAATGGAGAGATACAGTTGGAGCATTGTGGTTCAGAAGAACAAGTAGCTGACATCTTTACCAAACCGCTGAAGCTGGAAGCCTTTGAGAGATTGAGGAGTAAGCTCGGGATTTGCTCTGCAAGTGATAAGCTAAGCTTGGTTCACCAAAGCTTAGTTTAGGGAGGGTTTGTTGGAGCAAATGATCGTTGACTTAGTCTTTGTTGATTTAGTCTTTGTTTGTTTGGTGTAGTGTCTGTAATGGGACCGAGTAAATAGGCTCACGTCTGTTGCTCTGTTTCCACTAGCGTCAGTTTCGTTTTGCAGTTCGTTTCTTGTTTTGTAAGACTATTTATAGTCATGTCTTTTCTTTGAATGAAGTACGTTTTCAGCATTTGAGCAATTATACTATTACACCAGTAGTCAGATTTGTTTTGTCTTCCATTACTCTTGTCTAACGTTGAAAATGACATATGTCTAATCACAAAAAAAACAATAATTTACAGTCATCCCGTCAACTTGGGCTTCCCCTTATTGGGCCTAAACCGGAACCTTCGATTATACAACGATAAACCGTAATTGGATTCGGAACGGAGAGATGGTTATCTCATCGGTTTGGCTCAATCAATTTCTGAAATTTCATCCTTGTAAATCAATCATTAGAGGTTTTGTAGTTGTACATGCATATAGGAAATTAATATCACTTGCTTGTAGCTGCAAAAATAATATTTTTAATTATTAATATGAACAAAAATTAATAATTTATGACATTGAGTAATTTAATTTACCTCATAGGTTGGATTTATTAAAAAGATTTTCATCAATCCTTCCAATTTTAACCTCTCCTCTATTTGATCCAGCATAAGAGATGTTTGATATCATCAAAGCGGTTGAATTTGCCAATAATGGTTAGCATATGACAAATAACACGTTATACTTATAATCAATATATACATGTATGTAAATATTAATAATATTATCTAACAAACAAACATTAACAACAACAAAAACATACTTCAACCTTCATAACAATTTCATCACTAAATATCTCCGTGATTAATTTATTAATCATTATCAAGTTTGCTCATCAAGAAGTAAGTATTGATTATTTTAATATGTTTAAATGTGTAAATTGATTATCATATTATACTTCTCTTTGTGATAGGTGTTTATTGATGTAATAATGTTGGAAAAGATACAGATCCAACAAACGAAATCTTGAAAAAGTAAGATCAATAGTATGTGAGGTTAATTATTTGAAGTGGCTACATTAATATGTTGTTCTCCCACGTGGAAAGACATAGGTTTGTATGAAACTAATTATATTGCAATTTCAAGGTGTTATGCACTGCTTGCATTAGTATACTTGAACATGTTCCGCACAAATTTGACCACGAGTTGACTATGATTTTCCAACGTAAGATAAAGATCTAGCAGCTACTCTGAGAATAGCTCATCGAGAGGTATGTTTGAGAACTCTTCTTGGATTTTCTAGTATTATGTAATTTAATTTACCTCATAGGTTGAAATTCAAAAGCTTTGATGTTTGGTTGAAAAGACTAATATTTGTATGTTTAGAAAAATCTATTCATTTAGTTCCAAAAGTTAAGGGAATAATTGGATGTGATGATTAGTCAAATTCAAAGCTCAAAGAATATCACATTTGCCACATTAACAACTATGGTCTAGCTATTCTGAAGCTTAATGTTGGTAAAATCTCTCTTCAATAAGTAATCAAATAAACTCACTACAAATAAACCTAAACCGGAACCCTCCGGTTTTTAACGATATACGGTTAATTGGATTGGGAACGGAAACATGGGTTTCCTCATCGGTTTGGTTCACCACCACCAAACTCTATTCTCGTTCGTCTTTTCAACAGAGAACTTAAATCCTGTTTCTGAAACCAAATTTGACGAGCGGATTACTAAATCATCGTCGAAGTAGTGATCTTTTTGATTGTCCTCCAGGTCCAGGGCTTTTTGGTTTTATTAATCTTTTCGTTGGTTGTGTCGTTGAGATTCCTGCAAAGTTAATTCTCATGTCCGACGACGATAAAGAGTTGCAGCAGGAACCCAACGAAAAAGACTCCTACGTTTGGGACAACGATACACAGCTATACATCCATCACAGGCTACGTCTCTTTCCAAATTTCTCTCGACTCTTTGGATTTTATTTTATTTTATTTGCCTAATTTCCATGGACTTTATCGAAGGACTTCCTGAGTCAGCAGGCAAGACGGTGATCTTTGTGGTTGTTGATAGACTCACTAAAGCTGCAAATTTCATGGCCCTGTCACACCCATATACTGCAATGACGGTTGCTCAGGCCTTCATGGATACTGTGTTTCGACTCCATGGTTACCCACATTCCATAGTAAGTGACAGAGATACAGTCTTCGTTAGTAACTTCTGGCAGGAACTCTTTTCTCTTCAAGGAGTTGAGCTTAAGTTCTCAAGTGCATATCATCCACAGAGTGATGGACAAACCGAGGTGGTTAATCGATGTTTGGAGACTTATTTGCGGTGTATGTGTAGTGAGAAACCGCATTTGTGGAGCAACAGGCTTCCTCTGGCGGAATTTTGGTATAATACGAACTTTCATACCTCTACTCAACTCAGTCCATTTGAGGCGGTCTATGGTCACGCTCCTCCAGTTCATCTCCCATATCTACCAGGTGAATCCAAGGTTGCAGTGGTTGCTTGTAGTCTGAAAGAACGTGAAGCTATGCTTTTGATCCTTAAGTTTCATCTAATGAGAGCTCAGCATCGCATGAAACAAGTCGCCGACAAGCATCGCTCTGAACGTCAATTCAATATTGGTGACTCTGTGTTTGTTAAGTTGCAGCCTTATCGTCAGGGTTCTGTGGTGATGCGCTCAACTCAGAAGTTGGCTCCAAAGTATTACGGACCCTATAAGATTCTTGACCGTTGTGGTAGTGTGGCTTACAAACTTCAGTTGCCTGGTTCTTCTTTGATCCATCTGGTCTTCCATGTTTCACAACTCAAAGCAGCGGTTGGTAATGTTCCCATTTCATCTCAGCTGCCCACAGTTATCTCCGATGTTTTCGTCAAGGAACTAGTACAAGTCTTGGATCGCAAAATGGTTAAACGACAAGGTCGTGCAATGACAAAGGTGTTGGTACAGTGGACTAACGAGACTGAAGAAGAAGCGACTTGGGAATTTTTGTTTGATCTGCAACGCAAGTTTCCGGATTTTGAACCTTGTGGTCAAGGTTCTTCGAAACAGGGGGCTTTGATATAGCAAAGGAGGCATTTAGCACACGTGGGGGATTAGTGTTTTGGATAAGAGAGTACAAGCGCGTGAGGAAGGAATAATCAAGCTGGCAAACGTTGCAGGTTGTCGACGTCAATAAACGGTTAACACTGTTAGTATCGTGGCTGTATAAGAGCAGTGTTAACTCATCTTTATCTTTATGCATTTCACAGTTGTAAACCTTTTTTAGTACGTTCTAGAACTTTCTCCCTCATCGTTGCTGAAGATTCTCTTTCGAGACTCTGCAGGTGAGAAGTGATTATGCGTTTCTTTGTGAAAGTTGTTTCATTGTTACGTTTTCTTGAATAATAAGCAACTCTGTTTTTCCTCAGTTCTCTCTGTTTTCATCGTTTTACATATGTGTTGATTAAACGTTATCACACCACCACCTCTTCTCGGGAAAAGTTGATGTCGAAGCCTCTTTCCTTTTCCGAAACCCTAGATTCGATCTCGCATCTCCGGCCAAAATTAGATGTTTCCGACTAAAAACTTGGGCCAAAAAAAACAAGATTCATATTCAATTAATCACCTCCGACTCTTCTCTCTCGCGTTTAAACTCGCTCGTCCTCGACTCAACTCTCTCTCTCTCCGAGTCAACTCGTTTGGATCAGCAGCTCTTTTAGGGCATCCTTAATGGGAGAACTTTTTTCATGTTCTTAGATTAAATATATAGTGAAAATAATCTAAGATAAGTTGTTAAGATCATAGGTAAAAAAATGGGGGAACTAATTTTGGTGTTCTTATAATAAAAATATTCTTAAACATTTTACAAAAACACAAAGTCTCACAAGTCTACAGCAGCATAAAAGTGTTGGATTCTTAGACTACTTGATCCAATTTAAAGTTAACCCAGAAATTCAAATCTATTCATAATACATAAACATCTCTGAAGATGGCAAAGAAATGGCAACAAAGAGCATCTTTAAGCAGGAAAAGAATCTCAATTCAGAGATCAATTCAGAGATCAATTCAGAGATTAATTTTAACATCATCCGGTAATGAAATGAAAAAAAGGTTGAAGAAGAAGAAACAGAAAAAGAAAGAAACCTGTCATGATGTCCTTTGAAGTAACGCAAGTACTTGTTATCGTGCAAAGAGAGAAGCCTCAGAGAGTCTAAACAAGATAAGATATCAAAGTTAGTTACAAAAGTAAATGAAATAATGAGGAATGATGAAAAAGCAATGCACATGAAATTGAGCTCACTGTCCCATCCGTTTCTGGAAGAGTAGATGACAGTGGTAGGATGGGAAGTGAAGCAAACAAGATCAACACCGTACTTTTTGCTATTAATTGTCTTGAGACATCTGAAACAAGAAGAAGAAACACTGAATTTGAGTAATTATTGTCAAGAGATAATGTCCAAGTATAAGAGAAGGAAAGCTCACGAAGCAGTAGCAACATCATAGAGACGAATTGAGTCATCGTCACTAGCAGTCACCATATAAGTAGAAGTTTTGTGAAAGTCAATGGAGCTGATCCTGCAATTCTTGAAACATCAAAAAAGCTATATCCTTTAATTAAAAACCCTTTTAATGTCAGCAGCTAGAGAAAGAATACACAAAGAAGGGGCAAAGAGACCAAATCCAAGCAAATGCCACTCTAATAATTGTGAATTATAGATTGAACATGCTTTTGCCTAATTAAGGACAAAGTCAAGCTACACGCAAAATACTAGACTTATCTCCAAACATAAACTTCGCAAACCTATCATCATCTTCATCTGGATCAGATGCAAGTGATGAATTCTACTACCTATCCAACTAGATATCGAATGACTTATAAAAGCTCAGACACACAACCTAGCATGTCTAATTCTCCCCAGCGTCCTAAACTTGGTGCTTATTAACCAATATGAACAATTTAAGCAGATGCAAGAGAACCCATCAACAATTATAAGTCCACAAAACCCAAAATCTCATTATTCAAAATCAAATTCGAAACAAAAAGAAAAAAACGACAAAGCTCATAACTCTCTGTTGATATTTCCTAATCAATGTTTCAAAAACAAAAAGCATTAGCTCCTCCAATCTGCTACTGATCTTCAGAATCACGATTCCTTTTTCAATTCCAATTTCTCTCTATCAAGTGCTGCCATGAACAATCGATCCAAGTATGCCCAGAACAGAGAAAGCAAGAACTGGGCTTAAAAGAGGAAACGACTGTGACAAACCTTCTCTGTATGACCGGAGATTTGCCCAACAAAGGAGAGGAGGAGAAAAAGGCGTTTCGAGTTTGATTTTGGTTTCGATTGAGATTTGGTTTCGATTTGCCAAAAGCCGGACAAAGGAAACGACGGAGACAACACGGAGACAAACGAAATAGGAAGAAACTCAATTTTTTTCGACCAATCAGAAGAGAGGAAGAATATTGGAACACCCTTTGGATCAGTTCTGAACCAAGATAAAATTGATCTAAGCCCACTGTTACATATTTTTATTATTTATCGCTTAACCTGAAAGTTATCCCGTTAAAGATGGCCTTACGAGCCGATTCGTTTCGATCAGCTCTTTCCCAAATCATTAGTGTAAACTATAAGTAATGCTTATATTACCAACTAGATTAGGACCCGCGGTACACCGCGGGGAAAATTATTTATAACTAAAATATTTAAATTATAATTTGTATTTGTCGGTTAAATATGTTATAATTATATAATAATTTTAAAATGAACCATACAATACTGCAATATAATGTATATTTATAAGATATTTATTTAATCAATTTATTTAGATATGTCTATTCTTTGATACCGACAATGTCAACAAAATAATGAAATGGTGTTTTACCCGTGTAACACCGAATTAATGATATTTTTTAATTTATATAAATATTGATAAAACTCGTCCCGCTATATAACCTGTTCCGATATATTTTAACTTACATTATATCATCTTAATTATTAATATTAATTTATTGTGTATCTACAGTATAATATTTTTCATATTTAACCTTTTAAAAATCTTTAAAATAAATAACCGGAATAAACCAAATAAAATTTTTTAAAGTTTGAATGCCTGATAAATCAAGCTTTCTACTCATTTGTATTTGGAATCATTTTGGTCTCTTTTATATTATGACTCTGAACTATTATCCAATTTTTTAAGACGATGTGGGATATTGTACCCGTATTTTTTATTCATCTATTGAGTAATATATGTCCGTTTTAAAAATTTTGTATTACATCATATGCAGAAAAAAATCACAATTTTTATTAATGTATTATAAAATAATTCAAAATAATTTAAATATAAATTCAAATAAAAATAAAAAGGAATCATATATTTATGTTTGAATGAGGTAGAAAGATTTCCTTATTTTTTAAATCTTATCTATAATTAATTTTGAAGTTTTGGTAACTAATATTAAAATCAATACATTAAATGTAAAAACTTTCCAAAAAGTATTTTTGAGCAAAAACTGCTGCAAAAATACTAGTATAGATTGTGTAATGTGTTTACAGTTATTATTGTTGCTGGCTAAGAGCTTAGCCTCTGTTACTCTTCTTGTTTCAGACTAATTGAGTTTGGTAATAATCTTGCTTAGAGCCATGTGCTTTTCCTAGAGTGCATCCCGGGAATTTAGTGTACCTTCTTAACTGTTGTTGCAGAAGCAAAGTATCCTCCTGGAACCATCTTTTTTGTCCTTGAGACAAAACATGAAGATCTCCAAGTCAAAGGCAGAGTTATACCCTTTCACCTTTCAGACTCGTTATTTCCCTCAGAATCTAGACCACTGTAGTTTCCACCAGAAGGTACCTCTCTTTGTCTAATTTAATGGTTTGCTTCCACTGTTCGACAATGCTCCCAACTCCCAAGTTCCAGGCTCTTCTTATTTTTATTGAAGTAAAAGTTTTTGCAAAATCGCAAATTGCACCTCGTATCTAACTTATTAACACTAATGCTTCGCTGTTTTGTCTCGTTTTTATATATATTTGCAGCATAGATTCTATGGAGAGTCTAGCCGCCCAGGTCAGCCAAGAAAATGAGATACCTGAACGCTGGATTACGCAATCTTGATAAGAAGCTTGAAGCAGAATCTATAAGCATCTCCTGTCATCATGTTTGGTGGTTCTTACTTATGGTGGAAGTAAGCTTACAAAATTCCAGTCAATTGGTCACTTCTTATTACTACACTCCAATACTCTCTCTCTCTCATCTGTTGTACTCTCTATTTACTAAGGCAGTGCTTGCAGCGTGGTTCGTCAGGCTAAAGTATCCGCATATTGCAATTGGCGCATTAGCATCCTCTGCTCCAGTTCCGCAGTTTGATAAGACTGTTCCGTCTTCAAGCTTCTCGGGATTTCGAGGTCTGTATATTATTAATTCATCTGGCATTGCAACCGGCTGCTCCCTTTCTCTTTAGGTGAGCATTTTCTCTCTTGCTTGGTGTCGTATACCTTATTCTTTAGGTTAGCACTCTTTTTCTTTCTTAGGACTTTTCCAACAAAACAAAAAAAAAAAACCTTACATTTTAGTAGTTTTTAAGCTCTGCTTCGCTGTACTACACTTTTGTAGTTGAATCAGAGATTTGTTGCCATAAAGCCAAAGCCTGGTGATTTATTCTGTTTACACTCTTTTGAACTATAAGGCTATTAAGATTGCCATATTTTTTGTCATGATGAAACCTGACGCACGTCCTTTTCTGTCTGAGTTGTTCTATTTCACTTCTGCATATCTGGTGGATCTTAGTTTTGTTGACACATATAGTTTTTATGTTTAGTTCTATTGTCCAGAACGTTTTCATGGTTTTGTATAATACAACTTAACCTTTTGTCTTTTGCATTAGGCCGCAGTCAAAGTGATGCAAAATTGTTCCCTGATGTCGACAGTACCTGGAAAGTATGTATCTCCTTATCCGTTTATGGTTTTGTTTTGTTTTAGGACTAGTGTTTCTCTCATTTACATCAAACTCCTGGGAGTGAAGTTTTATTCCATTGATATATATATGTCAATATTTGGCTTTCAGAAGCGAATTTTTTTAACTTTAGGAGTAACATTTCTCAGACGTGTCACAACTGAAGACAAATGGTATTTGATACATATATTTTATTGTAGACCAAGCAGAGTCTAACTACTCTTCAATCTCTCACTGATGAGCTCTTCAATGAAGCTATTCAAATCTGTCTTTGCTGATTACGAGCTAAACTCTTCTATGAAAGTGTTTAGATCGTTGAAAGAAGACCCTCCTAGTTCCACGGCAGCTTTAGCCATCTTCGTACAAAGCTTTTGTAAAAATGGGCGTAATCCGGTTCAAGCTCGTAAAAACTATTCAAAATAATGAAGAAAAATAAATAACAAATTATCAATAATGTTAAATTTTTCAAAATTTCACAATTATCCGGGCGAATTGATTTCTTAGTAATAATAATAACATTGCATCATTTTATTCAGTTTTAAATCCTAACATGCATTCCTCAACGAGTAGCCGGATTGAAAATGAATGAATTTTAATCTCGCTTTTTTACAATCGTGTGTACCAAGGATTAAAGTGAAAATTTGAAAACCTTTTAAAAGGTTAAAACGTGTTTTCTGTATTTTACACTGATTTTGTGGATTGATGAGTAGAGATATGTACAATGAAAAAAAAAAAAAAAAAACCTTTCAAGTCATGCTTAACACCAAAACATATCTTGTTAATTTAGTCATTAAAATGAGTAAGTTTTGAGTTGTGACAACATTTTTTTCTTGCAATTGTGTACAAAACAAATTAAAGTGAAAACCTCATTTTTTTAAATGTTTTGACGTGCGATTCAATTGTATTCAAAGAACTTAACTACTAAAACCGTGTAGGATGAAAGAAACTCTGTAAAAATCATGCTTGGTTTCCAATAATTTATATTCTAATTGGCTGATAATTAATTTTAGTAAGTCTTTAACGTGTGTTATTGATATTTCCCGTTAAACTAAAAGTTAAGCTTAATCAACAAGTTAAACTAAGGTCACCCTCTCACACAACGTTGGTAACAAAGCCTTATAAATACATCACATACATTTGTATTTTTCATCACCAAACACATTTTAATTATCATTCAAGAGAAGAAGAGAGAAAATGGAGAACGTTCAAAACGAAAATGGAGAAATGCTTGTGGAGACAAGTTTCGAAGCACTTCCTATAGAGATACAAATAGAGATACTGTCACGTGTGCCATTGAAAACCTTGGCGGTATGCATCTGCACCTCAAAGAGTTGGGCGTCTCTTATCTACTCAAAAGAATTCGGATATGTTTACTTGAGCCGATTGATGACTAAGTATGATTACTCCTTAAATATATAACCGAAGTAACATGAGTTGGTGGTCGTCTATTGGGTTATTGGAGTATCAGAAACTGGTTTGGTTAATGCTAAATAATAATAATGTTAGTCTCTCGACTAATAATACTATTATCTTATTGAAAATGTTCGTTTTCGTGTCTATTGTCGTTTGATATTTATTTATGCTAAAAAAATAATGTATGTCTAATTCATATGTAAATGTCTAATTCATATGTAAACGTTACGTTAGTGGCGTTTCTTTTAACTCTGTTTCTCTGGCCGTGGGAGCCTTTTCACAAAATAAAAGTTTGTTATTCAACATTTGTGTTTGGCCTTATTACATAATACCCCTGTTTTAAAACGCGGCCGCCGTTTAATCGCTCCCGCCGGGATTTTCCTATAATCGGTTATAAAATCGGCAAATTGGAAAAAAAAAAAATCAATTTTTTTTTTGCTGAAAATAGGATGATAGATGTTGGATCTAATATTTGGTCATCAAAAACGGTTGAACTGGAGAAAAATCGATGAAAAACAAGTTATTAAGTCACCGGCCATAACTAGGGTTGCGGGTTAACAAAAAAATCGTGGGAAGAAGATGATCTGGAAATGACATTTTTGCCCTTTATTAATAAAATGTCGAAAAAGGGAAAAATAATGGAGTCTGTTGGAATCGAACCCGTCCCTTACTAACAGGTTATGTACCGACTGTGCTGGGCCGAGTTCTACTAATTCACTCCCAAAGAAAATATATAACCACTAAAACGAGTAATGTTAATATTTATTATAAAAATATTTAAAATACTCTACAACTAGTTCCCGTATAATCCCCCATTAATCAACTAATCGCTAGGCCCTCGTCCACCGTCCAACTAGCGCCTAGTGATTTTTAAATCATCGCATAATACGTACATACATATTTTCATTTGTAAGCTACGTAGACGAATGAATTGACCAGAAAACACGCAAAGAAAACTGTGTCCATAAGGCTCATATTTTGAGGCTTTGATTCGGCCCATATAAATTTAATTTTGGGTTGACCTGGCCTAAATTCAAAGCTTGTGAATCACATTATATTTGATTATTATTATTATTCTTATTAGATTTATAACATGCGCAAGACTATAAGTTTTTTTATTATTAATACGAATTATAAATATTCAATATTAAAAATATAAATTTATATAAATATCAAATTTATTTTATTAAGTGATATGTAATTTATCTATTTCTTTTAATATTTTTATTATTAATTATTTTTTACAGTATTTTTAGTATGCACTCGTCATCTCTTTCATCTACTCTCTTTTCACATTCTATTATCTTACTTATAATGTATTGATTATGAAGATATATCATTATCTTTTTTTTTTTTTTTTTTCATCTTTCAATACTCTTTGTTTTAAAAAATCGGTTGAGTGATCATTACTTATTAACGTAGACGTTAAAAAATCTTTGAGAATATACTCACTCTTTATCGCGAAGTTTCTTTGACAATGTTGTACTACACATAAATTTTGCTTTCTAGTAATAAATCTCATTATTGGACTCAATTCTATCCATAAACATCATATTATAACATCAAATATTACATTTTATCTTACCTGTTTGACAAAAAAAAAAAAAATTAAGTTTACATATATAAGTTTTTTTGCTCTAAAATATGTATAGTCTACTATGTTTCTATATAGTGTTATTTTATTTGATTCTCTTAAATCTACAAACTCATAAGATTATTCTAACTTTGAAATATATCTATTTATCCAAAAATAGAATTCTTTTAAAATTTTAATTAAAATTCTACAATCTACCACTACTATTATAATTGTTTTTATTACAAATACCCTTCTCAAATATTTATTATTATTTTACACTATTTTGTTTTGTCTATGTGATGTTCATAATAATTTTTCTCTTATATATTTTATTTCAAATAACCTTATACATTTCTCTTAAATATATACATTATCTTAATTTTTGAACTCGATTAATATTTTTCCCCTTTTTTTTATTTCTCCTCAATTTTTCCTTTTTGATTATTTTCTTCGGTTAAGATAGTAATTAACCAATTGAAAGTGAGTGGGAACGTTCCGATCGGCGTTAGCAAAATCTTGGTTTAGATTTTGTGAAATCTTTTCTGTTTTTATCTTAACTTTTGGGTAATTGTGATTTAACAATTAAATTCTGTCTATATACAGTAAAACCTCTATAAATTAATAATGTGGGGACCAAGACATTTTATTAATTTATAGTGATATTAATTTATCTATAAATTAATAATTATTAATTTACACTATAAATTAATAATTGTAAATTAATAATTATTAATTTATAGATATATTTTTAATTTTTAAAAATTTAAAAATTATGAATTGAGATAATTTTAGCAAAATAAGATTAAAATTTTGGAAGTTGTAAATTTTGCGGTTTAGGAATTGAACTTGTAATATTTAAAAAACATTATTGACAACAAATTAAAAATATTATAAACAAATTGATTTATCACATGACATACATAAAATTCAAATTTATGAATAATAATATCAATTCTCCTATTTAAAAAATCTGTCAAATTCTCAAACTGTAAATAATGCATATCTAAAAATTGAAAACTTTAAAATTTAACTACTTTTATGATATGGTATAAAATATTTTAGAGATATCATTATAGTTTGAAAATACAACATTACAATTGTTCTATAGAAATGGGCTTTAGGAGGAACATACATTATTATTATTATTATTATATATATATATATATGTGTGTAAATTTACATAATTATTAATTTATGATATTATTGGGACCATATTTTACATGGGGATTCCAAAAAAATTATTATCTTATTATCTTATCGAATTTTATTAATTTTTACACTGGCCCGACTTGGGACCAGCAAAATTTATTAATTTATAGTGTTTATTAATTTATAGAGTATTAATTTATAGAGGTTTTACTGTACAGTAGAACCTCTATAAATTAATACTCTTTAAATTAATACTCGCTATAAATTAATAAATTCTTCCGGTCCCGAGTTGGGCCGGTGTAAAAAATTACACATTTCGATAAAATAATAAGATAATAATTTTTTTGGAAATCCTATGTAAAAATATAGTCCCATCAATATCATAAATTAATAATCAAATAAACTAAATATATATATATATATGTACATATATATCTAAGAAAATATAGTGAGATATGATTATATTGTTGTTTCCCTATCTAAGAAAATCTAGTGAAATATGACTCTATTGTTGTTTGCATACTCTTGAATTTGCATTCTTGTTAGCTCATCTCTAATTTTTTTGACTGTTATCTTTTCAAATCGCATCCAAAAATTGTGAATATTCATAGATGCGATAAATTTTTTTTAGTAACTGGTTTTAAAGATAAAGTAATATCTTATTCGACTTCATCATTACCATGAAGGATAGTAGTAGCAATTTCTTCTAAACTCTAAACTTCTAACATTTATTATTTTTAATTACTTAGATAATCTAGTAAACAGTTGACATTCATCCTATTACGATAAATAAGATTATAAATTAAAAAAATCTTTAAAAATGTGAATGATAACAAAAATATCTTATTTTGTAATATTAAATTTTCAAAATTATGAAAATAAAAAATCTCTTCATAAATTAATATTTTATTAATTTATCGATAAATTAATAATTATTAATTTATCGATAAATTAAAACCTCTATAAATTAATAAAATTTCATGGTCCCGACCTTATTAATTTATAGAGGTTTTACTGTATATCTTTTGAAGAAAAAAAAAACACTAACAAATTATTTAAACTCTAACTTAACTTCAAACCAATTTTTTTTTTTTTTGTCAACCATTGGGCCACAACTGGCCAGCCCATTAGCCAAATTCCTACATTCGTAGGAGTCGGGACTCGATCCCGGGTGTGATGGTGCCTTCTACAAATGGACTTACCTCCTGCCACTGCACAAAGGTCACTTCACACCAAAAATTATTTAAATGTTATTTTTCTCGGGGTACATAAATATTCTATCAAATAAGTGATATTTTTCAATTAATAAATAACTAACTTAAATGTAACAAATTATCGACTGAAGTTTGTATGCAGGATTTTGGGTCGAGAGAGAGCCATAGTTCTTAACATAAAGGTTGTGTCTTTTTTTTGTTTTGTTTTGTTTGCTCCTCTGCTTTTGTTTTCTAGTTTAGTCCATGTTTTGATTGATTATTGTTTTGTTTTGGTCTGATGTAGTATATCAAGGCAAGTTGTCTTGTTGGTTTTATGCTCTAGACTAGAAGTGGTTGCTTCTATGATTCAATGAACGTGTTTTTAGGATTTGTTTGTGGATGCAGGACTCTTTAGAAGTAGCAATGTTGAGAATCCTTGGTTCTTCTTTAGAGGGTCTTGTTGATCGTGTTTCCGGTAATGGTGATATTGCCCTGTTTTTGCTTTGGTTTGTTATGTATCAAGAGAGTTGATTACTTTCCAAGAACTTGCCGAAGTTACAAGTTCACAAGAACTTGGTAAGAGTTTTGGGTTGGTGTAATAGCAGAAACTTGAGAGCTTTGGTTACAGAGTGGACTCAAGGAGAAACTGTTGAGACTTGGTTAAGTTCTTCATCGGCTATGTCATGGAGAAGAAGGTTTTAGGAGTTGTAGAAGGTATTTTTTTATCTATCAGATCAATGGCCTGAGATTACATTTGATCTCAACACAAAAGTGTTTTGTTATCTGATGATGATCAAGAGCCTTTGATTCCTCATTTCAAGATTGGAGATGGGAACAATTCATCAACAAGTAAGGGCTCTCTTTTCTCCTGAGAAAAAGACCATTTGATCAAGTTAAGCAAGCCATTACGCTTGGGCTGATGTGTACTGACAAACCACCATTGAAGCAACCAACCTTGACACAGATTTATGACTTGGTGTCTTTTTTTGTATGAGTCTAGTTTAAGACATGACTGAGAGAGATGAGAGTTTAATCTTTATTTGATTTGTTTTCAATATTCAGACATGTTTAAGATGATACTTGTTTTAGATGGCATTGTTTAGGATTTGAATGTGTGTGTTGTTTTTTCATGATTACTGCAAGTACCGAGAGAATGAGCACATAATTTTTTTCAATTTGCAAAGCAATTTCAGTTTTATGCAAAGCACATAGGTTTCTCCATTGGCCATGGTCTAATAAAGTAATAATGCTCTAAAAGAATCTCTCTCTACCAAGACATATACTTTTTTGAGTTTTTCTGATAACAAAATTATGGGAGGATCTACCACTTCCGGCGAAGATAAACCGGAGAGCCAGTCTCCAATTACGCCGACTCAGATCTTTATTCTCTCCGGACAAAGCAATATGGCTGGACGCGGCGGTGTCGTCAAAGACCACCACCACAACCGCTGGGTATGGGATAAAACCGTCCCACCGGAATGTGCACCAAACTCATCAATCCTCCGGTTGAGCGCAGATCTCCGGTGGGAAGAAGCGCACGAGCCACTCCACGTTGACATCGACACAGGTAAAGTGTGTGGAGTAGGTCCAGGGATGGCGTTCGCTAACGCGGTTAGGAAGCGGTTGGAGACAGATTCGGCAGTGATCGGATTGGTTCCGTGCGCTTCAGGAGGAACGGCGATAAAAGAGTGGGTGCGTGGGAGTCACTTGTACGAGAGGATGGTTAAGAGGACGAAAGAGAGCTTGAAGCGCGGCGGAGAGATCAAGGCGGTGCTTTGGTATCAGGGTGAGAGTGACGTGTCGAACATCGATGACGCTGAGAGCTACGGGAGCAATATGGTCCGTTTGATTAAGAACCTTCGTCATGATCTCAACCTCCCTTCTCTTCCCATTATTCAGGTCGCTCTCTTTCTTTATCCTTCTCCATTAACGAATTAAAAAGAGTTTGTCTTCCTTGATCGTACTTTACAATGACTCTAATCCATTTGATGCTTCATTAATTTTGTTCTGTTTCCTCTGTACTATAGAGAACTATGTAGATTTTGTTCTGTTTCTTCTGTTAAAAGATGGTACTGTCTGATTGTCAAAGAAAAAGATGTTACTGTCTCTGCCCTTGTTTCTACAAGAAGTTTTACAGCTTCGTGAGATTTAGCTTCCATTTTCATCTCTATATAAGTACTTTTAATGGTGGAAGAGCTAAGTTGCAGGTTATGTAACTGTTATAAAGGTTGGAACTTGGAAGCTTTAATGATAAAAAGTGATTCCTTTTGACATGTGGATTGCTGCAAGTTTTCGAAATCGGTAGGTCAGGTTTCCGTAGGTTGATCTTGGTGGTTTGGTTGAAGCAGGTAGCAATAGCATCGGGAGGAGGATACATAGATAAGGTGAGAGAAGCACAGTTGGGTCTGAAGCTTTCGAACGTGGTCTGTGTAGATGCCAAGGGATTGCCGCTAAAGCCCGATAATCTTCACTTAACCACCGAGGCTCAAGTCCAGCTTGGTCTCTCCTTAGCAAAAGCTTACCTTGCCAACTTCTGCTAGACAATCAAGTAAGTTTGTGTTAAGCTTCGTGACTCTGTCCATATGTTTTGTAGTTGACATGTTATACGGATATATATCATAAAGACTCTGTAATAATGGAATGGTAATCATGATGTTCAATGTTAAGACCAATTAGTTTGTTACAGAGACTGGTGGTTTCTGAAATCAATGATTGTGTTGATGGTATCAATTTGTATAGATGGTAGGAATCTTTTAACAGCTCCTTGTTCAGTCCTTTGTTCATTATAACTCTAGGATCATTGAAGTAACGAATGATGATTTCTTTGCACTCCAGGGTATATTCCATAGACTAGGAGTAAAAGCTTAATGCCTACATAGAGCCTATATATGCCATTTCTGATGATATTTGACGAACATATTTGAGAGTAGAGTTTTTGCCGGCAGCGATGCAAAATGATGTTGTATACTTGTGAATTGATATCTGTATTTCTTTTATTTGTCAGGTTATCTAGGTTTGAGATCGGGAACTAGCTCGGTGAGAAATCGCTGGTCTTTTCCAGGGCTCTAGCAGAATTGAGATTGATAACTTTATTCTGTTAATGTTTGTCTACTACTACGTTTTCCAAAAGGCGATATGCCGTATATAGTGTGATGTTACCGATTTTACGTTTGTTATCTAGTAGTATATAAAGCACACATTATTAGTGTTTGTCACATTATCTACATTATTGACACAGCTTGGTAATATTTTCATAAATATGAATGTTGACATGGACAAGTTTAATCCCCTGCTGTCGTATTGTTTACATTAAAATTTGTGAAAGATGAACTAAAATCGGTCTTGAGTCTCTTGACTACGACAAACCCATTAGCCTACTTTGTTAGTTTCCGGTTTCCATCATTCAAAAGTCCCTTGTCGTTGAGCAAATTCGGATTCGTGTGTTCAATAATAGCGTTGTGCCATATACCTAGGCCTCTTAATATAACTTAAGAAAATTAAACAGTAATACACGCGCGGCGGCGTTGAATAATAATAGTAAATGAGTTGTGGACAGGTCGACCTACCAAAAGGCAAAAAACAATGCATCTCTAAGCAGTTGCAAACACACGAAAGCAAATCTTTCACGTGCCAATAAATTACACATTTACACTTACTCACAGCCATCAGTATAGTATATCCTTTCAAATATTCCCCATAATATAGTACTGTGAAATTTGACCACCAAACATATAACATTATATAACCCAAAGACTAATATTACTGTTCTTTTGTATTTACATGTATGTAAGCCGACACAACCGAACCACTTGCCCTCAAAACTAAATTGGAGAGGTATATGTTAAAGTCCAAATTGGCAAATTCATTTCAAATCTGAAGTCTTCAATTACTTTTCAAATAATAAGAAGTGCGTAGCTCGTTTACTAGTGGTGGTCCCGAACCCTTTATTATTAGTTTATTACTACTAGTCTACTACTTGCGTTCAAGTATGGACACTCACTCTCGTGCAATGTTGTTGTTTAATAGGTAAAACAAAATTCCTGCTTTTAAAAAAAAGATTTTGGATCTAAACACAACAACTGAATACTAATCACCCCCTCTAGATTCAAGAATTTATATTGTCCATTAGTTTCTTTTGTTTAAACGCACAATACTTAAATGTTAACGCAGGTTTTGATTAAACGACACAAGATTATTAACAAACTACTTATAAACCTGCATTATTAAATGTTACTAGATGATCTTTGTAAGATACTACTCTATTTCAAACCAGCGGCAATGATCTGCCACTGCCAGACATCGTCAGGACACCCCACACCACATGACAATAAAGGTTTCCAAATTCCAAATCTCTTTCTATTTGCATTGCCAAAGATCTAATCGAAGCTGTAAATATTTTTTACCTTTTTCGGGTAGATTCGATTTGATCGTAATAACTTTAAATCTTATTCTTTGAATTTTTTTTTCTTGGTCAGAGATATCAACTGTGAGATATTTGTGACAAATAAGTAAATAAAAGTTGACTGTTCCTCAAAGTTTACATTCCCCCAAATTATTTTTTTCTTCGTTTGCGTATTCTTTCATTTTTTTGTTTTCCGGTAAAAGATGAAACTCTATTCGCCGCAACAATTGGAAATCACAAAACCCAAAAATAAATCAAACTCGCGAGACAAACGCGCGTGAGATTCCATCGCCATGTTCCAAGTATATCACAATCACACCAAACCCCCTGAGCCGACTATAAAAACAACTTTTAGATCTCTCTCCCTCGTCTCTTTTGTATATTCAGCCACCAACTATTTTATTTTCTCACACTCACCACTCATAAAGCGGTAGCAATGTCAATCGCCGCCGCCGCCGCAGCTACCTCGATCTCCGTCGCGACCAATTCTTTCAAAAACGTGACTCTCTCCTCCAGATCGCCTCTCCCATCCGCGATCTCCGTCGCTTTCCCTAACCGTGGACGCAATACTCTTCGCCGGCGGTTCGTTCTCATTTCGTGCACCGCTGGAGATGGATCTAAGCCTACGATCCTTGTCGCTGAGAAGCTCGGTGATGCTGGTTTAAAGGTTTTGGAGGCTTTCGCTAATGTCGACTGTTCGTATAACTTGACTCCCGAGGAACTCAACACTAAGATCTCGCTCTGTGATGCGTTGATCGTGAGGAGTGGTACTAAGGTTGACCGTGCGGTGTTCGAGTCGTCTCGCGGACGGTTGAAGGTTGTTGGACGCGCTGGTGTTGGGATCGACAACGTGGATCTGAGTGCAGCGACTGAGTTTGGTTGTTTGGTTGTCAACGCCCCGACGGCCAACACCATCGCTGCTGCTGAGCACGGAATCGCTCTTATGGCCGCCATGGCTAGGAACGTAGCTCAATCTGATGCTTCTGTTAAGGCTGGTTAGTAATTTTTTATTCATCTCCTTAGTTTCATAGAGGTACCTTCCATACTTGGCGAAGTATTTATTGGTTTTGTTATTTACAAATTTATATCATGAGCTTTCCTTTTCCTGTACTATTGACGATGTTATAGGATTGTGACATTGGATTAAGCTTTTGGATGTTTCTTTTTCGAATCGAGTTTTGATGAATCTTGTGTGGAGTGACCTGTAAGGATCTTGGTTTTAATAGTATCTTTGTATTGCAGGAGAGTGGAAGAGGAACAAGTATGTGGGTGTTTCACTTGTGGGCAAGACTCTTGCAGTGTTGGGATTCGGGAAAGTTGGGACTGAAGTTGCTAGACGTGCCAAGGGTCTTGGTATGCGTGTTATTGCTCATGATCCTTATGCCCCAGCAGACCGTGCACACGCCATTGGTGTTGATTTAGTGAGCTTTGATGAAGCTCTCGCCACTGCTGATTTTATATCTCTTCACATGCCACTTACGCCAACAACATCGAAGATACTAAACGACGAGACCTTTGCCAAAATGAAGAAGGGAGTTCGTATTGTCAATGTTGCTCGTGGGGGTGTCATTGATGAAGATGCGTTAGTGAGAGCTCTGGATTCTGGCATTGTTGCTCAGGCTGCACTTGATGTTTTCACTAAAGAGCCACCGGCTAAAGATAGCAAGCTCGTGCAGCACGAGAGGGTCACTGTGACACCTCATCTTGGAGCCAGTACCATGGAGGCTCAGGTGTGCAATTCTTGTCACAGTTCAGGTGATATTTAATCATGAGTTTGCTGTTTGGCTTCTGTTACTTAGTTGGTGTTTTGGCTTTGACAGGAAGGAGTTGCCATTGAAATTGCTGAAGCTGTTGTTGGAGCTCTGAATGGAGAGCTTGCTGCTACTGCAGTCAATGCACCTATGGTTTCTGCTGAGGTGAGCACTGGCTTGTGCTAGTAAAATACACACACTTTGGTGTTGTTTCAAAGAGGCAAACTAATTAGCCTATTTGCTATATAGCTCTATTGTAGTTACCCTAGGAATGAATGTAGCAATTTATATGTGTTCTGAGTTAGTTAGAGAGAAGTTAATATGTGGAAAATTGTTGAAGTGAGGGTGGGTTTTCTAGGGATTTGTTATAAGAGCCTCATAATGAAGCTTCTCCTCTTTGAAATGTTAAGATTCCAGTTGGAAGATTTCAATTGTTTAAGCTTAAGCTTACATCACACTCTATCTGCAGGTTCTAACCGAGTTGAAACCATATGTGGTTCTAGCCGAGAAACTAGGAAGACTGGCAGTGCAATTGGTGGCCGGAGGAAGCGGTGTGAAAAACGTGAAAATCACATACGCCTCAGCAAGAGCCACTGACGATCTTGACACCAGACTTCTAAGAGCCATGATCACCAAGGGAATCATCGAGCCAATCTCTGACGTATATGTCAACTTGGTCAACGCTGATTTCACAGCCAAGCAGAGAGGTCTCAGACTCTCAGAGGAACGTTTTCTCTTGGATGGTTCACCAGAGAGCCCCTTGGAAACAATAACTGTCCAGCTAGGCAACGTGGAGTCCAAATTCGCCAGTTCGTTGTCTGAATCAGGAGAGGTGAAAGTGGAAGGAAGGGTTAAAGACGGAGTCCCACACTTGACAAAGGTTGGATCGTTTGAGGTAGATGTGACTCTTGAAGGTAGTATCATATTGTGCAGGCAGGTGGATCAACCTGGTATGATCGGAACAGTCGGAAGCATCTTGGGAGAGTCTAACGTCAATGTTAACTTCATGAGCGTTGGGAGAATCGCACCGAGGAAGCAAGCAATTATGGCGATTGGAGTAGATGACCAACCAAGCAAGGATACACTAAAGAAGATTGGGGAAATCCCAGCGGTTGAGGAATTCGTTTTCCTCAAGCTCTAGTTTGTTGTGTTGTTGATTTCTTGAATCTCTTGAAAGTTTAAATTTCACGAGTGAGGATTTGACGTTGTTTGTTGGTTTAGGCAATAATGTTATTTTGGCTTTCCTTACAAGTTTTGGTTACGTTGAGACTTGTAGTTGTCGCTTTGATGTTTCAACTTTATGGTTTCTATTATTTGAGTGCTTCTTTCTTCTCTGAATATTTCTCTTTCCCTGATTAAAACATCTAACATCGAAGACACGTTCCTTGAACTTGGAAACCGTAGATAACGACGGCGTTTTACAAACTAATGTATCTCTTAGAGCAAAACCGAAGGCAAAATTAGTTCGGTTTGGTTCAGATTTGGCTCGCTTTTGTTCAAGAGAAAATGTACTATTTCCCCAAGAACTACGTTACTTTATCGCATTCATACAGAAACTTTTTACTGTGCCTATTGATGACCAAAAATTATTTTTAAAAATGAAACTTCTCTTGTTATTGGTTTCGAAATCAGTATCCAAACAGAGAGCAAAAGCTGCTACATTTTCATGAGTATCAAACCCAGAACACAGAATAATTAAAGATCCAAAACAGAGAAAGAGTCGTAAACCAGAGAGACATAGTATATCGATTTGTTATTTCTAAGAAAGAAGAAGGAACCCTAAATGGAATTAAAATCCCCATTCATAAAACGACGTCATTTTGTTCTGGTGTTTAATCGAATTATGCAAAACTCAGTCGTTTTATAGTTGACGTGTCGTTCTAGTCAGCATCGTTAACGGCACAGTAACACTGTGGTTTTTCACCGGATTTGTATAGTTCAAATAGGATATTCAAATTTTATTTTAGTTAATGGAGAAATAGGCACATTTAAAAGTTTCATCTGAAAAAAAAAAAAAAAAAAAAAAGAAATTCGCTTAAGACCCTCTTTCTAATTTAGTGTCTTCCACTAAGGTTAGAATAGAGATTAGACCGAGGTAAAACACTCCTCCTTTAGTTGGTTTCATCCAGTTTACTCCTTTTTCGCAACCTTCAGAGAATCTTTCCACCTTTTAGATTCATCCCTCTTGAAGAATATAATTTCGAGTGTTTCGGTTTAAAAGCAGTCGTTCCTCCGTTCAAAGTCTTCGGTGATACTCTCGCTTTCAGTCGAAGAGCGGAAAGATAGTCCTAGTTTTTTTAGATCTCAGATCTATTTGGTGTTACAGTAAGAAACCATGTCGTCAGCGATGGACAAAGCTTTGATGGCGATGTCGATTGAAGAGGAAGACCTGCCCTTTGATATGCCAGATTTACCAGAGTATTCTTCCTGTGAAAGAAACGTGTTGAGTTTAGTCGGTCGTACTCTTAATCCAATTCGCCAGCCCATGGATCAACTCATCCGAGCTATGCCTAGGAAGTGGCAGAAGCTTGGTAGAGTTCGAGGTGTGGCTCTTTCAAAGGAGAGGTTTCAGTTTTTCTTCAATTCAGAACACGATTTGATTGAAGTTATTGAAAAAGGCGTTCATACTTTCAACGAGTGGACTATAGTGGTGGATAGGTGGTACGAGTCACCTCCAGATAACTATCTGCAGTTCACGCCCATCTGGATTCAGATGTGGAACCTGCCTATCAATTTCTATACTAAGAAGGCCCTTACTGCTTTGGGAGAACAGATTGGTCAAGTTTTAGAAGTAGCTTTCGATACTGAAAAACCCCAGGTTCAGGAGTTCGTTAGAGCGAAGATACTTTTTGATGTCTCAAGACCTCTGAGAAGATCAAAAACGGTGAATCTCCCAAAGGGTGGTACTGCAACAGTTATTTTCGAGTACGAAAGGGTGCAGAAGAGATGCTACGAGTGTCAAAGAATGACACATGATAAAGATGTGTGCCCCTTGCTTATTAAGAAAAGACAAGACTTGGCAGATGCTAGAAGAGCTGGTATTGTTCTTGAGAAGCCTCAAAAGGTTCCGGTCCTGAAGGAATCTGATCCTTTGTATGGAGTTCTTAATGAAGATCAGGTAGGAATAGATCCAAATACGGGGAGACCAAGAATAGCTCCATCGGTTCTTGAAAGAATGAGACAGTACTTGAGAGTCTGTAATGAAGAAGAAAAGTTGCTTAGGATTGATAAAGTCAAAACTTCGGTGGGGGAAGTTGAAAAGGATCCTTTGGCTCAGAAGTCAATTTTAAGGTTGGAGCCCTTACCAATTTTTCACCAAAATATAAACAAAGACAAAGGAGTAGTCTTCAATTATGGGAGCTCCTCTACAGCTGAAAAATCCTCAAGCTCACTGGCTATGAAGACAAAAGAAAGCCAAGCTCAGCTCACCCCAGCCCCGGAGAAATTATGGTTGATGGAAGCGGATCCGTCCTTCACAGTGGAAAGTTCAGGTAGTTTCCTTGCCTTGTCTCAACCATTCCAAGACAATTCAACGGTTTATGGACCTGGCTCCTTTGTAGCAGGGTCCTCCGGGATTGTCAGGAATAAGACCAAGGCTAAGTCGAGAAAAAGACCAACAAAGAACAACAGAGTTCCACAATCGTCTGAGCCAAAGTCTGGAAATGCTCAAGGCGAGATGGGTACTGAAGACCAGTCGGGTAGCAAGGAAAGAAGAAAAACAGTTGGAGTGGGTCCAAGCACTGTAAAATCTCAAAAGCTAAACCCTCAAGAGGTGATCCCAAAGGGGGGATTGCCTACCATCCAATGAGCATCATCAGCTGGAATTGTCAAGGATTGGGACGGTCTCATGACTTGACAATTCCCCGTCTAAAAAAAATGCGTAAAAAACATTTCCCGGAGATGTTGTTCCTCATGGAAACGATGCACAGAAGAGATGTACTAGTAGATTTACAGGAATGGCTAGGTTACGACCGTGTATATACAGTGGAGCCGGTTGGAAAATGTGGAGGGCTAGCTTTGTTTTGGAAAAGTTCTGTAAAGGTGGATTTCAAGTTTGTTGATAAAAATCTGTTGGATGCTCAAGTACAGTTTGGAGCATTCAATTTCTTTATTTCCTGTGTGTATGGAGACCCCGACAGAAAGAAAAGAAGTATAGTTTGGGAAAGGATCTCAAGGATAGGAGTTGGACGAAGAGATAGATGGTGCATGTTTGGAGATTTCAACGACCTGATGCACAACGGTGAGAAATTGGGTGGTCCAAGAAGAAATAATAATGAGTTCAAAGCTTTTAATGATATGATCAGAGCTTGCGACATGACAGAACTTCCCAGTCAAGGTAACAGTTTTTCTTGGGCAGGAAGAAGGGGGGATCATTGGATCCAGTGTCTTCTTGACAGAGTCTTTGGTAATAGGGACTGGTTCTGTAATTTCCCGGTCTCAAATCAATTTTTCATGGACTTTAGAGGTTCGGATCATAGACCTATTCTTTTAAAGCTCATGAACTCTCAAGATTCGTACAGAGGCCAGTTTAGATTCGACAAGAGATTCTTACACAAGGAAGGTGTCAAAGAGGCGATAAACAGTTCTTGGAATAAGAGCAGTTTTGGCATCAATCTATCGGTTGCAGATAGACTAAGAGCCTGTAGGAGATCTTTAAGCTCCTGGAAGAAGCACAACCCTTTAAACTCCCTCGACAAAATCCATCAGCTTGAAGTGGCCTTAGAGCTGGAACAGTCGAAAGTCTGGCCTGATAGGCTACATGTGCTCTTCCTGAAAAAAGATCTAGCTAAAGCTTACAAAGAGGAGGAGTCTTACTGGAAACAAAAAAGCAGACAGAAATGGTTAAGAAGCGGGAATAGGAACTCCAAATTCTTCCATGCTTCGGTAAAAGAGAACAGACAAAGAAAGAGAATTGAAAAACTAAAGGATGTAAATGGAAATTTACAAGTTTCTGAAGCTGCAAAAGGAGAAGTGGCAGCCGCATATTTTCAATCTCTTTTCACGTCTTCTAATCCATCAAGCTTTCAAAGCTGGTTCGAAGGGCTTTCTCATAGGGTTTCAGAAGAAATGAATACGATTTTGATCAAAGAAGTCACTGGACAGGAAATCAAAGAAGCTGTTTTCTCCATAAAACCTGCCAGTGCTCCTGGTCCCGACGGTATGTCAGCTCTCTTTTTCCAACAGTATTGGTTCTTAGTTGGGAATCAGGTTACTCAAGAAATCCAGAACTTCTTTGTCAATGGAGTGATGCCATCAGAGTGGAATTATACACACTTATGCTTGATCCCCAAAACAACCCATCCTACCGAAATGGCTAATCTTAGGCCTATAAGCTTGTGCTCGGTTCTTTATAAAGTCATTTCCAAGATTTTAGTAAAGAAGGTTCAGCCGTTTCTGCCTGAGATAGTGTCTGAATCGCAATCAGCTTTCGTAGCAGAGAGACTAATCACTGATAATATCTTGATTGCGCATGAACTAGTACATAGTTTGAAAGTTCACCCGAGAATCTCTGAGGAATATATGGCGGTAAAGTCTGATATGTCAAAAGCTTTCGATAGAGTCGAATGGAGCTACCTCAGATCTCTTCTCCTGGCACTGGGGTTCCATAGAAAGTGGGTTAATTGGGTTATGATCTGCGTATCCTCAGTGACTTACTCTGTGTTAATCAATGACAAACCTTATGGTATGATTTCTCCACAAAGAGGCTTGAGACAAGGAGATCCCCTCTCCCCCTTTATTTTTGTTCTTTGCACAGAGGGGCTGACTCATCTCCTTAACAAAGCTCAAAATGAAGGAGTTCTAGAGGGTATTCAGTTTTCAGATAATGGACCTGCAATTCATCATCTGCTCTTCGCAGATGACAGTCTCTTCCTGTGTAAAGCTTCAAGAGATCAAAGTTTGATTCTGCAGAAGATTCTGAGCATTTATGGTAAAGCAACAGGTCAGACCATTAATCTTAGCAAATCCTCTATTACTTTTGGAGATAAAGTTGAAGAACCGGTCAAGTTGTGTATCAAGAGAATCTTGGGTATAGAGGCTGAGGGCGGAGCTGGTACTTATCTCGGTCTTCCCGAGTGTTTTAGCGGTTCCAAGATAGAAATGCTGGACTATCTAAAGGACAGGGTTAAGAAAAAGCTATCAAGCTGGCATTCTAGATGTCCTGTCTCAAGGAGGTAAGGAGGTATTGCTTAAATCAGTGGCTTTGGCAATGCCAGTTTTCGCAATGTCCTGATTCAAACACCCAAAAACTACCTGTGACAATTTGGAGAGTGCAATGGCTTCATTCTGGTGGAACTTAGTTGAACACTCAAGGAAAATTCACTGGCAGAGTTGGGATAAGCTATGCCTAGCAAAAGATTTGGGAGGTCTAGGTTTCCGGGATATTAAATCCTTCAATCAAGCTTTATTAGCAAAACAAGCATGGCGCCTTCTTCAGGCCCCAAACTGTCTTCTGTCAAAGCTTTTGAAAAGTAGATACTATGAAGAGGGTAATTTTCTTGAAGCCTTGGTTAGCCAGAGACCCTCCTTTGGGTGGCGTAGTATTCTCTTTGGCAGGGATCTTTTGAAGAAAGGCTTGTTAAAAAGAGTTGGTAATGGCAATTCAATATACTTTTGGATCGATCAATGGCTAGAGGATGAAGGAATAAGAGCTCCGTGGAGGAAAAATCAGATTTTTGAAGTCGGGTTAAAGGTCAGTTCTCTAATAAACCAGGCTACAGGTTTCTGGGATATTGAAATTCTAAACGACTTATTCCTCCCTCAAGATATTCAAAAAATCAAGGCCATAAAACCAATGGTTTCCATAGAAGATTTCTATATTTGGAGGTTTAACAAAAGTGGAGACTTCACAGTGAAATCAGCTTACTGGCTAGCGGATCAAGAGTCCAACAGTGTCCTCAGGAACGAAGCATCAACTCAGCCTTCAACGCTGGAACTCAAAAAACTAGTTTGGAAGCTTCAAACCGATCCAAAAATTAAAGTTTTCTTATGGAAAGTGTTGAGCGGTATCTTACCGGTTGCAGCTAACCTTAATGGAAGAGGTATGAGAGTCGACGAGACCTGTCAGGTTTGTGGGGAGTTAGGTGAAACCACCAATCACACGTTATTCCTTTGTCCTCTTGCTAGGCAGGTTTGGGCAATCTCTGACTTTCCTTCTCCTCCAGAAGGCTTTAATAATGGCTCTGTTTATTCAAACATGTATCATTTGCTGGAAAACAGGGACAATCGGGCTTGGCCCCCTTTGCTTCGAAAGTCCTTTCCGTGGATTGTTTGGAGAATCTGGAGGAACAGAAATGCACTTAACTTTGAGGGTAAGAGTTTCTCTTCCGAGGAAACAGTGGGAAAAATCAGAGAGGATGTCGCGGAGTGGTTTGAGGCTCAATTAGTCGAAAGTGAAGAATCGATTCGGACTAGAGCTCAAGAGGACAGGGGGTCCAGTTGTAGAGTATGGGAGAAACCACCAAGAGATTGGGTGAAGTGCAATGTAGACTCTTCTTGGTCAAAAAGACATCAGTTGGCAGGAGGTTCTTGGGTCATAAGAGATGATGAAGGGACAGTGATTTTGCATAGTCGTCGCGCTTTTTCTAACATCTCATCAAAAGCCGATGCTATGCTCAGGATTTTACTTTGGGCTTTTGAAAGTATGGCTAGTCACAACCTTGACAGAATCATTTTCTCCTTTCAAGACAACTCTTTAGTAGGAGCGGTGAATAGACCAAATGCCTGGCCATCCTTTAAGCCTCACTCAACGGCTCTGTTAAGAGCTTTAAGTCCTTTTGTGGATTGGAAAGTGGTTCTAGAATGTGCTGCATCAAACAGAGGAGCAAACCTTATAGCGAGGAGCGTTACTGAAGATATGCGATTTCAGGCTTATGTAGCTCAAGGATTTCCTGAATGGACGCGCAACATCTTTATGGAGGAAAGGGGTTTGTCCTCTGTTTGAGAGTCAGTTTTTTTGTGAATAGTCTGATGTGAAGAGACCATTCTTTTGTATGTTGCGATCCGTAGGGGCCTTTCTGGTCAAGATCGTGTTTAGCCACCCAACTATCAGTCTAGAAGTGTGTGGGTTAGGCTAACTTTAATTAGTATATCTGGTTTGAATTTTATGTTGTAACACCCTAGTTCCATTGTTGGATAAATATAATTCTAGATGACAAAAAAAAAAAAAAGTTTTATCTATAAAAACGATAAAGTAACATAATTTATTGGGGAATAGGCCGTTTTCCCTTTTGCTGAAGGAATTGCATTAGTTTGTGAAACGCCGTCGTTTTTTAAACTGTGTAGCTCGAGAAGGTGAAACAAGATACGAACTTGAATGAGTGGAGAGAAAACACGTGTCGTTAGCTAGAACAGATAATTCTGCGACTCTTGAGAAAGGAAGACGAAGGATTTAGTTGAAGAAGGAAGAAGGAAGAAGGAAGAAGGAAGAAGAGTGTTGTGATAATTTAACATAGAAAGAAGAAGATGGCCTTATCTCAAGTCTCTGCGTCTCTCGCTTTCTTTCTTCCCCGTAACTCTCTCTTTCTCTCTTCCTCTATAGTACCCTTACTTTGTCTCTGTAATGTATCTGACTAGTTTCGGATTATTATTATTATCTTAACCAGATTCTGGCGCAATAAAGCTAGCCACAATCGCAAACCATAGTTCTTCTACTTGTCGGGTTCATGTTCCGCAACTTGCTGGAAGCAGATCCACCTTCGCTTCTGGTTCTCCTCTCTGTACGTCTTCCTTTGACCCTATTGCAATTCTCTGAATTTAATCTTTTGATTCGAAATTGGGGGTTATGTGTATCCTAAGCATCTCAATTTTTTGAAGTTCTTGAATTGTTCACATATATATGGTTTGGTGCTCTACTAAATTGGGGGAACAAAATTCTGTTTATCATATGAAGTTTTCTAATTTTTGTGAAGTTGCTTGTGCAATTGCCTTGGTTAGCTGAGTAAGATAATATTTCTTTCATTTATTTTGATTTTTTTGTGTGTTGTCTGTGTTCAGTGCCATTGATGTTGAGTATGACTCGTAGAGGAGGAAACAGAGCAGCAACAGTTTCAATTAGAAGTGAGCAAAGTACAGAAGGAGGCAGCGGTTTGGACATATGGCTTGGTCGTGGCGCCATGATTGGCTTTGCTGTTGCCCTTACTGTTGAGATTACCACTGGTAAAGGACTTCTTGAGGTATGTAGTATACACATCAAATCTGAGAATTTTGCTTCTGAATTTTAAATGAGAAATTGTAAGCAAAACCATATTAATAACTCAAGTTTTGATTTTTGTCTTTCCAGAATTTTGGAGTAGCAAGTCCATTGCCTACGGTTGCTTTAGCTGTTACAGCATTGGTTGGTGTTCTAACTGCGGTTTTTATCTTCCAATCTTCTTCTAAAAACTGATTATAAAAAAAAATCTCATGCCGCCGCCTACCATTTTGTTGTATTAAGATTCTTGTATCATATATCTCTCGACTTCTACATTCATCAGTTGATATATCTTACATCTTTTTAGTTTTTTGTGGATCATGATTGTAACTACAGTTGATATCCTATTAAGAGTGTTTTGTCTTTTGTTCTGTTGATCTATGTTTATGTAATCACACTAGTATGCTGTCTGGTTACTCAAAGACAGAGTAAAAAGACATCAGACACATAATATTGGAGGCAAAAATCACTTTTTAAAGACTTTTGAGCACACAATTTACTTAGAATCAATAAGTAAACTAGTAAAGTAACATCAAGCAATGAAGCTCTGTATATGTATTTATGTCTTGCTAGTAATGAAGTTCAACAAGACACACTACATATACATATATGTCTTGCACTCATCAGAATCCAATTCAATTTCCTTAAATCCCAATTAAATAATTGTTTTCTTCCGTAACGAAAAAAAATTCTAATTTTTCTTATATATATCTGAAAAGAATCGTGGATATTTTAAAAACCAAGCAAATACTTCTTCCGTTTCAAAATATAGAATGCTTAAGGTAAGACAAACATATTAAGATATTTTACTTTTCTTTTAAAAAATATCATATATATTTAAATTAAAAAAGATTCAACCAATAATAAAAAAGACTGCATAAACAATGATTACAGATTATTAAATATATATTAAAATTTGCATGGAAAATTACAAGACATCTTATATTTTAAAACAAAGAAAAGATGTCAAAACATTTTATATATTGAAACGGAGGGAGTATAATATACTATCGAAGTTGAAAATTTGAATAAAAAATAATTGAATTATATACTTTTTTGTCAATATAGACGGTTCAGCAAAACTCAAAAAGTCAAAGAAGACTTTCTTATTTAAAGCTGAAATCTCGATTGATTGAGTTGAACCCGTTAACCCGCCGACCCGAAACAATGACCCGCTCTATCCCCAATTTCCCTCTCTTCATCCTCGCCGTTACACTCTCCCTCTCTTCTTCTCTCCTCGGCGTCGTCCGCTCCGATGATCCAAAACCAATCCGCAGAGAGATTTATGAAGGAGGTAAGATATACGACATCAGCCACCGTTACACGCCGGAGATGCCAGCTTGGTCATCTTCCGAAGGATTGGGAGAGTCTTTCCTGAGATTAGCCGCGAGTATGAAGAACGGATCTTTCGCAAACGTGTCGGAGATGAAACTATCTGTTCACTCAGGAACTCACGTGGATGCTCCAGGTCACTTCTGGGATAATTATTACGACGCCGGTTTTGATACCGATTCACTCGACCTCCAAGTCCTTAACGGTATATATATATCTAAATCTTGTTTCTTGAAGTTTATGTTTTTGTTGGGTTACTTAAGTATGATCAAGTTTTGTTTTGAAATTGGGTTTTGTGTAAAGGTCCTGCTCTGTTGGTTGATGTTCCTAGAGACAAGAACATTACTGGTGAGTTTGTGTTGAACTTTTTTGTAACCAAGTAGATGATTTGAAATTATGGATCTTTGTCTTAATGCTTTTTTGTTATTAGCTGAGGTTATGGAATCGCTTCATATTCCAAGAGGAGTTCGTCGTGTGCTTTTAGAACCTCCAACACTGACAAGTTAGTGCCTCAATATTGTTTACCAATATCTTACTGTGAAGTGTGAACTCGTGGCTTACTCTAACTCTGGTTTCTCTGTGGTTGAAATATCCAGTCGGCTTATGTTTAAGAAAGAGTTTGATTCAAGCTTTGCTGGGTTCGTGACTGATGGGGCGAAATGGTTGGTTGAGAATACTGACATCAAACTTATTGGTACGACATGTTTAGCTTTTCTTTATGTTCATTTTGTTTCTTAGCTTGTATTACATTTTCTAAATCCGGTTATATATTCTGCATTGTGGAATCCAGGGCTGGACTATCTTTCCTTTGCTGCTTTTGAGGAATCACCTGCAACACACAGGGTTATTCTTAAAGGACGGGTGAGTATATCTTTCTCTATAAAAAAAGAAAGTATTCAATTACCTTATAGGTATAGAGTATATCTCACTGAACAAGAAAGTGAAAGAGATAGTTCGTTAGATAGGTAGGCGTAAAAGTGAGAACGAAACTACATCTTAACACGTGAGATACACATGATGATTTCAGGATATAATCCCTGTGGAAGCGCTGAAGCTGGATGGTGTGGAGGTAGGAACATACTCGCTTCATTGCTTACCGTTGAGATTGGTTGGAGCTGAAGGAGCACCGACTAGATGCATTCTCATCAAGTGATTCAGTTTATCTTCTTCTTCTTTCTAAGCTCTTCAGTATACCAAGCTGATAATGAATAATATGCTTCTTCTTACTTATTAGAACCCATGTTTGTGTTGTAAAAGGAAACTTACCTTTATAAACGTGTTTGTGTATGTATGACATATGTTTTGTAATAAAATTAGACCGAAACAAACTGTTGTGGAGAATGCTGAATCTAATTAAACATGCTAACCAGAGTAAAGCAAAAGATAATCTCATCTCCGTAAAAGCAGAAGCTCTCACATCATACAAACAAACAGGCCTTAAAGTGTCTCTCTGCAACAATAGCATTCTTCCTTCCTTAAGGTCTCTTTATTGAATAAATAAATACAAAAATAAAACAACCCAGAAATTATTTAATCACACAAATAGCAATTTCTCCAGGAAAAGTAATAAAGAGATGATGGTCTTGGAATATGTAGAATCGAAAGAAAGAAAAGAAGAGCATGCAGGAGTTTTGAGCAAGATCTTTGTTTTGGACAAGGGAAAAAGGAAACACAAACAATCAAGCTTGCAAGAAGCTAGCGTACTTAGCACCCAGGAGAAGCCTCTGAATGCACAAGAGAGCGTTCTTGGTCACCTCAGCGTTCTCGTGGTTCATCAGCTTCATCACTCGTTCTTTTGCCTTGAGGTCTGCAAGTATCACTCTCCCTGCTGCATGGTACTGTATGAACTGTGAGATATCAAAGCATGCCACCGCCAATGATCTTGGATCACTTGACGTGTCCAGGATTGTGAGGAGGACTCTGAGTATCTGCATCCACAAATTTAACAAGTGGTTAGGGTTGTTGTGAAGGGCCAAATCAGGATTGAACCAGCCCGCTCTAAGCATTGGTGGTTTTGAGGAGAGAGAAATAAAAGACGAATACCTGGAAGTCGTTCTCTTCAAAGCTTGTGACATTCTCACGCCAGAAATTGGCCTCTTTGTGCATTGGGTTCCAGTCAAGATGGCCAAGAAGCACCTCTTGCTTATATTTGTCGAAGGAACTCAATTTCTTGATCTTGTCTTTTAGCCCTTCTTCTAGTTGGTTCAGTGCATCCAGCAAGTCCTTTACAAATTCAGAATTTAAAGGGTTTAACTATCGCCATATACTAAACCACATCTAATGTTACCGGCATCACTTATATCACCAGATTTAGCAGAAAATTAAGAGATTTATATTCCACATAAGAGATAACAAGCATTTAAGTTGTCTTACCTCGTCACTCCATGCTTGTGTTTTTAGACTGTGGATAATATGTGGGAGTCCAAGATCAACCATCTGGGCACCAAATGTACCTTTTGGAAGCAAGTTCCTGAATGTCAACATGACCACCCTGACAACCTGTAAGACAAAATACCGTCAGATAATTATAACAAGTGCATCACGCCACATTTACGCATATTAATGACTCAAAACAAATAAAAGAAACAAAAATCTTGGTATTGTGTGACAGAGATTCTGATTGATCAACCAAACCATGTCCAATGATCTTTAACTAATTGCAGGATAGCAATGACCAAGTCACAAAAGAGAACGTTGCTCACCTTTTCCTTAGTCGAGCTCTTAACCACTTCCGTGAGCCTTTGCATTGTCCTCGATGTTGCCAAGTACTCTATTGCAGGTTCATAATAGGACAGAAGCCAGACACAGAGACATGTTTCATACAGAAGCTGTCGGTTGAAAGCACACAAATCACATGAATTAGGTACTGAGAAATTATGATAAAGAAAAAAAGAGAGCGGTGCTTCTTCCTTCTGAAAACTGAAACAGAACTATTTCAAAGTTTACTAATTTGTTCAGCCCACATTTTAGAATAAGGGAGCTATATAAATCAATAGATTTCGTAGTCAGTCATTTGAAAATGAAGTTATTTCCCCCAGAGTGTCTGTCTAGCCATTACCTTTCCCCTTAGAACTTTGCATGATTTGAAAACTTATTTACTGCTTTGGTGGACTTTTTCACCGAAAAGGCGAAAACTACTTCCATAACATATATATAGTTACCTGGATAGACTGCTGAGTGGAATCTGGGGTAATCAAAGGGACAAGTAACTTCACCCCATTTGTCTGAACAAACGACGATCTGACAACAGGTTCCTTAAGCAGCGACGACAGGCAGCTGATTGCAATTGGAGCACCACAAGTAGGATGAGAAGGTTGCTTCAACTGCATATCAAAATTAAGGATTGTGATATCTATGGCGGACATCAGAAGCTATTCTAAATTCATTATGTCACAATATAAAAGGTTCCTTCCAGATCACCAAATTTGCATCTATTTACCAAAATCAAACACTTATCCATACACAAAATAATTCTGTCTTCGATTGAACTAATTTGTTTTTTGTTAGTTCTTGCATTTGTGTACTAAAACAAAGGCTTGGGTAGAGAAAAATTGTTATTGGTTATTTCCAAAACACAGAAAAATTATTAACCATCTAAGTCTTTCCTACTACTTGAGTTCTAGCACTATCAATGGCATTGTCTATAAGACTAACACTTGCACACTAATGCAAAACCAACATAAAAACTTGGAAGAAATTAAAGAGGAAAGAGAGAAAGAGATAAGAAGAAGAAACCTGAGCACAAAGCCATTCCACCAACCCCTCGAGTACATCATCAATTGCACCATTACCAGCTTTTGGCCTAGCACTATATGTTGAGCGCAGAACAAGGCCCGCCAAGTCAATGAGGTTGTATGTTACATTAATATTTTATAGAAGTATGATAGACAGTAACGAATACCTTATTATCCAGGCAAGGATCTTGCAGCTTTTTTCTTGAATGAACCAATTTCCCTTCCAAAGCAACCTGAAAGAGGACATATCTTTTAGCTTGCATACGTTTAAAGATGATATAGGCAGTCAAAATCAAGAAAAAAATGTAACTAAAAAGCAGTTTACATATGTTATATGTTTGTCAGAGGAAGATCGTATACAAAAATAATAAACTGAAAAGGGTCAAGTGATAGAACAGACAAGCAAAACTTTTGCAAAAGGGAGTCACCTCAGAAAAGGCTCATAAGTATCCTCATTTGCCAAAGATTCATCATGGAATAATCGAGCTCGTGTTGGGTTTGCTGGCAAACAGTTGATGTATCAATATTAGTCAGTAACTAAAAAGAAGAAAAAGGTAAACACATAATATTCAAAATTTTATATACCTGAGAGCATTTCATAGATCAAAGCCAAAACATATTCCACTGTTTCTTCCTTGAAAATATCACGTAAGATGCTAACAAACAGTTGAACATAAGCTGGACCATCCTGCAATAACGGCATCAACATATCACTTTATAATGACGAAGGTAAATGGTAACATGGTCACTAAATAACACAGAGAAAGTGACTCAAGTAATGAAAGAAAGTCTATGGAAGGAGAAAAGTTACTTGATCGAGCAACTGTGCCCTTTCACTTTCAGATTTCTTATCATAGCGTCTTAAGAGCTGGAGACCTTTTGCTGAAATCAGCTTAGTGTTCATGTAAGTCTCCCATGGAATGTCCCTTTTCAATACCTGCAGAGTAAAATAACACATCAAAGATCTATAATGACGGTCTGCATCTTCCTGTTTCTAACTTGTCACATCATTAAGTAAAAGACATTGAATCACAAACATGCTCTATACTCAGCTCCGCCTGATCCATGGATAGTTCAGAAACTTAAACACCACCACTTGAGATTGAACTGAAATCACAACAAACATAAAATCATGTATAAGAGATGGCTTAGAAATATATTTAGACACACCACAAAAAGAAAGATCTGATATCAATTTCGTTAGCATCGTGTCGCAATCGATCAACGAGAATGCAAAACAAACACGATCTACAAGCATCTATTGAAATGTCAAGGATAACAAAAAACAAAAACTTGGATCCCAGATCATGTCCTATAGCAACGCAATTCGAATTTCAATGTACAAGCATTCGTATCTAAATCGATTGAATCGGAACATAAGATCCGATCACTTCAAAATCACAGAAGAGCGAGAGATAGAGAGAGAGAGAGAAATCGAAGGAGAAGAGCATTATTAACCTGCAAGACTTTTTGATCTAGATGAGAGCGGAGAAGACAAAGTGAAGGAGGGTCTCTGCTTCTTCTTCTTCTTTTTGTAGAAAAGATAAGCTTTCGTCTCTCAAAGTGGAATATGAACCATGGGAAGGATTTTTTGAGAAGAAGAGTCTCTCGAGGCGATCAGAATCAGACGCGGACAGTTTTCTCTCTCTCTCTATTCTACTCGAATCCCGATAATACCCCTCTATTTACTCTATTTTTACGATGCTGTACTTAAATATCAATCGATCAGAAACTTAGAGGATGAGATGGAAATTTAGAAAATAAGAGGATCTGCAATTTAGAGAAGTATAAATACAATACATGATTGAAATATTTTATTATATAAAGTTGGGTTTTGAAAGTTAGTCACTAACAAAATTTTGACATGTAGCAAAATTTATATAATCTGAGATTTTGACATGTGTAAAAGTTAATATTTAATAGGAGGGATTTGAGATTACAATAAAAAAATAAAACTTTTTGTTTTAAATAATATTAATAATGTAAAAAGATAATTATCAATAAATTGTGTCACAATTTATATCAATCTGAGATTTTGACATGTGTAAAAGTTAATATTTAATAGGAAGGATTTGAGATTATAATAAAAAACAAAATATTTTGTTTTAAATAGTATTCATAGTGTAAAAAGATAATTATCAATAAATTGTATCAAAATTTATATCAATCTGAGATTTTGACATATGTAAAAGTTAATATTTAATATGAGGGATTTGAGATTACAATAAAAAGACAAAATATTTTTTTAAAGATAATTATCAAAAAGATAATTATCAAACTTTTGTATCAAAAAGATAATTATCAATCTAATAATGTAAAAGATAATTATCAAAAACTTTTAATATTTAATAGGAGGGATTTGAGATTACAATAAAAAACAAAATATTTTGTTTTAAACAATGTTAATAATGTAAAAAGATAATTATCAAAAAAAAAATAGAAAAATTAGAAGTTTTTTTATAATTATAAGGAGATTGTATATATATATATCATAAATTCAAAATTATAATATTATTTACTTAATTTTAATTTTAAGTTATTAATTCTACAAAAAAATAGGAATGAGATTAAGAAAAATATAAAGTTAATTTTAAATTATAATTTTTTAAATACTTACTTCTATATAAACAATTAAACATAGATCATCTCATATTTTTCATCTAACAAAATAATTTACTCACAAATATTACTTTTACCTTTGTTCTATTGGTAAAACTTTTTTAATGGAAAGGTAAGATTAATATCTTGTCCCAAAAAAAAGACTAATATATTTGTCTCTTTTTCTTATACTGTATTTTAAAATTTAATATAGTATTTTTAGATTGTTTTATTTAATTTATCTTTTCACTTTTGAATTATTAGGGATTCATATAATATTGTGTTTATAATTTTTTATTATACCTATATTTATGTCAACTTAATTTTTTTCTAATTTCTCAACATTGATTGGTTGGTCATATATCATTTTTGTGCAAACATTGTTACCATTCATTCAATCCCAAAGGGAGATAAGGAGTAGAAGCTCATCAACCTAATGGTTAGAAAAAACAGTCTAATCAAACACAAGCTTAAAACAAACATAGATAGATAGATTAAAAAAACATAAATTGTTGTTTATAGATCCATAGGAGTTAGATTGTTTGCAATTATTTAAAGACGTAACAAACCGGCCGTTGGATATGAGTGAGCCAAGAGTAGATGTGGGGTCCACTAAGAAATTTGGGCCGGGGATCACTAAGGAAGGTGGGCCAATGGACATAGGGCTCACTAAGCAATGTGGCAGTCGGGTGTTCTAGAGAGAAAAGCTACATCAAGGTGTGTCAAAGACACTTCCCCGAATACATTAGAAAATTTGACATTAGTTACTATTAAAAGATTTTGTGACGTTAGAAAAGGGTCTTTAGTATCATTGGTTGTCGGAGCAAGCCATTTTGAGATAGCTAAAAGACGTGAACATGTTCTCTCCACACATGAGGAGGGCAAAGCCGAGTAACTATCCATGGTGAAAGAGGTTGGACGCAAGGTTATCCCCCCAAGGAAAGAAGGTGAAGCCAAGGTTTTCATCATGGTGGAAGAGGTTGGACGAAAGGTTATCTCCATAAGGGAGGAGGGCGGAGCCGAAGTTCTCTCCATAGTTGGTATACACTATTTTTATTTGAAATATTTCAGTAATTAAAAAAACTATGCAAAAGTGAAAATAAAAGGAAATATAATAGTTGGTTTAATGTGTTCATACATACATTTTCTAGATGGTGGTAAACAATATATTTGTAACATACAACTAGAATTTCACACGTGGTACATCGCGGGCTAAATATAAATTATTGTATTTTAGATAATAATTTTTAATTTATTTAGTTTTCAAATTCTCAATTAATTAACTTTTGTCTAATTAATTTATAATTTTGTTTACAATTCTTTTTCTTCTTATTACATTTTTATAAAGTTTATAACTTACTTACATTAAATTTGTTATTAGATACAATATAAAATTCTAGATTTGTTTTGTTCTCTAGAATTAAACAGAGGTATATGCCTAGGCGGGTCATACAACATATTCAAAGATTTATAATCCTAAAAAATTCATCATATGAAATCCGTGAAAGTAAAAATTAGTTTTAAATACGTTGAGATCACGGGCTATATTAAAATATAGGACTTTATGATCGGATCCGATTTGCTCGGCCAAAAGTCCGTCATAGGACTTTATGAACACTATAGTTATGTATAACTTAATTACTACAGTGAAAAATATTTTCTTTTTTTGAAAGTATAGTAATTATGTTTCCAAAACAACAACTTAATTAAATTAGGATCCGAGTTTTATGGAAAATAATTGTGTTTAATATTAGATTTGTAACAGTAATTAATATATTTAATATCAGTTCCGATTTTGGAAAATTGGTTAGTCATTTTAATATCTTAGTTTAAATTTTATAATTTAAATTTAAATACCAATGGCAGTCTTGTAAATATGTGGTAAGTTCAGGATTTATTTGCTAAATGTACTTGAAAAATGTATATATAGATATATTTAGGTGTAAAAAATATGTTTTTAATGGTAACATACAAAAAAGGTTTGTAAATAGATATAGATCAGTATATTATAATAAAAATAAAACTTATAAATAACGTACAACAAATTTTAATATATTTAAATTTAATTTTATTTACAAAACTTTAAACCCGCACAAGGAGCGGGTCATTATCTAGTAAGATATATAAAAATGGGCTTTGTGAAAACTTTTTTATTCATCTTTACTTTTAAATTTGTTTTGACTACAATTAACTTTTATATAATAAGATATTTAAAAATGGGTTTTGTGAATATGTGTTTCCATAAAATATATAAATATATATTAGAAGCGGAAAATATATATATTTTTTTTGTTCGAGTGAATTTACCTTCCAAACAAGTAAAAAATTAACAGTTTTCAATTTGCAACTAAAATATTAACAATCACTATCTAAAGAATTTATTTGTGCAATTAATAAATTAAGATTCATATTCAATTAAATGTATTGAAACATAAAATATTAAACTACTTTTAATAGAGGGCTCTTACTTTTCTCACTTGAATGATAATAGATTTATTTAATGTGAATCAGTCTGCCTGGCTTACCACAAGAATTGGATTGTTACATGTTGCCAAATGCGAACAAAAAAAAAAATGTTGCCAAATAAACTGCAAAAAAACCTTAAACAAACAATTCTCCAAGGTCTCGGGTTGACAAGAATATCAAAAACAAAATGAATTGGGTTGACAAGAATATTAATAAGGAGAAGTAAAAACAAAATGAAATTTATGGCATTGGTGACTGATACAATTCACACGATCATGAGTCAATTCACCAAACCGTAGTAGTAAGAGCATGCGCTAAACCCATCAAACCGTTTGGCCCATTCGACATAAACACATTGTCAAACCACTCCAGTGTTCCCCAAATTTCTCCATTTTGGCGCTTTTCAATCGTAATTTCTGCACACCAAATCATTTTCTTCTCCTCAACAACCACATATTCCTCCCACAAAATCAACATTTTCCCACCATAATCCGCCAATAAAACATGGCCATTACAAGGCAAGGTAGGCAATCCTTCCAAACCCTTTAAAGTTGCCCATGCTCTTTCTTTGGGTTCATACCAACGGATCTTATTGATAAAAAAACTGTAAAACACATTTTCTATCACACAATAAGATGATGATAGCCAACCCCATGTCCTATTCTTATTGTCGTACATGTCTGCCACACTCCATCTATCTTCATGTAGCTTGTAAGTCACATTCTTTGCCTCAGACCACACGTAGACGGTTCCTTCATACCTTACACTTTCGTAATTAGAGCCTCCACATATCTCCTCGCTAGGGATCTGTAAAAACTCCCAAGTTTGAGTATTCGTATCAAAAACCTCCATCCAATTCGTTGAATCGAGATTGTCGCAGCCTCCCATTACATATATTTTTCCATCAAGGGTGAAAACAGATGGGAACATGCGGGCCACCCGCATGCTTGGACCTTCACGCCATGTATGAGAACGAGAGTCCATGACCATAACGCTAGACGAAGTATTATTCTTTATTCCACCGCCAATGGCATATATATTAGGACCAACCACCGCAACACCCGCGGAAGTTATATTGGGAGACAAAATTGGGACCAAAACTTTTCTGGAACTATTTTGTCTCTGGCCGAGAATGAACCAACGTAGTAGATTAGAATCTGTGCGGAGTCGTAAGCACACGTAGAGACAACTCTGGGTGCAGCCTAAGAGGACTCGGGTTTGGCCAAGCTCTGTTGAAGCAAGGATAGAGTGAAATTTGTTACAGACTAATGAGAGAGTTGGATAGTATGATCTTGAGACGCGAGCTAAGCAGTTTAATAGTAAATCATCAGGAAGCATCAGAATTGTTTCAACCGATGGGTCTTCTCCATCATTCATGTTGCCGATCACCTTTTCTCTCTTAGTGTTTAAGGTCTTTGTTTTTCCTCCGTAAGCTTCTAAAAAAATCTTTTTATAAGGAGTTATCTCAGTCCTAAGCTCATTAGGAATTCTCAACGAATATTCTTCTAACTAAATATGTATTTGGACTATGAGATTTTCTTTTTATCATTAGCATATTTATTTGGATATTTTATTTTCTTTTTTAATCATTAGGATATCTATTTCTTTATTTATCATTAGCATATAAAACAGTATATTGATTATTGAACATATACGTACAGCGGTGCAGAGATACATGCTTTAAATTTTTATTGGATATTAAATGCAATTATATTTCAACTTGCCATACTAATCATAAAATATGCAATTATATGTCTGTGTCTTGGTGCAAAACAATCTTTGAGAGATAGACGTTCTCTAGCAGAAGCTTGATGCATGTTGTCCGTCTTTGAGAGAACACTATAGAAGCTGGTGGACAGCTTGGTGAATGGTGAACTTGGTGCTCATGTCCACGGGGGATAACAATCTTAATTAGTGCTCTTATCTGTCTTCTTTTGCACTCAACAACTTACGGAGAAACCTTCGTAGAAATTTTTGGTTCAAATTAGCTCCATAACTTGCTCATGTGTCGAGGTTCGAGTCTCCTTCCTATCCAGACCATTAGATGAACTCCAAAGATCTGCTAACTACATTTCCTTTAATCAATGTAGTCGAGAAACTGTTTTTTGATAAAATTGTTCATACTCATGAAGGTATATATTTTTGTTGAGATGAGAATATATTATAACTAGGTGTCTCTATTCCTTAACCCATGCTGTTAGGACAGTAGTTAGGTGTCTCTATTTTTGGAGGTTCAAGCACATTTAGACAGTGGCATCAAGTGACTAGTTAATTTCTTACCCACACTTTGGTAGAAAGAATTACTGAGCCTCCAAATACTCTTATCGAGACTCATTTACTTTATAAAGTTTTTATGAGTAAGTTTTGACTCGATGTTGTTTCTATTTTCGTTGATGCAAGCTTTGATTAAACCCTGCAAATATGTTGTGTTTGAATCTAGTTGGACCAGTCGGATTGAATATAGCCATCTAACATTCAACTGTCCAAAAGATAAACTGTTTCTATACTCATTTAGTTTAAGTGGATAGATTAGACACTTAGTTATGTTATATATAATAAAAATACATTTTGGTCAACCACACTAATCTATGCTCACGAGGGTGGAATGGATTCGTTGCCAACTTGCCATACTAATCATAAAATACAGGAGCATAATAAATCTCTACCGACAACAATTAATCTAGAAACATATTTGATTTCTTAACATCAATTGATATATTGATATCTCAGAAAGCAACTTAGAAAATATAAGTTTCTCAACCAAAAAATATCCTTACAATTAATCTAAAATTTCAGTTGAACCCAAAATTTTTCGTTTTTTTTATACAATTGTTTTTATTGGTTGTCTCTTGTCTAACCAAATATTTGTAGAGAGATAATTCACATATTTTTAAAAAAATTATCTTGTAGGTTTACACATCAATGGAAGAAAACGGTTCAAGAACATGTAAGAGTCCTTTTTTCTTTTCTTTTTTTCCCAATGAACATGTAAGAGTAGTTCTTTATTTATACTAGTTTATAAATTTTAAATGTATCGAAGATTATAATCGTTAGAAGATTATACTTTAGTCTTGGTTTCTATATGATTAAAAAAAAATGAAAGGTGAAATTCAATAAATATCACAAGTACAAAGGTAGTAATGTTAGGTAAAAAAATAAGTTGAAATAAATCTTACAACTCATGAAGATAAAAAATGAATCGAAGCTCTGACTTTATTTAATATGTTGGCATAGTTTTGCTCATTCGCTTCCTCTGTCAAAATCCCGACATTTACTTGTTCAAGTAATACGTACGTACGACCCAACCGTCAAGTCCATAATATGCATTATACCTACATATCTCTGTCTTCCCTTTAGTTTTTTATCTATGAACAAAGAGAAAATTGAATGACGTTTTTTATTTTAGCATAGAGGACAAAAAAGATACTAAGTCATAATTTTGTGTGACCACGATTTCAGAGTGAATCGTTTGCCCACGAATTTGGACAACATGAAATACATATCTCGTGAGTTTCATCTTTCTTCTCTAATTGTTTGTACCATATGATGAGTACCTTTACTCTAATACGACAATATGAAAATCAAAAATCCCAATATAACGTAGATAAAGTTAAACGTTAGAATCCGATGATTAATATTTATATTACATATATATATATATACTATGTGCAGTATATATATATTCAGTCTACAGTAGATTCTCTTCTTATTTCCAAAAAACAAAACGAGTTATGTTCTCATCTCATCACTACTATCCTAGTTTTGGTTTAGTTAATATAAAGTTAAATATTACCTTACTAAAATGTTGGTACATTGATAACAATTTTAATTTACAAGGCACTTAGAATAAACAGAGAGGAAAGGGAAATGTGACAAGTAGAAGAAAACAAATTGTGTCGTGTACTCGTTACTCGTGTATCCATAAGCTAGATAGCAACGTAAACTAATAAACATGCACTCCGCCTAATAAGTATATTAGTTTGTCCGCATTTACTCAACTTCACAGAATCCACAACCATTTTTATTAGTTTTTTTCTAATCTCTTCCGGTCAAATAATTAACTATAGTGATTATGTACACTTTTTATTTGATCGGAAATATGATATATATCTCCTAGATGCAAGAGCGTCTAGTGAGTTTCACACATAAATCTCTCTTAATTGGTTCCGTTCTAGTGGATAGAAAGTAGAAACCAATTGCTGATTAAAGTAGTAATGTTATCACACTTATTTGATTGTATACTATATATATATATTGAATTAATGCATGGAGTGTATGTCAAAGTAACTCATCTTAGAGTAGTTTAAGATAAGTTTAGAGTACTAGCTTCTGTCGAAATATTCTAATTTCAAACAGAAACTGTTTATGTAGCTCCAATCGATAAAATTATGCAAAATAAAAAGAGAGAAAGTGTTTGGGAGAGTTTTGTATGCTTCTTGATGTTTCTTTGTGAAACCGTGAGACTAGAGGATTTGGCTTCATATATGAGATAGTGACCACTATTAAATTATGTGGATACACAAATACCACATTGGATACCAGATTTAGATTACACCAGTTGCAATATTGGGTTGGGTCGGTTTATATTAGCATATATATTCATCAAACATATACTCTTTTGCATTAACTGTCAATTGTTACAGAAATAAAATGTTACGTACATTAGGGTGTAGTATATTTGATTGAAAATGGTCTAAAAGGCTAACATTATATGCATATCATATATATATATATGTACGGATAATTAAGATAACATAACAGTACATACTATAGTCGTATAATAATAGACAGTTATAATATGCATGTACATATGAGAAGTGTGGAGATAAAAAGCATACAATAATGTGAATCACGAAATAGAACAAGGGTTTGGGACCTGCAGTCTGATTTGTCTGAATGAGAGGGCCATAGCGACAGGTTCTGCATTGGCATGGCAGCTCACACTATACTCTTTCTTTTCCTTTTTTCGGATCAATATTATATTTCATTCGGACCTACTCCATTTATACCCATATATATTTTACATTTTGATTTTTCTATCATTATATTGCCATAATTGCTCAATTAATTACTAATCATTAGAAGAGATCTTTGGATGCATCCAATATATGTCTTGTGTTGCATGTTTAATTTACATTTATTCTAATATTTTCATTTAAAGTTTGGTATTTATTCTCAATAATAATCATAATTGGTGTAAAGATAATTGTTGACTATCGTAGCAGTTATGGTCAGTACGTACGTTGTTTATCAACGAAAGTTGAAATAATGTTAATTAGTTCTTAACTAATAGTCTAAATCACAAGAGTTGTTATCTAAATTGCAAATCAAAAGTAAAAAAAAAAAAGTCCGATACTGACTTCTGAACTCTTTGGATGTAAGAAATAGCCAGTATCCATTTTCAAAAAAGAAATTACCAACCCACGTTTGAAGCATATACATTAAAACCTTAATTGTAATATCATATTTGACCTGTAAGACACTTCAAAATATATATATATATATATATGAGATTCAAATACAATTTATTTCATTTGTATTATTTGTTATAATATTCAATAGTATGACTTTCTTTTTTGTTTTATTTACTGCATTTTGGACCAATGATTACTTGGGTTTATGAACCACCATGATAGACTTTGCAGCTGTGAGAGACATAATCATGGACTACAAATTTGAGGATGCAGCTCTTGGTCACTTTGATTTTACTACCTCTCTTTTCATCCCACTTCATAGTTTTGAAGCTAATCATGTCCTAATTTTTCAATGCATGTGATTTTGTCATCAAACCTTGACTAGTAAAACTGTAAACACGACTGTGCAGTACTCATTAGAGTAAAGGTAAAATTAGTATATAGAGGAGTACTTTTTATTTTCTTCGATCAAATCGTCAACAAAGAGAATAATTCATGTACTTTTTAGTGACTTCTTTTAAGAAATCTTAACGCGACATATGTTCTTTATAAGTGTAAACACAGAAACAATTTGAAGGCTAACACTTTTTATCACTCGATGTGATTACATGCATGTGGCGAATTAATGAAAGTACATGTATAGTTTTGTTGGTAATGGGACTCATAGGTAAATAACGTAAGTGTAAACGCCAACAAACAATCAGTTATGAAGCAAGCCGATAGAGCATACAAGCTTTTAGCCATGAAGCAAATTGTGCTCTTAAAGCTACATGCAAGTTGCAACGTATTTGAGGAAAGTCGTATGTGGTGGATATATATAGAAAACAATAATGCAAGTAGTGTGTGTTATTATTTTCTACAAGTAACAAAAGATATGGAGTTCTATAACCAAATTTTGATGTATTGCAATCTTCTCCCACGCAAAACATTTTGAGTTTTGACCATACAACCACATCCTCTCCCTTCTCTGTTCATGGCTTTTTCAACTTACATAAAAAAGGAAAAGAAGAGTGGGAAGTAAAAAGGAAGAGACTAGGTCAAAAGAAGAAAATATTTAAGATATAAAAGGTCACAAAGGCATAGAGAATGATAAATATTATTCTATAATTATTGTTGTAGGGACACATTGACCTCTTTGCCCTTTCTCCAATGTTGGGTGCAAGCTGTTTTCCTTTTCCTGTTTCCATTAACCCATTTTTTCATTTCTTTTACCAATACAGATTTTTTGTTTTAGTAAAATATATGGAGAGTTTTCTCCAATCAAAGCATCGATTTTAACACCTATTTATTTAAAATAAAACTAACAAAAAAAATCAAAGCTGACTAAGAACAGTTCCACATCTGTTTGATGGGATGGAATGGAATGGGATGAATTTATGAATTATTCAATCGAGAAGAATTATACCATAAAGAAAAGGGATGAATTTATGAATTATTTAAAATATACCGTAATGCACATATATAATAATATATACAAAGAATCATTATTATTTTATTTTATTTTGAAAACCAAAGAATTATTTTCTTTCTTCGAAGCAAATAATTCTCTTTTTCTTTCTGATCGATCTATATCTTTGTTTCAGGCAAAAGAAATAAATAATTTAATTTATTGGCAAGTCATTATATGGTTCACGAGATGCGTATGGTACCATGATATTGATAACATACCTTAAAGAGGAGAAGACCATTAGAAGAGACAAAAATAAAAAGGACAGACAACACATTCTCCACAACAGATTAATTTTTCATTTTTTTTTTAAAATTTTTATTTGTAGTATTTAGAAAACGAATAACTACAAAGATTTGTTGGTCTCCCATTATGAAAAAACCTCCCGATTTCCACATATACATCCTTTCTCACATCACATTTCATTAATTCTGTAGCTACATATGCCCTACCTCCAGATTTTCAAATTTATTTCATAATCTATTACATTTATGGTAATGCAATGTGGTCGATTTACTCAAATTTCAGTATTTTCAGGTTCATTGTGATATAAATTCGTACAGTACTTCTTCGTATATATTAACATACTTTGCTCAAGAACGGCAGCAACAATAATAATTAACACATGAATGGAGATGATATACATATATGAAGAACAAAGAGTTGTCTTCGCGAACATGTTAATATGTGTGCTTAATTTGATAGACGTAGTATTGTAAGATTACGTAAAGGGGAGGAGTTGATGATATGTATGACGTGAGGCTGAGCGTTAATAAACGACATCAGCTATATTCAACTTTTATCTAAACAAAGAAATGAATTGGGAAATAATAAAATAAATTTAATGACAAAAAGAAAAGAACGATAAATCCCCAAAAGGAGAAAATTCGTGTCACACGTGAAAAAAGTTGAGATTTAAATTCTCGCTGTCTTTTGTTTTGTTAAGAAAAAAATGTCATTAAAATCATAAACTTTCAAATTTTGGCCATTTAAAAAATGAATTTTGTTGTAGGTCATTTAAAATATCAACTTTCGTTGACTAGCATTTAAATATGATGTTTTGTTGACGGTTAAAAGACATGACGTTAATCGATAATTGACCTATTACTATCTGTTAATCACTCGTTACTAACAAAACGATATCGTTTTAATGGAAGTTTTAATTCGAAAAGTGTCATTTAAACCATGAACTTTTAAATATAGGCTATTTAAACCATGAACTTGTAAATGTATGTCATTTAAACCATGAACTTGTAAATGTATGTCATTTAAACCATGAACTTTCAAATTTATGTTATGTAAACCATAATACATAAAAATGGTGATCAATCTTTCAAACTCTAGTGTAGTATCCTAAAACAAGATGATCAATCCTTCAAACTCTAGTGTAGTGTCCTAATAAATGAAAAAGACTCAAGACAAAAACAAAAAGACACAAAATACATGACAAACATCAAAAAAGAATGATGAATTGATGTTCTTCTCTCTCTTTCTCAGATACTCGTTTAACCCTAGTTTAGTTTATCTCTTCTTTCTTCGATTTTGCCTCATGATGCGATTCTAAGAAAGAGAGAGAAGAACATCAATTCATCATTCTTTTTTGATTTTTATCATGTATATTGTGTCTTTTGTTTTTGTCTTTGAGTCTTTTTCATTTATTAGGACACTACACTAGAGTCTGAAGGATTGATCATCTTGTTTTAGGATAATACTACACTAGAGTGTGAAAGATTGATCACCATTTTTATGTATTATGGTTTACATAACATAAATTTGAAAGTTCATGGTTTAAATGACATAAATTAAAGTTTATGGTTTAAATGACATACATTTACAAGTTCATGGTTTAAATAGTCTATATTTAAAAGTTCATGGTTTAAATGACATTATTTCAAACTAAAACTTCAATTAAAACAATGTCATTTTGTCAGTAACGGAGTGATTAACGGCATAGTAACATCTGTTAGTAGGTCAATTATCGGATTTAACGTCATGTCTTTTTTGGCCTAGTCAACGAAATTTCATGTTTTAAAAAACTAGTCAATGAGAGTTGATGTTTTAAATGGCCTACAGCAAAGTTCATGTTTTAAATGGCCAAAATTTGAAAGTTCATGATTTCAATGACATTTTTCTCTTTTTTTTTTCTATTGCTAGAAACAAAAAAAAAGAAAAAAAAATAAAAGTCCAAAGATAAAATAAAAGAAATTGGAAAAGAAAAAGTGTAAAAGAAGAAGGAGCGAAGATTCACCACCTTAAAGCTTGAAGGCACTTGTTTTTTTTTTGGCAACGCTTAAAGGCACTTGTTTATAAAAAAAATAAAACATAAATATATTTTTCTCGTGATACAAAACGCATTATCGTATAACCTTTTCCGTGATAACAAAAAAGGAGATTTTATAACAGTAGTAGATTACATTACATATCTTCATAAATAAATAAAAAAACTGATTTTTCAAACAATATGGGTAACAGCAAAACTACAGTTTCATATTTATGTTTTAAAAAGAAAAAGGTTATTCAATTTGTTATATCGTCATATTGGCTTCTACAAATAAGTAAATTTTACTTTGCAAAGAGACTGAATCTATAAGAACAGTAAAGATAATGATTTGATGTTAGTGACGATGAGTTGAAAGATACTGACCACGTGGCTTAATCCCAGGTGCTCAGAGTGGAAGCAGGTTTTAGTTTTACTACTTTGGTTTCTCGTCCAACCCCACTCACCTATGTACGGCGCGTGTACTCACTTCCTCCTTCTTGTCTCTCGATCGTAATTAATTGTATCTACTGGTCAACGATCCTATTAATTTTGCTCTGTTTATTTTCAAACGTTTAATTATAATCACGTTTGTTTTCGAAAACTTAACATGTTCGTCTAAGTTATTTTAACTGTGTTGGGTTTATAGAATAGTATAATTTGGGTTTACTTGATACAATGCGCCTAGGAGCAGGTTAATTTAAGACTTTAGTGAAAGCAATATTATCAGTGATACGTTTTCAATCTTTTGTTTCTTTCCGTTTTTAATTTTTTAAAGACTGACCGGAAAAAGCAACAATTGGCTCTTCTCACCAAGTCAAAAAGCCTAAAACGCTCATTCCATGTTTAAAATATTTGATTTGCCATCTTATTTTTGTATTATTCAATATACACCACTCGTTTATCAGATTCAGATCATATGGCTGTTTTTAATAATTACGTATTTAACTATTCTGTAACTCAAAATCTTTTACATTTTGGCTCTTAAATTTTTTTCAGCAAACTAGAATTTTCGAACATACTTACTCAGTTATATTTTTTAAACATCAATAAAATAGTTATAACACCGGAGGCGGAGATTACGGTCCAAAATTTACGCAACGACTATTATTTATTTCGCTAATTCTCTCTTCATCACATCCCATGCAGTCAAATGTCATGAATACCCTCCACCCATTAACTCTATCAAGCCATGGCATCTAAGGGCATTCGCGACATTTTGTATATGCAAACGGGGAAAGACCTCTTAATACAAAGATTTGTTCTCAAAACTTAAAATAAAAACAGTAATTTATATAAACGGAAAAAAACGAAATCGAGCTTTCGTCGATCATGGAGTAGCTACGATTGCACATGGCAGATGTTGTTGCAAGTCCCTCTTCTTCGTATCATTCTCTTGAGCTCCTCTCATCTTCTTTAACGGAGGTTGTTGCTGCTGCTGCGGAGGTGACAACGATGTTGGATTGTACGAACTCGCTGACCACGAATCGTTTGAGCTTTCATCGCTATTGAAAGGGTTTGAATCAATAACACAGCTTGGACTGTTCAACGATGATGATGATTCGTGACTCTTGCGTTTCCTGGAAGAATGGTTTTGGATCTGTAAACCAATGCGGTCCAGTGGTAGTTGGAGGATTAGATCGTAGCAACTTTTCACCTTTTCCTGTTAATAATGCACGACAGAGTTGTTTTTAGAAAAATGTATAAGTGGAAAACAGAGTTTTATTAGTAGTAGATAGAGAGATTAAAGAGAAGCTAAACCTTGGTTAAGTGAAGGGCACCAAGGAGATTAGTTTGGTAAGAAAGAGGGTCAAAGGGCTCAACTTGCTCTATAATTCGCAACATGGTAGCTGCGGCAACTACTGATGGGAGGTACCCGACAAATTTTGAATCTGACAGCGACAATGGAGGAAGATAAGACAAGAATGTTAGATTATTCAGATTCAGTATTATGGTATAAAGAAATGTGTGTTTTTTTTCAAATTAATTTTGGTTGTCGTTTACGAACCGGAGATTACAGAGAGGATGAGACGGTTGCATCTGTTGAGAAAATCCCAGTGAGCATTGTTCTTAAGTCCCAATCTCCTGATAATGTGGTCTACAAACGAAATTGGAGTAATGAGATGCATCTTCCACTCGAGAGTAGACAGTATCAGTAACTCCATTCTCTGTATGGTTTTGGCCTCAAACACATACTTTGTCTCTTCCACCTAAACAAAACAGAGAGATGAGAACAGAGGAGAGATAAAAGAAGAAACTTTAAGGTAGAAATGAACTAAAGTATCATCATTTATAATTACTTGGAAGTCTAGAAGAAGAGGGACTTGGGTTTCTTCGACTTTAGCAGCAAGAGAGAGGCAAGCGACAGAAACAAGCTGAAGCATCCACGGTTTGTCTCTCTGTAAGCTGTAGCTACAGATGAACTTATCGAGATAAGTTATGGCTAACACAGCAGCTAGAGTAGAGAAGCCATAATGAGCGTTGATTCTCAGAATCCAACCCACAGCTTCTTTTCGATCCGTGGAGAGATAAACATCATCGAGACATGTGCCGAGTCGAGCTTGTTCTTCTTCTTTGGTGAAGAGAGTGACCAGATCTTCATCTTCCCAGTACAAATCTTGTTGAAGAAGAACGAATGGAGTAAAGGAAGAGTTCTCTTCAACTTGTTCTCCTTCTTCGTCTTCTTCCCATTGCTCTTCTTCTTCGCAGTAGAGTGCATCAAGAAGAAACGAATTGCTCTGCTCTTCTCTAGTTTCTTCCTCCTTGGGAATCGCCATTGTGGGAAATGAAAACTCAAGATTGAGAAGAAAGATAAAGATCTTCTATTCTATATTGTTGATAATGAATTGTTGTTGGCTGAGAGGAGCATCATTATACAGAATAAGAAGATAAGATGATGATAGAGAGAAAATCTCTCGGAGAGAGACTCATCTTCCTATCTATGGAAACGTGCAGTGGTTTTAGCTATAGGGTAGCAGCAGCAGGGGAGAGAGCTACAAAAGAGAGACTAGAGAGAGAGAGAGAGTGAGGAGAAAAGCTGGATGGAAGTGGGGAGGAGTGTGAAATGTAGAGTGATTGATTTATGAGACAAGGCGAGTTGGTTTTCACGTTTGTCTTTTACTTGCCCCAGATATATTATTTTTATTTTTTATTTGATATCAAATGTGGAATTTCTTTATTTTTATTTCTTTTTAGTAGTTTCTTTATTTTATTGAATAAAATGTGTAATAGTATCTTTTGCTGTTTCCCGCTTTACCCACTTTTACTCATTGGAGTAGAGATCGAGAAACCAAAGTGCAGTAAAATCTGTCGGCTAATTTAACTAAAATTCTACTCCTTTTTGTTGCGATTGTCAACAATAATTTTTTTTTGTTTAATGTTTAAAATAAGCTATAAGGACACATTGACCAAATTAACTTTTTCTAATTATCTAATTACAAGTTTCAGAAATGCCATGGTTAAGCGCCGTTGAAGACCGAACTGATGATTCATTTATTAACAAAGGGGTTTAGAGCAATAGTTCAATAGAACTGCAAGAAAAACATGCGACCTGACTAATATGAAAAAAGATTCAAACTTCTTCTTTTTAACTGACCATCACAAAAATTAACAAATCACGCTAGAAGTTTGCAAAGGCCAACGATAGCACAAGGAAGATATTAAAAAAAAAAGGAAATAAATTTGTCACCAAATTCTAGAAAACACCGTCACTATTATCTCTATACATTCATAAACAACTTTATTCTAAACGCCGGAGCTTTTAGTACGGAGGAGGAGGTGGGTATTGTCCTGGGTATGGACCTGGAAACAAAGATAAACCACCATTGAAAATAGTTAAGAGAAAAGCAAGCGCGATCAATAGAAACACATAACCGGAAAGAAAGGAAACATTTAGATGTACCTTGTGGTGGGTAATATGATTGTTGAGGAGGGTATGGAGAAGGAGGGTAAGTAGAGGATGGTGGAGGAGGAGGGTAAGCTGAAGGAACCGGAGGGTAAGCCGAGGTTGACGGAGGAGGAGGATAAGCAGATGGCTGAGGAGGATAAGCTGCAGCTGGTGGGTATCCTGATGGTGGATGAGGGTATTGTTGTACTTGTGGGTATAGAGATGGTCCAGTGTATGGTGCTGATGAATACGGAGATGCAGAAGGAGGTGCTGAGTATTGAGGCACTTGAGGTGCATATGGAGCTGATGGCGCAGACCCGTAATTATGTTTCTGCGTACCAAGAATGGATTGTATGTTTTAGACTTTTGTTTATAATAATACAACATGTAAAACAATGTCGTTAACTGAGTCTCAGACTTTACCTTTGCTCCTGCATAATGCAGTATGAGTCTTACTTCTCCAGCGAATCTGAAAGACAGAAAGGTTGAGATGCATTTTCAGAAGGTTTAATAATCAAAGAGCTATGGCTGAGTTCAAGTCAAGCTACAGATTTTGTTGCATATTGTAACCGAATTTTCAGGGATTTAAGAAAACAAAACACACAGCTATGGACTGGAAAACTAGTTGATTGTGCGCATGCATCTATAACTTTCTTCTGCTCAGAAGCAAATATGGTATACCTCAGGGACCAGTTTTAAGAACTACTAATTTGATGCTACAATGTTTACACGAAACTTCATAGGTAACCTAACAACAGACAAAAGCAGCTCCATACATCTCAAAATGTCTAGCTGTTTTTCATAAGTTCCAGAGAAACCCCATCTCAATGCTACAGCAATTGTGAGTGTGCTCGATGTAGAAACAGAACATTCAAAGCTCCTCATCGTAATAATTATCCACATAATATTACTAATGAAAAGAAAAAGTAATTCACAGATTCAAAATGAAAGCAATTTTTTTGAATTCAAGGAGTTTGCAATTCTATTAACTAACACCAAAGATGACTAGGAACTCACATAACGACTCTGATCAGTGAACAAAACCAGGCCAGGTAAGCAATGTAAGTAAATGGCAAGAACTAAAACTTCACTAATAGAAAGCAGAGTGGGGGACACAAACATAGCGACATAACTGGTGAAATCTACATTTTCAATCACTATATAATACAAAACCACATCAAAAGTTTCATTGATAATGAGCAAGTCCATCACGAAAATCAGCTAGACAAATGTGCGCATTATGCAACTATCGATTACCAAACATGATACTCAATGCAAAAGGAAGCAAAAACAAGTAAAAGCTAATGGTTCATACCTCCCAGTTTTAGTCTGCAGAGTCCAGGTGCAGTCATCGTATCCCTGAGAAAGAACCTTCTGCAATTGAATCCTAAAGTAAAAACAAACAAACAGACAGCAAAAGACTCAATTCGTAGTTTCATCTAAGCATTAAAGAAACACAAACACACAGATATGGATGGAAAGTGACATTACGTAGCATTGCCAATGAAGTCATCAGTGGAGAGGGTATTGCTATTCCAGACAGCAACCTTAAGATCCCTAAGACCTTCAAGCAAAGTGAACATAAACTTCTCTTGGAAAACAGCGTTCTTTCCACCATCTGAAAACAACAAACCCATTCAATCAAAATTCATCTATATTAGTAAACAAAGCTTCAAAGAATTGAAAGATCTTAACTTTGTTCAACAAAAACCGCAATTTTGATGGATCTGAAAACAAATCATATAAAGAGCTAATAATGAATGACCTGTGCAGGTTCTGGTACGGTGCCTTGAGCTGCTATACTCAAGGACGACGTATGGATCTTGCCTTGAAAACCATTCTGTATCTTTCAATTTCTGGCACCCAACAACTGAAACAAATCAAAAGAATCCCATAAATTAAATAAAAGTTAGCACCTTTATGTCACAAATTAGGTTGAAGAACATAATAAAACAATTAGGGACGTGAGAAAGAAGGAAAAGAGAAAACGAACCAGTGACCTCGAGAACCTGGCCTTGTATACCCGCCATCGTCGACATGAATTTTTGATTGAAGGATTCGATTGCTTTTTAAGAGAGATTATTAGGGTTTGAAAGAAAACAAAGAGATTGAGAAAAGAAAGAAAAAGTAATGAACGAAGCTGAATCTAAGAGAGAATCGGGGTGTTTTTAAATAACAACTTTTTTTTTTGTTGATGAAGAAACGCAGAAGTTGCTTTCATTGAACAAGACGCGTATCCTTACATAAATTAAGCCGCTGACCGTAATTTTGACATTTTACATAAATTAACTCTTTTTCTCGCCACGGCTTTTATATTTACGCGTTTTTTTAAATATTATTTTCTCTCAATTATTTATTTTAGTCCCCATCTACAATTACTCATCGTTTTAAGTACTAATAAATGAGTACTATTCTTGTTCTGTTTGCTTCCGTTAGTTAATATACTATTTGACGAATGATAATCTTGCTACAAAATTTCAACTTTTGATAATATGTCACTGTTTAATTGTGTAGAACCCCGTGTGCCATCATTTATAATTTCCAGACTTTGACAGCTTATTGATCCCTTTTACAACATTTGGAAACACGGCACACGGGGTTCTACACACAACCACACAATGGATATAACTTTATCCACAGTTTCTCAAAGATTTACGGCTAGATATAAGACTATCCTCAATGATAGTGTTTCTTAGTTATTTCTTAAGGCATTTTTAATAATAAAAAGGAGAGAAGAAACTTTGTTAAGAGAAAAGGAAAATTTTGTTGATTATTGGTAGAACCAACTTTAGGTGTTTCTTAGTAAATTTTGTTGAAATTCTTGTTCTTTTGGATCTCTTTCCTAGAGGCTGTCCATTACAAAATCCAAACATGGTTTACATTAACAAACAGAACTGATTCATGTTAGTAACATAGACGCAAAGCTTGTTCCTAGAGGCTGTCCTCATCATTTAACATCACTTGGTGTTGCATTTGGTTTGTCCGTGTGTCCCATATTATCGATCGACCATCCTCACCCGCAGACCCAAAAAGGTTCTCATTCTTCATGTGCCATGATACATCTGCAACAGCACTTTCATGTCCCTAGAACAAAACCAAAGGAGTAAAGATACAGCAAACCTCATCTTCTGGAAAGAAAAGGAGACAATATACCATATAACCTCATATGACCTCAACCAAGCTGAACCCTGAACCAAAGTGTTAAACATGAGAAAGAAAGCTAACCCTCTTGACAGCAAGTCTCTGCAACTTTACAACTTCCTCCGATAATCGACCCTTGGTCCGGCGGATCTCAGCGTTCATAGCAACAGCAGCAGCTCTATTTTTCTCCTTGGTAACAAGTTCAGCTTTCTGCAAATCAAAAATTACATGTCACATCTCATTCAAGAATTTCAAAGAAGAACCTTAAAGCTGCACAGATCATAAATTAGGTAAGGCGTTCAAAAATTTCAATTCCCATCACAAAAACTCGATTACCGTATACAAAATCAGGACTACTCATATAAATTCGAGACCGAATCAAATCAAGTTAAAAATCTCAAGGATGCAACACAGAAAAAGAGAAATCATCACCTCGAGAGCGGTCTCGATTTGAGTTTCACCGGAACCAAATCGACGCCGAATCCATGGAGAATCATCAGACGTGGGAATCAATTGGATGAGAAGAAAAATCTATTGGAAGAGATTAAAAATTTCATCGCCGTTTTCGTCGACAGAGCAAGAGAGAGAAGAGAACACACGAAAAGAAAGAGAAATGGAAAATAAAATTTACCAAATTAATCTCAGCGTGCCACCTGTCGAGCAAGAGACGTTTCTTGCAATCCTAAAATAAGAAACGAATCTTGCATTTCTTAGCTTAGGTTTCAATAATTAATATTATCTATCCCTAAGAAACAAACTAAGAAACAACATAATTGTGCCGATGAGGATAGTCTAAGGCGGCTGAGACCGTAAGGATGGAAGACAAAAACAAAAGTCTTCCACATGCGATTTACTATTATGCGTCCAATGGTCTCTCAAATTGAACATCCCAAACCGTAAACTTAAAATGCATTTACATCATTTGAAGTCAATTAATAAAGATGATGAATAAGTTTTTAAGCTTAAGAGAAAGATTACAACCATTTCAGGTGTAATCTAGAAGAAACTCAAAAATATTATACATATATAGGATTAAGCAATTTTAAAATAAAGAGAAAATCTTAAAATACATATAAATATTATACACAGCTTCACATAATCTTAAAATAAAGAGAAAATCTGCTAATCTGGTTATTCAGATTATTTTCTTCTCCTTTGAGGAAAACCTAGCCCTACATTTCCAGTGTTGCCCACTGCTTGTATCGGTTCAACCAAACCTTTTGAATTCTTCCCCAGCGTCTCACCCTGCATTACCATTTCCCCAATTACCATTATTACGCTGACACCAAATAACATCAAAACTCAAAAGTGATAGATTCACATGTTACCTCCTTCCAACCCATGTTTCCCATTATTCTCCTTGCATAACTTCCAGATCCAAATGATAACTCCAATGCTTCTGCTGCAGCATCCTCTTCAGAAGCAGTGTCGGTAACTGAATGCTCGTCCGTGTTATCGCCCACCATTGTTCCTTTTTGACCTGGCCCAACACCATATCCACCATGCAAATTTCTTCTCTCAGCGGCTCTATCTCTGTATGAACAGCTTCTCTGCTGATAAAACAACAACGAGCAAGAATGAAAATCTCACAATAGTAGTTTACTATGGTTCTAATATCACTAAACTGTGCCATCCATATACTCTTAGCAGATTTAAGTTTAGAAAATAGAGTTTGGGCAGAACTTCAAGACGCAGGATGTACATTCTGAAACATATAATACAAGAATCCAGTCATGAAGGTCGATTTGGAGTACCTCTTCAATCATATTGACTTGATCTCGTGGCTTCACTGTGAGTTTGCAGTCAGTTTTTTGTTTCACCTTCTTAGCTTTGCGTTCTATCTCCTGCTAGATATTTGGCAGAAGTTTCAAGAAGCAAGATGTGAACATCCTTCACAAACATTCTGAAACGTAAAATACAAGAATTCAGCAATGTAGGTGGATTTTCAGTACCTCTTCAAACATGTCGACTTCACGAGGCTTCGCTGTAAGTTTGCAGTCAGTTTTTGGTTTCACCTTTTTAGCTTTGCGTTTTGTCTCCAGCTAGATATTTGGCACAGGTTCAAGAAGCAGGATGTTAACATCCATCACAGACATTCCGAAACATAATATACAAGAATTCAGCCATGAAGGTGTACTTGGAGTACCTCTCCAATCATGTCGACTTCACGATGCTTCAGTTTGCAGTCGGTTTTTGGTTTCACCTTCTTACCATTGCGTTTTGTATCATGATTTTTCCAAGCAGTTGAAATATCAGGGAATCCCCAATCTTTTGTTGGGTTGGAGGAGTCATATACTGACAAGGATGCAAGGTATTTAGCACTAGGATTTCGAAGTTTATAGACCTGACCTGAAACAAATGATTTGAAAATCAAATTCGTTTTCTATGGTCCCCCATATAACACAAAGCACATAAAGGTTAACAAAAACTGATCCAGCAAACAATATTGGTTCACACTTCACAGGAACAAGGCTCCGTTAGAAGGAAAAAGGTAAACCTGTCCTAACTCGCACGAGGTGAAGTCTTGCTTCGCAAATTGGAGCAGTTTTGAGAAGTGTGCCACCAGAAGCCACAGATGGATGAAGGTTGGCAGACCGTCTGACCAGCCTCCCTACTAACCTGGCCACCTGTTCATTGTCAGCTAAAGCTTCTTTGGTTTCCGAAACAAGTTTCCAATCCCATAATTCAACAGACGGGATCTCAGGCAGAGTCTTTTCAGGGGATTCGATGACTTGACCATACTGTGCTAACCATCTTTCTTCTTCGCTTGAAGGAGCATCTAGAAAAGAAACTATGAGCATCAAAGCTAAGAATATGAGCTAAAGGTAAAAATATCACTGAAGTAAAGATTCCCTTACAACATTACGGGCTAGTTAATCATTCAACATTGGGATCAGCTTACGAGAGAACAATACCATACAGCACGAGGAATAAGGGTATATTTAGCTTTACGTATTGATAAGCATAACCAAGAGCAGAATTAAAGCAAATGACAAGGACATGAGGAGGTAAAAACCTTCATTGAAGTTGTCTTCCCGTGGATCAAAATCCTCTTCAGGAATCCATTCTCCGTCTTCAAGTTCCTCAGCCTCATCGTCTCCTCCTGGAGAACAAACACAATTGTAGCTTCTCTCCTAAAATTTCAAACTTGAAGAGCAAATTGATTCCACAGTTTGCAATATAAAAGGCTAACAAGCACTATCCCAGGAAAAGACCATTAGCTGACAACATATGATGATCCTGAGTATTTTCCCCTGAAGGTGTCTTATAGCTGGAATAACTGGGCTGTTGTTTATAACCAGCCAGATAAATTTCGATAAGTGTATCTTCCACCCTGATCCAAAGGAAAGGATAAAAAGTTTCATAAGCCATATGATGAAGAAAGAAATATAAGTTTCAATGAAAATAAAAGATATATAACCTACCATGAGGAAGGTCGTTGAGGATGTTCAAGTTCCTGGTCATTTGAGTACCCTGTTGGCTCTTACGAGCAAAGAAAGTGTCTATCAGTTATCTATTAATCTATTTCACCAGAACCCTACATGTAATCTCACCTGAAGGAGTTTCCCCAGGATTACTCAGTGAAACTTTATACTCACTTTCTACATTATCAGCCTGAGGAAGAGCATTCTTTCTGCTTGAGTCATCTTCGGATAGATCACAAGTGACGATCTCTCCAGGACCAGAAGGGTTCGCACCAGACTCTTCATATTCCAAGGGAACATATTCGCCATCCTCATGTTTGTAGTAACGACCATCCTTGCTACAATAATACCAACCAGCATTTGGATCATGATAAAATCCACTACTGCATTTCACAAAACATGAAGTTAGCATCCTAAAAAACCAATACAATTATCAAAAACATTCCTGGGCATGTGCAAGGAGAGCTGTTAGTTAAATTCGAATCAAGCATCAATCTAAATAAAGTATCAGCCTTTTTTTTCATCACACTCCTAATAGCAGATACAGTACTGCAATATACTTATAATGTAAAATTATGAAAGATCTAAGCTTTTAACACAAGGACATCATTAGACCTATACAGCGAGCTAAGGAAATTAGGCAAAAAAAATAAAATCCATAGAGTCGAAAAAGGAGTAAAATTTGGGAAAGAGACGTAGCCTGTGATGGATATAGAGCTGCGTATCGCTGTCCCAAACATAGGAGTCTTCTTCCTTGGGTTCCTGCTGCAACTCTTTATCGTCGTCGTCGGGCATGACGACAAACTAACGAAACAACCAAAGAAAGATTAACGAAAGCAAAAAAGCACTGGACAAAGACAATCAATTTTCTAAGGAAAAATCACTACTTTGACGATGATTCAATAAAACTGCTCGTCAAATTCGGTTTCAATTTAAGGTTCTGTTTGAATTGAAGAGAGGAAAACAACACACACACAGAGTTCGGTTCTAAAGAAACGAGAATTGTGAGCCAAACCGATGAGAAAACCATCTCTCCGTTCCAGACAGAATCCAATTAACGGTTTATCGTTATAAAACCGGAACCCCAGTAATGGGAAACCCAAGCCCAAATTATTTTTGAAGATAATATAGAAACTAATAAAAGAAGAATGACGAAATGCCATTGACGCGAAGATTCAACTCCCTCCCATGAGGATATCATTCGTTTTGTTGTCATTTGATACAAAATATTCAAACACTCACCACAAAGTTAGAACCCAACAAAAAACTATAGACATTAAATACTAATCGTATGGTCCATCTTTTTTCACTCCATCACCAAAAGGGAAATCTAATGAGTAATGTGTGTTTGGTTTTGTTTCCTTTCATTGTCTATTTGCAAGCGTCTAATGTAAATAATCAAATTAATTAGGATATAATGTTCTCAATAAAAATAATATAAGAATTTTGTTCATCGACATATATCAAAAATTTTGTGACTTTTTTTTTGGTACATCTTAAGTCTCAAAAAGTCTAAAAGGCGAATTGCAATACACGCTCTTCATATAGATATACCACACTTCTCTCTATTGCAATGACCCAAAACCAACATACAAGTTACAAGGTTTTAGATTCCGAAAGACCTTTGAAAAGTGATCTCATAGATTACAACTCTGGCACGTTAGGAGGAAGTAAGTACCAAAGAAACCAAAACTAGAGACGTATGCAAAGACGTCACTGTCCATTACTTAAATATGTTTTTTACCCATCATTATCCAAACTCCCGTGATTTATACGTTGTATAGATATTCATTAGTATATATTATCAAACCACAATAATCTATAGTGAGTGATTATCATTATCTTAATTAGTCACTTACTTTCACTTTTTGTCCATTAAAAAAAAGGAAGTTCAAAATACTTACTTCTCAAAAGTGATTTACAAGTTACAAAAATTTTGGTTCCAAAAGGACCTAGAAAACTGATCCTAAGGGCATGTTTATCAGGGGGTTTTAAGGGGGGTTTATAGATTTTAGGTGGATTAAATTTAAATCAAAAGAAAAGGAAATTAAGAAGAGACTCTCTTATATTACAACCCCAAATCGTTCATAAGAGACTGCAACGTGTCCAATTTTCATTGGCCAACTGAAAAATGGAAAAGGGAAAAAAAAAATTTTGTTTATCTCTTTCTCTCTTTCTCTCCCGATCAACTTCTCTCTTTCTCTCCCGTTCAAAGTCTCGATCTCAGAAAGGAAAATCTGCAGATCAAAGTCTCTCTTTCTCCCGATCAAAGTCTCGATTTGAATCGGCAGAGATCTTATCAGCGGAGGCAACTTTAGCGGTGGCGATTTGAAGAAGTAGGCGATTTCAATCGGAAGAGATTGGATGAATTCGATTGAGAAGGTAAATTTATCAGGGCATTAGTATTATTAGGGTTATTGAGTTTGGTTGCTTGAAATTAGGGTTGTTTGATGTTTGTTCTAGAAATTAGGGTTCTTGGTTTGTTCTTCAAAAATTAGGGTTCTTTGATCCGATTTGTAATGTTTGTGTTTAGTTTATGGTGGGTTGGTTGTAGTATTATCTGATTGATAAGTGATGGTTTAAAGGGATTAGGGTTCTTGAGAACCATGTGATCCGATTTGTAATGTTTGTGTTTAGTTTATGGTGGGTTTGTGTTTCTTAACCGATTGATAAGTGATGGTTTAAAGGAATTGTACTTTGCTTTATCTCACTTCTTTCCAAGTAAATCAAGGAATAGATTCCTTAAAATTTTACGAGTTGGTATTTGAAATTAATAGAAGGTGTTTCAAATCACAAGTTGCTGGATAGTGTTTTGCGTTTTGATGACTTGAAATAGCCTGCAAGTTATGTGTGAACTTATATAAACCAGTTATTGATCCATGATGAAAGTGTCTCACAAGATATAGCAGGCGATATCTTTTTGTTTTGGATTAACATTAATCATGTTGTCTGTTGCAAGTATTCACACTTGTAGATACAAGTGACGTGTATTAAACTCTTTTGGTATATGAAATTGTCTGCAGATGCGTGTAAAGTATATATGTCTATATTTTGCGTGTGTAAATGTAATCTTATGCAAATCAGTAACACATTTTATCTTTCTTGTTCTTGTCGTTGTATATCTGACAAGGCAAAATTACAGAAAATGAAGCAGGTGAAGAGAGGAGCAGAGCAGGCAGTGAAGTTTTGTCAAAGAAGAATCTGGAGAAAGCATACAGAGAGTGGCTTCTGCCTCTTCGAACTGTTGTGAGCTGCACCATCGCTGAGAACGTTAAGGAGGATCACGGTCACGAATCTTCATTTGACAGTGTATGCCTTCTGAACCCAATTGAATCGTTTCTATATAGATGCATCGAGCTCGTGGAAGAAAAGTTGACGAGTCATGTGTAAAAAACTAATCGTGAGCACCACAATCCTGCTTATGTGTTAACGTTGGGTGTTTACAAAAATTTCTGCCTGATGTTTTATTGACATTTCCCTGTAACTTTGGTTATTCCAAACTCAGTCGTGGCACTTTGATAGATCAAATCATATCTATAACAAAAGTTTTTATTGTCACACAAAACCATCTGAAACTTTTGATATTGAAATCTTACCGAACCATCAATAAAAATCTTAAAAATCTTTCAATAGTTTTCTTTGAAATAATCCACCAAAGTTTTGAAATCTATCAAAATATTTTAAAACCGTTGTCTAAGATAACCGTCCTTGGTGAGCACGCTTTGTTTGACAATAAAAACTCAGTTTACTGAAGCGAATCAGGATCACCACTTCACCAGCAGATAAACAAAATGTCTCTGTTTCTCTCGAGACTCAGTTTACTGAAGCGAATCAAGATGATTTGATTGAGAATATTTAGGCAAAATTTGGAGCAAATCAGTATTAAAATTAATCATTCTTTCTATTTATAAATTGCACTTCTGTTGTAATATGTATTAATATTTTAATTATGTTTTGTATGTTTGAAAATTAATTAAAATGCATTATTTTCTAATTTTATAAAATCTTAAATGTTTACATATTTATACCACTTTTATTCTAATTCAAATTTTAAAATTTAAAAAAATTATATTTTCAAAAATAAAAGACCCAAATTAAGAACCTACCAATAAATGAGAAAATTTTATCTAAGAGATCATGGGTTCTTATATTTAAAAAAATACACAATTAATTCATATTAAATTTAACAACCCCCTAACTAAGAGTCTACCGATAAACTTGGTCTAAGTAGTGAGTTATGTAAACACGTCAGTAACCATTATATATACCCAAAATAGTCCTCCCACCCATGATCCAAATTCCAAAGCTTCCTTCCATGTGAATTTATGTTATATTATATATAGACGAGATACGTATAAACTCCTACAACCATTCAACACGACACCAAAACATCACTTCAAGATCTCTAGCTCATTTCACATAATATTAGCTTTCTTTAGTTTCTGAGAACTCCTCATTTTCTTTACGACCAAACTCAAACATGGGTAGTGATCATCATCCTCCTCGTAAGCTCCATGTTATGTTCTTCCCTTTCATGGCTCATGGCCATATGATACCAACTGTAGACATGGCTAAGCTTTTCTCTAGCAGAGGAGCCAAATCCACAATCCTTACCACACCTCTCAACGCCAAGATCCTCCAAAAACCAATCGACGCTTTCAAGAACCTGAATCCGGGTCTCGAAATCGACATCCAGATCTTCGACTTCCCTTGCGTGCAGCTCGGGTTACCAGAAGGATGCGAAAACGCTGATTTCTTCACCTCAGACAACAATGTTGATAAACAAGATATGACCTTAAAATTCTTTATGTCGACAAGGTTTTTCAAAGACCAGCTTGAGAAGCTCCTCGAGACAACGAGACCGGATTGTCTTGTCGCCGACATGTTCTTCCCCTGGGCTACAGAACCTGCTGAGAAGTTCAATGTGCCAAGACTTGTGTTCCACGGCACAGGCTACTTCTCTTTATGCTCTGATTATTGCATCAGAGTGCATAACCCACAAAACACAGTAGCTTCGAGTAGTGAGCCTTTTGTGATCCCAGATCTCCCGGGGAACACTGTGATCACTAATGACCAGATCGGAGACCGTCATGGAGAAAGCGAGATGGGGATAGTTTTTATGGCTGAGGTTAGGGAATCGGAAGTGAAGAGCTCAGGAGTTGTTGTGAATAGTTTTTATGAGCTTGAACATTACAAAAGTTTTGTACAAAAGAGATCTTGGCATATCGGTCCACTCTCTGTTTACAGCAGAGGATTTGAGGAGAAGGCTGGGAGAGGAAAGAAAGCGAGCATTGATGAGGTTGAATAACGGGATGGGCTCCGCAGGTGCTGATACTTGACCACCAAGCAACCGGTGGGTTTGTGACTCATTGCGGCTGGAACTCGCTTCTTGAAGGAGTGGCTGCAGGGCTACCGATGGTGACATGGCCGGTTGGAGCAGAACAGTTCTACAACGAGAAATTGGTTACGCAAGTGCTCAGAACAGGAGTTAGCGTGGGAGCGAAAAAGCATGTTAGGAGTACTGGAGATTTCATAAGCAGAGAGAAAGTGGATAAAGCGGTGAGGGAGGTGTTGGCTGGGGAAGAGGCAGAGGAGAGGCGGGGACGAGCAAAGAAGCTGGCGAAGATGGCTAAAGCTGCCGTGGAAGAAGGAGGGTCTTCTTTCAACGATCTAAACAGTTTCATAGAAGAGTTTAGCTCATAATCAGCAAAGAAAAATAGCTTCATTGAAGAGCCTTATACTATAAGGCTTAACCCAAATGTTGAATAACTAACTTTTATAGTTTTATACTTTTATTCCATCAAAGGCTCCTACGGCTAGAGAAACAGAGTGGAAACGTCAACGTTACATCTTGAATAGAACAAACATGTAATGTATTGGTAAATTGGCCAATAAATTAGTCAAGATTTTTTACATTTTTTTTTTTTATTTTCTTTTGTGGCGATAAATCCTGCATACAAACTTCAGTGGATAATTTGTTACATTTAAGTTAGTTATTTATTAATTGAAAAATATCACTTATTTGATAGAATATTTATGTACCCCGAGAAAAATAACATTTAAATAATTTTTGGTTTGAAGTTAAGTTAGAGTTTAAATAATTTGTTAGTGTTTTTTTTCTTCAAAAGATATATATAGATAGAATTTAATTGTTAAATCACAATTACCCAAAAGTTAAGATAAAAACAGAAAAGATTTTACAAAATCTAAACCAAGATTTTGCTAACGCCGAACGGAACGTTCCCACTCACTTTGAATTGGTTAATTACTATCTTAACCGAAGAAAATAATAAAAAGGAAAAATTGAGGAGAAAAAAAAAATGGGGAAAATATTAATCGAGTGTTCAAAAATTAAGATAATGTATAAATTTAAGAGAAATGTATAAGGTTATTTGAAATAAAATATATAAGAAAAATTATTATGAACATCACATAGACAAAACAAAATAGTGTAAAATAATAATAAAATTTTTGAGAAGGGTATTTGTAATAAAAACAATTATAATAGTAGTGGTAGATTGTAGAATTTTAATTAAAATTTTAAAAGAATTCTATTTTTGGATAAATAGATATATTTCAAAGTTAGAATAATCTTATGAGTTTGTAGATTTAAGAGAATCAAATAAAATAACACTATATAGAAACATAGTAGACTATACATATTTTAGAGCAAAAAACTTATATATGTAAACTTAATTTTTTTTTTTTTTGTCAAACAGGTAAGATAAAATGTAATATTTGATGTTATAATATGATGTTTATGGATAGAATTGAGTCCAATAATGAGATTTATTACTAGAAAGCAAAATTTATGTGTAGTACAACATTGTCAAAGAAACTTCGCGATAAAGAGTGAGTATATTCTCAAAGATTTTTTAACGTCTACGTTAATAAGTAATGATCACTCAACCGATTTTTTAAAACAAAGAGTATTGAAAGATGAAAAAAAAAAAAAAAAAAAAAAAAGATAATGATATATCTTCATAATCAATACATTATAAGTAAGATAATAGAATGTGAAAAGAGAGTAGATGAAAGAGATGACGAGTGCATACTAAAAAATACTGTAAAAAATAATTAATAATAAAAATATTAAAAGAAATAGATAAATTACATATCACTTAATAAAATAAATTTGATATTTATATAAATTTATATTTTTAATATTGAATATTTATAATTCGTATTAATAATAAAAAAAACTTATAGTCTTGCGCATGTTATAAATCTAATAAGAATAATAATAATAATCAAATATAATGTGATTCACAAGCTTTGAATTTAGGCCAGGTCAACCCAAAATTAAATTTATATGGGCCGAATCAAAGCCTCAAAATATGAGCCTTGTGGACACAGTTTTCTTTGCGTGTTTTCTGGTCAATTCATTCGTCTACGTAGCTTACAAATGAAAATATGTATGTACGTATTATGCGATGATTTAAAAATCACTAGGCGCTAGTTGGACGGTGGACGAGGGCCTAGCGATTAGTTGATTAATGGGGGATTATACGGGAACTAGTTGTAGAGTATTTTAAATATTTTTATAATAAATATTAACATTACTCGTTTTAGTGGTTATATATTTTCTTTGGGAGTGAATTAGTAGAACTCGGCCCAGCACAGTCGGTACATAACCTGTTAGTAAGGGACGGGTTCGATTCCAAGACTCCATTATTTTTCCCTTTTTCGACATTTTATTAATAAAGGGCAAAAATGTCATTTCCAGATCATCTTCTTCCCACGATTTTTTTTTGTTAACCTGCAACCCTAGTTATGGCCGCCAGTGACTTAATAACTTGTTTTTCATCGATTTTTTCTCCAGTTCAACCGTTTTTGATGACCAAATATTAGATCCAACATCTATCATCCTATTTTCAGCAAAAAAAAAATTGATTTTTTTTTTTTCCAATTTGCCGATTTTATAACCGATTATAGGAAAATCCCGGCGGGAGCGATTAAACGGCGGCCGCGTTTTAAAACAGGGGTATTATGTAATAAGGCCAAACACAAATGTTGAATAACAAACTTTTATTTTGTGAAAAGGCTCCCACGGCCAGAGAAACAGAGTTAAAAGAAACGCCACTAACGTAACGTTTACATATGAATTAGACATTTACATATGAATTAGACATACATTATTTTTTAGCATAAATAAATATCAAACGACAATAGACACGAAAACGAACATTTTCAATAAGATAATAGTATTATTAGTCGAGAGACTAACATTATTATTATTTAGCATTAACCAAACCAGTTTCTGATACTCCAATAACCCAATAGACGACCACCAACTCATGTTACTTCGGTTATATATTTAAGGAGTAATCATACTTAGTCATCAATCGGCTCAAGTAAACATATCCGAATTCTTTTGAGTAGATAAGAGACGCCCAACTCTTTGAGGTGCAGATGCATACCGCCAAGGTTTTCAATGGCACACGTGACAGTATCTCTATTTGTATCTCTATAGGAAGTGCTTCGAAACTTGTCTCCACAAGCATTTCTCCATTTTCGTTTTGAACGTTCTCCATTTTTCTCTCTTCTTCTCTTGAATGATAATTAAAATGTGTTTGGTGATGAAAATACAAATGTATGTGATGTATTTATAAGGCTTTGTTACCAACGTTGTGTGAGAGGGTGACCTTAGTTTAACTTGTTGATTAAGCTTAACTTTTAGTTTAACGGGAAATATCAATAACACACGTTAAAGACTTACTAAAATTAATTATCAGCCAATTAGAATATAAATTATTGGAAACCAAGCATGATTTTTACAGAGTTTCTTTCATCCTACACGGTTTTAGTAGTTAAGTTCTTTGAATACAATTGAATCGCACGTCAAAACATTTAAAAAAATGAGGTTTTCACTTTAATTTGTTTTGTACACAATTGCAAGAAAAAAATGTTGTCACAACTCAAAACTTACTCATTTTAATGACTAAATTAACAAGATATGTTTTGGTGTTAAGCATGACTTGAAAGGTTTTTTTTTTTTTTTCATTGTACATATCTCTACTCATCAATCCACAAAATCAGTGTAAAATACAGAAAACACGTTTTAACCTTTTAAAAGGTTTTCAAATTTTCACTTTAATCCTTGGTACACACGATTGTAAAAAAGCGAGATTAAAATTCATTCATTTTCAATCCGGCTACTCGTTGAGGAATGCATGTTAGGATTTAAAACTGAATAAAATGATGCAATGTTATTATTATTACTAAGAAATCAATTCGCCCGGATAATTGTGAAATTTTGAAAAATTTAACATTATTGATAATTTGTTATTTATTTTTCTTCATTATTTTGAATAGTTTTTACGAGCTTGAACCGGATTACGCCCATTTTTACAAAAGCTTTGTACGAAGATGGCTAAAGCTGCCGTGGAACTAGGAGGGTCTTCTTTCAACGATCTAAACACTTTCATAGAAGAGTTTAGCTCGTAATCAGCAAAGACAGATTTGAATAGCTTCATTGAAGAGCTCATCAGTGAGAGATTGAAGAGTAGTTAGACTCTGCTTGGTCTACAATAAAATATATGTATCAAATACCATTTGTCTTCAGTTGTGACACGTCTGAGAAATGTTACTCCTAAAGTTAAAAAAATTCGCTTCTGAAAGCCAAATATTGACATATATATATCAATGGAATAAATAGATTTTGCAATGAACTATGTAAGATCCAAGGAATCTACTCCATCACTGCCCTAGCTATGTAGAGTTCTCGGCTTCCCGTTTAATCTGCAGTGCAGCCCTTACAACGTTCCCCTTGTAAGGATACCAATCTTGTTGGGCGGAAAAAAAAACAAAAAAAGCAATGTGTTTAGAAACTGAAAAGACCAAAACCAAATCAAACTGCAGAAAGAAGACAAAAAGACTAAATGAGATTCTCACAAGTTTTCCATTTGCATCCACAACTGGTAATCTCGGGAACTTTGTTTCCAGAAGCAACCTGGAGACCAAAAGATCTTGTAAGAAACGTTGCTTATAATGCCACTAGTTATATCGGATAAAAACTCGTTCCTTCTAAGCTTCTACCAATTTACCTGGCTGCATCTTCTAAATTGGTAGAATCACGAACAAACGAGAGGAGAAGGTGTCATCAAATCTCCAACGACTTTTCCATATGTCTTACTTATCAGTTTCTGGAGTTGATTGAATGTCTGGCGAAAAGAGAATTCAAAGTATCATAAGTAAACTTCATTCCCAGGAGTTTGATGCAAATGAGAGAAACACAAGTCCTCAAAGAAAGCAAACCATAAAAGGATAAGGAGAAACATACTTTCCAGGTACTTTTCGTCTGACCAGCCTCCCTACTAACGTAGCCACCTGTTCACTGTCAGCTAAAGCTTCTTTGGTTTCGAAACCAGTTTCCAATCCCACAAATCAACAGACGGGATCTCAGGCAGAGTCTTCTCAGGGGATCCGATGACTTGACCATATTGTGCTAGCCATCTTTCTTCCTCGCTTGAAGGAGCATCTAGAAATGAAACTATGAGCATCAAAGCTAAGAATATGAGCTGAAGAAAAACATTTTTGAAGTAAAGATTCCCTTATAAGTGCATCTTCCACCCTGATCCAAAGGAAAGAAAAAAGTTTCATAAGCCATATGATGAAGAAACATATATATGATGAAAAAGTTTCATAAGCAATAAAACCTTACCATGATGAAGGTCGTTGAGGATGTTCAGGTTCCTGGTCATTTGAGTACCCTGTTGGCTCTTACGAGCAAAGAAAGTGTCTATCAGTTATCTATTAATCTATTTATAGATGCTATGCAATATTTCACCAAAATCCTACATGTAATCTCACCTGAAGGAGTTTCTCCAGGATTACTCAGTGAAACTTTATACTCACTTTCTACATTCTCAGCCTGAGGAAGAGCATACTTTCTGCTTGAGTCATCTTCGGATAGATCACAAGTGACAATATCTCCAGGATTAGAAGGGTTCGCACCAGACTCTTCATATTCCAAGGGAACATAGTCGCCATTCTCATGCTTGTAGTAACGACCATCCTTGCTACAATAATACCAGCCAGCATTTGGATCATGATAAAACCCACTACTGCAATCCACAAAACATGAAGTTAGCACCCAAAACCAATACAGTTGTCAAAAACATACGGGATGTGCACTGGAGAGGTGTTAGTTTAATGAAATCAAGTAGGATCAAGCATCAATCTCAATAAAGGATCAGCCTTTTTCATTGTAAAATTATGAAAGATCCAAGCTTTTTAACACAAGGACATCATCAGACCTAAACAGCGAGCTAAAGAAATTAGGCAAATAAAATAAAATAAAATCCAAAGAGTCGAGAGAAATTTGGAAAGAGACGTAGCCTGTGATGGATGTATAGCTGTGTATCGTTGTCCCAAACGTAGGAGTCTTCTTCGTTGGGTTCCTGCTGCAACTCTTTATCGTCGTCGGACATGAGAATTAACTTTGCAGGAATCTCAACGACACAACCAACGAAAAGATTGATAAAACCAAAAGCCCTGGACCTGGAGGACAATCAAAAGATCACTACTTTGACGATGATTTTGTAATCCGCTCGTCAAATTTGGTTTCAGAAACTTTCTGTTTAAAAGAGGAACGAGAATAGTTCGGTGGTGGTGAGCCAAACCGATGAGTAAACCCATGTTTCCGTTCCCGATCCAATTAACGGTTTATCGTTAAAAACCGGAGGGTTCCGGTTTAGGTTTATTTGTGGACCGCCATTTTATTCGATTTTACTAACTATCGTTAAAAACCGGAGGGACCGGTTTAGCTTCAGAATAGCTAGACCACCAGTATTAGACCATAGTTGTTATTAATGTGGCAAATGTGATATTCTTTGAGCTTTGAATTTGACTAATCATCACATCCGTTTATTTCCTTAACTTTTGGAACTAAATGAATAGATTTTCTAAACATACAATATTAGTCTTTTCAACCAAACATCAAAGCTTTTGAATTTCAACCTATGAGGTAAATTAAATTACATAATACTAGAAAATCCAAGAAGAGTTCTCAAACATACCTCTCGATGAGCTATTCTCAGAGTAGCTGCTAGATCTTTATCTTAGATTTCAGATGTTTGAACATCCATTATCATATTTTTATCCCTTATGCAGGTATCCGATAGCATAAGCGCTGTCGATGATGCATTAGCAACCAATATGGTTGGATCATGTCTTCCAACAGAGAAAGCGTGATTGCATTACTTCAGAGCCGAGCAGTTATTTAACTCTTTTCTTGATAGTTGTGTTCTAAGTAAATCATTTATGGAAAAATTTATGTTGGAAAATCATAGTCAACTCGTAGTCAAATTTGTGCGTAACATGTCCAGTATACTAATGCAATCAGTGCATAACACCTTTAAATACAAACATATACATTATGATATGAAATTGCAATATAATTAGTTTCAAATGTGAGATTATATTTCTCATACAAACCTATGTCTTTCCACGTGAGAGAACAACATATTAATGTAGCCACTTCAAATAATCAACCTCACATACTATTGATCTTACTTTTTCAAGATTTCGTTTGTTGGATCTGTATCTTTACCAACATTATTACATCAATAAACACCTATCACAAAGAGAAGTATAATATGATAATCAATTTACACATTTAAACATATTAAAATAATCAATACTTACTTCTTGATGAGCAAACTTGATAATGATTAATAAATTAATCACGGAGATATTTAGTGATGAAATTGTTATGAAGGTTGAAGTATGTTTTTGTTGTTGTTAATGTTTGTTTGTTAGATAATATTATTAATATTTATATACATGTATATATTGATTATAAGTATAACGTGTTATTTGTCATATGCTAACCATTATTGGCAAATTCAACCGCTTTGATGATATCAAACATCTCTTATGCTGGATCAAATAGAGGAGAGGTTAAAATTGGAAGGATTGATGAAAATCTTTTTAATAAATCAAACCTATGAGGTAAATTAAATTACTCAATGTCATAAATTATTAATTTTTGTTCATATTAATAAATTCAAAATATTATTTTTGCAGCTACAAGCAAGTGATACTAATTTCCTATATGCATGTACAACTACAAAAACTCTAATGATTGATTTACAAGGATGAAATTTCAAGAATTGATTTGAGGCAAACCGATGAGATAACCATCTCTCCGTTCCGAATCCAATTACGGTTTATCGTTGTAAAATCAAAGGGCCACTAAAGTCGCTGAGAAGTTTGGAGTGCCGAGACTTGTGTTCCACGGAACAGGCTGTTTCTCTATATGTGCTTCTCATTGTATAAGGCTTCACAAGCCTTACGAGAATGTAGCGTCGAGCTCTGAGCTCTTTGTGATTCCTGATCTTCCAGGAGATATTGTGATTTCAGAGGAATAGGTCATAGAAAGAAGAAGAGTCAGTAATGGGGAAGTTTATGAAGGAAATAAGAGAATCAGAGAGAGAAAGCTTTGGTGCGTTGGTGAACAGCTTCTATGAGCTTGAACCGGCTTACTCCGATTTCTTAAAGAGCTTTGTGGCCAAAAGAGCGTGGCTTATCGGTCCTCTTTCTTTAGGCAATAGAAAGCTCGAGGAGAAAGCAGAAGAGGCAAAAAGGCAAGCATTGATGAGCATGAATGTTTGAAATGGCTCGATTCCAAGAAATGTGATTCAGTAGTTTACTTGTCCTTTGGAACCATGTCACGCTTCAATAACGAGCAGCTGATAGAGATTGCAGCGGGGTTGGAAATGTCGGGACATGATTTTGTTTGGGTGGTTAACAAAAATGGGAGCCAAGGTACCATATACATCTCTTCTCTCTTGGTATTGTTTGCAGCTTAATCCTCTGTTTTTGTTGTTTCATACTCTTTTGCATTAATATGTGAATAGGTGAGAAGGAAGAGTGGTTGCCAGAGGGATTCGAAGAGAAGACGAAAGGAAAAGGATTGATCATCCGCGGGTGGGCGCCACAAGTGCTGATACTAGACCACCAAGCACTTGGTGGATTTGTGACTCATTGCGGATGGAACTCACTTCTAGAAGGCGTAGCAGCGGGACTGCCAATGGTGACATGGCCCGTAGGAGCCGAGCAGTTCTACAACGAGAAATTGGTGACACAAGTGTTGAAAACAGGAGTAAGTGTAGGAGTGAAGAAGTTGATGCAAGTCGTTGGAGACTTCATTAGCAGAGAGAAAGTGGAGAGAGCAGTAAAGGAAGTGATGGTTGGAGAAGAGAGGAGAAAATGTGCAAAAGAGTTGGCAAAAATGGCTAAAAACGCGGTGAAAGAAGGAGGATCTTCTGATATTGAGTTGAATAGGTTGATGGAAGAGCTTAAGTTGGTTAAATTGCAAAAAGGTAAGGAAAAATAAAATAAAAAGCTGAATGTATTGTATTGAAAGTTAAGGAACAATGTTTTTGTAATTCTGTTGGTTTGAGTTACATAAAATTCAGTACAAACTAAAATTGTAGTTGTTCATTGAAGTTTACGAAGTTGGTACCATTGGTAAACGAATGTGAAGTTAGGTTCTGGGCATGAGGACACAAACCCAACAATAGTTCCATTTTCTAGTTCTGTTCGTTCTGTTATGACAAAGAACAATAGAACCGCAAGGACACCACTTAGATTTGGTGGAACCTAGATTTGGTACACACCACACCAACATCAATTTCTAACTTTTCTTTTTGAAATTAAAACAAAGAGAAATATTAATTACATGCATTTTATTTTGATTAGCATCAAACTATCTGTAACAAATAAGTTTTGCATTACCAACCCCAATAGTAATTTTTTTTTTTCATTGGATTCTGCAGTTCGTTTTATACTGGTCAAACATCATGGGAGATAGTTATGGTTACATTTTAAAGAATAAATATGTGAGAATTACAAAATATGATTATTTCAGTTTTTATTTTAGTATGATTATTTAATTAGAGAGTTACAAAATATGTGATAGAATATGAAATTTACTAAAATATGTGAGAAGGTTCACCAAAAATACATTTATTAGTTGTTTTAAGTATTTTTTTTTAGTTAATATAGCTATAATTAAATAAATGATAGGAATTTCAACCAAATCAAATTAATATGAGAGTTACAAGATATGTGATATAAAATGTGAGAAGGATGATAAATAAATACATTTATCCTTCTTTCAAATATAAATAGTTACTATAACTAATAATTTATGATAGGACATATACTTTAGTTATTTCTTTCTAAATATTTATAAATTATATATATTAAATATGTATAAATTGTATATATTTAAACATGCTTTAGTTTGTTTTAATTAGAATCAAATTGCAAAATAATGTAATAATCATATCATTTAAATTATTTCTATTAAAAATAAAGAAATAAAGAGAAAATCGTTATTTTGGACAATATGCTACTCACATTAAAGAATAAATTGAATATCTTATAATGTTTAATATCAAATTATATTTTGTAATAAGCATAAATATAAATAAGATAATGTATGTCATATAAATTCTATTGAAAAAAATACACTAAAAATATTAAGAAGAAAATGACACATGTCTCAAAAAGAGAACCTTATTTTATTATATAAGATTATCAAACCACAATAATCTATAGTGAGTGATTATCATAATCTTAGTCAATTAGTTTCACTTTTTGTCCATACAACAAAAAAAAGTTCAAAATAATTACTTCTCAAAAGTGATTTACAAGTTACAGAGATTTTGGTTCCAAAGGACCTAGAAAACTGATCCTAAATAGTGACGTATGTAAACACGTCAGAAACTCAGAACTCATTATATATACCCAAAATAGTCCCACCCATGATCTAGTGCTTCCTCCCGTATGGATTTTATGCTACTGTATATGGATAAAACTCCTACAACCATTCAACACGACACCAAAACATCACTTTGAATTGGTTAATTACTATCTTAACCGAAGAAAATAATAAAAAGGAAAAATTGAGGAGAAAAAAAAAAAAAATGGGGGAAAATATTAATCGAGTGTTCAAAAATTAAGATAATGTATAAATTTAAGAGAAATGTATAAGGTTATTTGAAATAAAATATATAAGAAAAATTATTATGAACATCACATAGACAAAACAAAATAGTGTAAAATAATAATAAAATTTTTGAGAAGGGTATTTGTAATAAAAACAATTATAATAGTAGTGGTAGATTGTAGAATTTTAATTAAAATTTTAAAAGAATTCTATTTTTGGATAAATAGATATATTTCAAAGTTAGAATAATCTTATGAGTTTGTAGATTTAAGAGAATCAAATAAAATAACACTATATAGAAACATAGTAGACTATACATATTTTAGAGCAAAAACTTATATATGTAAACTTAATTTTTTTTTTTTTGTCAAACAGGTAAGATAAAATGTAATATTTGATGTTATAATATGATGTTTATGGATAGAATTGAGTCCAATAATGAGATTTATTACTAGAAAGCAAAATTTATGTGTAGTACAACATTGTCAAAGAAACTTCGCGATAAAGAGTGAGTATATTCTCAAAGATTTTTTAACGTCTACGTTAATAAGTAATGATCACTCAACCGATTTTTTAAAACAAAGAGTATTGAAAGATGAAAAAAAAAAAAAAAAAAAAGATAATGATATATCTTCATAATCAATACATTATAAGTAAGATAATAGAATGTGAAAAGAGAGTAGATGAAAGAGATGACGAGTGCATACTAAAAATACTGTAAAAAATAATTAATAATAAAAATATTAAAAGAAATAGATAAATTACATATCACTTAATAAAATAAATTTGATATTTATATAAATTTATATTTTTAATATTGAATATTTATAATTCGTATTAATAATAAAAAAACTTATAGTCTTGCGCATGTTATAAATCTAATAAGAATAATAATAATAATCAAATATAATGTGATTCACAAGCTTTGAATTTAGGCCAGGTCAACCCAAAATTAAATTTATATGGGCCGAATCAAAGCCTCAAAATATGAGCCTTGTGGACACAGTTTTCTTTGCGTGTTTTCTGGTCAATTCATTCGTCTACGTAGCTTACAAATGAAAATATGTATGTACGTATTATGCGATGATTTAAAAATCACTAGGCGCTAGTTGGACGGTGGACGAGGGCCTAGCGATTAGTTGATTAATGGGGGATTATACGGGAACTAGTTGTAGAGTATTTTAAATATTTTTTTATAATAAATATTAACATTACTCGTTTTAGTGGTTATATATTTTCTTTGGGAGTGAATTAGTAGAACTCGGCCCAGCACAGTCGGTACATAACCTGTTAGTAAGGGACGGGTTCGATTCCAACAGACTCCATTATTTTTCCCTTTTTCGACATTTTATTAATAAAGGGCAAAAATGTCATTTCAGATCATCTTCTTCCCACGATTTTTTTGTTAACCTGCAACCCTAGTTATGGCCGCCAGTGACTTAATAACTTGTTTTTCATCGATTTTTTCTCCAGTTCAACCGTTTTTGATGACCAAATATTAGATCCAACATCTATCATCCTATTTTCAGCAAAAAAAAAATTGATTTTTTTTTCCAATTTGCCGATTTTATAACCGATTATAGGAAAATCCCGGGAGCGATTAAACGGCGGCGCGTTTTAAAACAGGGGTATTATGTAATAAGGCCAAACACAAATGTTGAATAACAAACTTTTATTTTGTGAAAAGGCTCCCACGGCCAGAGAAACAGAGTTAAAAGAAACGCCACTAACGTAACGTTTACATATGAATTAGACATTTACATATGAATTAGACATACATTATTTTTTTAGCATAAATAAATATCAAACGACAATAGACACGAAAACGAACATTTTCAATAAGATAATAGTATTATTAGTCGAGAGACTAACATTATTATTATTTAGCATTAACCAAACCAGTTTCTGATACTCCAATAACCCAATAGACGACCACCAACTCATGTTACTTCGGTTATATATTTAAGGAGTAATCATACTTAGTCATCAATCGGCTCAAGTAAACATATCCGAATTCTTTTGAGTAGATAAGAGACGCCCAACTCTTTGAGGTGCAGATGCATACCGCCAAGGTTTTCAATGGCACACGTGACAGTATCTCTATTTGTATCTCTATAGGAAGTGCTTCGAAACTTGTCTCCACAAGCATTTCTCCATTTTCGTTTTGAACGTTCTCCATTTTTCTCTCTTCTTCTCTTGAATGATAATTAAAATGTGTTTGGTGATGAAAAATACAAATGTATGTGATGTATTTATAAGGCTTTGTTACCAACGTTGTGTGAGAGGGTGACCTTAGTTTAACTTGTTGATTAAGCTTAACTTTTAGTTTAACGGGAAATATCAATAACACACGTTAAAGACTTACTAAAATTAATTATCAGCCAATTAGAATATAAATTATTGGAAACCAAGCATGATTTTTACAGAGTTTCTTTCATCCTACACGGTTTTAGTAGTTAAGTTCTTTGAATACAATTGAATCGCACGTCAAAACATTTAAAAAAAAAATGAGGTTTTCACTTTAATTTGTTTTGTACACAATTGCAAGAAAAAAAAAATGTTGTCACAACTCAAAACTTACTCATTTTAATGACTAAATTAACAAGATATGTTTTGGTGTTAAGCATGACTTGAAAGGTTTTTTTTTTTTTTTTTTCATTGTACATATCTCTACTCATCAATCCACAAAATCAGTGTAAAATACAGAAAACACGTTTTAACCTTTTAAAAGGTTTTCAAATTTTCACTTTAATCCTTGGTACACACGATTGTAAAAAAGCGAGATTAAAATTCATTCATTTTCAATCCGGCTACTCGTTGAGGAATGCATGTTAGGATTTAAAACTGAATAAAATGATGCAATGTTATTATTATTACTAAGAAATCAATTCGCCCGGATAATTGTGAAATTTTGAAAAATTTAACATTATTGATAATTTGTTATTTATTTTTCTTCATTATTTTGAATAGTTTTTACGAGCTTGAACCGGATTACGCCCATTTTTACAAAAGCTTTGTACGAAGATGGCTAAAGCTGCCGTGGAACTAGGAGGGTCTTCTTTCAACGATCTAAACACTTTCATAGAAGAGTTTAGCTCGTAATCAGCAAAGACAGATTTGAATAGCTTCATTGAAGAGCTCATCAGTGAGAGATTGAAGAGTAGTTAGACTCTGCTTGGTCTACAATAAAATATATGTATCAAATACCATTTGTCTTCAGTTGTGACACGTCTGAGAAATGTTACTCCTAAAGTTAAAAAAATTCGCTTCTGAAAGCCAAATATTGACATATATATATCAATGGAATAAATAGATTTTGCAATGAACTATGTAAGATCCAAGGAATCTACTCCATCACTGCCCTAGCTATGTAGAGTTCTCGGCTTCCCGTTTAATCTGCAGTGCAGCCCTTACAACGTTCCCCTTGTAAGGATACCAATCTTGTTGGGCGGAAAAAAAAACAAAAAAGCAATGTGTTTAGAAACTGAAAAGACCAAAACCAAATCAAACTGCAGAAAGAAGACAAAAAGACTAAATGAGATTCTCACAAGTTTTCCATTTGCATCCACAACTGGTAATCTCGGGAACTTTGTTTCCAGAAGCAACCTGGAGACCAAAAGATCTTGTAAGAAACGTTGCTTATAATGCCACTAGTTATATCGGATAAAAACTCGTTCCTTCTAAGCTTCTACCAATTTACCTGGCTGCATCTTCTAAATTGGTAGAATCACGAACAAACGAGAGGAGAAGGTGTCATCAAATCTCCAACGACTTTTCCATATGTCTTACTTATCAGTTTCTGGAGTTGATTGAATGTCTGGCGAAAAGAGAATTCAAAGTATCATAAGTAAACTTCATTCCCAGGAGTTTGATGCAAATGAGAGAAACACAAGTCCTCAAAGAAAGCAAACCATAAAAGGATAAGGAGAAACATACTTTCCAGGTACTTTTCGTCTGACCAGCCTCCCTACTAACGTAGCCACCTGTTCACTGTCAGCTAAAGCTTCTTTGGTTTCCGAAACCAGTTTCCAATCCCACAAATCAACAGACGGGATCTCAGGCAGAGTCTTCTCAGGGGATCCGATGACTTGACCATATTGTGCTAGCCATCTTTCTTCCTCGCTTGAAGGAGCATCTAGAAATGAAACTATGAGCATCAAAGCTAAGAATATGAGCTGAAGAAAAAACATTTTTGAAGTAAAGATTCCCTTATAAGTGCATCTTCCACCCTGATCCAAAGGAAAGAAAAAAAGTTTCATAAGCCATATGATGAAGAAACATATATATGATGAAAAAAGTTTCATAAGCAATAAAACCTTACCATGATGAAGGTCGTTGAGGATGTTCAGGTTCCTGGTCATTTGAGTACCCTGTTGGCTCTTACGAGCAAAGAAAGTGTCTATCAGTTATCTATTAATCTATTTATAGATGCTATGCAATATTTCACCAAAATCCTACATGTAATCTCACCTGAAGGAGTTTCTCCAGGATTACTCAGTGAAACTTTATACTCACTTTCTACATTCTCAGCCTGAGGAAGAGCATACTTTCTGCTTGAGTCATCTTCGGATAGATCACAAGTGACAATATCTCCAGGATTAGAAGGGTTCGCACCAGACTCTTCATATTCCAAGGGAACATAGTCGCCATTCTCATGCTTGTAGTAACGACCATCCTTGCTACAATAATACCAGCCAGCATTTGGATCATGATAAAACCCACTACTGCAATCCACAAAACATGAAGTTAGCACCCAAAAACCAATACAGTTGTCAAAAACATACGGGATGTGCACTGGAGAGGTGTTAGTTTAATGAAATCAAGTAGGATCAAGCATCAATCTCAATAAAGGATCAGCCTTTTTCATTGTAAAATTATGAAAGATCCAAGCTTTTTAACACAAGGACATCATCAGACCTAAACAGCGAGCTAAAGAAATTAGGCAAATAAAATAAAATAAAATCCAAAGAGTCGAGAGAAATTTGGAAAGAGACGTAGCCTGTGATGGATGTATAGCTGTGTATCGTTGTCCCAAACGTAGGAGTCTTCTTCGTTGGGTTCCTGCTGCAACTCTTTATCGTCGTCGGACATGAGAATTAACTTTGCAGGAATCTCAACGACACAACCAACGAAAAGATTGATAAAACCAAAAGCCCTGGACCTGGAGGACAATCAAAAGATCACTACTTTGACGATGATTTTGTAATCCGCTCGTCAAATTTGGTTTCAGAAACTTTCTGTTTAAAAGAGGAACGAGAATAGTTCGGTGGTGGTGAGCCAAACCGATGAGTAAACCCATGTTTCCGTTCCCGATCCAATTAACGGTTTATCGTTAAAAACCGGAGGGTTCCGGTTTAGGTTTATTTGTGGACCGCCATTTTATTCGATTTTACTAACTATCGTTAAAAACCGGAGGGACCGGTTTAGCTTCAGAATAGCTAGACCACCAGTATTAGACCATAGTTGTTATTAATGTGGCAAATGTGATATTCTTTGAGCTTTGAATTTGACTAATCATCACATCCGTTTATTTCCTTAACTTTTGGAACTAAATGAATAGATTTTCTAAACATACAATATTAGTCTTTTCAACCAAACATCAAAGCTTTTGAATTTCAACCTATGAGGTAAATTAAATTACATAATACTAGAAAATCCAAGAAGAGTTCTCAAACATACCTCTCGATGAGCTATTCTCAGAGTAGCTGCTAGATCTTTATCTTAGATTTCAGATGTTTGAACATCCATTATCATATTTTTATCCCTTATGCAGGTATCCGATAGCATAAGCGCTGTCGATGATGCATTAGCAACCAATATGGTTGGATCATGTCTTCCAACAGAGAAAGCGTGATTGCATTACTTCAGAGCCGAGCAGTTATTTAACTCTTTTCTTGATAGTTGTGTTCTAAGTAAATCATTTATGGAAAAATTTATGTTGGAAAATCATAGTCAACTCGTAGTCAAATTTGTGCAGAACATGTCCAGTATACTAATGCAATCAGTGCATAACACCTTTAAATACAAACATATACATTATGATATGAAATTGCAATATAATTAGTTTCAAATGTGAGATTATATTTCTCATACAAACCTATGTCTTTCCACGTGAGAGAACAACATATTAATGTAGCCACTTCAAATAATCAACCTCACATACTATTGATCTTACTTTTTCAAGATTTCGTTTGTTGGATCTGTATCTTTACCAACATTATTACATCAATAAACACCTATCACAAAGAGAAGTATAATATGATAATCAATTTACACATTTAAACATATTAAAATAATCAATACTTACTTCTTGATGAGCAAACTTGATAATGATTAATAAATTAATCACGGAGATATTTAGTGATGAAATTGTTATGAAGGTTGAAGTATGTTTTTGTTGTTGTTAATGTTTGTTTGTTAGATAATATTATTAATATTTATATACATGTATATATTGATTATAAGTATAACGTGTTATTTGTCATATGCTAACCATTATTGGCAAATTCAACCGCTTTGATGATATCAAACATCTCTTATGCTGGATCAAATAGAGGAGAGGTTAAAATTGGAAGGATTGATGAAAATCTTTTTAATAAATCAAACCTATGAGGTAAATTAAATTACTCAATGTCATAAATTATTAATTTTTGTTCATATTAATAAATTCAAAATATTATTTTTGCAGCTACAAGCAAGTGATACTAATTTCCTATATGCATGTACAACTACAAAAACTCTAATGATTGATTTACAAGGATGAAATTTCAAGAATTGATTTGAGGCAAACCGATGAGATAACCATCTCTCCGTTCCGAATCCAATTACGGTTTATCGTTGTAAAATCAAAGGGCCACTAAAGTCGCTGAGAAGTTTGGAGTGCCGAGACTTGTGTTCCACGGAACAGGCTGTTTCTCTATATGTGCTTCTCATTGTATAAGGCTTCACAAGCCTTACGAGAATGTAGCGTCGAGCTCTGAGCTCTTTGTGATTCCTGATCTTCCAGGAGATATTGTGATTTCAGAGGAATAGGTCATAGAGAAAGAAGAAGAGTCAGTAATGGGGAAGTTTATGAAGGAAATAAGAGAATCAGAGAGAGAAAGCTTTGGTGCGTTGGTGAACAGCTTCTATGAGCTTGAACCGGCTTACTCCGATTTCTTAAAGAGCTTTGTGGCCAAAAGAGCGTGGCTTATCGGTCCTCTTTCTTTAGGCAATAGAAAGCTCGAGGAGAAAGCAGGAAGAGGCAAAAAGGCAAGCATTGATGAGCATGAATGTTTGAAATGGCTCGATTCCAAGAAATGTGATTCAGTAGTTTACTTGTCCTTTGGAACCATGTCACGCTTCAATAACGAGCAGCTGATAGAGATTGCAGCGGGGTTGGAAATGTCAGGACATGATTTTGTTTGGGTGGTTAACAAAAATGGGAGCCAAGGTACCATATACATCTCTTCTCTCTTGGTATTGTTTGCAGCTTAATCCTCTGTTTTTGTTGTTTCATACTCTTTTGCATTAATATGTGAATAGGTGAGAAGGAAGAGTGGTTGCCAGAGGGATTCGAAGAGAAGACGAAAGGAAAAGGATTGATCATCCGCGGGTGGGCGCCACAAGTGCTGATACTAGACCACCAAGCACTTGGTGGATTTGTGACTCATTGCGGATGGAACTCACTTCTAGAAGGCGTAGCAGCGGGACTGCCAATGGTGACATGGCCCGTAGGAGCCGAGCAGTTCTACAACGAGAAATTGGTGACACAAGTGTTGAAAACAGGAGTAAGTGTAGGAGTGAAGAAGTTGATGCAAGTCGTTGGAGACTTCATTAGCAGAGAGAAAGTGGAGAGAGCAGTAAAGGAAGTGATGGTTGGAGAAGAGAGGAGAAAATGTGCAAAAGAGTTGGCAAAAATGGCTAAAAACGCGGTGAAAGAAGGAGGATCTTCTGATATTGAGTTGAATAGGTTGATGGAAGAGCTTAAGTTGGTTAAATTGCAAAAAGGTAAGGAAAAATAAAATAAAAAGCTGAATGTATTGTATTGAAAGTTAAGGAACAATGTTTTTGTAATTCTGTTGGTTTGAGTTACATAAAATTCAGTACAAACTAAAATTGTAGTTGTTCATTGAAGTTTACGAAGTTGGTACCATTGGTAAACGAATGTGAAGTTAGGTTCTTGAGGCATGAGGACACAAACCCAACAATAGTTCCATTTTCTAGTTCTGTTCGTTCTGTTATGACAAAGAACAATAGAACCGCAAGGACACCACTTAGATTTGGTGGAACCTAGATTTGGTACACACCACACCAACATCAATTTCTAACTTTTCTTTTTGAAATTAAAACAAAGAGAAATATTAATTACATGCATTTTATTTTGATTAGCATCAAACTATCTGTAACAAATAAGTTTTGCATTACCAACCCCAATAGTAATTTTTTTTTCATTGGATTCTGCAGTTCGTTTTATACTGGTCAAACATCATGGGAGATAGTTATGGTTACATTTTAAAGAATAAATATGTGAGAATTACAAAATATGATTATTTCAGTTTTTATTTTAGTATGATTATTTAATTAGAGAGTTACAAAATATGTGATAGAATATGAAATTTACTAAAATATGTGAGAAGGTTCACCAAAAATACATTTATTAGTTGTTTTAAGTATTTTTTTAGTTAATATAGCTATAATTAAATAAATGATAGGAATTTCAACCAAATCAAATTAATATGAGAGTTACAAGATATGTGATATAAAATGTGAGAAGGATGATAAATAAATACATTTATCCTTCTTTCAAATATAAATAGTTACTATAACTAATAATTTATGATAGGACATATACTTTAGTTATTTCTTTCTAAATATTTATAAATTATATATATTAAATATGTATAAATTGTATATATTTAAACATGCTTTAGTTTGTTTTAATTAGAATCAAATTGCAAAATAATGTAATAATCATATCATTTAAATTATTTCTATTAAAAATAAAGAAATAAAGAGAAAATCGTTATTTTGGACAATATGCTACTCACATTAAAGAATAAATTGAATATCTTATAATGTTTAATATCAAATTATATTTTGTAATAAGCATAAATATAAATAAGATAATGTATGTCATATAAATTCTATTGAAAAAATACACTAAAAATATTAAGAAGAAAATGACACATGTCTCAAAAAAGAGAACCTTATTTTATTATATAAGATTATCAAACCACAATAATCTATAGTGAGTGATTATCATAATCTTAGTCAATTAGTTTCACTTTTGTCCATACAACAAAAAAAGTTCAAAATAATTACTTCTCAAAAGTGATTTACAAGTTACAGAGATTTTGGTTCCAAAGGACCTAGAAAACTGATCCTAAATAGTGACGTATGTAAACACGTCAGAAACTCAGAACTCATTATATATACCCAAAATAGTCCCACCCATGATCTAGTGCTTCCTCCCGTATGGATTTTATGCTACTGTATATGGATAAAACTCCTACAACCATTCAACACGACACCAAAACATCACTTTGAATTGGTTAATTACTATCTTAACCGAAGAAAATAATAAAAAGGAAAAATTGAGGAGAAAAAAAAAAAAAAATGGGGGAAAATATTAATCGAGTGTTCAAAAATTAAGATAATGTATAAATTTAAGAGAAATGTATAAGGTTATTTGAAATAAAATATATAAGAGAAAAATTATTATGAACATCACATAGACAAAACAAAATAGTGTAAAATAATAATAAAATTTTTGAGAAGGGTATTTGTAATAAAAACAATTATAATAGTAGTGGTAGATTGTAGAATTTTAATTAAAATTTTAAAAGAATTCTATTTTTGGATAAATAGATATATTTCAAAGTTAGAATAATCTTATGAGTTTGTAGATTTAAGAGAATCAAATAAAATAACACTATATAGAAACATAGTAGACTATACATATTTTAGAGCAAAAAAACTTATATATGTAAACTTAATTTTTTTTTTTTTTGTCAAACAGGTAAGATAAAATGTAATATTTGATGTTATAATATGATGTTTATGGATAGAATTGAGTCCAATAATGAGATTTATTACTAGAAAGCAAAATTTATGTGTAGTACAACATTGTCAAAGAAACTTCGCGATAAAGAGTGAGTATATTCTCAAAGATTTTTTAACGTCTACGTTAATAAGTAATGATCACTCAACCGATTTTTTAAAACAAAGAGTATTGAAAGATGAAAAAAAAAAAAAAAAAAAAGATAATGATATATCTTCATAATCAATACATTATAAGTAAGATAATAGAATGTGAAAAGAGAGTAGATGAAAGAGATGACGAGTGCATACTAAAAATACTGTAAAAAATAATTAATAATAAAAATATTAAAAGAAATAGATAAATTACATATCACTTAATAAAATAAATTTGATATTTATATAAATTTATATTTTTAATATTGAATATTTATAATTCGTATTAATAATAAAAAAACTTATAGTCTTGCGCATGTTATAAATCTAATAAGAATAATAATAATAATCAAATATAATGTGATTCACAAGCTTTGAATTTAGGCCAGGTCAACCCAAAATTAAATTTATATGGGCCGAATCAAAGCCTCAAAATATGAGCCTTGTGGACACAGTTTTCTTTGCGTGTTTTCTGGTCAATTCATTCGTCTACGTAGCTTACAAATGAAAATATGTATGTACGTATTATGCGATGATTTAAAAATCACTAGGCGCTAGTTGGACGGTGGACGAGGGCCTAGCGATTAGTTGATTAATGGGGGATTATACGGGAACTAGTTGTAGAGTATTTTAAATATTTTTATAATAAATATTAACATTACTCGTTTTAGTGGTTATATATTTTCTTTGGGAGTGAATTAGTAGAACTCGGCCCAGCACAGTCGGTACATAACCTGTTAGTAAGGGACGGGTTCGATTCCAACAGACTCCATTATTTTTCCCTTTTTCGACATTTTATTAATAAAGGGCAAAAATGTCATTTCCGATCATCTTCTTCCCACGATTTTTTTGTTAACCCGCAACCCTAGTTATGGCCGCAGTGACTTAATAACTTGTTTTTCATCGATTTTTCTCCAGTTCAACCGTTTTTGATGACCAAATATTAGATCCAACATCTATCATCCTATTTTCAGCAAAAAAAAATTGATTTTTTTTTCCAATTTGCCGATTTTATAACCGATTATAGGAAAATCCCGGCGGAGCGATTAAACGGCGGCGCGTTTTAAAACAGGGGTATTATGTAATAAGGCCAAACACAAATGTTGAATAACAAACTTTTATTTTGTGAAAAGGCTCCCACGGCCAGAGAAACAGAGTTAAAAGAAACGCCACTAACGTAACGTTTACATATGAATTAGACATTTACATATGAATTAGACATACATTATTTTTAGCATAAATAAATATCAAACGACAATAGACACGAAAACGAACATTTTCAATAAGATAATAGTATTATTAGTCGAGAGACTAACATTATTATTATTTAGCATTAACCAAACCAGTTTCTGATACTCCAATAACCCAATAGACGACCACCAACTCATGTTACTTCGGTTATATATTTAAGGAGTAATCATACTTAGTCATCAATCGGCTCAAGTAAACATATCCGAATTCTTTTGAGTAGATAAGAGACGCCCAACTCTTTGAGGTGCAGATGCATACCGCCAAGGTTTTCAATGGCACACGTGACAGTATCTCTATTTGTATCTCTATAGGAAGTGCTTCGAAACTTGTCTCCACAAGCATTTCTCCATTTTCGTTTTGAACGTTCTCCATTTTCTCTCTTCTTCTCTTGAATGATAATTAAAATGTGTTTGGTGATGAAAAATACAAATGTATGTGATGTATTTATAAGGCTTTGTTACCAACGTTGTGTGAGAGGGTGACCTTAGTTTAACTTGTTGATTAAGCTTAACTTTTAGTTTAACGGGAAATATCAATAACACACGTTAAAGACTTACTAAAATTAATTATCAGCCAATTAGAATATAAATTATTGGAAACCAAGCATGATTTTTACAGAGTTTCTTTCATCCTACACGGTTTTAGTAGTTAAGTTCTTTGAATACAATTGAATCGCACGTCAAAACATTTAAAAAAAAAATGAGGTTTTCACTTTAATTTGTTTTGTACACAATTGCAAGAAAAAAAAAATGTTGTCACAACTCAAAACTTACTCATTTTAATGACTAAATTAACAAGATATGTTTTGGTGTTAAGCATGACTTGAAAGGTTTTTTTTTTTTTTTTTTTCATTGTACATATCTCTACTCATCAATCCACAAAATCAGTGTAAAATACAGAAAACACGTTTTAACCTTTTAAAAGGTTTTCAAATTTTCACTTTAATCCTTGGTACACACGATTGTAAAAAAGCGAGATTAAAATTCATTCATTTTCAATCCGGCTACTCGTTGAGGAATGCATGTTAGGATTTAAAACTGAATAAAATGATGCAATGTTATTATTATTACTAAGAAATCAATTCGCCGGATAATTGTGAAATTTTGAAAAATTTAACATTATTGATAATTTGTTATTTATTTTTCTTCATTATTTTGAATAGTTTTTACGAGCTTGAACCGGATTACGCCCATTTTTACAAAAGCTTTGTACGAAGATGGCTAAAGCTGCCGTGGAACTAGGAGGGTCTTCTTTCAACGATCTAAACACTTTCATAGAAGAGTTTAGCTCGTAATCAGCAAAGACAGATTTGAATAGCTTCATTGAAGAGCTCATCAGTGAGAGATTGAAGAGTAGTTAGACTCTGCTTGGTCTACAATAAAATATATGTATCAAATACCATTTGTCTTCAGTTGTGACACGTCTGAGAAATGTTACTCCTAAAGTTAAAAAAATTCGCTTCTGAAAGCCAAATATTGACATATATATATCAATGGAATAAATAGATTTTGCAATGAACTATGTAAGATCCAAGGAATCTACTCCATCACTGCCCTAGCTATGTAGAGTTCTCGGCTTCCCGTTTAATCTGCAGTGCAGCCCTTACAACGTTCCCCTTGTAAGGATACCAATCTTGTTGGGCGGAAAAAAAAACAAAAAAAGCAATGTGTTTAGAAACTGAAAAGACCAAAACCAAATCAAACTGCAGAAAGAAGACAAAAAGACTAAATGAGATTCTCACAAGTTTTCCATTTGCATCCACAACTGGTAATCTCGGGAACTTTGTTTCCAGAAGCAACCTGGAGACCAAAAGATCTTGTAAGAAACGTTGCTTATAATGCCACTAGTTATATCGGATAAAAACTCGTTCCTTCTAAGCTTCTACCAATTTACCTGGCTGCATCTTCTAAATTGGTAGAATCACGAACAAACGAGAGGAGAAGGTGTCATCAAATCTCCAACGACTTTTCCATATGTCTTACTTATCAGTTTCTGGAGTTGATTGAATGTCTGGCGAAAAGAGAATTCAAAGTATCATAAGTAAACTTCATTCCCAGGAGTTTGATGCAAATGAGAGAAACACAAGTCCTCAAAGAAAGCAAACCATAAAAGGATAAGGAGAAACATACTTTCCAGGTACTTTTCGTCTGACCAGCCTCCCTACTAACGTAGCCACCTGTTCACTGTCAGCTAAAGCTTCTTTGGTTTCGAAACCAGTTTCCAATCCCACAAATCAACAGACGGGATCTCAGGCAGAGTCTTCTCAGGGGATCCGATGACTTGACCATATTGTGCTAGCCATCTTTCTTCCTCGCTTGAAGGAGCATCTAGAAATGAAACTATGAGCATCAAAGCTAAGAATATGAGCTGAAGAAAAACATTTTTGAAGTAAAGATTCCCTTATAAGTGCATCTTCCACCCTGATCCAAAGGAAAGAAAAAAAGTTTCATAAGCCATATGATGAAGAAACATATATATGATGAAAAAGTTTCATAAGCAATAAAACCTTACCATGATGAAGGTCGTTGAGGATGTTCAGGTTCCTGGTCATTTGAGTACCCTGTTGGCTCTTACGAGCAAAGAAAGTGTCTATCAGTTATCTATTAATCTATTTATAGATGCTATGCAATATTTCACCAAAATCCTACATGTAATCTCACCTGAAGGAGTTTCTCCAGGATTACTCAGTGAAACTTTATACTCACTTTCTACATTCTCAGCCTGAGGAAGAGCATACTTTCTGCTTGAGTCATCTTCGGATAGATCACAAGTGACAATATCTCCAGGATTAGAAGGGTTCGCACCAGACTCTTCATATTCCAAGGGAACATAGTCGCCATTCTCATGCTTGTAGTAACGACCATCCTTGCTACAATAATACCAGCCAGCATTTGGATCATGATAAAACCCACTACTGCAATCCACAAAACATGAAGTTAGCACCCAAAAACCAATACAGTTGTCAAAAACATACGGGATGTGCACTGGAGAGGTGTTAGTTTAATGAAATCAAGTAGGATCAAGCATCAATCTCAATAAAGGATCAGCCTTTTCATTGTAAAATTATGAAAGATCCAAGCTTTTTAACACAAGGACATCATCAGACCTAAACAGCGAGCTAAAGAAATTAGGCAAATAAAATAAAATAAAATCCAAAGAGTCGAGAGAAATTTGGAAAGAGACGTAGCCTGTGATGGATGTATAGCTGTGTATCGTTGTCCCAAACGTAGGAGTCTTCTTCGTTGGGTTCCTGCTGCAACTCTTTATCGTCGTCGGACATGAGAATTAACTTTGCAGGAATCTCAACGACACAACCAACGAAAAGATTGATAAAACCAAAAAGCCCTGGACCTGGAGGACAATCAAAAAGATCACTACTTTGACGATGATTTTGTAATCCGCTCGTCAAATTTGGTTTCAGAAACTTTCTGTTTAAAAGAGGAACGAGAATAGTTCGGTGGTGGTGAGCCAAACCGATGAGTAAACCCATGTTTCCGTTCCCGATCCAATTAACGGTTTATCGTTAAAAACCGGAGGGTTCCGGTTTAGGTTTATTTGTGGACCGCCATTTTATTCGATTTTACTAACTATCGTTAAAAACCGGAGGGACCGGTTTAGCTTCAGAATAGCTAGACCACCAGTATTAGACCATAGTTGTTATTAATGTGGCAAATGTGATATTCTTTGAGCTTTGAATTTGACTAATCATCACATCCGTTTATTTCCTTAACTTTTGGAACTAAATGAATAGATTTTCTAAACATACAATATTAGTCTTTTCAACCAAACATCAAAGCTTTTGAATTTCAACCTATGAGGTAAATTAAATTACATAATACTAGAAAATCCAAGAAGAGTTCTCAAACATACCTCTCGATGAGCTATTCTCAGAGTAGCTGCTAGATCTTTATCTTAGATTTCAGATGTTTGAACATCCATTATCATATTTTTATCCCTTATGCAGGTATCCGATAGCATAAGCGCTGTCGATGATGCATTAGCAACCAATATGGTTGGATCATGTCTTCCAACAGAGAAAGCGTGATTGCATTACTTCAGAGCCGAGCAGTTATTTAACTCTTTTCTTGATAGTTGTGTTCTAAGTAAATCATTTATGGAAAAATTTATGTTGGAAAATCATAGTCAACTCGTAGTCAAATTTGTGCGTAACATGTCCAGTATACTAATGCAATCAGTGCATAACACCTTTAAATACAAACATATACATTATGATATGAAATTGCAATATAATTAGTTTCAAATGTGAGATTATATTTCTCATACAAACCTATGTCTTTCCACGTGAGAGAACAACATATTAATGTAGCCACTTCAAATAATCAACCTCACATACTATTGATCTTACTTTTTCAAGATTTCGTTTGTTGGATCTGTATCTTTACCAACATTATTACATCAATAAACACCTATCACAAAGAGAAGTATAATATGATAATCAATTTACACATTTAAACATATTAAAATAATCAATACTTACTTCTTGATGAGCAAACTTGATAATGATTAATAAATTAATCACGGAGATATTTAGTGATGAAATTGTTATGAAGGTTGAAGTATGTTTTTGTTGTTGTTAATGTTTGTTTGTTAGATAATATTATTAATATTTATATACATGTATATATTGATTATAAGTATAACGTGTTATTTGTCATATGCTAACCATTATTGGCAAATTCAACCGCTTTGATGATATCAAACATCTCTTATGCTGGATCAAATAGAGGAGAGGTTAAAATTGGAAGGATTGATGAAAATCTTTTAATAAATCAAACCTATGAGGTAAATTAAATTACTCAATGTCATAAATTATTAATTTTTGTTCATATTAATAAATTCAAAATATTATTTTGCAGCTACAAGCAAGTGATACTAATTTCCTATATGCATGTACAACTACAAAAACTCTAATGATTGATTTACAAGGATGAAATTTCAAGAATTGATTTGAGGCAAACCGATGAGATAACCATCTCTCCGTTCCGAATCCAATTACGGTTTATCGTTGTAAAATCAAAGGGCCACTAAAGTCGCTGAGAAGTTTGGAGTGCCGAGACTTGTGTTCCACGGAACAGGCTGTTTCTCTATATGTGCTTCTCATTGTATAAGGCTTCACAAGCCTTACGAGAATGTAGCGTCGAGCTCTGAGCTCTTTGTGATTCCTGATCTTCCAGAGATATTGTGATTTCAGAGGAATAGGTCATAGAGAAGAAGAAGAGTCAGTAATGGGGAAGTTTATGAAGGAAATAAGAGAATCAGAGAGAAAGCTTTGGTGCGTTGGTGAACAGCTTCTATGAGCTTGAACCGGCTTACTCCGATTTCTTAAAGAGCTTTGTGGCCAAAAGAGCGTGGCTTATCGGTCCTCTTTCTTTAGGCAATAGAAAGCTCGAGGAGAAAGCGAGGAAGAGGCAAAAGGCAAGCATTGATGAGCATGAATGTTTGAAATGGCTCGATTCCAAGAAATGTGATTCAGTAGTTTACTTGTCCTTTGGAACCATGTCACGCTTCAATAACGAGCAGCTGATAGAGATTGCAGCGGGGTTGGAAATGTCAGGACATGATTTTGTTTGGGTGGTTAACAAAAATGGGAGCCAAGGTACCATATACATCTCTTCTCTCTTGGTATTGTTTGCAGCTTAATCTCTGTTTTTGTTGTTTCATACTCTTTTGCATTAATATGTGAATAGGTGAGAAGGAAGAGTGGTTGCGGAGGGATTCGAAGAGAAGACGAAAGGAAAAGGATTGATCATCCGCGGGTGGGCGCCACAAGTGCTGATACTAGACCACCAAGCACTTGGTGGATTTGTGACTCATTGCGGATGGAACTCACTTCTAGAAGGCGTAGCAGCGGGACTGCCAATGGTGACATGGCCCGTAGGAGCCGAGCAGTTCTACAACGAGAAATTGGTGACACAAGTGTTGAAAACAGGAGTAAGTGTAGGAGTGAAGAAGTTGATGCAAGTCGTTGGAGACTTCATTAGCAGAGAGAAAGTGGAGAGAGCAGTAAAGGAAGTGATGGTTGGAGAAGAGAGGAGAAAATGTGCAAAGAGTTGGCAAAAATGGCTAAAAACGCGGTGAAAGAAGGAGGATCTTCGATATTGAGTTGAATAGGTTGATGGAAGAGCTTAAGTTGGTTAAATTGCAAAAAGGTAAGGAAAAATAAAATAAAAAGCTGAATGTATTGTATTGAAAGTTAAGGAACAATGTTTTTGTAATTCTGTTGGTTTGAGTTACATAAAATTCAGTACAAACTAAAATTGTAGTTGTTCATTGAAGTTTACGAAGTTGGTACCATTGGTAAACGAATGTGAAGTTAGGTTCTTGAGGCATGAGGACACAAACCCAACAATAGTTCCATTTTCTAGTTCTGTTCGTTCACTGTTATGACAAAGAACAATAGAACCGCAAGGACACCACTTAGATTTGGTGGAACCTAGATTTGGTACACACCACACCAACATCAATTTCTAACTTTTCTTTTGAAATTAAAACAAAGAGAAATATTAATTACATGCATTTTATTTTGATTAGCATCAAACTATCTGTAACAAATAAGTTTTGCATTACCAACCCCAATAGTAATTTTTTTTCATTGGATTCTGCAGTTCGTTTTATACTGGTCAAACATCATGGGAGATAGTTATGGTTACATTTTAAAGAATAAATATGTGAGAATTACAAAATATGATTATTTCAGTTTTTATTTTAGTATGATTATTTAATTAGAGAGTTACAAAATATGTGATAGAATATGAAATTTACTAAAATATGTGAGAAGGTTCACCAAAAATACATTTATTAGTTGTTTTAAGTATTTTTTTTTAGTTAATATAGCTATAATTAAATAAATGATAGGAATTTCAACCAAATCAAATTAATATGAGAGTTACAAGATATGTGATATAAAATGTGAGAAGGATGATAAATAAATACATTTATCCTTCTTTCAAATATAAATAGTTACTATAACTAATAATTTATGATAGGACATATACTTTAGTTATTTCTTTCTAAATATTTATAAATTATATATATTAAATATGTATAAATTGTATATATTTAAACATGCTTTAGTTTGTTTTAATTAGAATCAAATTGCAAAATAATGTAATAATCATATCATTTAAATTATTTCTATTAAAAATAAAGAAATAAAGAGAAAATCGTTATTTTGGACAATATGCTACTCACATTAAAGAATAAATTGAATATCTTATAATGTTTAATATCAAATTATATTTTGTAATAAGCATAAATATAAATAAGATAATGTATGTCATATAAATTCTATTGAAAAAATACACTAAAAATATTAAGAAGAAAATGACACATGTCTCAAAAAAGAGAACCTTATTTTATTATATAAGATTATCAAACCACAATAATCTATAGTGAGTGATTATCATAATCTTAGTCAATTAGTTTCACTTTTGTCCATACAACAAAAAAAGTTCAAAATAATTACTTCTCAAAAGTGATTTACAAGTTACAGAGATTTTGGTTCCAAAGGACCTAGAAAACTGATCCTAAATAGTGACGTATGTAAACACGTCAGAAACTCAGAACTCATTATATATACCCAAAATAGTCCCACCCATGATCTAGTGCTTCCTCCCGTATGGATTTTATGCTACTGTATATGGATAAAACTCCTACAACCATTCAACACGACACCAAAACATCACTTTGAATTGGTTAATTACTATCTTAACCGAAGAAAATAATAAAAAGGAAAAATTGAGGAGAAAAAAAAAAAAATGGGGAAAATATTAATCGAGTGTTCAAAAATTAAGATAATGTATAAATTTAAGAGAAATGTATAAGGTTATTTGAAATAAAATATATAAGAGAAAATTATTATGAACATCACATAGACAAAACAAAATAGTGTAAAATAATAATAAAATTTTTGAGAAGGGTATTTGTAATAAAAACAATTATAATAGTAGTGGTAGATTGTAGAATTTTAATTAAAATTTTAAAAGAATTCTATTTTTGGATAAATAGATATATTTCAAAGTTAGAATAATCTTATGAGTTTGTAGATTTAAGAGAATCAAATAAAATAACACTATATAGAAACATAGTAGACTATACATATTTTAGAGCAAAAAACTTATATATGTAAACTTAATTTTTTTTTTTTTTCAAACAGGTAAGATAAAATGTAATATTTGATGTTATAATATGATGTTTATGGATAGAATTGAGTCCAATAATGAGATTTATTACTAGAAAGCAAAATTTATGTGTAGTACAACATTGTCAAAGAAACTTCGCGATAAAGAGTGAGTATATTCTCAAAGATTTTTTAACGTCTACGTTAATAAGTAATGATCACTCAACCGATTTTTTAAAACAAAGAGTATTGAAAGATGAAAAAAAAAAAAAAAGATAATGATATATCTTCATAATCAATACATTATAAGTAAGATAATAGAATGTGAAAAGAGAGTAGATGAAAGAGATGACGAGTGCATACTAAAAATACTGTAAAAAATAATTAATAATAAAAATATTAAAAGAAATAGATAAATTACATATCACTTAATAAAATAAATTTGATATTTATATAAATTTATATTTTTAATATTGAATATTTATAATTCGTATTAATAATAAAAAAAACTTATAGTCTTGCGCATGTTATAAATCTAATAAGAATAATAATAATAATCAAATATAATGTGATTCACAAGCTTTGAATTTAGGCCAGGTCAACCCAAAATTAAATTTATATGGGCCGAATCAAAGCCTCAAAATATGAGCCTTGTGGACACAGTTTTCTTTGCGTGTTTTCTGGTCAATTCATTCGTCTACGTAGCTTACAAATGAAAATAGGCCTGGGCACTAATACCCGTTACCCGTATTCGACCCGTTACTCGGCTCGTACCCGTCCCGAAAAAAAGGGTACCCGCAGCTTTAGGGTCGAGTAAAGGGTATTATAATTATATTACCCGTGAGTAAGGGACGAGTATAGGGTATTAGTTTAGTTTTCAATACCCGTCCCGTTACCCGGCTCTTTACCCGTTTTGCTACCCGACCCGTAAATACCCGTTAATATTTTGTATTATTATTATTTATTATTAATTTATAGAGTTAGAGTTAAAACATAAGTTCAACTTAGCCTAACTGAATTAATATATTATTTTTATTTTCAAAATTCGTAATTTTATGGAACTATATATTGCATAAATTTATGTATTTTTCATTTTTTGGATTTCAAAAGATAAAATTATTATTGCGATTATTAACATTTTTTTATCGGGTACTCGTTTTCCGGGTAATAATAAAGGGTCGGGACGAGTAAAAGGTCAACTATTTTTTACCGGGTACCCGTTTCTCCGGGTACCCGTTATTTAAGGGTCGAGTATGAGTAAATTTTTTCTGTTACCCGTTAGGGTCGGGACGAGTAAAGGGTCGGAGAAAATTCAAGGGTACCCGTCCCGTGCCCAGCCCTAAATGAAAATATGTATGTACGTATTATGCGATGATTTAAAAATCACTAGGCGCTAGTTGGACGGTGGACGAGGGCCTAGCGATTAGTTGATTAATGGGGGATTATACGGGAACTAGTTGTAGAGTATTTTAAATATTTTTTTATAATAAATATTAACATTACTCGTTTTAGTGGTTATATATTTTCTTTGGGAGTGAATTAGTAGAACTCGGCCCAGCACAGTCGGTACATAACCTGTTAGTAAGGGACGGGTTCGATTCCAACAGACTCCATTATTTTTCCCTTTTTCGACATTTTATTAATAAAGGGCAAAAATGTCATTTCCAGATCATCTTCTTCCCACGATTTTTTTTTGTTAACCTGCAACCCTAGTTATGGCCGCCAGTGACTTAATAACTTGTTTTTCATCGATTTTTTCTCCAGTTCAACCGTTTTTGATGACCAAATATTAGATCCAACATCTATCATCCTATTTTCAGCAAAAAAAAAATTGATTTTTTTTTTTTCCAATTTGCCGATTTTATAACCGATTATAGGAAAATCCGGGAGAAGCGATTAAACGGCGGCCGCGTTTTAAAACAGGGTATTATGTAATAAGGCCAAACACAAATGTTGAATAACAAACTTTTATTTTGTGAAAAGGCTCCCACGGCCAGAGAAACAGAGTTAAAAGAAACGCCACTAACGTAACGTTTACATATGAATTAGACATTTACATATGAATTAGACATACATTATTTTTTTTAGCATAAATAAATATCAAACGACAATAGACACGAAAACGAACATTTTCAATAAGATAATAGTATTATTAGTCGAGAGACTAACATTATTATTATTTAGCATTAACCAAACCAGTTTCTGATACTCCAATAACCCAATAGACGACCACCAACTCATGTTACTTCGGTTATATATTTAAGGAGTAATCATACTTAGTCATCAATCGGCTCAAGTAAACATATCCGAATTCTTTTGAGTAGATAAGAGACGCCCAACTCTTTGAGGTGCAGATGCATACCGCCAAGGTTTTCAATGGCACACGTGACAGTATCTCTATTTGTATCTCTATAGGAAGTGCTTCGAAACTTGTCTCCACAAGCATTTCTCCATTTTCGTTTTGAACGTTCTCCATTTTTCTCTCTTCTTCTCTTGAATGATAATTAAAATGTGTTTGGTGATGAAAAATACAAATGTATGTGATGTATTTATAAGGCTTTGTTACCAACGTTGTGTGAGAGGGTGACCTTAGTTTAACTTGTTGATTAAGCTTAACTTTAGTTTAACGGGAAATATCAATAACACACGTTAAAGACTTACTAAAATTAATTATCAGCCAATTAGAATATAAATTATTGGAAACCAAGCATGATTTTTACAGAGTTTCTTTCATCCTACACGGTTTTAGTAGTTAAGTTCTTTGAATACAATTGAATCGCACGTCAAAACATTTAAAAAAAAATGAGGTTTTCACTTTAATTTGTTTTGTACACAATTGCAAGAAAAAAATGTTGTCACAACTCAAAACTTACTCATTTTAATGACTAAATTAACAAGATATGTTTTGGTGTTAAGCATGACTTGAAAGGTTTTTTTTTTTTTTTTTCATTGTACATATCTCTACTCATCAATCCACAAAATCAGTGTAAAATACAGAAAACACGTTTTAACCTTTTAAAAGGTTTTCAAATTTTCACTTTAATCCTTGGTACACACGATTGTAAAAAAGCGAGATTAAAATTCATTCATTTTCAATCCGGCTACTCGTTGAGGAATGCATGTTAGGATTTAAAACTGAATAAAATGATGCAATGTTATTATTATTACTAAGAAATCAATTCGCCCGGATAATTGTGAAATTTTGAAAAATTTAACATTATTGATAATTTGTTATTTATTTTTCTTCATTATTGGCCTGGCTACTTCTCTTTATGCTCTGAATATTGCATCAGAGTGCATAACCGTTATGGAGAAAGCGAGATGGGGAAGTCTATGGCTGAGGTTAGGGAATCAGAAGGGAAGAGCTCAGGAGTTGTTTTGAATAGTTTTTACGAGCTTGAACCGGATTACGCCCATTTTTACAAAAGCTTTGTACGAAGATGGCTAAAGCCGCCGTGGAACTAGGAGGGTCTTCTTTCAACGATCTAAACAGTTTCATAGAAGAGTTTAGCTCGTAATCAGCAAAGACAGATTTGAATAGCTTCATTGAAGAGCTCATCAGTGAGAGATTGAAGAGTAGTTAGACTCTGCTTGGTCTACAATAAAATATATGTATCAAATACCATTTGTCTTCAGTTGTGACACGTCTGAGAAATGTTACTCCTAAAGTTAAAAAAATTAGCTTCTGAAAGCCAAATATTGACATATATATATCAATGGAATAAAACTTCACTCCCAGGAGTTTGATGTAAATGAGAGAAACACTAGTCCTAAAACAAAACAAAACCATAAACGGATAAGGAGATACATACTTTCCAGGTACTGTCGACATCAGGGAACAATTTTGCATCACTTTGACTGCGGCCTAATGCAAAAGACAAAAGGTTAAGTTGTATTATACAAAACCATGAAAACGTTCTGGACAATAGAACTAAACATAAAAACTATATGTGTCAACAAAACTAAGATCCACCAGATATGCAGAAGTGAAATAGAACAACTCAGACAGAAAAGGACGTGCGTCAGGTTTCATCATGACAAAAAATATGGCAATCTTAATAGCCTTATAGTTCAAAAGAGTGTAAACAGAATAAATCACCAGGCTTTGGCTTTATGGCAACAAATCTCTGATTCAACTACAAAAGTGTAGTACAGCGAAGCAGAGCTTAAAAAAACTACTAAAATGTAAGGTTTTTTTTTTTTTGTTTTGTTGGAAAAGTCCTAAGAAAGAAAAAAGAGTGCTAACCTAAAGAATAAGGTATACGACACCAAGCAAGAGAGAAAATGCTCACCTAAAGAGAAAGGGAGCAGCCGGTTGCAATGCCAGATGAATTAATAATATACAGACCTCGAAATCCCGAGAAGCTTGAAGACGGAACAGTCTTATCAAACTGCGGAACTGGAGCAGAGGATGCTAATGCGCCAATTGCAATATGCGGATACTTTAGCCTGACGAACCACGCTGCAAGCACTGCCTTAGTAAATAGAGAGTACAACAGATGAGAGAGAGAGAGAGTATTGGAGTGTAGTAATAAGAAGTGACCAATTGACTGGAATTTTGTAAGCTTACTTCCACCATAAGTAAGAACCACCAAACATGATGACAGGAGATGCTTATAGATTCTGCTTCAAGCTTCTTATCAAGATTGCGTAATCCAGCGTTCAGGTATCTCATTTTCTTGGCTGACCTGGGCGGCTAGACTCTCCATAGAATCTATGCTGCAAATATATATAAAAACGAGACAAAACAGCGAAGCATTAGTGTTAATAAGTTAGATACGAGGTGCAATTTGCGATTTTGCAAAAACTTTTACTTCAATAAAAATAAGAAGAGCCTGGAACTTGGGAGTTGGGAGCATTGTCGAACAGTGGAAGCAAACCATTAAATTAGACAAAGAGAGGTACCTTCTGGTGGAAACTACAGTGGTCTAGATTCTGAGGGAAATAACGAGTCTGAAAGGTGAAAGGGTATAACTCTGCCTTTGACTTGGAGATCTTCATGTTTTGTCTCAAGGACAAAAAAGATGGTTCCAGGAGGATACTTTGCTTCTGCAACAACAGTTAAGAAGGTACACTAAATTCCCGGGATGCACTCTAGGAAAAGCACATGGCTCTAAGCAAGATTATTACCAAACTCAATTAGTCTGAAACAAGAAGAGTAACAGAGGCTAAGCTCTTAGCCAGCAACAATAATAACTGTAAACACATTACACAATTGGTAATATAAGCATTACTTATAGTTTACACTAATGATTTGGGAAAGAGCTGATCGAAACGAATCGGCTCGTAAGGCCATCTTTAACGGGATAACTTTCCCCCAGTTCTAAGCCCAATAAATAATAAAAATATGTAACAGTGGGCTTAGATCAATTTTTTTTTATCTTGGTTCAGAACTGATCCAAAGGGTGTTCCAATATTCTTCCTCTCTTCTGATTGGTCGAAAAAAATTGAGTTTCTTCCTATTTCGTTTGTCTCCGTGTTGTCTCCGTCGTTTCCTTTGTCCGGCTTTTGGCAAATCGAAACCAAATCTCAATCGAAACCAAAATCAAACTCGAAACGCCTTTTTCTCCTCCTCTCCTTTGTTGGGCAAATCTCCGGTCATACAGAGAAGGTTTGTCACAGTCGTTTCCTCTTTTAAGCCCAGTTCTTGCTTTCTCTGTTCTGGGCATACTTGGATCGATTGTTCATGGCAGCACTTGATAGAGAGAATTGGAATTGAAAAAGGAATCGTGATTCTGAAGATCAGTAGCAGATTGGAGGAGCTAATGCTTTTTGTTTTGAAACATTGATTAGGAAATATCAACAGAGAGTTATGAGCTTTGTCGTTTTTTTTTTGTTTCGAATTTGATTTTGAATAATGAGATTTTGGGTTTTGTGGACTTATAATTGTTGATGGGTTCTCTTGCATCTGCTTAAATTGTTCATATTGGTTAATAAGCACCAAGTTTAGGACGCTGGGGAGAATTAGACATGCTAGGTTGTGTGTCTGAGCTTTTATAAGTCATTCGATATCTAGTTGGATAGGTAGTAGAATTCATCACTTGCATCTGATCCAGATGAAGATGATGATAGGTTTGCGAAGTTTATGTTTGGAGATAAGTCTAGTATTTTGCGTGTAGCTTGACTTTGTCCTTAATTAGGCAAAAGCATGTTCAATCTATAATTCACAATTATTAGAGTGGCATTTGCTTGGATTTGGTCTCTTTGCCCCTTCTTTGTGTATTCTTTCTCTAGCTGCTGACATTAAAAGGGTTTTTAATTAAAGGATATAGCTTTTTTGATGTTTCAAGAATTGCAGGATCAGCTCCATTGACTTTCACAAAACTTCTACTTATATGGTGACTGCTAGTGACGATGACTCAATTCGTCTCTATGATGTTGCTACTGCTTCGTGAGCTTTCCTTCTCCTATACTTGGACATTATCTCTTGACAATAATTACTCAAATTCAGTGTTTCTTCTTCTTGTTTCAGATGTCTCAAGACAATTAATAGCAAAAAGTACGGTGTTGATCTTGTTTGCTTCACTTCCCATCCTACCACTGTCATCTACTCTTCCAGAAACGGATGGGACAGTGAGCTCAATTTCATGTGCATTGCTTTTTCATCATTCCTCATTCTTTCATTTACTTTTGTAACTAACTTTGATATCTTATATTGTTTAGACTCTCTGAGGCTTCTCTCTTTGCACGATAACAAGTACTTGCGTTACTTCAAAGGACATCATGACAGGTTTCTTTCTTTTTCTGTTTCTTCTTCTTCAACCTTTTTTTCATTTCATTACCGGATGATGTTAAAATTAATCTCTGAATTGATCTCTGAATTGATCTCTGAATTGAGATTCTTTTCCTGCTTAAAGATGCTCTTTGTTGCCATTTCTTTGCCATCTTCAGAGATGTTTATGTATTATGAATAGATTTGAATTTCTGGGTTAACTTTAAATTGGATCAAGTAGTCTAAGAATCCAACACTTTTATGCTGCTGTAGACTTGTGAGACTTTGTGTTTTTTGTAAAATGTTTAAGAATATTTTTATTATAAGAACACCAAAATTAGTTCCCCCATTTTTTTTACCTATGATCTTAACAACTTATCTTAGATTATTTTCACTATATATTTAATCTAAGAACATGAAAAAAAGTTCTCCCATTAAGGATGCCCTAAAAGAGCTGCTGATCCAAACGAGTTGACTCAGAGAGAGAGAGAGAGTTGAGTCGAGGACGAGCGAGTTTGAACGCGTGAGAGAAGAGTCGGAGGTGATTAATTGAATATGAATCTTGTTTTTTTTGGCCCAAGTTTTTAGTCGGAAACATCTAATTTTGGCCGGAGATGCGAGATTGAATCTAGGGTTTCGGAAAAGGAAAGAGGCTTCGACATCAACTTTTCCCGAGAAGAGGCGGTGGTGTGATAACGTTTAATCAACACATATGTAAAAGGATGAAAACAGAGAGAACTGAGGAAAACAGAGTTGCTTATTATTCAAGAAAACGTAACAATGAAACAACTTTCACAAAGAAACGCATAATCACTTCTCACCTGCGAGTCTCGAAAGAGAATCTTCAGCAACGATGAGGAGAAAGTTCTAGAACGTACTAAAAAGGTTTACAACTGTGAAATGCATAAAGATAAAGATGAGTTAACACCTCTTATACAGCCATGATACTAACAAAGTGTTAACCGTTTATCACGTCGACAACCTGCAACGTTTGCGGCTTGATTATTCCTTCCTCACACGCCCGTACTCTCTTATCCAAAACACTAATCCCCCGTGTGCTAAATGCCTCCTTTGCTATATCAAAGCCCTGTTTGAAGAACCTGACCACAAGGTTCAAAATCCGGAAAACTTGCGTTGCAGATCAAACAAAAATTCCCAAGTCGCTTCTTCAGTCTCGTTAGTCCTTTGGACCAACACCTTTGTCACTGCACGACAGTCGTTTAACCATTTTGCGATCCAAGACTTGTACTAGTTCCTTGACGAAAACATCGGAGATAACTGTGGGCAGCTGAGATGAAATGGGAACATTACCAACCGCTGCTTTGAGTTGTGAAACATGGAAGACCAGATGGATCAAAGAAGAACCAGGCAACTGAAGTTTGTAAGCCACACTACCACAACGGTCAAGAATCTTATAGGGTCCGTAATATTTTGGAGCCAACTTCGAGTTAGCGCATCACCACGTAACCCCGACGATAAGGCCGCAACTTAACAAACACAGAGTCACCAATATTGAATTGACGTTTAGAGCGTGCTTGTCGGCGACTTGTTTCATGCGAGCTGAGCTCTCATTAGATGAAACTTAAGGATCAAAAGCATAGCTTCACGTTCTTTCAGGACTACAAAGAACCACTGCAACCTTGGATTTACCCGGTAGATATGGGAGATGAACTGGAGGAGCGTGACCATAGACCGCCTCAAATGGACTGAGTTGAGTAGAGGTATGAAAGTTCGTATTATACCAAAATTCCGCCGGAGGCCTGTTGCTCCACAAATGCGGTTTCTCACTACACATACACCGCAAATAAGTCTCCAAACATCGATTAACCACCTCGGTTTGTCCATCACTCGTGGATGATATGCACTTGAGAACTTAAGCTCAACCTTCTGAAGAGAAAAGATTTCCTGCCGAAGTTACTAACGAAAGCGTATCTCGTCACTTACTATGGAATGTGGGTAACCATGGAGTCGAAACACAGTATCCATGAAGGCCCGAGCAACCGTCATTGCAGTATATGGGTGTGACAGGGCCATGAAATTTGCAGCTTTAGTGAGTCTATCAACAACCACAAAGATCACCGTCTTGCCTGCTGACTCAGGAAGTCCTTCGATAAAGTCCATGGAAAGTTCTGTCCAAATCTTATCTGGAATAGACAGAGGTTGCATTAAACCAGGGTAAGCAGAAGTGATGTGATCGCGGGACATGACTTCGGCCAAGAAGACCAAGACACAACAGACGCGACCAAGACAACCACTTTGGACGCGGCCAAAGCTCCAACAATCCTTCCCGGAGCCACGACGTGTTCCAAGAGCTCAGCAAAGGCAGCCAAACAGCGACTCAACACATTTGTCCGGTCATTCGCGCAACACCAGCCGCCCCAAGGAGACCTCAAGGATTCGATCCGATTGGTCTTCACTCTTACCCAAGAGTGAAGATACCAAAGTCGCCACAACGAGGAAATGTACTTTTTTCCCTACTCCGGGTTTTTCCCAATGGGTTTACCGGAGAGGTTTTAACGAGGCATGGAGCTTGGTGCAAAACGCCTAAAGGCTAAGTTGCTTCACGCGCAAGGCCAAGGCGGTTATCTCTCTTCCCTCTTACTTTTTGGTTTATTTTTGAACAATGGGAATATTCTCCTCTTTATCCTTATGCTTGTGAACGTTGGAGAGTGTTTGTGGCTAAGCATGTTAGTCAAAAGATGGCGACGTGTTCTCATTGCAAAAAGAACACGTCAAAGGACGATGTGCGGATCAAGATGAATCCGCGTGTCCTTAAGTTCCTATCTAGACCTAGCTATTTAAACTCTTCTTAAGCCTTTGTTCATCTCTTAGACTTGAATGAAAATTTAACCTTTTCTTCAAGAGAGATTCTTGACTTGTCTCCACCCTCTCATTAGTCTAATCCGGGATTGCCTAAGTGAGAGAACCCTAACAATACTCAAACCGGGTTTGAACTTGTTAGCGAACGTATCAAGAGAAGAACCAACTCTCTTGTGTCGTCATTCGATCCACTCATCTCCCCTCGTTTCGCTTCCATCGATACCCTTCGCAACCTCGAGTTCTCTCTCATCAGCTCTCGAGTGTTCCACCGTTCCATCTCGTTCCGATTCCCCACCGCTTCCATCGTCAACCTCGGAGGTCATCACCGTTCCGCGCCATAGCCGTTCGAAACCTCTCGCAGCCGCTCGAGGTTCTCCGCATCCGTACGGTCCGAAGGAGTCCACCGAATCGTTTCCTCAAACGGCTTGTTTGAATCATCTCAAACTCCGTTTCCCTCGTTTGTTTCTTCCATAGAGCCGAAGCCAAGATTCTTTGCCGAGGGAAGTTTCACCGATCGAAAGTTGACCGAGAGTTCAAGGCCCTTACTTGTTGATGAATTGTTTCCATCTCCAATCTTGAAATGAGAAATCAAAGGCTCTTGATCATCATCAGATAACAAAACACTTTTGTGCTGAGATCAAATGTAATCTCAGGCCATTGATTTGATAGATAAAAAAATACCTTCTACAACTCCTAAAACCTTCTTCTCCATGACACAGCCGATGAAAAACTTAACCAAGTCTCGACAGTTTCTCTTGAGTCCACTCTGTAACCAAAGCTCTCAAGTTCTCTTTATTACACCCACCCAAAACTCTTACCAGTTCTTGTGAACTTGTAACTTCGCCGGCAAGTTCTTGGAAAGTAATCAACTCTCTTGATACATAACAAACCAAAGCAAAAGAGAGCAATATCACCATTCTGGAAACACGATCAACAAGACACTCGAAGAACCAAGGATTCTCAACATTGCCACTTCAAAGTCATGCATCCACAAAATCCTAAAAACACGTTCATTGAATCATAGAAGCAACCCTTCAGTCAGAGCATAAAACCAACAAGACAACTTGCCTTGATATACTACATCGAACCAAAAACAAACAATAATCAATCAAGCATGGACTAAACTAAAAAACAAAAGCGAAGGAAACAAACAAAACAAAACAAAAAAGACAAACAACATGTTGGAAGAACATGGCTCTCTCCGACCCAAAATAGTAGAAGGGTAAAAAAGATTAGGTCCATATGACTATGCCACACCTAACAAAGAGCAAAATCGAAATTGAAAATCTAATCAACACATACATGCATGAGATAGATGAAGGAAGAAATGAATGATTCAAATCGATTTAGGTGTTTGTATTCATAGGAAGAAGAGAAAAATCAAGAGCCTTGCTTCTCCGATTCGCTCGCCGGTGCACCTCGCCGTCTCCTGAAGATCGATTGCAGTCAAATCCGAATCGTCGAGAAATATAACGATTGCAACCATATCCGAACATAAATCGTTCTCGGAGACCAATATCTGATGTGCTTAAGCCGGAACAAGTAATTGATTCACCTTGAATCAATTGAAATGAACGAAATTAGTGAGATTAATCCGGATTCTCCGTTTCGTCGAGAGACGAAAGAGAGAGAGATTCGGAGGAAAAAGAAAGAAAATGAGAAAAAAATGTGTTTTATAATTTATCAAAATCCAATCAGAAATTGACACGTATCGTGTCTTCACGGTTCCTTTCGATCCTCCGCAGAGCAACAGTTTTGAGTTTTTGTGGGCCAATTTTTCAGTTCTTTTTTCTTTTTTTTTTTGGCATAGAAATTGTATGAGCATCCCATAAAAACACCACTGGCCATGCTCTTAGTGGGAGATATTCTGTGGGTTACTCATGTAATTGGACCCTAATTTCTTAATTAAATAACTCATTTTCGAGTCCAAGAGGCAGAGTATCGGTGCTGTGGGAAATAATTGAGCAACACCCTGAAAACGCGACGTGGCGTATGCTAATTGGTGGATGGGTAAACATAAAAGATTTTTTTTTTTTTTTCTTCATTTCTTTTTTTCATTCCTCTCGTCTCTCTCCTTTCTCGTTCAAAACGGCGATAGAAGCGATTCATCCAGAATTCGGGAAATTCAATCGAGGCGGAGGTGATGTTGATGATGACTTCACTTGGTGCTGGTTATGGTGGAGGCGGAGGTGGTGGGGTTACTGGTGAATGGAGATTCGTTACGTGTCCGCCGCCTCTTACTGTGCCTCCGTCGGCTTCGCAGTCACCTAACTTCTCTGGTGGTGGTCTCCGATCACAGCCTTCTTTCCTCGTTGAGCAAGATAAGTAATTTATCTCAATCTCTGTTTTTTTTTCTTCTTCTTCATTTTGTAGTTGAATTGTTTTGTTTTTTTGTTCTATCTCTGTTCAACTGATTTGGATTTTACAGTCTTAATTTTTAATCGCAAATTTCCCTTTGATTTTCAAATATGAGTTGCTACCTACCCACCACTGCAAATTAACCTCCTTTTTTAGCTCAAACTACTGCAATTACTTTGGTCATGGATTCTATTATATATTTGAAAAGAGTAGTTTGGTGATGTATGTGAGAATGGTTTTGTTGGTTCGATGATTGGTCACGCCTGGGCCGTTTGGTAGATGTGGCTAACGATAGAGGTTTTATTGATATGGGGATTACAAAGCACATGACTGTTGCAGAGGCATGGGGTCGACATCATCAACGGCGGCACCGTCAATGTTTGCTAAACTCCATGGAAAATGAACCCGCGTTTGCACGTGATAACAGTAATCCAAGAGCCGACGTAGTGCTCTGGAAAGGCGCCAATGGCAAGTATAAAACATAATTTTCAACAAAGGACACTTGGCATCAGATTCGCTCAAGTGTTCCTGAAGTCTCTTGGCACAAGAGTGTTTGGTTCACTCACTCAACGCCGAAGTTTTCTTTCTGTATGTGGCTAGCAGTTCGTAATCGATTATCCACTCGCGACAGAGTAATGCAATGGAACAGGGGAGCTCAAGGTGATTGTGTTTTTTGTCATAACGCCATTGAAACACGGGATCATTTATTCTTTTCCTGTAGTTTTACATCGGAGGTCTGGAAAGCATCTGCATTGAATGTCTATAAGACTGGTTTTTCTACGAATTGGCACACCATCATCTCTATTGCTTGCAGCGACTGGGGAGATAGGATTCAACGGTTCTTGGCTTGCTCCGTTCTGCAAACTACAATCTGAATATAATTTAATATCAGAGTAATGATGCACTGGTTTGTGGTTTGTGGACTATCATATACATACAGTTTGATTTGATTAAAATGGTAAAACCGAATACTTTCGTTTAATGTCTCTCTCTTTGGATTACTTTGATTTGGTTTGTGAACAACTCTCTCAAGTCAATTCCTTTGTTGTTCAGAATTGTTGTTCTCTTCACCCTTACTGTTCTGTTATATGGTCTTTGTTTTGGTTGAGTTGTCTTCTTCATGAGGCTTGGTCGCTATAATAGGTTCTCCTAGTTCCTCTCGTGTCGAGAGAGGAGAGGCAATTGAAGCAGCGGGTTTCCTCTTCTCAAAAAAAGAATCGAATACTTTTTGTTTTTCTCTTCTTGCCGACACCAAATTTTCCTTGTGGATGGGACAAGTTCGTGAAAGATTATTCACTAAAGGAGAATGATCTATTGGTCTTCTCTCTTCTGTTATATCTCCAACTAGTACTCTTTTTGTCTTGTGGTTCAGTCTTGTTTTAGTGTTCATCATAAATAAGTCATATAACCAAGTGGTTTTGCTTTGGTTTGTAACATTTGAGATTTGTACAACAATTATATATTTCTTATTCCCAATTTTGTTTAATATGTTTAATATTTCGAATTTTGTAAAATATGTTTAATATTTCAAATTTTGTAAAATTTTATTGTTTTCTGTTTTATGTTATATAAAAATCTTAAATAATTATTTTCTCATTTTAGATAATTAAAATTTGATAATTAATAAACAAATATTAAAATATTATTATTTAAATGCTTGAATAATCTTCTTTGGGGTTCTTTAGTAATGGGGTGATTTTGCTTAAGTTCTTTTAATATTGCTTTGATTAATTTAGTATTAATTATATAATTAATTAATATGAGAGTAACTTAGAGAGTACCCACCACTAATGATGGTCTAAGTTTGGTGAGAGCAGTAGAGTTTGGTCAAGTTTGGGATTTTATTCATTTATTATTTTAGGTTAACTAGAACCAAAGTACAAAAGGAGTTAGTATTACACAGCGACAGTAAAGTAAGAATCTGAACACATCTAAAACACACACATAACAAATCCACTTTCTATATATTGTAATAAACGACTTATAGGTTACTCGTCAAGATCAACCAATCTTAAAGGCTCACTTTCTCCAACACTTGGACCACTTCTTTCATGAACGGTCGCTTCTGAGGCAAGGAAGAGACACATTCAATCCCTAACCTAAAGCACACGATTGCAGCATCCTCGTGGCGAGAGACATCGCTTCTGATTGGACCGTCAATCAATCTCATGAACCGGCCTTTCTCTTCCGATTCAGAACCGGATAAGTTTGAGAACTGATCTATATCTTGATCCACCGAAAACACTTTGCCTGTGAGAAGTTCCAAGAGTATGACGCCGAAAGAATAAACGTCCCATTTAGGGTTTGGTTTCTGGCTCGTTGACCATTCCGGTGGCTGGTACGGTGTTGGTCCAGTGATTGGAGATTCACGCGCCGGTGTCATGAGGCGGTCTAGCCCCAGATCGGTGATGATGGGCTCATTCTCAGCGTTCAAGAGAATGTTATTGGGCTTCATGTTACCATGCACGTGTTTCTTCTCGTTGATGTAAAACAGTCCTCGAGCCATTCCTCTTGCAATCTTGAGCCGTGCCTCGAAACTAAGATGGTTTTGTAATGACGAAGACGAGCTTGAGCTTGCCTTACCTGTTTGTGAAGGAACCAAAACAAGTGTTAAAAGCAATTGATGAACGTATATATTAAAGTACTAAAGTGTGCCAAGTGATGGGCGTATGTTAGAGGATTAGAGTGTGATTTTTGAATTCGTGAGCCTAAAGAAACAGAGGAACTTAAACTTACTGGCGGAGAAGAAACAGAGGAGGCTGGTATTGGAAACATAGTCGGAGATTAGAAGCTTCTCGTCGTCTCCCCAGCTAAACCCACGAATTCTGACGAGATTTGGGTGTCGAAGCTTAGCAATGGCACGAATCTCCCGCTCAAACTCCTTGAGTTTCGCCGCCGCACAGCACTCAGTCTCGATCCGCCTCACCGCGAACGCCGTACCGTTCTCCAGCACCGCCTTGTAGACGATTCCCGTTCCGGTAGTTCCCAATATGTAAGCTGATGCTTTTAGTAAAGTGTCTAGATCTAGCCGAGTCTCGCCGTCGACTGTAACCAATTGAGTTTGAGGACTCTGTTTTAGTCGCCCACCATCTGTTCGACTAAATGCCTCAACATGTTGCTGATTCTCTACGTCGCTCTCTGATGTCGATGTCTCTTCATACCTTCCTCCAGTCAAGATTATGCATGAACCACATGCAGCTTTTGCATCTGGTGAATCTGTGACATCGGTGCTTTGCGTTTGGTGGTTAGATTTCTTGGCTTCGTTTTTCTCCAGACAGAACTTAAAGAAGCTGAATCTGCTAGATTCTGGATACCTTCTGCGTTTTCTGACCTGGTATACATAGAGCACAAGTAGACCAATGATAGCTAGACCAGCTATGTCACCAACTGTGATTGCGGCAATGGTGCTTGGCTTTAGCTTGCTTTTTGCTGTCTGGTTTGGTGATTCTGTTAGAGGGTCTTTTGGAGGTGAGCTTCTTGGTTTAACTGCTATTGCAGGTGAAGTAGTTTCAGAGCTATTTGGAGGGTTGGAAAGAGTAGAAGGGATTGAGCAGAGAGTCTTTAACGGCTCCCCACACAACTCTTGGTTACCAGAAAAAGATGTAACCTTTTGGTTAAGTAAAGAAGGTGAAGTAGGGATTGGGCCTGTGAGGTTGTTAAAGGAGAGATCGACTGTGGCATTTGCTGGAAACTTCTCTGCAAAACCTGGTGGAATCTCTCCCAAGACTTTGTTGTGTGATACGTTTAGATAATGCAGGGTTTTGCCTCCCAAATCTTTGGGAAGAGAGCCGTTGAGAAGATTTGAGGAAAGGTCAAGAACCTGTGCTGCTTCGAAACCACTTGGAATATCACCTGAGAATGAGTTCTTTGTCAAGGAAATGGCCGTTAGATTCTTCAGAAGTGAGAGGCTGGGAGGAACTTTTCCAGTAAATGCGTTGGCTGAGAGATTCAAGAGCTGGAGATTAATCACAGTGTTGATACTCTTGGGCAAATCACCAGAGAGATTGTTGCTTCCAAGGGAGATATTCTGAAGCTCAGTGGCGTTGAAGATCGAGTCAGGGAGTGACCCGTTGAAGAAATTGGTGGATAGATCCAAGATCCTTAGATGCGGCAGAGAGAACAAGTCCGGAGTGACGGAACCCGAAAGGTTTTTGTTTGGAAGTATCAAGCTTGTAACTCTGAGCGTGTCTGGAGTGTTAGGGTTCCCAAGCTCCGTGCAGGTGACACCTGTCCACGAGCATGGTGTTGCATCTTGATAGTTCCAGTTGTGTAGAACAGAGAGAGGGTCACTGAGGATGGAGTATTTGAAAGCAAGCAGAAGAACACCATCAGTGTTAAGAGCTTGGAGTTGTGTGGGGACAAGAAGAAGGTGGAAGAGGACTAATGAGAAGAGGAGATTGCTTCTATTGGAAGTCATGGTTTTTGAGTTCTTGGTATCTCCCTCTCTAAGTATTACATATGGCTATGCATATTCATAACAGAGAGAGAAAAAGAGAGAGAGAGAGGTTGAACCACTCAAGTGATAAGTTGTTCTGGTCACCAAATCTGTGAGATATTGGAGCAATCTCTGAGATGGTGAAGGGAAGAGAGAGATAGAGAGAGAGAGAATCTTAAATGAGTCGGAGTTGATGAAAGAAGCTTTTGACTAGACTTGACATGGGACAAGGTGTAGAATGAATCAATGATTCTGGATCACTATTCATCAGTGTAAAACTGTAAATGCCTTTTATATTCGCATATACAAATATTTCTTTCTTTCATCAAAAAAAAAAAAAGCAAATTCATGGGAGACAGAATTATTACGATCACCGTTTGCTTCTTGGTTTATTTATCATTTACTATAAGAAAATACTAAAAATAGTAAACAGTTGAGGAGGGTATGTAAAAAGAAAAGTTTATAAAGTTAGTTTTTGAGTATAAAACCAATAGTTTTACTTATCTATAGTTTTTTTTTTCCAGGAAATTAGGTCTAATAAAAAAGTTTTTAAAGGACAATCACCGACCAGTAATAAATGATTATATGTTAATTTAGTACGTTGGCCATTTTTTAATATACGTTAATTTAGAAGTAAAAAAAAAAGAAGAAGATCCCGTTATAGGTTTGCCAAAACAGAGGGGTTCGTATGAAATGAACCATACATTAATCAAAAAGACAAAACAAGGGACACCACCAAACTGACTTGTCAGTTATCCTCATATTTAAAAAAAAAAACAATAATAAATTTGGAAAATGACCTACAAGTTAGATTTTTGTGTAAAATGTTCACACATCTAAAAATTGATACACTCGGTCTTCCGGGAAATTGAAAAAGTTAAAAATATAAAACTTAATTTTGTCAAGATATTATTCCTGAGTCTAAAAGTGCCTAACAAAGAAAATTATTTAGCTAGCCATTTAAAAAAATAATAGAAGTAACAGTTAAAAGTTAAAAAAAAAGGTTAAAAATATCGGAGGAAAAAATATGAAAGCGACGAGTGAGGAGGGCAATGGCCGCATAGCTTTCAGTGTAGCCCGTCGACGAATATAAAGCATAAAACAAGGCTCGAGTGGTCCAATATTATTTGGTTTTGAGTGAGTCATATAAGAATAAGAATAATTGAAGCGAAATAAACGACAGTCTTGTCCAATAGAGATGTGGCCAAAACAGTGTTTACACAAACAAACCCAACAGTTTGGTATATATATACATATATATATATATATCAAGGCAAATTGTGAATTAAATTAATTCTATGTAGGGTAGATCAATGGATCTCTCGACAGATGAAAACACATGGTATAGTTTGTTGACTAAGATAATGAAGATGCACAAATGTAGATGAATAAGAAAATATAAAACCTAAACATTAAGATAAGTTATAATAGTTATAACTTATATAAAAATATTCATGACCGGTTTAGTTGTGTTATAATAGTTATAACTTATATATAAAAACACATGGTATAGTTGTGTTAATTTTTAAAATACGCAATTCGTGTAATCGTTGGAGAAAAGTTAAAAACGGTGATCATTAAAAATCTCACATGTGCATTATGAAACGGGCCTATGGATATGATGGGGATTAAACCTAGTCCACTTTTAAACACACACAAGATAAGATTTTTGGACATAAGTAAAAAATAAAATCTATAAAAAGTATATTCATCTGGCTGGTCTTTATAGATATGACGATCACGGGTTCATGTCGTCTTCTCTTTATACTTTTCATTCCTTTTCTTGTTCTTTTTTCTTGGGTTATAATGTTTTTTTTTTTCTTTTTCTTACCCCAGTGCAAAATGTTTCATATATCATATATTTGGGTGTCTAATGGCAATACTTGGGATGGGTAAAAGAATCAAAAGAAGCCAAAACGAATTAGAAATAAAAGTGAACAACTCAAACTATTTTTAATTTAGATTTATGAGTTAAAAACTATAAGTTTTTGACAAAAAAAAAAGAAGTTAAAACTATAAGCAAAACAACTCTAAAGAGATAATTCCCATCCATTCAATGCCTTGTTTTTAATTGTCGGAGGCTGATAGCCAATAATGTTAGAGGCCCATGGCCGATCTGATACCCTTTAAAGATAATGTTATCTTTTATCTTAGACAATAGATTAAACTTTACAAAAAAGAAAAAAAAAATACACTGTCTTTGAATACTGAGTGTAAGTCTATAACTATAGTATAGATAGACACATAAAAGAAACGTATATGGTGTTAAACGATTTTCCAAAGTCCAAAAACGGCTAGGAAGTGGCTCCGCTTTATTTGACAAATGAGAAAAGCCAAAACTTCTGTTTTAAGAAAACCTTCATTAGCCATAATAACCCATGATAGTATAATACTTTATAATTGGATAAACACTAGTAATCGTATTTAATAGTAAAACACATTATACAGTATGTTTCGTATATGATCGCCATTGATATATTTCCGAATTGACTGGATTTTAATTGAAAGCACTATTGAAACTTTTTATTTTCTTTTTTTCTGTTGGTAAAAAGCATTATTGAAACTTGTCGACAAAAAAATGAGAAACAGACGAGTTTGAGTCTTCTGACCATCATGACCCATTGCTTGACGAATAACAGCCAAACACTGATCGGAAATATTAAAAGGCTGACCAAACATCACATTCTTTTGTCCCCCAACCAAGAAAAACTTTGAGCTTGATATTGCAAAGCATAACTTATAATCCAGTTGTTCAAAGACTCAAAGTTAAACTATAGAGAAGCAAACTCACAAATGTCATATACAGATATTGCTAAAAATATGTTTCCAACTATTCTGCTAGGACATAAATGTGACCGGTAATTACTAATTAGTTGCTAATCTATGATATCTAAGATTCTAACACATGCATGACATATAAGACATAAATCTCTCTAACACAACTTAAAGGTCATGCACGTGTCCCATATTGAATGTTTATACATGTGTACTTTTGTTTGCGGAATGTGATATATATGCAAAAAAAAATTGAAATTACCACTACACCTTTTTCCCTTCTGTTTCCACTTATCTTTTCACTGGCTTCTCACACCGCATTCTCACTTCCTCTCTTAAGTTAAGATGTTTTATTGAATTCAAGGTTTTGAACAATTTTTAACTTCTTTACAAGCTCCAAACAGTCGTTTATTGAAACAACGTAATGAACTAATGATCGTAAGCAGATATAACCTGTCGAGATATCTTATATAATAAAGTAAGGTTTTTTTCAACCTAATGCTCTAATAAGTTGATAAGTGACATTATTTTCTTTTGCATGTGTCATTCATCTTATATTTAAATATACTATTTTCATGATTACTAAATTTAATTATATTTTCATACCAAAGAAAAATGTCATCATTTTCAATATCATTTTAATAGTTATATAATTAAATAATAAAATATTAATATTTAAAAGATCAATTAATTTTTATAGAATAAAGTAAGGGTTTCTTCAAATTAATGCTCCAATAAGCTGACAAGTGGCATTATTTTATTTTGTCATGTGTCATTCATCTTATATTTAAGTGTACCATTACCATAGTTATCATAATTATTAAATTTAATTATATTTTCATACCAAAAAAAATTCATCAATTTCTAATATCATTTTAGTAGTTATATAATTAAGTAATAAAATATTAATACTTTTAAGATCAATTAATTTAACTCTAAATAATATCAAAATATAAAAATATTAAAAGATTCTAATATTTATTTTTTGACAAAAAATAGAATATATATTTCACAACTTTTTACGGCAAAATATCAATACATTTTATTTAAAATAATTTAACGATATAAGAATATGGTATTTCTTAATTTTACACCAAAAAATCAACTCATTAAGTCTAACTGAATTCAATTTATAAAATAAATTAAATTCAAGATATTTCAAAAAATTTATGTTGAGGAAGAGAAGTTAAGAACATTCTTGGCCAGTTCTTCATATGACATATAGAGTATTAAAGATAAGGTTGAGAAAGAAGTTAAGAATATACTTGGCCATAATAAACAAAATTTACTATATCTTACCGATGTTGCTGCAGCGAGTAAAGAGGTCAGCTTCCAAATTTCATTCTTAACTAATCTAAGAGATTTCAAAGATTGCATAAACAGTCATTTTTTACTTTTGATTTTCACTATTTGTCCCTTAGCTTTGTTGTTCAAGGATGATATCAGATACATCTCTGAGCAATTCTGTTGGGTCCATGGTTTCATATTGCAAACATGAGTCAAAAAAATTTCAAATGTGGAGATGCACAGGTTTACTTGAAACCTTGTTGTAGAGTGTAAAAAACTTGTGATAGGAAAGTCTACTAATGTGTTTGTGTTTAAACTTTATAGGTGCTTTGTAGAATTGACGATGGACATAAGTCCGAAATCATTGATACTCTGTTTCAGAAGTGAAGTCATTGATGGTAAAATATTTTGGAAAAGAATGTCCTAAACTTATCAAAAATGTTGAAAAAGACATGAATTTTGCTTATGTATATTAAATAGCTAATTTTTGTTGAATTTCTAATTAAATGGTTAACTTTTATTGATTTGACCAAAAAAAAACACATTCTCAAGTCAACTATACAACAACAACAAGTTACTTAACCACTGTACTAGAGATTTTTACTGATATTGTTACACACACAAATATGATATATTTGTGTAATCATGTGCATGTGAAGATGAAAAATTCGATCTGTTCGGATCATACATCTCCTTGTTAATTATATGAATGTGTGCATCAGGCGAAAGTTATATATGACCACATTAGCGAATTCCAAGAATTCTGCACATATACGTCAAGAATGATAGAGTGTGGTCAGATTGTACTTAAAATATGATCTGCATAACACAACTCTGAACCTGAGAAAAAATATTAATTTGGCACTGATGCAGCGCATCTTATGTTATTTTCCTTTTTCTCGTTGAGCTTTGTTTTTGTTTACGTTTCTTGGGCTTTACGTTTTGTCTCAAACTCCTTTGAGTCGGTTTGTGACCTAGGGTTCTTTGCTTATTTTGTTTAAATAGCCTCTTAGCGTCATTAGCGAGGGCAGACTATTATTGAATAATACTTTAAGCTTTAAACTTTTCTTTTATCTCTTGTTAATCGGTTATTCTTTGAATCAACGATTCACGAGAACGTCTTTTGCTCGGTCATTCTTTGAATCAACGAACAACAAGACCATCCCTCTGTTCGGCCATTCATCGGAATCAACGAACACAAGGTTTGTTATCAACTACGCTGCGCCAGGCACTGAGCCAACAGCCCCAACATGTACTCTACATTTATGCTACTGACTCCTTATTCTAGTAGATGTAGTAAAAATATACATATTCTAATCAAAGTTCTAATTCTTAAATATGACCATGGTTTTCTTTTATTATATATATATTTCAATTCTCATTTTTCTAATATGAAATTTTAGAATAATCAAACATTCATCCAACCACTAGTCGTAAAGAAGTGGGAATCATATATAAAAGCCCAAAAGGGTAACGAATTATCGACTTTAATGGATAAATATTAACGCCGTGCTATCTTGTCTGGTCCCAAAGAAGTTCGGACGTAGCACCGAGAGTACGTCTCCATATCTACCAACTACGCATTTGGCTAATTTGCATACTTGTAATTTGCAACACCAATTATATATATACATTTATAATCAACGCGTGATGTTCTTGTGTGTAATGTCTACTCTCTCTGTCCCACAAAGATTGATGTTTTAGGAGATTACACATTTTAAGAAAATAATGTTTAGTAAGTTTAAATATATTTTTTTCTTTGATTAAAAAAATATTGCTTAATTCTAAACCAATAACAATTCAAGATTTTAAATATTTTCAATGATTATTTCTTGAAGTGTACAAAACATCAATCTTTGTGGGACAAAAAAATATCCTAAAACATCAATCTTTGTGGGATAGACTCAGAGGGAGTATTATATAATACATACATATTCACTGGCGACATATATATAATCTTCCTTAACCTACCACTTACTTTGATAAACATGACACCACACCAAAGAAAAGATGCATATTGACATCTTAATTATTATCAAGACAAACATTCGCCTCAAGTTTCATCAACACCAACATTTGTCCAAGTCGTACTTTGTAGTTGGATTTCGCTTTCAGTCACACTGTTTACTTCGAATAAATATCTGTTTCTTATTTTTTATCATAGTCCGACTCAAAACCTGACACAAGGGCTTAAGGAAACGTATTTTAACACATCAAATCATTCATGAATATTAAAGATGCTCACACAACACATATTTTTTGCCCAATATTATAATATCTTTAACCACTTTCTCATGAAAAATAGTGACACAACAGTGAAAAGGCTGACAAACAAACAGAAGATTGTCTAATTAAATCGAGTATGTAAAAAGCCTCGAATTTCATAGGTTCAAGCGTCGAGTTTGCTTCCTTCGACATCAACGACGAACCTGTAACGCACATCGTTCTTCTCGAGTCTTTCAAACGCAGTGTTAACATAATCCATCTTCACAACTTCGATCATTGAACTCAAACCCTTTTCCTTACAGAACTCAAGCATCTCCTCTGTCTCTTTCATGCTCCCTATGAAACTCCCGGTTATCACTTTCCTCCCTAATTAAATCATCATCATTATCCCCAATTTAATTAATAATCCTCAAAATCACAATCATTAATTAAGATTAGTATTTTATAAAAGTGACTCACCAAGCATAAGCAGAGGAGTGAGAAACTGCAAAGGATTGTTGATGACTCCCATGAGAATGAGCTTCCCATCAAGCTTAAGCAGAGACAGATAAGGCTCAAGTGCGTGATGAACGGGAACCGTGTCAATAACGTAATCCAAGGAATCAGCCAATTCGCTCATCTTCGCTTCGTCGGATCCAATCACGTAATTATCGGCTCCAAGATCTTGCAGAGCCTCTTCTCTCTTCTTGTTTGATGAGCTAATGACAGTAACATGGTGACCCATTGCTTTGGCTATTTTCACACCCATGTGACCAACCCCACCTAACCCTAGTATGCCTCCTCTTAGGCCTGGTCGTTTCAGACCGAAGTGGCTCAATGGACTGTATACCGTCACACCAGCGCATAGTAGCGGCGCAGCCTGCTCAACCGCCATTCCTTCTGGAATCTTCACCACAAACCTGAACACAATGAAATTGACCCTTTAGCCATAGATACCCTAACCTGTTCCTCAAGAAACCGAAACCAAAACCTAAAGATCCGTTTCGAATTATTAAATAAATTCACATTCATATGCAGATCTTTGATTTTAATATTAAAAAAAAAAAATCTGAGAATGTTTAGGTGTAGTTAATACAATATGCCAAAATCGTTAGTTGAACAACACCAAGATCACGCCCGAATCAAATCAAAACCTAAATCAAATAATTTATGAAGATGATAAAGTAAAGAAAGAAAGAAAGAAAAAAAGAGAAATTACTTTTGGTGAACGACGGTGGCTTTAGCGAAGCCGCCTTGTGTGGGCTGACCATCGGTGTAAACATCATTGTAGCTCCAAATCTTCTTGGGACAATACTGTTCCAGATCTCTCTCACAAGGGCTACAACCTCCACAACATCCAACGAGACAACCAACACCGACTATATCCCCTACGGTGAACTTGCTCACATCTGATCCCACCTCAACTACTTCTCCTACAACCTCGTGCCTGATGAAAAAAACATCAACTCATCCAGTTCAGATTCAATACTAGATTCCCATTTGCATAATCATCATCAGAAGAAAGAAGAAAGAAGAAGTTGTTACCCAGGAACCATGGGGTAGTTAGACATGCCAAGATCATTTTTGGTTTGATGAAGATCGGTGTGACAGATTCCACAACAAATGATTCTTATGCGTACATCCTCTGCTCCAGTCTCTCTGTAATCATCAAAAAAACCAAAGGTTAACCAATCTGAAAAAAAAAAACAAGAAAACTCAAAGATCGATCGCAAGTAAATTCATAAAATGAACCTGAGAGTGTAAGTGTAAGGGGAGAGAATCCCAGATGGGTCTCTTGCAGCCCATCCAGTTGTTTTCCTCTCAGCCTCCATTATTCCCATTCTCTTTTGATTCTCTCTCTCTGTTTGCTTCTTTCTTTGTTGATCTCTCTGCTTTCACTCTTTTGCTGTTGTGATGTGATATTGATATATAAATATATAGAGAGAAAGTGGGGAAACGTAACGCATGCGTATGTGTGATGAAATAATTTGTTGTTTATGCAAAAGCGTACATTTTTTGGTGGCTTATATAAAATATTGAGTGTACATTTTTGTGTATATTTGTTGACAATTTTAGTCAAAAGCTTTTAGTATCCTTCTAGAAAAGATTTTCTTTTTTGGTTTAGTCATAAATATATATGGATGTGGTTTTGCTGGACATATAGGTGTGAAAATTTTTAGAAACCATAAAATGAAATATCTTCTCATTCTTAATTTTATAATAAGAATATAAGAGCATTCCCATCCCACATATTGTGGGGATGGGTATCAGAAAATAATAATAATAAAAAATAAAAATAAGGAGAGAAAAGATTAAATCTTTATATGAAATATCTCTGCAGAGACACTCAAGAGATGGGGATGAGAAAAAAATGTCCAGCTGTCTTATTTTTACTGGTCATAGACAATAAATTTAATAAAATAATAAAATAATATATATATATTAAAAAAAAAAACTTTGAGACACTCCAAACTAAAATGACCAATGGATTTGCTCTAAGGAATTCTAATAAGTAACAATAACACATTTGTATATTGCCAACTTGAAAATAGCAAAATCCAAAAAGTAAAATAATTGATTTTTCTCTTTTAATGTAAAGTTTTGTACTTTGAAAGGAAGGAAATAAATCCCTTATTGATGTGGACACGTCAGCTAAAAGAGGGTCCACGGGGGTTGGTGAACAAACACACCCTTTGTTTGTGGGGTCTAATCGAATCGGGTGTGTTGCTTTGCTCGGTTTACAAAGTCATAGTTGTTCGGCCACGTGTTGTTCATTCAATGCAACTATAGTATTGACGGCCCAGATCATATGTGAAAACGCTCCCACTCCCACTGACGGCTCAGATAAAATACGATTAGGAAAACAAAATTAGTTTTTTTTTTTTTTTTTGGTCGATTTAATAGGGAGATTAGGAAAGACCTAGGTAGGACAAGGAGGGACACCGGGAGTCCAATGGTAATTTCGAAAGAGTCCAACTAAGATTAGGTTTGTCTCGAATTGTATTCCAGTTAAAAATAATTTGATGATAAAATTTGTTTTATCTATGGTAATTTCGTAAGAGCCCACAAATGCGTCGCCCTGCCTAGAAACCCTAAAGAGCAGATCTGATCTGAGTTGAAAAACAAAAAAAAATGGCGTTGGCAGTTTTTCGATCTTGCGTGATGTCAAGAATAACGAACGGTGTGACTCGTAAACTGAAAGAAGCAGCAACCTGTCGGAAGAAACCGGGTTATGTCTACAATAGATCTGACGATCTGAATCATCTTGAGTGGGACAACTGGCACTGGGATGTTCCTGCTCGTTGGGTTGAAGGTCCGTTAATTGTTTACAAATCCCTAACTTAATTTGGTCTCTCGAATATGATGATAGTTTAGCTAGTAGTCTCTCTCGATCGTTTGTTATAATTAATATTGTTGCTATTTTATTTATGTTTCCTTGTAATATATTTTGGTTTCGATCCCGATCTCTGGACACATGCAGGACAATATGGTTACGACGACGAGTATAGGCGTAGCGTAGAAGAATTCGACGACCTTTACGCAAGTGAGCCATTTGCTAGTTGTGTGGATGAACAAGAGAGAAGGGAGAGAGTGCTTGATCATATGTTGTACTGGAGTATAGCTGACAGGATCCCCAAAGATTATCCAGTTGTCAGAATTTCGGAAAAAATGAAGTACATCAGTCCTGGGGTTTATGAACTCGTTCCCCGTCCCCCTGTCGGTCGTGGTGATCTTACCATTGATTATCCAGATCCCCCAGTCAGAGTCTATGTCGGGCGAGATGGCTATGCCTACACCGAGGATGGGCTTACCATGTATTTTCCCGGGCCGACTCATACTGAATGACTCAATCGACTGCATGCATGCGGAGTTTTAATGTTTCCGTCGACCCTTTTATCTTTGTTTCTTGGGCGGGAGAAGATAATCTTCTTTTCTTTTGCTTCTTCTTATTTTCTCCATCGTTACAAATACAAAATGCACCGAGGATAAAGAACAACGTAGGCGTCACAAAGATACTTACTAGTCATGAACAATAATAATAGAAAAAAGAGTGATTTGTTGTTGAAGGGTTGCTTTTCACAGAACGAGAGAATGATGAGTTTGTTGGTAAAAAAAAAGCAAAGTTTGTTTTTTTTTTCTTTCAAACTATATAAATTCTTTACATATGGATTCTAATTTCAATTTTTTACCGCTTGTAAAATATGTTAGAAATTCAACAGTTTTGCTGATACAATGTTGGTTGGTGTAGCACCTTTTTCTTTTAAATGATGCAGAAAGAAAGAGTAACAGTTGAGAAAAAAATAAAAGAAAGCACAAAGAGTGTGTGAAAAAAAGGCTTCATAAAGCCCAATAACAAAAATCGACCGTCCAATTAAAATATAACATTCGCAAAACCCAAAGAGCGTCGTCACACGCAGTCACAGACAGCAGCATGAGCCGTTTCATGTTATAATGTCGGAGTTTCTTTGAAAATATATACACATCACATGAGCGGCCTTGTGGCTGTAGTAAACATAATTTGTCTCTTCTACACGTCTCTCTTACGGCCACACACACACACCCTTCAACGTCTCCTCTCTCTTCTCTCTTTAATACTATGAGTTAACTAACACACCATTCATTGTCTCCAATTTGAACCCAAACTAAAATATGACGAAGCTTCTAGAGATGAATCATACCCTTTGTTTTGCCACTCGTTCCAGGTACAATTTGAGATTAGAGTTGTTCGATTCTGTTTCTTCCAATCAAAGCCTCTCTCTTTATATCTGAATTGCGTTTTGGGTTTCTCATTTTATGTATAAAAGAGTGACCTTTTTTAGTTGAAATTGGTATACAACAGTCTGAGGGGTTACTGTTTGATAGTTCCGTGAATGATTGGGTCAATCAGTATGATAAAGATTACAAAGAGAATCAGATCTAATTGGAACCAGATTGCATAACGAAATGGCCTCTCTTGTTGCAGATTAAACGTTGCAGCAACTTCACCCTTTGTGATATCTGCTGGTGGTGGTAGAGGATATTGCAGCAAAACTACTTTCTTACCGTACCGCTTGAAATTGTGAGCACCTTTGTTTTATATTCATTGTTTACATATCTAATTCACAAAAAGTGGTTTTTATCACATGATGATTACATGTCTATTTTGTTAAAGTCGATTTTAAAGTACAGTACTATGCTACTACTACCATTAACAGTAGTGAACATTATGCAATAATATAGTTGGGAGAATTATATATTCATGTTTTCTCATTGCGGTTTTTGGTCTGTGGGAGTCAGTACTTGCTATGCAACACTATCTGCTGTGGTTAAGGAGCACAACACATCAGGTTTTAATGGAAAAGAAGCAGCTTTGCTTGTAGATGAGCTGAGAACCAACTTCAACACTGGCAGAACAAAGAGCTACGAGTGGAGAATCTCTCAGCTTCAGAACATTTCCAGGATGCTTGACGAGAAGGAGAAATGCATCACCGAAGCTTTGTATCAAGATCTTTCCAAGCCTGAGCTTGAAGCTTTTCTAGCTGAGGTTTTCTACATTTTTACTTTCAGTGTCCCATTCCTTTGTCTACATTACAGTTGTTCCACTGTTGAATCACTTTGGTGTTATCTTTGTATTAACAGATTTCGAATACAAAGTCATCTTGTACGCTTGCAATCAAAGAGTTGAAGAACTGGATGGCTCCAGAAACGGTAACTAGACTGTTATAAGCTTTTGCTGCTTCATCGAATATGTTTCCATTCTAAACCACTTGCGTCATCTATGGACCTTTCAGGTCGAAACTTCTGTGACAACATTTCCCTCGTCTGCAAAAATTGTCTCAGAACCACTTGGAGTTGTTTTGGTTATCTCAGCCTGGAATTTCCCTTTCTGTAAGCTCTGTTTGTTCTTTTTGAACATTTTGTCTCATTAGTGGAAATCTAAAGTTTTATATGTCTTCTTGGTGTTTTTCTTTTTTCCCAGTATTGTCTGTTGAGCCAGTCATTGGAGCTATTTCAGCTGGTAATGCGGTTGTGCTAAAACCTTCTGAAATTGCTCCAGCAACATCTGCTCTTTTAGCAAAGTTGTTCAGTGAATACTTGGACAAAACAACAATCAGAGTTATCGAAGGAGGAGTCCCTGAAACAACGGCACTACTGGATCAAAAATGGGACAAGATATTCTTCACTGGTTTGCCCCTCTCTCTCTCTCTTTCTTTTAAGAATCTTTGAAATTTTGATTAGGCTCTCAAGAAAACATGATTTTAAATAGTTAAAGTGCGTTTTTAGGTGGAGCAAGAGTTGCTCGCATTATAATGGCTGCAGCTGCGAGGAATCTTACTCCAGTGGTTCTAGAACTTGGTGGAAAATGCCCAGCTCTTGTTGATTCAGATGTTAATCTACAAGTTAAGATCCATCTCAGCTTCTAAAGTATAAATAAATGCAAGTTGCATACACTAATCTTGGTGTTGTGATTCAAGGTGGCTGCTAGGAGGATTATCGCAGGGAAATGGGCTTGTAACAATGGACAGGCTTGCATTGGAGTCGATTACGTGATCACAACAAAGGATTTTGCATCAAAATTGGTAAAGGCTACTTGAAATAAAAGCCAATGATTCACAATGCTCTATTTGTTTCTTTTAAGTTTGCTGATACAATTCATGCAGTACAGATAGATGCTCTGAAGACTGAATTGAAGACATTCTTTGGGGAAACACCATTAGAATCAAAGGACCTGTCACGGATTGTGAACTCTTTCCACTTCAAACGGTTGGAGAGTATGTTAAAAGAGAATGGAGTCGCCAAGAAAATTGTTCATGGAGGCCAAACAATCGAAGAGAAGCTGTGAGAGAAAATGTTTGCATTCGGTTAAAGTTTTGTTCATGGGGATGAAAACTAACTAATGACGTATTCTGTAATTTCTTTTACAGTAAAATATCTCCAACGATAGTAGTGGATGTGCCGGAAGCAGCTTCCATAATGCAAGAAGAGATATTTGGACCATTACTTCCTATAGTTACCGTTGAAAAGATTGAAGATGGCTTTCAGGTTATACGTTCAAAGCCAAAGCCTTTAGCAGCGTATCTCTTCACAAACAACAGAGAGTTGCAGGAACAATTCGTCCAGGGTGTGTCTGCAGGAGGAATTAGCATCAATGACACCGTCTTACATGTACTTGCGTCTTTTGTCATATAAAACCAATGTTCTGATTACCATTATGCTAAAAGCTCTCATTAAAGATGGTATGTTTTATCTGCAGGTAACTGTAAAAGATCTACCATTTGGAGGGGTCGGGGAGAGCGGGATCGGGGCTTACCATGGGAAATTCTCGTATGAGACGTTTAGCCATAAGAAAGGAGTTCTTTACCGAAGCTTCTCCGGGGATGCGGATCTTAGATATCCTCCTTACACACAGAAAAAGAAGATGGTGCTGAAGGCTTTGCTCTCTTCAAACATATTTGCTGCCATTTGGGCTTTCTTTGGGTTCTCTCAAGACTCTTCATGATCAACATGTTATAATCACTGTAACTTGATGGCATTATACAAGCTTAGAAAGTTGAATACTTCCATAGAGATATAAAGTATCAATGTGAAAAGGTTATAGATAAAAAGTTAATACTTAAAAATGCTTATATTTACCTTACATATAAGCATTTGAGTTCATCTTCGGTTAATGTATATTTAAAACTCTATAAGTGACCAACTAGCAAACTGTCGTGGTATTCCCACAGCTCGTTCCATTGTGGTGGATATAATTAGAACAAAATCAAGTATTGATCATGGCCACACCAAATTACAACAGAAAGATCAATTCGGCCAATCCCTCTATTCCTCCAAATGACTAAACCAGTCACCAGTACCACACCACCTTTATTCTCCACATAGGCTGCCAAATCTAACATGTTATAGCCTCTAGGGTCTAGGGACTATTTTTTGTTTGTTTGTAAGAGAGATATTTAACATACCGAAAATGTAGTAGTACTATTTAGAACAACTGTTGTAACCGGGAAAATATAGTATTGAATTCCCGATATGATGGAGATTTGAGATCTAGATTTCATAAAGAGAAAAGGAAAATTGGTTAGGGGTTAGGACTTAGGACCATTTACGACCCTTTAGGATAAAGATCAATAATGTCAAGCATAAATTTATCAACACATCACAGTCCCTAGTAAACTATCAAACATAAATGTTCAATTTTATTTTGTTTGGTTACGAACCCATTGTAAATATGGTTCCCCACAACCATATATTATCTCTTCTACATCATACATTTATCCTACTACTACATATACATTGAGATATGCGTACCATTCTCTTCCGCTTTAAATTATAAACAAACATATCGAATATAATTTGCATTGTGTTGCGCCCCATCCCATAATGACTTATATCTACTCCTCTCATTCCCATATTCAGTTTATCATGGATAGATGAAATAGCATTTAATGTCATAATATCACGCGAAAGGAAATTATACTTATTTAGGTATCATTATTTTTTTCCTCGTCGATAACTTTTGCATGCTTGAGTTCTTTTGTTTCTTCACTTGTAGAAGAAATATTATACTACCAAGATTTGATAGATAGATTATAGACTTTTTGTTGTAGGTTATGAGATTGTTCTACTATGTAATACTCAAAAGGTAAAAAAGTAAAACCCATGTTTTTATTTTGGTTTTAAGGTAAAACCCATGTTACCTGACAATAGTGTCTTAATTTTTCCTGAATTTTGAAGCAGATAGGGTGGTTTTTTGTTTGCTCGCTCGCATTTACTACTACCTATATAGTGTTGAGTTAATTTTTTTTTTTTTTTTTTTTTCTAAATTGAGAAATGTAAAAATGATTTAAATCTTAACCACTCAAATAACATAGTAACACTTTGTACCACCATAATTGAGAGATTTCTGTCGCTTTAATTAGTACTACATAATTGATATGATATCGTTAATTTGCCGGATAATCAATCTGCTAGTCGGGTCGGGTACTTGGCCAAAAGCATTGTCACGACGCACGCATGCATCTATTATTTGTTGGGAGTGAACTGACAAACCGCAAAGTGTCCATCCATATTTATATATTTTGTTTGGTATCAATTTTTGTTTCTTTAATTTCTTAAATGTGGCGATCGAGTGTATATAAAAGTTTAAAATAAACTCATCAACATATGGCTCGGACAAGGATGTATGAGGTTAGCACCTTACAAAGCCCTCATCCGATCCAGTCAGGTGCCGTAATCGGCACACATCCTCCCCCTAGTATATTTGTTTGGGTACAGTAGAATTGGCTAAAAGCAGTATGTTGGTATTTGAATATGCCTTCATTCGGATCCATTTTCCAACATTGATTTTATGATTCGTTTTATATACACAACTCATGACTTTTATTATCCAAACAATGAACGCATATAGCATATTAGCATGCCCTAAATTTTCTGTACGTAAATAATTGCACCTGATATTGATATTTTTCTTCCTTTTCTAAACCTCGTGAAACAAGTGTTATTCCTATTATGATTAGCAACATGTTCGACTAAACCCTAGGAATTACGGGTAAAAAAAAATTGATTTTTTTTTTTTGGCGGAAATGATTTTATTCACCTACTAGTAAATAACTATACCAAAATTTAGACAGAATAGCTGGATAACCCACAATTACCAAAAATTATGCAAGAATAAACAAATCCAACCTAAAATTAAATCCAAATTCTTAACTAGACTACAAAAACGTTTGAAGCTAAAAACAATACTTGTAATCTTGGTTTAGGTAATTACCAAAAGAAGAAGAAAATATCACAAGAAATATATATAGTTCATGTGCGCTTGCTTATTTATTTACGATATGCATTCATTGCATGAGCAGTCTCTCTCTCAATCAATCAAACCTCTATAAATGTAAAAGGACGAGTCAGAACGAACAAACACCACAACAAGAAGTTAAAGAGAAAACATATCACTAAAATAGATTCCCCGCTGAAGAAGGTAAAGATCTATTTCAACTACCTCATGACCCGTCTCTTCAAGCTCTGCTTCTTACCGTTAATGGTTGCTATAGCCATGAAGGCGTCTCATCTTTCCACACAAGATCTCCAAACCTTTTACCTCTACGTACAAAACAACCTCACATCTCTAACCATATTCTCCCTTTCTCTCGCACTCGGGTCGGCTCTTTACATCATGTCCCGACCCAAACCCGTTTACCTCGTCGACTTCAGCTGCTACCTTCCCCCGTCGCATCTCAAAGCCAGCATCAAGAAGATAATGCACAACGCAAGGCTTGCTCGAGAATCAGGCACGTGGAAGCTAGAGTCCGATTACTTGATAGACTTCTGCGAGAAGATTCTAGAACGTTCCGGTCTAGGCCAAGAGACATACTTACCTGAAGGTCTTCAATCTGTGCCACTACAGCAGAATCTGGCTATGTCGCGTAAAGAGACGGAAGAAGTTATAATTAAAGCGGTCGATGATCTGTGTCGCAACACCGGAATAAGCCCGAGTGATATAGGTATACTGGTGGTGAATTCAAGCACTTTCAATCCAACTCCTTCGTTATCAAGTATCTTAGTGAATAAGTTTAAACTTAGGGATAGTATAAAGAGCTTAAATCTTGGTGGGATGGGGTGTAGTGCTGGAGTCATCGCTATCGATGTCGCTAAGAGTTTGTTGCAAGTTCATAAAAACTCTTATGCTCTTGTGGTGAGCACGGAGAACATCACTCAAAACTTGTACTTAGGTAACAACAAATCAATGTTGGTTACAAATTGTTTGTTCCGGATTGGCGGGGCCGCAATTTTGCTTTCTAATAGGTCTAAAGATCGGAAACGCGCCAAATACGAGCTTGTTCACACCGTGCGGGTCCATACCGGAGCAGATGACCGATCTTATGAATGTGCAACTCAAGAAGAGGATGAAGATGGCACAGTCGGGGTTACCTTGACAAAGGATCTACCTATGGTAGCTGCAAGAACCCTAAAGATCAATATCGCAACTTTGGGTCCACTTGTTCTTCCTGTAAGCGAGAAGTTTCACTTCTTTGTGAGGTTCGTTAAAAAGAAGTTTTTCAACCCCAAGACGAAGCATTACATTCCTAATTTCAAGCTCGCGTTCGAGCATTTCTGTATCCATGCGGGTGGCAGAGCGCTTATAGATGAGATGGAGAAGAACCTTCATCTAGCTCCATTAGACGTTGAGGCTTCAAGAATGACATTACACAGGTTTGGTAATACATCTTCGAGTTCAATTTGGTACGAGTTGGCTTACACAGAAGCCAAAGGAAGGATGAAGAAAGGAGACAGGATTTGGCAGATCGCATTGGGGTCAGGTTTCAAGTGTAATAGCTCTGTTTGGGTGGCTCTTCGTGACGTCAAGCCTTCCGCTAATAATCCTTGGGAAGAATGTCTGCACAGATATCCGGTTGAGATTGATATTGATTTGAAAGAACGGTCGAGCGATCCCATTTGATCGTTAAAGGGTTTATGATACGAATTAAGACAGAGAGACGTATGGACTGGTTTACAAATCGTACTTTGGTCGGCCCAAATATTGACAAGTGAACTATATCCTTTCTCTATGTATCGATCTCTTTTAACGTTGTGAATTTGTGATGCCACGTACTACTCCTATAGTTGACCGTTTTGGATTTGTTTCACAGTTCATATATAGATTATTCTCGTGTACTTTCTTACAAAATAAGTGTTATCAAATATATTTGTTTCATTATGTATGGTAATATTGATAGAGATAGAGTATATATATATATATATATATTTTTTTAACTTTCATTCATATACAAGAGAAATTATGATTTCTAATCCGATTATTTTAAAAAATGAGAAAGTGGTGCTGCTAGGTTCACAAGTTGCAATAATGTCATAAGCATGTTAAAAGATAGATATGCCTATAAAAATGGGGAGAGGATATTTTAGAGTTATTGAAGGAGGAGTCCCTGAAACAACGGCACTACTGGATCAAAAATGGGACAAGATATTCTTCACTGGTTTGCCCCTCTCTCTCCGTTTCTTTTAAGAATCTTTGAAATTTGATTAGGCTCTCAAGAAAACATGATTTTAAATAGTTAAAAGTGTTTTTTTAGGTGGAGCAAGAGTTGCTCGCATTATAATGGCTGCAGCTGCGAGGAATCTTACTCCAGTGGTTCTAGAACTTGGTGGAAAATGCCCAGCTCTTGTTGATTCAGATGTTAATCTACAAGTTAAGATCCATCTCAGCTTCTAAAGTATAAATAAATGCAAGTTGCATACACTAATCTTGGTGTTGTGATTCAAGGTGGCTGCTAGGAGGATTATCGCAGGGAAATGGGCTTGTAACAATGGACAGGCTTGCATTGGAGTCGATTACGTGATCACAACAAAGGATTTTGCATCAAAATTGGTAAAGGCTACTTGAAATAAAAGCCAAATGAATCACAATGCTCTATTTGTTTCTTTTAAGTTTGCTGATACAATTCATGCAGTACAGATAGATGCTCTGAAGACTGAATTGAAGACATTCTTTGGGGAAACACCATTAGAATCAAAGGACCTGTCACGGATTGTGAACTCTTTCCACTTCAAACGGTTGGAGAGTATGTTAAAAGAGAATGGAGTCGCCAAGAAAATTGTTCATGGAGGCCAAACAATCGAAGAGAAGCTGTGAGAGAAAATGTTTGCATTCGATTAAAATTTTGTTCATGGGGATGAAAACTAACTAATGACGTATTCTGTAATTTCTTTTACAGTAAAATATCTCCAACGATAGTAGTGGATGTGCCGGAAGCAGCTTCCATAATGCAAGAAGAGATATTTGGACCATTACTTCCTATAGTTACCGTTGAAAAGATTGAAGATGGCTTTCAGGTTATACGTTCAAAGCCAAAGCCTTTAGCAGCGTATCTCTTCACAAACAACAGAGAGTTGCAGGAACAATTCGTCCAGGGTGTCTCTGCAGGAGGAATTAGCATCAATGACACCGTCTTACATGTACTTGCGTCTTTTGTCATATAAAACCAATGTTCTGATTACCATTATGCTAAAAGCTCTCATTAAAGATGGTATGTTTTATCTGCAGGTAACTGTAAAAGATCTACCATTCGGAGGGGTCGGGGAGAGCGGGATTGGGGCTTACCATGGGAAATTCTCGTATGAGACGTTTAGCCACAAGAAAGGTGTTCTTTACCGAAGCTTTTCCGGGGATGCGGATCTTAGATATCCTCCTTACACACAGAAAAAGAAGATGGTGCTAAAGGCTTTGCTCTCTTCAAACATATTTGCTGCCATTTGGGCTTTCTTTGGGTTCTCTCAAGACTCATCATGATCAACATGTGATAATCACTGTAACTTGATGGCATTATACAAGCTTAGAAAGTTGAATACTTCCATAGAGATATAAAGGATCAATGTGAAAAGGTTATAAATAAAAGTTATTCTTACAAATGCTTATATTTATCTTATAATATAAGCATTTGAGTTCATCTTCGGTTAATGTATATTTAAAAACTCTATAAGTGAGCAACTAGCAAACTGTCATGGCATTCCCACAGCTCGTTCCATTATGGTGGATATAATTAGAACAAAATAAAGTATTAATCATGGCCACACCAAATTACAACAGAAAGATCAATTCGGCCACACCACCTTTATTTTCCACATAGGCTAGCCAAATCTAACATGTTATAGCCTCTATGGTCTAAGAGAGATATTTTACATACTCTTTAGAACAACTGTTGTAACCGGGAAACTATAGTATTGAATTCCCGATATGATGGAGATTTGAGATCAAGATTTCATAAAGATCAATAATGTCAACTTGTCAAGCATAAATTTACCTAACACATCACAGTCCATAGCTAGTCAATTATCAAACATAAATTTTCAATTTAATTTGTTTGGTAACGAACCCATTGTATATATGGTTCCCCGCAACCACATATATACATTGAGATCTGCGCACCATTCTTCCGCTTTAAATTATAACCAAACATATCGAATATAATTTGCATTGTGTTGCGCCCCATCCGATAATGACTTATATCTACTCCTCCCACTCCCATATTCAGTTTATCTAATTATCTTGGATAGATGAAATAGCATTTAATGTCTTAATATCACGCGTAAGGAAATTATACTTATTTAGGTATCATTATTTTTTTCCTCGTTGATAACTTTTGCATGCTTGAGTTCTTTTGTTTCTTCACTTGTAGAAGAAATAGTAGTATTATACTACCAAGATTGATAGATAGATAGATAGACTTTTTGTTGTAGGTTATAAGATTGTTCTTCTATGTAATACTCAAAAGGTAGAAAAGTAAAACCCATGTTTTTATTTTGGTTTTAAGGTAAAACCCATGTTACCTGACAATAGTGTCTTAATTTTTCCTGAATTGTGTGAAGCAGATAGGGTGGTTGTTTGTTTGCTCGCTCGCATTTACTACAACCTAGAGTGTTGAGTTAAATTTTGTTTTTTTATTTATTTATTGAGAAATGTACAAATGATTTAAATTTTAACCACTCAAGTACTCAACTAAGGGCATCTCCAACCCTACTATATTTTAGAGTCAAAGCTCTACTCCCTCCGTTTCATAATATAGGATGTTTAGAAAAATATTTTTGTTTTTTAATATAGGATATTTCCAACTTTCTATGCAATTTTTAGATTAAATTTATATTTTATATTATGCAGACTTGTTTGTGATTGGTTAAACTTTTTAAAAGTAACTTTTTCTTAATATGCGTGTTTTCACTAAAACATCCTATATTTTGAAACAGATGAAGTATTATAGAGCAACATTTGCTCCAAACTTACTCTATATTTTACTCTAAAATAGAAAAAATGATAGAATTGCTCTATATATAGAGCAACTCTATTTTCACCTCTATTTTTTAACACTAACTCTATTTTAGAGTTGAAAATAGTACATTGGAATAAAACAATGCTCTATTTTTGAGTTACTCTATTGTAGAGAAAAAAATAGAGATGGAGATGGTCTAACATAGTAAAACTTTGTACCACAATAACTAGGATCGGACCCGCGCTACAGCGCGGGAGAATATTTACATATACCTACGATTCATAATGAAACACGGTATGTTATTTTTCATAATTATAGTACTGTCGATTATATTGAATTATATATTTGTGTAATGAATTTGGATAAATAGTATTAAAAAAGCGAGTATAGTAAATGATAATATAATGAGTTTTGATATAATAAAAAGAAATAAAACATATTTTTTTAGCAACACGGGAATATTTAAAGATATTAGATCCATAACGGATTGGATACATTATTTATTCTCATATCACTATAATTTAATCGATCACGGAGAATCATATTTTTATAATAAGTTTGGATAAAATAAAATATGAAAAAACAATCGAGTAAATGGTATTATAATTGATCATGAGTATTGATAGAATAAAAGGATAAGTGAAAAGTATAACCCAAATTTTTATGGAAGATTTTCAAAAATACATTTTTCATGATGTCACATTGTCACATTGTCACTATTCAAAAATACATTTTTATGTTGTCTATTTTTCAAAAGTATTGTGGAAAAAAAATGTTGTCCATTTTTCAAAAATATCTCTTTTCTATGTATAAAATAACTAAATTTTAAGTACTAAACTCTAAATACTAAACCCTAACTCTTCGAAACTATATCATAAACGTAAAATAGAGAACGCAAACCTAAAAACAAAACTCTAAAAATTAATTTATTCGAAAAGTGTATTTTTGAAAAGGATATCCAAAAAGGTATTTTTAACAAATTCTCAATTTTTCTTTAAAATGTGAATTGATTATATATCCGATTATATTAATAACCATAAAAAATTTCTTTGGTTTATAAATTAAATGGTAACTAATCCAATTATAATATTATGATATGGAACTTTATAACAACTAATAACAATTTTATATCAAATACTAACTAATCCAGTCTTGCTATTGTATAGTGAGATAGGAAATCCACCGTATGAATATCTTAAGTATCCACATAAAATTTAAATAGGAAAATTACTTATTTTAAATAATTCTAAACATATATAATATGTTTTTAGTATTTTTGAGATTTTTAGAATTTCAAATAAAAAGTCTGGTTTTTAAATGTGGCATAAAATAATTCAATAGAATGTGGGAAATATATATTGGAAAGATTGCAATCTTCAGAAATCACAAATGATAATGGTAGAGACTCCTATTCATCCCACCTGTGAATAATAGTTGATATTAAAATATAAAGGAATTTTGATATGTTGAAAATTTGTATGAAAACAGTATGTTTTTTATATACTCCAACAACAAAAACCCCTAATCAATAACTCAAAGAAAAATAATAGGAAAGAGTGTTATAATTGTCGTCTTTGACTAAGTTAACTTTTTCTGAGAAACATGTGTCTATCACACAAAAAAAAAAAAAAAAAAAAAAAATACATGTCTGTTGATTAGTCAGAAAATCAGATGAAATAATAAATTCCACACAAAATCTCGGTTTGATTTAACATTATCTATATATATAAAGTTGGCTTTTCTCTCTTCTCCTTCCTCCACCTCATCATTTTTTATTTTTTATTTTAGTAAATTAATTCAAAATATCAAAGAACATTAAATCTAAAGTTAATGCATCAATTAATTCACTTATGTATGTAATATTTTTTATTATTAAAAGTAATCATTTAAAATAATTCAAAACTAAAATATAAACCAGAAACAAATTGAAAAATACAACAAAAAAAAAAGTCAAAGTAAAATATGAATAATGATTACATATTCTGTAATGTTTTGATTATTATTAAAAACAACCATATATTTAAAATAATTCAAAACTTAAATATAAACCAAAACAAAATGAAAAAAAAAATGCAACAAAAACATATCAAAGTAAAATATGAATAATGATTAAACAAAAATATATAAAAAGAATTAATCAAGTGCTCAAAAATTAAGATAATGTATATATTTAAGAGAAATGCAAAAGATTATTTGAAATAAAACATATTAAATATAACTTATTCTGAACATCACACACAAAAAAAATAGTGAAAATTACTAAGAAGGAATTTGAAAAAGTTATTTGTAAAAACCAAATACGATGGTAGTGGTAGATTGTAAAATTTTAATTAAAAATTAAAAAAACTATTTTCGGATAAATACATAGATTTAAAAGTTAGAGTAATCTTATAATTTAGTAGATTAGGAGAATAAAAAAAAAACATTGTATAAACCATCGTAGACTATACATATTTTAAAGTAAAAAGGTTATATATGTCAACATAATTTTTCTTTTGTCAAACAGTTAAGGTAAAATATAATATTTGATGTTATAATATGATGTTTACAGATAAAAACGAGTCAAATTATGAGTTTTATTACTACGAAGAGTGGGTATATTATCTAAAAAAATTTACGTCTTTGTTAGTAAATAATAATCACTCAACCGATAAAAAAGTATTGGAAGATGAAAAATAGTTATGATATGTCTTCATAATCAATATTTCATAAGTGAGATAATAGAATGTGAAAAGAGAATAGATGCAAAAGATAGACGAATGTATACCGAAAAATAAAGAAAGAGTTAATTGTGAAAACATGTTAAAATAAATAAATAAGTTATATATCATTTAATAAAATAAAATTGATATCTATATAGATTTATATTTTCATATTGAAAAATTATAATTATATTCAACGGTTAGTATTAATAATTAAAATAATTATAGTCCCGCACAACGTGCGGGTAATAAATCTTAATAAATCTAGTAAATAAATAAAAACAAACGATGACTAAACACAATCAAAGCAAAATATACTTACGAATAATTAGAATAAGCCAATAAGGCATAATTAATCAAACAAAAATAAGAGTAATGACCCCTCCACTTCGTAATCAAATGGTCCTTTAATTAAGGAAAATGACTTCTCAGGCCATTAAGCTTCCACACACACCGTCTCATCTTCCTCCAGCAAAGTTTCTTCTGCTCCTCCCGGATCTCCTACGGAAGAAGACCGCTCCAGGCTTTTTCATTTCCTCCATCGCGATCACGAGTCCGCCACAAGTGGATTCGACATCAGTAATCTCCTCGGCCGTGATAGCCATGGAAGCGTTTACACCATTTTTTAAGCTTACCGAGAGATCAGCTGGCCATTTCCAGGGTTTCCCCAGAGTAGGTCTTGCCAGCTATTCTCTTCTAAACAGTCTTGAAAGGCAGCCATTTTTTAAGCTTAATCGAGATGTGCAGAAAATCTTTGATGGAAGGTATGAATTAAAGGTGCATGACTAATGAGTATTTATAGTTGGAGTATATTCCCTAAATATATTCTGATATTGATTTGTTATTGATTCGGTAATCAAATTTTCAAAAGTTTAGGAGAATGATTTATGGCTTTCTTTTTCCGGAATCAACTAGAAGACTTAAAATTAGGATCAGTTATGCGGAAATATATTTGGTAAAGATATGATATCTTAGGAGAATGATTATGGGATTTCTTATTTTGAAATCAATTAGTAGACTAAAAATTATGATCAGTTTACCGAAAATATATTAGGTAAAGATATTTATATCCACATCATAATGATATGATCGTAATTACTATTTCATCTCTCAATAATTGTAATTACGATTCCTAAATTATAGGAAACGTAAAACGATCGAATTTATTTTGAATAAATTTGTTTAATTGTTTTGAAGATTAATGTTTAATGTTTTTGATTTATTGTAGATTGTAGATTTTGGATCACCCAGTTGAAGATTTTGGATATAAACAACCCGTAATCCGATTGTGTTAATTTTGGGTTAATTTCTTGTTATGACCCGACCCGAATTCTTTTTGTAATTTTCTTTTACTAGCTAATATAGAGATTTATTTAATTATACATTTTATTTTATTTTAAGAGGTAAAATAAGTTGAAGATCAATGTTTGAGAACTTTATGTTGGTTTAGTACTACATAATTGATATGATGTCGTTAATTTGCCGGATATTCATCAATCTGCTAGTTGGGTCGGGTACTTGGCCAAAAGCATGGTCACGACGACTCACGCATGCATCTATTATTTGTTGGGAGTGAACTGACAAATCGCAAAGTGTCCATCCATATTTATTTTTGTTGGTATCAGTTTTTGTTTCTTTCTTAAATGTGGCGATCGAGTGTATTTAAAAGTTTAAAATTAATTACAACATATGGCTCGGACAAGGATGTATGAGGTTAGCACCTTACTAAGCCCTCATCCGATCCAGTCAGGTGCCGTAATCGGCACACATCCTCCCCCTAGGCCGGGCGGTATATTTGTTTGGGTACAGCAATATATATTGGGTAAAAGCAGTAGGTTGGTATTTGAATATTCCTTCATTCGGATCCATTTTCCAACTTTGATATGATTCGTTTTATATATACAACTCAAGAGTTTTATTATTCTCAACAATTAACGCATATAGCATATTAGCATGCCCTAAATTTTCTATACGTAAATAATTGCACCAGCTGATCTTGATAGTATATCTTTCTTTCTAAACCTCGGGAAACAAAGTAAGTTATTCCTATTATGATTAGCAACATGTTCGGTTAAAAAAATTGATTTTATTCACCTTTTTTGTTTTAGCGGAAATGATTTTATTTACCTACTAGTAATAAATAACTAGCTATACCAAAATTTAGACAGAATAGCTGGATAAACCCATAATTACCAAAATTTATGCAAGAATAAACAAATCGAAAAATTAAATCCAAGTTTTTAACTAGACTACAAAAACGTTTGAAGCTAAAAAACAATACTTGCAATATTCTTGGTTTAGGTAATTACCAAAAGAAGAAGAAAATATCCCAAGAAATATATATAGTTCATGTGCGCTTGCTTATTTATTTACGATGTGCATTCATTGCATGAGCAGTCTCTCTCACTTCTTCATCTCCCTCTCAATCATTCAACCCTCTATAAATGTAAAAGGACGAGTCAGAACGAACAAACACCACAACAAGAAGTTAAAGAGAAAACATATCACTAAAATAGATTCCCCGCTGAAGAAGGCAATAATCTATTTCAACTACCTCATGACCCGTCTCTTCAAGCTCTGCTTCTTACCGTTAATGGTTGCTATAGCCATGAAGGCGTCTCATCTTTCCACACAAGATCTCCAAACCTTTTACCTCTACGTACAAAACAACCTCACATCTCTAACCATATTCTCCCTTTCTCTCGCACTCGGGTCGGCTCTTTACATCATGTCCCGACCCAAACCCGTTTACCTAGTTGACTTCAGCTGCTACCTTCCCCCGTCGCATCTCAAAGCCAGCATCAAGAATATCATGCACCACGTAAGGCTTGCTCGACAATCAGGCACGTGGAAGCAAGAGTCCGATTACTTGATGGACTTCTGCGAGAAGATTCTAGAACGTTCCGGTCTAGGCCAAGAGACATACGTACCTGAAGGTCTTCATTGTTTGCCACTACAGCAGAACCTGGCTATGTCGCGTAAAGAGACGGAAGAAGTTATAATTAGAGCGGTCGATGATCTGTTTCGCAACACCGGAATAAGCCCGAGTGATATAGGTATACTGGTGGTGAATTCAGGCACTTTCAATCCAAATCCTTCGTTATCAGCTATCTTAGTGAATAAGTTTAAACTTAGGGATAGTATAAAGAGCTTAAATCTTGGTGGGATGGGGTGTAGTGCTGGAGTCATCGCTATCGATGTCGCTAAGAGTTTGTTGCAAGTTCATAAAAACTCTTATGCTCTTGTGGTGAGCACGGAGAACATCACTCAAAACTTGTACATAGGTAACGACAAATCAATGTTGGTTACAAATTGTTTGTTCCGGATTGGTGGGGCAGCAATTTTGCTTTCTAATAGGTCTAAAGATCGGAAACGCGCCAAATACGAGCTTGTTCACATCGTGCGGGTCCATACCGGATCAGATGACCGATCCTATGAATGTGCAACTCAAGAAGAGGATGAAGATGGCATAGTCGGGGTTACCTTGTCAAAGAATCTACCTATGGTAGCTGCAAGAACCCTAAAGATCAATATCGCAACTTTGGGTCCACTTGTTCTTCCTATAAGCGAGAAGTTTCACTTCTTTGTGAGGTTTGTTAAAAAGAAGTATTTGAATCCGAAACTCAAGCATTACATTCCTAATTTCAAGCTCGCGTTCGAGCATTTCTGTATCCATGCGGGTGGCAGAGCGCTTATAGATCAGATGGAGAAGAACCTTAATCTAACTCCATTAGACGTTGAGGCATCAAGAATGACATTGCACAGGTTTGGTAATACATCTGCGAGTTCCATTTGGTACGAGTTGGCTTACACAGAAGCCAAAGGAAGGATGAAGAAAGGAGATAGGATTTGGCAGATCGCATTGGGGTCAGGTTTCAAGTGTAATAGCTCTGTTTGGGTGGCTCTTCGTAACGTCAAGCCTTCCACTAATAATCCTTGGGAAGAATGTCTTCACAAATATCCAGTTGAGATCGATATTGATTTGAAAGAACGATCGAGCGATCCCATTTGATCGTTAAAAAGTTTATGATACGAATTAAGACAGAGAGACGTATGGACTGGTTTACAAATCGTACTTTGGTCGGCCCAAATACTACTGACAAGTGAAGTATATCCTTTCTCTATGTATCGATCTCTTTTAACGTTGTGATGCCACGTACTACTCCTATAGTTGACCGTTTTGGATTTGTTTCACAGTTCATATATATAGATTATTCTCGTGTACTTTCTTACAAAATAAGTGTTATCAAATATATTTGTTTCATTATGTATGGTAATATTGACAGAGATAGAATGTTTTTTTTTTAAAAAATAACTTTCATTCATATATAAGAGAAAATATAGTTTCTAATCCGATTATTTAAAAAAATGAGAAAGTGGTGCTTGTAGGTTCACTAGTTGCAATAATGTCATAAGCATGTTAAAAGATAGATATCCCTATAAAAATGGGGAGAGGATATTTTAGCAAATCGATATTGCGCGTGAGTGTGAGATGACGCAACTGTTCTCGGTACAAGACTTTGGTGAGAACATCAGCTGTGTTTTGAGATTTGTCCTTACACGAAACAACTTGAGAAGACCATGCATCATTCAAAATTCTCGTTCACCGTGTGACAATCAATTGTCTTACGTTTGGTTCTTTTTCAAGAGAAGGAGGAAAAAAAAAAAAGGATTGTTACTTGCCTAGATTACTAGAGGAGTACCACTGTATTAATTATCACAGTTGGAGAAGAAGAAAAATACTACTAGTATCAATATCACAAGTTGCAAAAAGCAAGGTTCCATACCTAACTTTTTTAATTTTTTAATTTTTTTTGTCAACAAGTTCATACCTAACTTTAAGTAAATTAGCAATTGGAAACAATAAAAATCTAGGATGCATTAGATTTTACCGATTAAGAAAAGAAAAAAAAAACACCTGAATTAAGTTTTTCCATGTTGTTGTGATTTGTGAACCATGTTTGTTTCTTCTTATTTTGGTTCATATCATTGTTAAAGGAAACTATAATACCTAGACACCACATGAGATAAATATCTTCGACAACCAATGCATCAGCGTAATATACGTCTTTGATGAGATGGCTAAGATCTTTTGGTATCTTTTCAAGAAACGATTGCGAACCCAAATTAACTTCATGTGTCCTGTCAAAGCGTTAATAGATTATTTTATTATTTTGTAGATAAACGAAAGTCGGTGGATAGAAAAATATTAAATTCTCAAATTATGGTTGGTTTTTTTTTTAGTCTACTTAATTTGTAGTACCATTGTATGAATTGGGTTGATATAGAATACATGTTCTTTTGCTGCTGCATCCTCGTGATCTTCTCCAAGAACAGGTTGATGATGCATCGGACAAACTCGTTTAGTGGATCCTATCATTCTAGTTATTGACTGATATGGTGCAGTCGACACGTTTGGTTATATATCTGCAATTTGTGGTCTCCTTATTTTGAGCTGTGATCATCAAATCATAAATGTGTTGCTAAATTGGTTTGTAACTATTCATCCTTTCCAAAATGAGGTGTCATATTGACATTTTTGGGGCCATTTTTTGACAATTATAATAATTATAATAATTAAATTACATTCTCTTGAATTTTCATTACTCTTTTTTTTTATAACTAAAAGCAAAAAAAAAACAAAACTTTTTAATTTCTGTAAAATATTATGTTTTTTTTAATATAATTTTTTGATTTATTTATTATGGTTCATGTTTTAGTACTATAAAAATAGATTGGGTCTGTATAATTTTTGATAAAACATCTCCATAGTGAATTAGTGAGATATCTCTTTACGCGGCTATTTCAAGACCCAAACCTTTCTATCTTGGAGAGTGAAAGCAACAACACTCACAGAAGAAGAAGCAGCAATGGCGGAGAAGTCGAGCTTCTTCGTTCGTTTCACTTTTCTTCTGCTTCTACTAACATGTGCTCAGGGAGTGAGGAGGACATTAATGGACGGAGGAGGCCAAGATCTCTCGACGCCACCACTTAAACTGACGTTTGCTGGTCCCTCTCGGAACTGGACAGACGCCATTCCCATCGGTAATGGCCGTCTCGGAGCTACGATCTGGGGCGGCGTCTCCTCAGAGACTCTCAACATCAATGGTAAATAAATTGTTTAAAACGAAGTCGTTTTTGGTCCTTTCTCTCCCATTCTTGTGTTTGGTCCTATTTTTGTTTGTGGATTTAGGTAATAAATGCTCTGTTATTCTCTACTGATCAGTCTATATTTATTGTCTCTCAGCCTTATTTTTTATTTTATTTGGCTGTGCAATAGAACAGGGGACTATATGCTTGAGACATATGTCTTAAATCGAACTACTTGTGAAATTAAATGAGTAAAGGAAGCACATTTTGCAACAAAAAGAATTGTATTGTATGAAAGTTTAGGAATTTTGTGGATCTGAAGACTAAAGTTTTGTTTTTTGTGGATTTTTAATTGATTAGAGGACACAATTTGGACTGGGGTACCAGCAGACTACACTAACCCGAATGCTCCAGAAGCATTAGCAGAAGTTAGGAGGCTTGTTGATGACAGAAACTATGCTGAAGCTACTTCAGAAGCTGTCAAATTATCAGGCCATGCTTCTGATGTATGTTTTTGATTCTTTTGGTGTAATGTTGTTGTGTTCCACTTCTTGATTATGTGTAAAGGCTAATCCTTTTTGTTTTTGGCTATCTAAAGGTTTACCAGCTAGTGGGAGATTTGAATTTAGAGTTTGACAGTTCACATCGTAAGTACACTCAAGACTCCTACCGCCGTGAACTCGACTTGGAAACAGCAGTAGCCAAAGTAAGTTACTCGGTTGGTGCTGTGGAATTCTCAAGGGAGTTTTTTGCTTCTAATCCTGATCAAGTGATTGTAGTCAAGATCTATGCAAGCAAACCGGGATCTCTGTCTTTTAAGGCTTCTTTTGACAGTGAGTTGCATCACCATTCAGAGACAAACCCCAAAGCGAATCAGATTCTGATGCGTGGAAGTTGTCGCCCCAAGCGTCTTCCTGTGAACTTGAAGAAAAGTATCAACGCTACGAATATACCTTATGATGATCATAAAGGGTTGCAGTTTGCATCGGTTCTTGAAGTGAGAGTCAGCAGTGGGGGCTCTGTGTCTTCCTTAGGTGGCAAGAAACTAAGTGTTGAAAAAGCAGACTGGGCGGTTCTGCTTCTGACTGCTTCATCTAACTTTGATGGACCATTTACGATGCCTGCTGATTCTAAGAGAGACCCTGCTAAAGAATGCGTTAACAGAATCAGCTCAGTCCAGAAATACTCATACTCTGATCTTTATGCTCGTCATTTGAGTGACTATCAGAAGCTTTTCAACCGGGTGTCTTTGCAACTTTCCGGCAGCTCAGCAAATAAAGCAGTGCATCAGGCAGCTTCAACTGCTGAAAGGGTGCGATCATTTAAAATTGATCACGACCCTTCATTGGTGGAGCTTCTATTCCAATATGGTCGATACTTGCTTATATCTTCTTCAAGGCCTGGAACTCAGGTGGCTAACTTGCAGGGCATTTGGAACAGGGACATTCAGCCTCCATGGGAGTGCGTTTTCGCTTTACTTCGTTTTCTTGGAATCTTTTAGCTTTGTTGTGTCACTGACTCTTCTTCTTCGTCTGCTGTGTTGCAGTGGTGCTCCTCACCTGAACATTAATCTCCAGATGAACTACTGGCATTCTCTTCCTGCTAATATTCATGAATGCCAGGAACCGTTGTTCGATTATATGTCTGCTTTAGCAGTAAATGGCCGCAAGACAGCACAAGTAAGTCTCTATCCTTTTTTTCTCTATTGATGACCTTTACAATGCATTTGTGTTCATCACTAGAGACAATCATTTTGATGCGCTGTATAGGTGAACTACGGAGCAAGTGGTTGGGTGGCACATCAAGTATCAGACATATGGGCAAAAACTTCACCAGATAGAGGTGAAGCAGTGTGGGCCCTCTGGCCCATGGGTGGAGCGTGGCTCTGCACTCATGCATGGGAGCATTATACATACACAATGGACAAGGTATGGTCCTCAAATTTCTGATTTCAATTCAGTTTCTTTAACCTGTACTATGTTTTTTCATCATTTACTTGTTGATTAATTTATAGGAATTTCTTAACAAGAAGGCATACCCATTGTTGGAAGGATGTACATCGTTTCTTTTGGACTGGCTGATCAAAGGTAAAGACGGATATCTCCAGACGAATCCATCAACTTCCCCTGAACATATGTTTACTGCTCCAAATGGCAAACCTGCTAGTGTTAGCTACTCATCAACCATGGACATTGCCATTGTAAAAGAAGTCTTCTCTGATATAGTTTCCGCTTCAGAGGTAACAAGACCGATGAAGCAACAAAAATAAATCACATCACCTCATCAATACTGAGGTTCTCTCTTTTGGTTTATCAACAGGTTTTGGGAAAAACGAATGATACTCTTATCGGAAAAGTCATTGCTGCTCAAGCTAAACTTCCACCCACTAGAATATCAAAGGATGGTTCCATTATGGAATGGGTAGAAGACTTTGAGGACCCAGAGGTACATCATAGACATGTTTCACATCTCTTTGGCCTCTTCCCAGGTCATACAATCACAGTTGAGAAGTCTCCAGAACTTGCTAAAGCCGTGGAAGCAACCCTTAAAAAGAGAGGTTTGTGTGATTCTTTCTTCTCTCACATTCCTATTCTGCAATGTCATTGAAGTGTTTGGAGCAATATATAATATTGAAAACTGATTGATGCAGGAGAGGAAGGACCAGGTTGGTCAACCACCTGGAAAGCTGCCTTGTGGGCAAGGCTTCACAATAGCGAGCTTGCATATAGGATGGTTACACATATTTTTGATCTTGTGGATCCTTTGAATGAACGTAATTATGAAGGAGGATTGTATAGTAACATGTTCACTGCACACCCGCCATTCCAGATCGATGCCAATTTTGGGTAAGTCAAGCAATTTATTGCAAACATGTGGGATGTTTACAACAGCCCTACTTACTAAAACCATTACTCATCAGTTCTTAGAACAAAGTCAAACAGTTTGATGACTAGTCTAAACCTATATATGTCATTTTTTTGATGGGCAGATTTGCAGCAGCGGTAGCGGAAATGTTAGTGCAGAGCACGGCAAAGGATCTGCATTTGCTCCCGGCGCTTCCAGTAGATAAATGGCCAAACGGTAATGTGAAAGGGCTAAGGGCAAGGGGTAGTGTGACGGTTAGTATAAAGTGGACGGAAGGGAACCTTGTGGAGTTTGGTCTTTGGTCAGAACAGATTGTGTCCACCAGAATAGTGTACAAAGGGATCTCTGCAGATACCAAATTGTTGCCAGGGAAAATCTTTACTTTTGACAAAGATTTGAGATGTGTTCGGACCGAGAATTTATAAGAAAGGAGAGACAAAATCTTGATTTTCAAATCTGTTTTTGTTCATTTAACAGAGAAAGTCCATTGTTTGTCATCGTTCCACGAGTTATATATGCAAGTGTAAGTGTGTAACACACAAATGTATCCAAAAGGTTTACAAATCTATTTTTCAGCATGTATGTATACCAAACACAGGGTCCTGACACTACACCCAAAATAAGAGAAAACAGATTCAGGTCAAAACTTCGTATGCCTAAGTAGCATCAAGTCATCAAGATAGATGATACATTTATTGGTGGACATATAAACCAGACTGATCCAGATATGAACAGAATCAAAAGTGATATATAACTCATTGGTTTTATCGTGTTTTAGAATCTCAAAAACTAAATATTAAGAGGAAAGATAGAAGCAAGAAAGAAACAAGATATATAATATGCAAGTGGAGCTAGTAGTTAATGATGTCCTTCATAGCTAGTAGTAGTAGACCTCTTCTTCTTCTTACTCAATTTGCACTAAACTTGGAACGTAAGAGCAGACAATCGGGCGAGTCTTGAATCCAGATCCTAGATCCACTTCCATGTAGTATCCATCTTCTCCAAGGATGTAGGCAATGCAGCGTTTTGGGGAGTCTCTGTATCTATCAAAAAGCACTGTGACTTTCTTCTCCATGTCAATGTATCTATCAAAAAGCACTGTGGCTTTTTTCTCCATGTCAATGAAGAAACTCCCATGTTGAATGGCACGCCTAAGTCCTCGGTATGGAGCCATATCAAACGCAAAGAACTTGCTCCACGAGACTAGTTGGGGCTCAATCTTGGTGGTCACCCATACCTCCATCATGTATGAACCTGAGTGCTGAAACATCAATGCGAGTTGCTCTTCTCTTACACAAGATAGAGAACCAGTAGCATCAAAATAACCCTTAACGGGGAGCTGCAACCACGGTCCAAATCGCTCTGTAGTGAAATCAAAACAGATCAAGAAATCATCCCAAACAATTGATGGGTCATCCCAAACAAACTCTTCTCCATCTTCTTCCGTAGTTCTTCTCCTATCTATAGCAATCCAGTAAGTATTCCCCTTCAAAGAAACGCAGCGATGATGACCATACGATATATACCAATCGGGATTGACATCAACAACAACCCTCCATGAGTTGTTGTTAGAAGAAGAAGGATTCAAATCATAGATTTCACACTCGACAACTCGATGGTCATCCCAATACCTCAAAACCTTGTGGAAACCGCAGGAATCAAAGCCGAGACCATACTTGTATTGAAAATTAGCAGTCCTGGGTTCGATCTGTTTGGTTTGCCCAAGATAAGGGTTCCAAACCACAAGCCTCGAGTGGTTGGAAGTCACGCATAACACTAACCCGTTGCAATGTAAGACTTTAGAAACCTTATTGAGCTGATCGAGTTTACCTATTTGCTTTATAGATGGATCGTTGTTTAAGCAAAGATCGAACCTCACTGACCAAACCCTCGAATCCAGAACCATGAACCCTAGAAATTGATGCCTTGCATCTGCTTTGCAAACTATTAAATCTTTCGATAAAGTGTTCCATTGTTTCACCGTAGATCGCACCGACCTCAGCGATGTCAACGGAACCCTAGAAAGTATCTCCTCTACCAATTCCTCTGATAATTCCGATATCATCGTCATCGTTCAACCAAATTAGGATCGTAGGGCTTTTTTATTTTCGTACTTTATAATTCGAAAATGTAAACCAGAAACCAAACCAAAACCGCGTTTTATTAAATCGATTAAAACCGAACCCAAACCAAACCAAACCAAACCGAGTCTCTCTCTCTCTTTCGTTTAGGGCTTCTTTAGCAGTCTCTGCTTCGGTATTGATCTGATTTGCTTTCTGATACACAAAGTAGATTATACAAAAAATGGCATGGCGCAGTGCTGCTCGTTCTTTCGTATCTGCAACCGCTAGAGCTCCGACTCTCCGATCTCCGCCGGCAACGCTTCCTCGCCTCCGTCCTTCCCAATCCTCTTTACCTCGCCGCCGATTCGCCTCTTTCACTAATCCCAGGTTTCACCATCTCTTGCCTCCATTTCTAGAAACTTTGATTTAATCTTGACATGAACTAAGATTTGCAAGGTTTGAACTAGTTTTGAGGAGAATTTAGGAATGTTATGATTTTACCATATTGAGATATCATATGAGTATTGACTCAATCATGTGGTGTTGTTGATGGTTCTTGCTTGCTTGCTTGATTGTGGCAGGAATTTGGGAGAGCTTGGATGCACAGAGTCTTTCTTGCCTCTGTACAATGTAGTGTCAGCAGCTCGACTCACATCTCACCTTAATGTCAATCTCCGAGCTTTCTGCGAGCTCTCTAACGGTACCTTCCCACGCACTTGTCAAGATCGCTAATTACTCTTCATTTGTGAGTGTTACTTACTGCTACTTAGGATAAATGAGCTAGTTGAAAGTTTTTGGAACAATTGTTTTCTTGTTTGAAACAGAGAATAAAATGGCCTTTTTGGTTCTCTGTAAATCATTTGTTTGGTGTTAAGAACATATATATATATTGGGCTTGGGATTTGATAGGGAATGGAAAAGATGGGTGATGGAAGTGGATTTCAGTCGCTGTCAAGAGAGGTGCTACTGCTTTTGTAGGTTTCTTGTCCATTTTGTTTTTCGTGTTCTTTATCACTTTGCCACAAAAGTTTACTTTTTTTTTCCCCAATAGAGAGTGTTTAGGAATTTGAATTTAGGACCCTATTTCGTGTGGGCAATCAAACAATAGGAGTAGAGCTTCAAACGTAGGTATAACATCTAGTTCGGGTTGATCCTCTCATATATCCATTTAGATATTTCGATAGAAAGCTTATCACCATTGATAGAAATGCATTGAGAAACGACACATTGGGCTTCATATAAACATTCTGCCTTTTATATCGAATTTTGGTTTAACATAGTAAAGGTGTATACTTTTATTCTCTTATGATCAATCACGGGTACCTTTCAAAAGAGAAGACTTGTAAGTTTGATCTGTATCTGAATCTGATTCTCAACGCTTTGCCTGTACTTGATGATGGCAGGTACTTAGAATGCGCAAAGTGGATGCATCAGTAATCTTGAAGCAGTTGGATACTTGAAAAAAAGGGGGTGTACCAAGAAGAACTCATTGGTTGTTTCGTCTTCATTAGGAACCAAAAACGACTTACATTTATTTGATTTTTCTTCACATTTGAGAATTTCAAGTTTTAGAATATCTGGTTTTCTCTTCATATTTCCAGTTAGATTCAGCTTATCTTTCAGCATATTCCTGAAAGACCATTGTCTCCAGAACTTGCTAAAGCCGAGCAACCCTTAGAAAAAGAGGTTTGTGTGATTCTTTCTTCTCTTCCATTCCTATTCTGCAATGTCATTGAAGTGTTTGGAGCAATATGTAATATTGAACTGATTGACGCAGGAGAGGAAGGACCAGGTTGGTCAACCAACTGGAAAGCCGCCTTGTGGGCAAGGCTTCACAATAGCGAGCTCGCATATCGGATGGTTACACATATTTTTGATCTTGTGGATCCGTTGAACGAACGTAATTATGAAGGAGGATTGTATAGTAACATTCCAGATCGATGCCAATTTTGGGTAAGTCAAGCAATTTATTGCAAACATGTGGGATGTTTACAACAGACCTACTTGCTAAAACCATTACTCATCAGTTCTTAGAACAAAGTCAAACAATTTGATGACTAGTCTAAACCTATATATGTCATTTTTTTGATGGGCAGATTTGCAGCAGCTAGCGGAAATGCTAGTGCAGAGTACGACAAAGGATCTGCATTTGCTCCCGGCGCTTCCAGTAGATAAATGGCCAAACGGTAATGTGAAAGGGCTAAGGGCAAGGGGCAGTGTGACGGTTAGTATAAAGTGGACGGAAGGGAACCTTGTGGAGTTTGGTCTTTGGTCAGAACAGATTGCGTCCACCAGAATAGTGTACAAAGGGATCTCTGCAGATACCAAATTGTTGCCAGGGAAAATCTTTACTTTTGACAAAGATTTGAGATGTGTTCGGACCGAGAATTTATAAGAAGTGAGAGACAAAATCTTGATTTTCAAATCTGTTTTTGTTCATTTAACAGAGAAAGTCCATTGTTTGTCATCGTTCCACGAGGCACGAGTTATATGTGCAAGTGTAAGTGTGTAATACACGAATGTATCCAAAAGGTTTACAGTGAATAACTTATTTTCCAGCATGTATGTATACAGGGTCCTGACACTACACCCAAAATAAGAGAAAAACAGATTCAGGTCAAAACTTCGTATGCCTAAGTAGGATCAAGTCATCAAGATAGATGATACATTTATTGGTGGGACATATAAACCAGACTGATCCAGATATGAACAGAATCAAAAGTGATATATAGGGTTGTAAATTGGTCTGACCATAACCAAATGGGCATGTCCATTTGGACACATACCATTTATGGTTATTTATGGTCAAAAGCCCAAATACACCCACACCCAAATCTGTCCAAACCAAATTGGACCATGACCAATTGGTTTGTCCATTGGTTAAAATATACCCATATTCATAATTTACTAAAGGTTCATAAATTCATAATTATAAAGGTTCAGGGATACCATTTACCATCTTATTGGACCCACACAAGGATTTAGAAGAAAAGCTGCAACTGCTAATAACCCAGAGCTCAATGAAAGAAATCACAGAGGTATCCCAGCAGTTGCCTTTTTGGATATTATGGAGACTATGGAAGAGTAGAAACACCCTCACCTTCCAACAAAAGCATATCAGTTGGAAAACATGTCTACGTAACGCAAAAAAGGATACTTGTGAATGGATAAACGCTAAGATGTTTGTGGCGTCTCTTCAACCACCATCATATCAAGCAAACTCACGGCTCAGAAACACAACACATTGGCAAGTGCCAGAAGAAGGGTGGATAAAATGTAACTATGATGGCTCCTTTATCAACCAAGAAATCAAATCAAAGGCTGGATGGATTTTCAGAGATAGTGAAGGTTTTTATGTTGGTTCTGGTCACGGGGAAGGAGAATGCACAACCAATCCATTAGAGAGTGAATTCCAGGCTTTGATAATGGCAATGCAACAGTCACATACAAAAGGTATCAAGAACATCCACTTAGAAGGGGACAACAGAGAGATTTTCAATATATTACAAGGAAAAACCAAAAATTTCTCAGTTATTAATTGGATCAGAGATGTGAAGAAATGGAGCTCAAAGTTTGAGAATGTCAAATACAGTTGGGTACCAAGGGAAAACAACAAATGTGCAGATATGTTGGCGAGATCAGTGATTCCAAATAGTGCCACGGTTCTCAATTATTATTTTGTTCCATCTTTTATCATTCCCAACTTACATTGTGACTATTCTACAAATAATTAATAAAGTTCTTACAGTGTTAAAAAAAAAAAAAAAAAAAAAAGGTTCATAAATTCATAATTATAAAGGTTCATAAACTCATAATTATAAAGTTCATAAACTCATAATTATAAAGGTTCAAGACTCATAATTTACTAAAAGTTCATAAAAACCCTAATTTTTTAAGAACCTTAATATTTTAAGAGAAATGAAAAAAAAAAGTTTTCCCCAAATTGTAAGAACCCTAATTTTTGTGTTATTGGATACCCCACGTCCGAATTAGTTTGACCATATTTCAATAAAATTGGCTTTTAAAACTTGATGTTTTAAATTTGGTAATGACCAAAACCATCCAAATTAATTTGGACCGAATAAATTACTTTTAGAGACCAATTGACATCTCTAGTGATATATAACTCATTGGTTTTATCGTTTTTTAGAAACTCAAGAACTAAATATTAAGAGGAAAGATAGAAGCAAGAAAGAAACAAGATATTAAATATGCAAGTGGAGCTAGTAGTTAATGATGTCCTTCATAGCTAGTAGTTTTCTTCTTACTCGATTTGCACTAAACTTGGAACGTAGGAGCAGAGAGTCGGGCGAGTCTTGCATTCAGATCCTAGATCCACTTCCATGTAGTAACCATCTTCTCCAAGGATGTAGGCAATGCAGCGTTTTGGGATGTCTCTAGACATCATGGTACTATCCAAAAGCACAGTGAGTTTCTTCTCCATATCAATGAAGAAACTCCCATGTTGAATGGCACACTTGAGTCCTCCGTACGAAGTCATATCAAACGCAAAGAACTTGCTCCACGAGACTAGTTGGGGCTCAATCTTAGTCGTCAACCATACATCCATCATGTATCCACTTGAGTGCTGAAACATCAACGCGAGTTGCTCTTCTCTTACACAAGATAGAGAACCAGTAGCTTCAAAATATCCCTTAACGGGGAGTTGCAACCACGGTCCAAATCGCTCTGTAGTGAAATCAAAACAGATCAAGAAACCATCCCAAACAATTGATGGGTCATCCCAATCAAACTCTTCTTCTCCTCCTTGGTGAATTCTTTTCCTATCTATAGCAATCCAATAAGTATTCCCCTTCAAAGAAACGCAACGATTAGGCTCATACGTTATACACCAATCAGGATTGACATCAACAACACTTCTCCATGAGTTGTTAGAAGAAGAAGGATTCAAATCATAGATTTCACACTCGACAACTCCAAGGTTATCCAAAATCCTCAAAACCTTGTGGCAACCGTAGGAATCAAACCCGAGACCATACTTGTTTTCAAAATGACGAGTCCTGGGTTCGATCAGTTTGGTTTGCCCAAGATAAGGGTTCCAAACCACAAGGCTCGACTGGTCGTAAGGCACGCATAACACTAACCCGTTGCAATGTATGACTTTGGTGGAAAACTTATTGAACTGATCGAGTTTACCTATTTGCTTAATAGATGTATCGTTGTTTAAGCAAAGATCGAATCTCACTGACCAAACCATGGAATCCAGAACCATGAACCCTAGAAACTGATCCCTTGCATCTGCTTTGCAAACTATTGCATCTTTCGATAAAGCGTTCCATTGTTTCACCGTAGATCGCACCGAGCTTAGCGATGTCAACGGAACCCTAGAAAGTATCTCCTCTACCAATTCCTCTGATAATTCCGATATCATCGTCATCGTTCAATCAAATTAGGATCCTAGGGTTTTTTTGTTTGTTTGTTCTGGTTTATGTATAGTTCCGAATTCGAAAATTGTAAACCAGAAACCAAACCAAAACCGCGTTTTATTTTATCAAAATCGATTGATTAAACCGAACCGAACCAAACCGAGTCTCTCTCTCTCGCGTTTAGGGCTTCTTTAGCAGTCTCTCTTCTTCGGTACTGATATGATTTGCTTTCTGCTACACAAAGTAGATTATACAAAAATGGCATGGCGCAGTGCTGCTCGTTCTTTCGTATCTGCAACCGCTAGAGCTCCGTCTCTCCGATCTCCGCCGGCAACGCTTCCTCGTCTCCGTCCTTCCCAATCCTCTTTACCTCGCCGCCGATTCGCCTCTTTCACTAACCCCAGGTTTCACCATCTCTCTTGCCTCCATTTCTAGAAATTTTGATTTAATCATGACGTTAGGTAAGATTTGCAAGGTTTTGAACTAGTTTTGAGGAGAATTTAGGAATGTTATGATTTTACCATATTGAGATATCATATGAGTATTGACTCAATCATGTGGTGTTGATGATGGTTCTTGATTGCTTGGTTGTGGCAGGAATTTGGGAGAGCTTGGATGCACAGAGTCTTTCTTGCCTCTGTACAATGTTGTGTCTGCAGCTCGACTCACATCTCACCTTAATGTCAATCTCCGAGCTTTCTGCGAGCTCTCTAATGGTACCTTCCCACGCACTTGTCAAGATCGCTAATTACTCTTCATTTGTGAGTGTTACTTACTGCTACTTAGGATAAATGAGCTAGTTGAAAGTTTTTTGGAACAATTGTTTTCTTGTTTGAAACAGAGAATAAAATGGCCTTTTTGGTTCTCTGTAAATCATTTGTTTGGTGTTAAGAACATATATATATATTGGGCTTGGGATTTGATAGGGAATGGAAAAGATGGGTGATGGAAGTGGATTTTCAGTCGCTGTCAAGAGAGGTGCTACTGCTTTTGTAGGTTTCTTGTCCATTTGTTCTTATCACTTTGCCACAAAAGTTTTGCTTTTTTCTCAATAGAGAGTGTTTAGGAATCCAAATTTAGGACCCTATTTTGTGTGGGAAATCAAGCAGTAGGAGTAGAGCTCCAAACCTAGGTATAACATCTTGTTTATGTTGATCCTCTTGTATATCCATTTTAAGTATTTCGATAGAAAGCTTATCACCATTGATATAATGCATTGAGTAAACGACACATTGGGCTTCATATAAACATTCTGCCTTTTACATTGAATTTTAGTTTAACATAGTAAAGGTGTGTACTTCTATTCTCTTATGATCAATCACGGGTACCTTTTGAAAACAGAAGTCTTGTAAGTTTGATCTGTATCTGAATTCTCAAAGCCTTTGCCTGTGACTTAATGATGGCAGGTACTTAGAATGCGCAAAGTGGATGCATCAGTAATCTTGAAGCAGTTGGATACTTGAAAAAGGGGTGTACCAAGAAGAACTCATTGGTTGTTTTGTCCTTCATTAGGAACCAAAACACTAAATATATTATTTGATTTTCCTTCACATTTGGCTATTTCCAGTTTTAGAATATCTGGTTTTCTCTTCATATTTCTTGTTTTTAAGCCCAATGGCTTTGAATACTTGAGGTTAGATTCGGCTTATCTTTCAGCATATTCCTGAAAGACCATTGTTTCATCTTGTAATTTATAATGTGATTTAACTCTTTTCGAGTACTATTTACTGAAAGGAAGAGTTTAAGAGTCACCGTCTCTTGAACAGTGTGATCAAGTGTGATAATTAGCCAGGCTTTTCAATGACTAAATTTGAACTCAGGTATAGAGGACCTTAAGTTATTGTTAAAATGTGGAAACATTAATCTTCGACATTCAATAGTAAAGACTAAAGAGGAAACTATGGTGGGAACAATGAGTGTAACAACATGAAAGGGTTTCAGTGTTTACACGAAAGCTCCTCACCAGAATGAGTCAGTGAAGTAACTCCTTACATTAACAAACTCAATACTGTATTAAGTATTTTGACTGAATAAAAAGCTCATCAATACGTTCTTTTTGGATTTAACTTGCAACTTTATAAACAGCTTAAACTTTACGAGGGATCTTCAGTTTCTGTGTTGTCTGCTTAATCACTGGAAGCCTCTGACTGATGGAGCTCGGGTCGCTATAGACTGCTAAATCAACTGGATACCCTTTCTGCATATATACATATTCAAGAGTTAAATCACTGGACCTTCTATATTCACTAACCGTAGAAACATTTTAATATGTTATCGTCTTGTAACAGAAAAATTGTGAATATTTGATGATGTATCGGAGATGGTTAGGTCTATCAGTCACCCGTTCTAGGTTTGATGGGAAAGAGATGGATTTTTGAAAACCAAAGATTGGAATGGAAACAATTTCTAGTAATCAGTCCTAAAAGTGAAGAAAACTAACCGCAGATAGAGACTGAAATGTTGCTTCTCTCCAACAGTTTTCTCGAAGAACAGTTGGTGTCTCATCTTTGCCAAACACATAATGCATTCTCGTCTCTCTCAATCTCATAAGTACACCATCAACTCTAAGCTGAAAGATGAAAAGCAACCGAGAGTAAGATGAAAATTGAAACATCATAAAAGCCAATGAAGATTACATATTGGTGCGTAATGCGGATTTTTCCGATTTGACTCACCCAAAATCGTAAGAGGAGGAACCATGAGCTTGGCATGACTCTCTGAAAAAAACAAACAGAAACACACACACATGTTATCCTTCGTAATTAATACTGAACTCATTTAAATTCACGTAATTGTGAAAGAACTCGACAGGAGTATCAGACTCGAGAATTAGAGATTTCTTTACCACTTTCACAGTCAGAAGTGACACTCCATTGTCGGCCAGCTCATCTTCATACAAAACAACCTGAAGGAGTAGAGAATAAAGTACATCAAAGGGCCCCAAACATTTTGTTTGGTGTTTGTATTGATCAAAGAACCAACCTCATCATAGAAGAGAATAGGTTCTTTAAGTGAGAGAGCTGCCAAATCAATCTGCTCTTCACAGTTCTCCCACTGAAGACTGGCTTCCCCCTTGGGATTAGCTTTTGCCTCAACCTGCTTCACGTTAAAACAGCATATATCAATTATCATGAAAGTTATACTTGATTGATATTATTGTAATAGACAGAAAAAGACTGAAAATGAGGCGAACCGCTTCTTGGTCTTTCTCAATGACTTCACTTCCACAGTACGGCGTTGTAAACGTGTAATCATAATCTAGTATCACCTGCTGGGAAGGTTTGCTGCAAGTAGATAAGAGTGGTATCAGATACAACTATGTACAAGCAGAGTTTCGAAGAATATCTTTTGAGACATGAGAAGACCAAATACATTTGTCAATCAAATCCTGAAACTTTACCTCCTGAATTTCCATTGTGCTGCAGCAGGAACTTCAACAGGTGGAAGCCCTTCCTGCTTCCAACCAGCTAGTGCGTCAAATGCATTAAAATGAATCTTAGTGTTGCTACCTAAGTGTTTAAGGACTAATGCATTCTCGCCAAAAACCATTTCAGGTAAGTGAGATGTCTGAAGCTTTGATTCCCACCTGTGTGGCCATCAAACATAACATTCTTAACTATGCATAAGTAACAGAACATGCCATTTTGATATTCGAGACAAAAAAGAGAACTGTACAGTCAAACATTGGATTAATATACAAAATTAACAAGAAATGTGATGAACAGAAATTGTAACAACTAAGCTCATTAACCACAAAAACTAAACAAAACAACCAAAATTTTCTAAGAGTCTCACAAAAAAAAAAAAACACTAGCGATAGATTTTACACAGAACAAGCAAAGCTATATACGAACATAGACTCAGCCAAAACCTAGGAGGACAAACGAAATCAAGGTCACATTTCTAATTTTCTTGGATACGACTCCACTAACATCAGCTCAAAAACCCAAACTACACTACTCAGTTCTCAACAGTGCACAGACACCAACAAAAAAAAAAAAAAAATTCATATATGATCGTAAGTTATGGAGACAATAGGGTGAGAGAGAGAGAGAGAGAGATATGAGTACTCTTCGACAGCGAGAGAAGTGAGAATCGTGCCACGGAGGGTTTCGATCTCCCAACCATGGATGCGTAAACCACGACGTCCATCGGGAAGAAGCTCAGCACCGGAAGACTTAAGAATCTCTTTATCGACCTCCGTCTCCATCTGAATCGCCGGCAAAAATATTGGCACTACTACCTTTTTTTTCTTTCTTCTTCCGCCGATGGAAACAGTCTATCAAAGCAAAATGGACATTTGACTTTTAATGGGCTTTTAAGTTAGTCACATGGGCCTAGTTTAATTAATTTCAGTTTGGCCCAATCAAGTTATAATTTAGGTTTAGGAATGTCTGCGTCAGTGTGAATCCGATAGAATTAGACCTTTTTAATTTTTTTTAAAAAGTTGGACCCGTTTTGGTCAAAAACTACTAATTTTAATGTGCACTACTAAAGCCAGGTGGCGGGTTTTGGTGTGTAAAGTCTTTGATATGCTCTCGGAACTGTTCGTATCCATATCTCTGATAACATCGGAGAAGAAAAGGAAAGTGGTCGGAGTTTATTAAACGTTGAGATTTGAATTGAGAATGGCTACGCTCACTGATATAGCAACCCTTGAGGAGAAGTAAGTTTTTCTTCTTCACCTTTTTTTTTTTTCTTTTTCTTTCTAATCTATCTAACTCTTTTGAAATTCAGATAGATGTGGTGGTATGATTGGGTTTTGTTTGAATTTAAGGATTGGTTTTTTTTTCTTTCTTTCTTTCTGTTTCATGGTGGGTGGATTAATTTGTTAAATTCTCTGGGTAATTAGTTTTGGATCAGGTCTCTAGATGGACGTTAAGTGCAGGGTTCTTGAATCTTGAATGTGCTAAGTGTATTTGATTCAATCTTTGGTTTTTTTAGGTACATCGAATTATGCAAGAAGCATGGAATCTTACCCAACACTTCCGTTTTATCTGCTTTCTTTGAGGTTTGATTACTTTTGTTTCTGTTTAGCTTTAATCGTAGTGTTAGTCTGTGTTTAAACTACGATTGAACCTGAATTTTGAAGGCGGAGGTGAAAAAGTCAAGGAATCAAAGATGTATCATGAACCTTTATGTGGATAGAGTGAGGTACGATGACTATCACCCGCTTCTCGAGTTATCCAGTGAGGTCAACACATCTGAGGTACAAGGAATTGATCTCTTTGTGAGATCCTCTTGTTCTTTAGAAGATCATCATGCATTGTCCTTAATCCGTTCTCTCAGTCAAAAACTCCGAGTTGTTCATCTACATGACTCTTTCGGGAAAAACTTCTGGCGGTAAGTTTTATTTTGTCTTTTTTTATTTCTGAAGCTGCTTTCCATTTTCATTTTGGTGATTTGTTTTACTTTACAGGGACGTTTTTTTTCAAGGTTTGAGCTGCAAAGTTTTGAATGTGAGGTCTATCCATTTCCATAAGCTTAACATCGTAGGAGACTTCTCACAGCTACACACCCTTATACTCGATAACAACCGTATTGTTGGTTTTGGGGAAGGCTGTTTCTCTTGCATGCCCAACTTGACGTATCTTTCCATGTGTGGCACTCTAGTGTCAGATCTTTGGACATCATCTGCTGCTCTCTCGAAACTCCCTTCTCTTAAAGAGCTCCGGTTTCAAATTTGGATCTCTTGCAGTGATTCTATCCCACTTAAATCACAGTCATCGCCATCATCATCTACCACGGATTACAAGAACTCATTTATTGAATCAAACCCTCCCATTGAAGCAGATTGGGACGTTGTTGAACAGATTGATCCTAGTTTACCTGTTGAAGAGACTCTTCATAGCATGGACTTCTCGTATAAATTTCCTGAGCAAGATGATTCGGATTCACGTATCTCCATGTCTTCAGCCTTGTATGGAGAAGTAATCATGAGAGAAAAGGTAAAAACATATATATAAGCTTTCTTGTTTGTAAGTCAGCCAAGAAGCCACTGGGATAGTTAAAGCTGATTTATACCATTTTGGCAGGCTAGGCAAGGGAAAATGCCGTACCTACCCAAAGATGTTTCACCCATTGGTTCGTTCACAAGGCAATTTGGGAATGTTGGGTTGAAATATATTTCCACTAAAGCATCACCGATATGTTCTGAAAAGCATTACAGGATGTACATGATAAACTCTCTGCCTACATTAAAAGTGTTGGACAATTTGGCTATCAGAAAGAGTGATAGAGATAGGGCCATTGAAACTTATTCTGCAAACTTCGAGGACTTACCGTACAAAAGAAAGAAGGAAAGTGTAGTTAGAGTCCTTGAGAAGCGTGAAACAAGATCAAGCAAAGGGAAATCTCAGAATTTCTATAAAAGATCGCTTTGTGCAGCTAAAATGGGTTCTTCTGGTTTGCCTCTCTTGCATTCACTTCCTTTTTTGGGTAGTAGGATTCATCAGGACGATAATAACAGTCAGTTAAGTCCAAGGCAGTTTGAGTACCATCCACTGGATCCTAGCCTAATGGTATTTGGGACTTTGGATGGCGAGGTGGTTGTTCTCAATCACGAAAGCGGGAAAATTGTCCGTTACATCTCATCTCATGGATCTCAAAGTAGCATCTTGGGACTTTGCTGGCTTAAGATATATCCATCTATGGTAGGGTTACAATTCTTTGACAGGGTCTGTTTCTTTCAGTTGTGTTAGTTCTTTACCTAGCAATTTTTTTTTATCTCAAAAGTGTTTGTTTCTTTCAGGTTATAGCTGGTTCAGCCAATGGCTCATTGAAGCTGTACGACATCCAAAAGGCGTCATCAGTGGTTACTAGTAACAGTCACTTCACTTCTGGTTCTGTGACTTTTGATGAGTTTGACCAACTAACTTCGGTTCATGCTAATTCGACGGACCAACTATTTCTTGCTAGCGGATACTCAAAGGATGTGGCTTTGTATGACATTGGTAGTGGAACACGCCTACAGGTTTTTGCTAATATGCATCAAGAGCATATTAACGTAGTGAAGTTTTCGAACCATACCCCGTTTCTTTTTGCGACTTCTTCTTTCGATAAAGATGTGAAGCTATGGGATTTGAGACAAGAGCCAACCCGACCATGCTACACTGCTTCTAGTACCAAAGGAAATGTGATGGTTTGCTTTTCTCCAGATGATCGTTATCTTCTAGCATCAGCAGTGGACAACGAGGTACTTTAATGTACCATTTAGTTCAACTTACTTACTTATAAACATGAAAAAACATCATATATTCGCCTCTTTGATATATTTGTTAATCTATTTGACCAATTGTCCCAGGTGAGACAGCTTTTGACAGTTGATGGAAGGCTTCATCTGAACTTTGAGATAGTGCCGAGAGTAAGCTCCATGAACTATACTAGATCGTACTACATGAATGGTAATGACTACATTATCAGTGGAAGCTGCGATGAGAATGTGATCCGTGTTTGTTGTGCTCAAACTGGAAGGCGCCTTAGGGATGTCACTCTAGAGGTAGATTTTTTTTCTTCTTCTAAACACCTATTAACATAGAAACGCAAACGCAAAGAAACAATTGTCTATAAATTATAAACGGTATGAATGTGAGCTGCTAAGTTTAGAGAGCAGCATATGAGCTAACACTATGTGATTTGGGTTTGGATTGCAGGGAAACCGCTCGGAATTTTCCATGATGTTTGTTCAGTCTCTACGCGGTGACCCCTTCAGGGTAAAGTTAACATGATGTAAGTTAATCTTGTATTCTGATAATGGCATTTTGTTAAAACTTGTGTATGGTTTGGTTGATCTCAAGCAGGATTTTAACATGAGTGTATTGGCTGCGTACACACGGTCAAGCTCAGTGTCTGAAATAGTCAAGGTAAACATGATTATTGAAAACACAGCTTGGTCTTCCCCAATTCTTTAAGTTAAAAGCTCTAATTGATGATGATGATGATGATGATGATGATGACAGGTGAATTTGTTAGCATCAAGAGATTCAACAGAAGAAGAATCTCATGGTCTACGTTCCGGCCCTTCAAGTAGCATGGGAGGCTGAAGATTTTATTAAACAAACAAAACAAATGCTTTTTTATTTGGTTCCTTTTACAAAAAAAACAAGTGACACACACCATTGTAGATGCTTATTGTTGTTGTAATTTATATATAGTACTAAAAGAATGCTGTAAGAAAGAATAATAAACGAAAATGTTATTTTCTTTTAAAATAGTGTTAGGTCGAACCAGGGAGCTGTGACTAAGTAAGTAGTATAAAACAAAACTTGACAAGGAACAAAAGGATAACACTAAACCTCTCTTCGTCTTCCACACACACACAACACGCAGACGCAGTCACAAACAACAATGGCTCTTTCTTCTGGAATCTTATCTACTACGACCTTTCTCTGTGTCGATACGGCGCCGTTCCGCAGCTCTCTGTTGTCTCCCTCTTCGCTCCGTTTGTCCCCTCGTCATCCGAGTGTGGCTAACCTGCGCGTTTCGGCGACGGCGGCGTCGTCTTCCGAGCCGGCAGTCACCAAGACCCGAGAGCCACGTGGCATCATGAAGCCTCGCCCTGTGACTCAGGAGATGCAGGATATAGTCGGTGTTCCAGAAATCCCTCGCACTCAAGCTCTCAAACGCATTTGGGCTTACATCAAGGAACACGACCTTCAAGTAATATATATAAATCACTCTTCTTTTACTTACTCTCTCTGGAATGATGATATACAACTCTAATTGTGGTAATTTGTCCTTAGGGTAAGGTTTTGAGGTTTTGGTGTTTGTTTCAGAGGGGTTTTTTTTAGGTAGATAAAAACTAAAGTGGGGTTGTTTGAATTGCTTATGGGTTCAGATAGAGAGGTTCTCCAAGAACTGGTTTAGGGTTTCCTTGTGGTGTGTTGTTTCTTTACTGTTTGGTTTAGGGACATCTGAAACAGCTTCTTTTTTGATAAGGCTCTATGTTATTGTGTTTGTTTCCTTCATGCTTGATATGATAAACTTGAAGAATTCAACCGATTGTGAGATTGAATTTGGGGTTTTGAACTTCTTTCTTACTTATATGACTGGTTAATTGCTTCATATGGTTGACGTGTTTTAAGTAACAACTTTTTTGATGTTCTTTGGACATTGTTGTACTTGACGAATGTGAAACTTATGTATTTAGGATTGATTAGATTATTCATAGACTAGATCCTGTTTAATGACGCTTTGCGTTCTGCTTTACTTGTTCTGTCTAGATTCTCACTCAATTGTTCCTTTTGCTTGCTAACATTTGAACATAATAAGTGCATCAGTGTATACTGTATAGTATCTTCTAATCTATCTGTGTAAACTTAGTGGCTAAATGAATAAGAATGTTTGTATCTCCAGGATCCACAGAACAAGAGGGATATACTCTGCGACGAGAAGCTCAAGAAGATATTTGAAGGCAAAGAGCGTGTTGGGTTCTTGGAGATTGCAAAGCTCATTGGTCCTCACTTTCTCTGAATAGAGAGAGAGACTTTTGGCAGGCTGGGAGAAGACGACTATCATTGGCCGCCTATGTTTTGCTCAACTATTAAAAATGGCCATCAAAGATCTGATTATTACATATATATTAGTAAAAAAATTAGGGTTTAAGAAGTTTTATGCAACCAAGTAGTAGTTATATAATTAAGCCTTTTTGGAGACTATCTTTTTGTCGGTTATGTGCTCTCTCATTTGCTTCCCATTGCAGTTCAAAATATTCCTCTTATTCTGTCTTATAGGACATGAAATCTTCTTATCTAATGCATCGGTTCTTCATTATCTACTTTTAATAATATTCATTTCTCCATAATGAATCGCGTTTGAAATCAACACTTGAACACAACCGCTGGAATCGCAAAACATGACTTGCAACGCAAATGTGATGTTACCAAGTCAACAAGTGCCTTGTGCGGAACATGACGTGCTTTCAGTACAAGAACCAATTCAGCCTACAATTGCTGCTCGTGAAGAAGGATTGACTGGTGCATCAGATTCAATGGTAGCAGTTGAAGATTTTCATCCTTAGTCTTGGAAAAAGATCGCGTACATTCACAGTTTTGGTGAAGTACCCTCTGATTTTGGCAACAGGATGTTGTATGTTCCTCACAAGACACAATTACATGTTTTGCATGTCCCTAAAGAAGTGTTCGTTGAAATGATTAGTCAAAGGCATAAAAGCAGAAGAAGGGGAACAAAAAGAACAGGTTTCTTCAGAGAGCGAGCTCGGAGTAATAATGGTTGCCTTGAGCTCTTGGGAGAAAATGTAATTCTGACACCTAAGAACAGGGCTGTTGCAGGGGTGTGTCTCAGAGAGTGGCTCAGCTTGTTCAACCGTGCTTTGAATATGTTAAACAACTGGTAGAAGTCACGCAAGTAATATCTCTATAAGAACTGATGATTGATGCAAATCCAAATATGATTCAGGGAGCTATAAAGTTTCAGTTTTCCAAGCTATGGCATTTCAAGTTCAACTATAAGCAGTGTATACATTCTTTTGGGATTGAATCATTGGACTGAGACTGATGCAGTTCAGCAAAATACATTGTTTTGTACTGATGCGTCAATTATTGCGATGCATCTCTTTGCCCTTATAGACGGGCCGGGCCTGACCTTGCACGACTTCATAATTTCTCAACGTGATACTTTGCTCCCAGACATGAAGAGCTTCAAGAGATGCGATGTGGCGAGAGGCAAGAAGCTGGCCGCACGAGAGGTTGGGGCTTCAAGTTGCTTCTCCGTAAGGTTCAGACTTACTTCTTCGTCAATGAAGACCACAACGGCTGCAACCACAACAACATGAAGTTCTGAGTTCTCTATCCAACGGATTCACTAACTTTAAATCCCACTTATTAAATTTTCTCTTCCTTTAAACTTGTAGTTTTGTTTACATAATCATCTGATATGTTGCTCTTTTTATCCTTTTTGTTCCAGACACATAATACACACGTTTATGCAATCCAAAGGTCGAAACTTGTGATTCGAAACTTTTTTTTTAAACTATCCCTATCAACGAGTATTGTTTATTTAACGAAATAAAAAAAACAGTAATAATAAATCAAAAATTTATTTAAACCGCCCTGTCACACTAATATTATAATTTCTCGTACGAGGCACAACAACAACAATAACGCCCCAGAATCTTTCCCTTGGTTATCGCATATCCAATTATTCTCAAAATTAGTGAGAACAAAATATTAATAATTCCGAAAACGACGCAAACGAAAAAAAAAAAAAAAAAAAGAGAATGATTCGTCTCCGTTACAACCTTCTCCGATATTGTAACCGTCGTCTCTTCCACCGTCTTCCTCGACCTTTCTCCTCCTATCCTCCGCCAACCACCGGTTCTTCAGGTCCTTCTTTGAATCTCCTCAATAAACCTAAACTCACACCTCCTCCTCCGCCGCCACACCAATCACGAGGTCTTCTCCCGTCGTTTCGCACCTTCTCTCCAACTTCTTCCTTCTCTAAGAAATCCGTTTTTGTTCTCTCCGCCGCCGCTTTATCCTCCGCGGTTGCGTATTCCGCTGTTTTCCCTTCCGATCATGACCAATCTAATCGTAACCCTAGCGGAAACAGCCGTGTCTACGAGTCTATCGAGGACGCTGTTCAGAAATCGGGGAATTCATTGAGGAGAGTGGTTCACCATGCTCGACAAACCGGCGTTGCGGCCTCGGTTCTGTGGCAGTCGCTTAGGTCGGTGCTCTCTTCGGCTAATCATGAGGTGCGTGCTGGATTTGAGCTCCGGGTGGCTGCTCTTTTAGCCGATATAGCCTCCGCAAATGCTGCTCGTAGAGCTGCTCTCGTTGGAGCTGGCAGTGGTGCGGTTGTTGATTGGTTGCTGGAGACGGTTGCCCTTCCTGGCGACAGAATTGGAGCACAGGACGAAGCGGCTAGGGCTCTGGCTTATCTTATTGCTGATCCCACTGTGCGTAAAGACGCTCTTGGAAGGCCCGATGCAGTCCCCAAGCTGCTGAGGTTCATATTCTCCTGTCAACCAAAAAACAAAAAGGTGCGTTTTGCTTCCACTAGTTGCTTCAATTGCATAATCGAAAAGATTATTCTGGTTAGATGTTATGGATATTGACTAGCTAGCTGATATGAATCTAGGTAGCAATTTGAGGATTTACACAGTATTTCTATGATCATCAAGTAGTTGTTGTAGAACAATGAGTTTTGTGTTTCTATAGGGTTGTTTGTTATGTGTTCAGTTGTAGATTTCTCAATCCTATTAACACATGAGAAGCTTTTTAAAACATATGAGTCTTGATACTGCGATGGTTATGGTTGTGTTTTGCCATTGATATATAGCTTTTCTTTGGGAGCAGCACTCAAGACGTAGTTCATTCGATATTTCTGATTCTTTGAAAGGTAGGAGCATGCTTGTTGCTGCCATAATGGATATTGTCACTTCCAACTGTGACACAATAGAAAAGGCACCGTTTAAGTCATCATTGCCAGGAAATGCTACGATGAGAGATATCGCTGCGGCAATTCAAGTTATTGAGGAAGGTGGTATGTATTTTGATGAGCCAGAAGAAGATGATGACAGTGACGATGGAAGAAGTGGGATTAAGGGGATCGGAATTAAAATTCTTGAAGGAACCACAGTTCTGGGACTATCAAGAACTAGTGGGCTTGCGCCGTTGGGTGACCTTAATGCTAATGCGGGAGAGGGGACTCCTAAAACATTTGCATTGCTTAGTAAACATGATAATTCTTCACAAGCTAATTTGTCATCTGCCGTCATTCCTGGCCTTTGGGATGATTTACATTGTCAACATGTCGCAGTGCCATTTGCTGCATGGGCACTGGCAAACTGGGCAATGGCTTCTGATACAAATAGATCTCATATTCAAGAACTTGATCGTGATGGGCAAGTTGTCATGACAGCCTTAATGGCACCGGAGAGGACTGTGAAGTGGCATGGGAGTTTGGTGGCTCGGCTGTTGTTAGAGGATCTCAGTCTTCCATTAAGCGATTCTGTTTCCGACTGGAGCTCCAGTTTGCTTGCCACTGTTTCACATGCCTGTAAAACTGAGGACATCTCTTTGGCTCAAGTTGCGTTGTCTGCCTTTTTAGTTTCTGTTGACAGAAGTGACAAAGCACAGAAGATGGTAATGGAGAAGGGTCTTCATCTGATGAGAGATAGTGCTAGGAAAACAAGTAAGCACAAAGCTGTGCAAGAAGGTTTGTCAAAGGCACTAGAATTACTCTGTGCTGGTGACATGCATTTATCACTTGAAGAGAGTCAGAAATGGTCCGGAATACTACTTTCATGGGTTCTTGGAAAAGTTGCATCTGATACTGTCCAATCTTCAGCAAGAAGAATCCTTTCACGCACGTTTGAGGACTATGGACCACACTCTGTCCCGATTTCTCAGGGATGGTTAACCCTTATAATGAATGAGATTTTGAACCACAGTAAGGCGTTGTCAGCTAAAGGAGCTAGCCTACCTAAAAACGAGAAACCAAAGGTGCATAATATTTTGGTCATTGATTATGTTATCTGAACAGAGCATTGTTACGAATTATGTATATTTAGTTCAGTTACATCTTTCAGTTTTTAGATTTAATATATAACAGCTATTTGCTTTCTCATATACAGGTAGATCAGACAAAAGTTTCTTCTGCTACTCAGTCTACCAATCAGTTAGCAGGGGCTGTGGTCAATCTTGCCATGGCTCAACTGGGTACAGTCCCGGATTCTGTCAATAATGTTCCACTGGCAGATCTGCTCCTTTCAGAGCCTTTTGCGGTACCGATTAAGAACTTAAAGAAGGATACAGCCCCTAAATTTAATGCTGCTGAGTCTGCATTGGCAACCCTTAAGGCAATCAAGTCACTGACTGATGTTTGTGCTGAAGATTCTGTATGCCAGAACAAAATAGTTGATTTTGGTATTCTTTGTTTACTAAGGCGCTTTCTGTTATGTGATGATTATGAGAAGTTAGGTGCGATAGAAGCTTATGATGCATCCAGAGCCCTAGAGGCTCGCGAGAGAACTCCAGATAGTCTTGGTGAATCTTCAATCACAGATATGCAGGATCCATGTAGTGTTAGAGTCCCAGCTAGTGCGCACATCCGAAGGCATGCTGCTAGATTGCTAACTATTCTTTCGCTTCTTCCGCAAGTCCAGAAGATCATTTTAGCTGATGAAACGTGGTGCAAATGGCTTGATGATTGTGCACGAGGAAAAGTTTCCTGTTGCAGTGACCCTAAGACACAAAGTTATGCACGGGCTTCTTTGTTAAACGTATATTGCAATCAGCAAGATGGTAGTGAATCTGGAAACGGTGGCAGTTCCAAGCCAGACATCTCAGACACGAACAGCAAATGTCCTCGCTACGGAGACATGATATTTTTGATTAATCCTGGACTAGCCCATTGGAAGTGTCCTGAAAAAGAACAACAAAGTGGTAAGAAGACCGAGACCGCTAGTGAAGGTGAATCAGGAAATGCTGCTGATGCTGTAAAAGACCATGTCGGTGATGCTAGCGATCTGTCTAGTTCAATGGTACCTTCCAGCAGTGGTTCGCGTGTGCATGATCCTGAATTTGATGTTATCTTTCTTCATGGCTTGCGTGGTGGACCTTTTAAAACTTGGCGAATTGCTGAGGACAAGTCCTCTACCAAATCTGGCTTGGTGGAGAAGATTGACCAGGAAGCAGGAAAGCTGGGAACATTTTGGCCGAGTGAGTGGCTTTCAAATGATTTTCCTCAAGCTCGCTTGTTTACCCTTAAATACAAGGTATGACTGAGATTTACCCTATTTTGATACATGCATAACCTACTTTGTTTGACAAAAGAAAATGCTTAAACCTACTTGTGGGGACCTTCGTAACTACTGTTTGATCCATATGTTGTGTACTCATCTGTTCCCTGGTTGCCATTTTGATTCTCGTGATACAGACGAACCTCACAGAATGGTCTGGAGCTAGCTTGCCTCTTCAGGTACATTTTTTTTTCATTAATTAGTTTATGAAATTATTACCCTTTTTTTTTAATTCTTGAGAGTAGTAGTCTGCGGTAATTATTTTATTAATGAAACACATATACCAATAATGTATGTTAAACTCTTGGGTCAAATATAAGCTTGCTGCAGTTTTTAGACGTAAATGTATATATGATCAGAGGAGTCAACAAAAGAGTAGATGATTGTATCTGCACATTAGTATATCCTGAGAGGTCGTGGTCTGAGCTTACAGTCTTTGTCAGTTTAACTGGCATAATTTTAAATCTACTGCTAAGGTTTAGGATATACTCTGCCGTTGGAATGGATCTGTTGAACAGTTTTCTTGTTTCCCTGGAAATGTTGGTCAAGTTTGATGAGGATTATTGATTAATATTTTGCTAATTTGCAGGAAGTTAGTTCTATGATATTAGAAAAGCTTGTCTCGGCAGGCATTGGAGACAGACCTGTTGTTTTTGTGACTCACAGGTGTGACATCTCTTATGGTACCTGTCGATAGATATTTCCTTTTGCAAACTTATTTGCCCCATCTAATATCATCAGTGATTTATACTGGCTGGTCTGTTAATTATTAAGGCTATTCTCAGTAGTGAATTACTTCATTGAATTGTCATGTTGTCTCCTGGAACATCAATTCATGGATTTTGATATAGTAATGTTCATGTTGCAGTATGGGAGGCCTTGTCGTGAAGCAGATGCTACACAAAGCAAAGGAAGAAAAACTTGATAAACTAGTTAATAACACCGCTGGAGTTGTAAGTATCAACACGTCATACATTTCTGGTTTTCTATTATCTTAAAGCATCATATTTCTTTATCTTTTTTGGGATTTGTCTTAGCAAATTAGCTCTGTATAAAATATATAATGTCAACACTTGCAGATATTCTACAGTTGCCCACATTTTGGCAGCAAGCTAGCAGATATGCCCTGGCGAATGGGTCTTGTGTTGCGCCCGGCTCCATCTGTTAGTAAATACGATTCATTTATTGAGCTGATTTAATCCTTTTACACCATCTCCAAATCTTTGTCCTCTCTCTATCTGTCTAATGAGCCTTATGGATGATGAATTGTGATAGATAGGAGAGCTACGAAGTGGTTCTCCAAGACTAGTGGAGCTGAATGACTTGCTTCGACAGCTCCACAAGAAAGGGGTTGTTGAAGTCCTTAGTTTCTGTGAGGTTGTTGATTTATTCGATTACACTTAATAAGAGTTCTCTTTAGATTGGTCACCACATTACACGATGCTAATTAGAATGACTGTTTTCATCATAACTCTGCAGACAAAAGTAACACCAATAGTGGAAGGCTATGGAGGATGGGCTTTTAGGATGGAGATTGTGCCAATAGAATCAGCATACCCAGGATTTGGTGAACTTGTTGTAAGTAGCTCCTCCCCATTTATTAAAAAAAACTTGGAAATCCAAAAACTGTTGGTTTTTTTACTTGGAAGAATATTGTGAAACAGGTGTTGGAGTCAACAGACCATATAAATTCATGTAAACCACTGAGCCGGTCGGATCCATCATATACTGAGGCGTTGCAGTTCCTGCGCAAGTTAAGCACACAGAGATCAAAGTCTCATGTTAAAAAGGAATCTGGGATACATGATTGATTAACCACACGGGTACGTAGGTAAACGGAAGAACCCCCGAAGAAGGAAGAATCAAGAGTGGTTTTGGTGAGACAGACAGTGGGTTTTAGGCTTTTTAATTGACGTAACACACAGTCAATATAGTTTTCCAATTTCTTCTCTTGTGTACATAAAAAAAGAAACAGGGCGTAGGTTCGTTTTACACATTGTTTCATTTGTATTATTATTACTGAACTACAACTTTGGAGTAAATATAAAGAAAAATTCTCAAATTTCATTTGCCAAAGGTATGAAAAGAATGGCACGATTCAGATTTTTTTATGAGAAAAAAAAAAAAAAAAGGTCACGTGGGAAGGTGGAAGCAAGCAAGGCAAACAAACGCGTTACAAAAAAAAAAAAAAAAAACACGTGACGTAACGTATTGTTGGCAATTTCCATTTTTTCCTCGGAACAAACCCAATTACTATATGACGCGTGTCCCGCGTTTCCTTCATCCTCTTTTTTTTTCCTCCCTTGAGTGTAATTTATTTAAAAAAAAAAAAAACAAACCCCGCCGATTTTTTTGGTATTATAATTCTCGTACTGTAGTGTTTTCTTAAAATTGACGTAGAGATAATTCATTTAATTTTTCTTTGAGATATCACATCCATTTCAGTTTAACATTATTTATCTGAAGTTATACATTGAGAAATTCATTTAATTTTTCTTTTTTTTTTCTAACAACAAAATTAAACTATATATATTCATTGATATACCTGCATGAGATGCTTATGCAATTTTTCAAAATGAAAAACAAATAAAAAGAGCATGATGAAGGGTGTTTTGGTCAATTTCTAAGAGAGATAGCTGTTTTCATGACTTGTTCTCCAAGCTGATGGTGCAAAGATCTCGTCAAGTATAAAAAGGGATGCTGAGGAAACCATTTTTGATACTTTTTAGAAGCTTTCGTGCTGAAAGAGATATAAAACGTAGAAGAGAAGCTCCCACTCTCCAATAAGGTTTTCGTTTCTGCTCTCAACACCACACTGCTTAATCAAGGTAATGATTTTATGTCTTCATTTCTTTTTTTGATCGTTAATTGCTTAATAATCATTAGTTAATACTAGCTGTACTACTTTGGTCGAGCTAGCTCTAATCACATTATCTAAGTAAGAATCACCAATTGAAGTATTATTATTGAATGAAGTTGCGACGTCGGTTAATTAATGGATATTCCTATGTGGTTCTAATTAGTGGTCGTCAGTGGTTACTACATTAAGTGTAGCTTTCTTATAAATTAATAACACACTAAAAGAGAAAAAAAAAAAAAAAAAAAGAAGAAGAAGAAGAAATGGATCTTCATATTTGTTTTGTTTTGTGGTAAAAAAAATAAATAAAGTGGAAGCTTGTCGAGCACCCTCATTCAGTTACTCTACCATCATAAAACTTTTTTATTTTGTGTATAATTAATCTTTTTTTTTTTTCTTTCTTTTTTTCACACACATCGATCGATTTCGTGGTAATAACCTATATATGTCCTTAATGATATGTCATTGTTTTGCATTATGCACACTATATCAGCAGATTAATCACGTACCAATTCTATCATCACTATTTTTTACCCAACTTGGAAAAAAACAATCCATACGTGATAAGCAAAACTACATGTTTATTGGCTACTTTTTTGTTTGTAAAATTAGCGTTTTTTTTCTTTTTCTTTTGTATACCCTCGTTTTGTTGTTTGTTGCTTTTGCTTAATCTACATTTATACTCAACCCATTTAGCCGCCCTATATAAATATTCACATATTTATAAATGTTTTTTTTTTAATTATGTGATTCCCCGTTGCTTTTAATCTTGAAACTGTTAGGAAAGGAGAATATCTAGCTAGGGAGGACGAAAATATATGGCTGCATTTTATATGTTTAAAACAAGTCAACACAAATTAAATACGATCACTTAACGTGTAAGAACTAAAACGCACATAACATTTCGGGTAGGGCCAAAGATATATATACCACATTAATCGTCACAATTCACATCATCGTATCAATTATTATCACGTTTTGAGAAGAGTTTTTTTTCCTTTCTTTTCTCTTGCTAAATGACGTTTGAGAAGATCAGAAGAATCGTTATACTACTATTACTATACTAAACCCTCTTTGTAGATTAATGCATTATAGAAATACAAATAACTAATAAGATAACGAGTTGATGACTCATCACATATCTGTATTCTCTGGATCCAGAGCAAGAATAACTAAAATATTACGTAACATTTTTATCCATTACGATATTATATATTGAAGAACTATTTCTTTGTCGTTGAAATGTTATGAGTAAATAATACTCTATGATGTATAGTCATTAATTACACATATTGTTTGCGTAATCGTTTATTCTTCTCACATTCAACGCATGTTTCATGTAAAAAAGGACTCGTCACATATATCTCATAGCTATAATGTCCAACTCCAAAGCATGAAAACCTAAAAATAGTACGTACGTAAAATTTTTAGCCATTACATCATTATATAGTTTACTGAGTAGGTGTAAACTTTTTTTGTTGAATGTTATATGAGCAAATAATATATTGTCACGAGTCATGACTACGTATATATTATCTGCCTAATTGTTGTTTTCTTCTAAATTAGTACAATTATTTAAGGCATTTTTTATAATATCATAATTAACTAAGATTCGTTTGCCGATGACGTAACTAATAAAAAGTGTTGTGATCTGATTTTAAAGTATAAGTACTTTATTTTTCAACCACAAAATTAATTAAGAAAATGTAATCTCTTTTATTATTTATTAACTACTTAAAAAAAATCAACATTTGTTTGGTAAATGATTGTAGGGTACAATAAACGTTTAGTAATACGTGACACATGATAGATGTGATATTATGTACTTTTTTCTCTCAAAATTTAACATTACGCGATTTAAATCCTATATCCTTTTACAAGTTTTTGATCGCAAACACGGATATGAAAGTTTTGTATATACGCTAACTATCAATGATCAATCATATATAAATGCAACAATTTGTAATTCTTTAACAAACAAAAAAAAAAACACAGTACTTTGTAGTGTGTGTCAACACATAGAAAGATATCCTTCAAAGACAGATATATTACAGTATCGTGAATACGTTACATATTTGTGACGCACACAAAAAAACAAAAAAAAGTTGTATGTAATACGTTTTTGACACGCACATATAGAAAAATGTAAGCATTTGGCGTAGTCGAAAAGGCGGCTAATTCTAAGTAGAGAGAGAGTAAAACGTTTGCTTCCAGCGTTATACAAAGCCCTAATTCTAATCATCATCATGCGTGCAAGCTATTTTCTATTTCCTTTAACGATTCTCATTCTTACTCTCTTCAAGCTTCTTCTTTCTTCCTTTTATTCTTTCTTTATTTATTTTTTTTCCCTATTTCTCTCCCAAATCTTTTTTTTTTCTTTTCCCGGAAAATTATCTTCTCTCTTGTTGTTGTTTCTCCTGATAAGCCCGACCAAGTTTATCTCTTCTCTTCCTCACTAATCATTTCTCTAATTAATCTTTCTCTCATATATAATTGCACCTTTTGATTTTAGTATACTTCTTTCATTATCTTGTACGCATATCTATGTTAAAACGCATTTCCAAGATCATAAATATTGTTGTTATTATTACTTGAGCTCAATCTTGCTTCGTTGGTTTTACTCATATCTTCAGAATCGAAAATCGGTAGCTAGCTACTACGTTCAAATGGGAAACCAAACAAGCAAAAAGCCACAGGATGCATCGGCTAAGAGCGTGCACTACACGACGGAGCTGAGATCTTACGAGGCTGCGTGTAAAGCAGACACGGAGCTTCAATCTTTCGACACGTGTTTGCAAGCACGGACGAGTCACGTGATAAGCACGCTAGCTACGGGAGTTGAGGTTCGAGCGCTCTCGTTCGATTCCTTGAAAGAAGTGACGCAGTGTTTGTTGGAGATGAACCAAGAAGTTGTGAAAGTGATCTTGGATTGTAAGAAAGACATATGGAAGAATCAAGAAATGTTTGAGCTCGTCGAAGATTACTTTGAGAACAGTTTGAAGACGCTTGATTTTTGTGCTGCTTTGGAGAAAGGCTTGCGACGAGCTCGTGATAGCCACCTTTTGATTCTTGTTGCTCTTCAGCAGTTTGAAGATGAGAGCCTTGTTCAAGGTAACACTTTTTATTTATTTATTTATCTTTGTTTAATTTTCCTGTTATTTATTAATTATGGCTAGGAAACATAAAGTTTAATTCATCTTGTGATTGTCTTGTCCTAATCCCGTTTTACTCATATGAATAATCATTAAATTAGTTATTCCTAATTTTTCGTTTGAAAAAAAAACCTGTCCTAATTAGAATTTGACTTTAAACACTGATCATCTTATGGTTCGTAGGTGGGAACGGATACAAGAAGACACTTGAAGAGCTAAAGAATTTCAAAGATGCGGAGAGTCCTTTCAACGAAGACTTCTTCAAAATGTTCCAATCTGTTTACAAACAACAGATGGTGATGCTTGAGAAGCTTCAGCTTCGTAAGAACAAGCTTGACAAGAAGCTTAAATGCATCCACACTTGGAGGAAGCTCTCCAGCATCATCTTTGTGGCTACTTTTGCCACTGTGCTCATCTGCTCTGTTGTGGCTGCAGCTATGGCAGCTCCTCCTGTGGCTGCGGCTCTGGCTGCAGCTACGGCAGTGCCGCTAGGCTCCATGGGAAAGTGGATCGACTCGCTGTGGAAGAACTACGAGAATGCACTCAAAGGGCAGAAGGAGGTGATCAGTTCCATGCAGGCAGGGACATTTGTGGCGGTTAAAGATTTGGATAATATCCGGGTTTTGATCGAACGGTTGGAGATTGAGATCACCGGGATGGTGAAGAGTGCGGAGTTCGCTGTGGAGCATAACGCAGTCAAGATTGGGATTGATGATATCAAGAAGAAACTTGAGGTGTTTAAGAAGAACGTAGAGGAATTGGGGACTCAAGCTGATTTGTGTAGCAGAGATATTAGAAGGGCAAGGACTGTGATTCTTCAAAGGATCATTAAGCATCCAAATAATGCTAGTAGCAGCAACTGAACAACACAAACAAAAAAAACTAGACCAGTTTCTCTCTTCTTCAACACATGAATGATGAAGACTAAATAGTACAGATTCTCTCTGAGTTTTTACTATCAAATAATGTTCAATAACTCAAAACTACTGTTTATGATAATTGTTGCAATTTCTATATTCTTTTTATGATTGAAAAGTGAAAACAATGGAAGACAAATCTTTTTCACATTTGAATTGAGACTATACACTAAATTTTAATTTAATAAATTGTGGCAAGTATCAATGGCTTCTAAATTTTCAGAGATACTAGATGAAGACCCGCCCGATGTGTGGGTTTGAATTTTTATAAATTAAATTAAATTTAACAAAAATATATTAAAAATTTTTGTATGTTATTTATAAATTTAATTTTTGTTATAATTCACTGATTTATATCAATTTACAAATCTTTTATGTATGTTACTATTAAAAGTGTATTTTTTTACACCTAAATATACTCAATGTTACAAATATATTCTTTATAACCACCTAGAAAATGTCTATACGAACACATTAAGCCAACTATTTTACGTTCACTTCTGCATAGTTTTTTAATTACTAAAATTGTTGGCTCAAAATTTTTTTTGAATAAAAAGTATATTACATAATATAATAACCAATGATGTATCATCGCAATAATGTATTACCACCATGGAGAAAACCTCGGCTCCGCCCTCATTCCTTATAGAGAACCTTGCGTCCAACCTCCTCCACCATGGAGAGAACCTTGGCTCTTCCTTCCACCCTTGGAGAGATAACCTTGCATCCAACCTCCTTCACCTTCCTCCCTTGGAGAGATAACCTCGTGTCCAACATTTTCCACCATAGAGAGAACCTCGGCTCTGTCCTCCTCCTGAGTGGAGAAAAAATGTTCACGTCTTTTTGTTATCTCAAAATGGCTTGCTCTGACAACCAATGAAAGTAAAAACATTTTTCTTACGTCACAAAATCTTTTGATAGTAATTTAATTGACACACCATTATGTAGCCACTGTCTCTCTAACACCTCAACCGCCACCTAGCTTAGTGAGCTCATGTCCACTCTCAGTCCAATCTATCTATGTTTGTTATAAGCTTGTGTTTGATTAGCCTATTTTATCCATCAATTAGGTTGATGAGCGTATACTCGTTATCTCCCTGTTTTTCCAATCTATCTATCGATGGTTGTTGTAAACTTGTGTTTGATTAACCTATTTTATCCATCCATTAGGTTGATGAACTTCTACTCGTTATCTCCCTTTGGGATTGAATGAATAATGGTAACAATTATGTTTGCAAAAAAAAAAAGGGGTTTATGACCAACCAATCAAAGTTGATAAATTAGAAAAAATTAATTTGACAAAATTAAAGAAATTATAGAACATTATAAGCATGGGAATATATGAATCTCAAATAATTCAAAGATATAAATATAAATAAAACAATCTAAAATACTATAATAAATTTTAAAATACAGTATTAGAAAAAGAAGACACATATATTAATATTTTTGTGGGTCAACATATTAATCTTACCTATTACCAACTGAAAAAGAGAAAGTAGGAGAAAATTTTGGTTTAAAAAAATTAGAATATTTATCCATTGAAAAAATTTCCTAATTAAACAAAGTTGAAAACAGTGTTTTTGAATAAGACTATTTACATATGAGACGATTTATGTTTATATAGAAGTGAGTATTTACAAAATTTAGAATTAATAATTAATTTTATATTTTCCTTAATCCTTTTTCAATATTTTTTGTAGAATTAATAACGTAAAATTAAAAATAAGTACATAATATTTCGAATTTTATGATATATATATATATGTATATTATATTATCTCCTTATAATTATTTTAAAAAACTTTGTATTTTTTTTATAAATTCTATAATTTTTGATAATTATCTTTTCACATTATTAATACTTTTTAAACAAAATATTTTATTTTTGTTGTAATCAAATACCTCCTATTAAATATTAACTTTTACGCATGTCAAAATCTGAGATTGATAACTTGACACATGTCAAAATCTTGTTAATGGCTAACTTTCAAAACCCAACTTTATATAATAAGATGTACTTTTATTATTTTTTAAATTATATGAATTTTAATATCAAATTAAATGATATTAATAATTCTAATGATAATAATAATATGAAAATATCAGTAGCTTTTAAATTTATGTTAATATTTTAAATCTAGAATTCTTATTATTTTTCCTCTTATATATATATATATGTAATTTTGTTATTATTTAATCTTGAATTTTTATTACTTTCCTCTTAATATATGTAATATTAATTATATATTCCTATATTAGTTATATATATATATGTACAAACACACATATATATATATATATATATGTAGTATGTAAAATAGAAGAATTGGGGAATCAAGCTGATTTGTGTAGCAAATATAAGAGAACATACTATAAAACTGTGACTAATATCAATGGCTTTAATTTGTTTGTTAATTTATGGGATATGGATTTATATGATGTATATACTAACAAAATTTTAAAAGATATTGATATTTTCTACATTACTTTTTAGTTTATTTAATTTAATAAAAAATTTCATATCATTTTTGAAAATCATATAAATCCATATCCCATAGATAAACAAAAATTTAAAAGGTACTGATATTTTCTAGTATATATCGCACCTTTTGATTTTAGTATATTTCTTTCATTCTCTTGTACGCATATATATCTATGTTAAAACGCATTTCTAAGATCATAAATATTATTTATTATTACTTGAGCTCAATCTTGCTTCGTTGGTTTTATTCATATCTTCAGAATCGAATTCGGTGCTAGCTACTACGTTCAAATGGGAAACCAAACAAGCAAAAAGCCACAGGATGCATTCGCTAAGAGCGTGCACTACACGACGCAGCTGAGATCTTACGAGGCTGCGTGTAAAGCAGACACGGAGCTTCAATCTTTCGACACGTGTTTGCAAGCACGGACGAGTCACGTGATAAGCACGCTAGCTACGGGAGTTGAGGTTCGAGCGCTCTCGTTCGATTCCTTGAAAGAAGTGACGCAGTGTTTGTTGGAGATGAACCAAGAAGTTGTGAAAGTGATCTTGGATTGTAAGAAAGACATATGGAAGAATCAAGAAATGTTTGAGCTCGTCGAAGATTACTTTGAGAACAGCTTGAAGACGCTTGATTTTTGTGCTGCTTTGGAGAAAGGCTTGCGACGAGCTCGTGAAAGTCATCTTTTGATTCTTGTTGCTCTCCAGCAGTTTGAAGATGAGAGCCTTGTTCAAGGTAACACTTTTTTATTTATTTCTCTTTGTCTAAATTTAATTTTCTTGGTATTTATTAGTTATGGGTAGGAAACATAAAGTTTCATCTTGTGATTGTCTTGTCCTAATCCCGTTTTACTCATATGAAAATATTAATTAGATATTTACTGTGAATACAAGTTAATTTATTTATTTTCTGTTAAGTAATACTATATAATAATAATAATAATAATAATAATAATATATATATAATCATTAAATTAATTATTCCTTATTGTTCGTTAGAAGAAAAAAAAAAATCCTAAGTATTGAAGAATTTGACTTATAAGGTTATAAGTTATAACACTGATCATCTTATGGTTCGTAGGTGGGAACGGATACAAAAAGACACTTGAAGAGCTAAAGAATTTCAAAGATGCGGAGAGTCCTTTCAACGAAGACTTCTTCAAAATGTTCCAATCTGTTTACAAACAACAAATGGTGATGCTTGAGAAGCTTCAGCTTCATAAGAACAAGCTTGACAAGAAGCTTAAATGCATCCACACTTGGAGGAAGCTCTCCAGCATCTTCTTTGTGGCTACTTTCGCCACTGTGCTCATCTGCTCTGTTGTGGCTGCAGCTATGGCAGCTCCTCCCGTGGCTGCGGCTCTGGCTGCAGCTACTGCAGTGCCGCTAGGCTCCATGGGGAAGTGGATCGACTCGCTGTGGAAGAACTACGAGAATGCACTCAAAGGGCAGAAGGAGGTGATCAGTTCCATGCAGGCAGGGACATTTGTGGCGGTTAAAGATTTGGATAATATCCGGGATTTGATCGAACGGTTGGAGACTGAGATCACCGGGATGGTGAAGAGTGCGGAGTTCGCTGTGGAGCATAACGCAGTCAAGATTGGGATTGATGATATCAAGAAGAAACATGAGGTGTTTAAGAAGAACCTAGAGGAATTGGGGACTCAAGCTGATTTGTGTAGCAGAGATATTACAAGGGCAAGGACTGTGATTCTTCAAAGGATCATTAAGCATCCAAATAATGCTAGTAGCAGCAACTGAGCAACACAAACAAAAAAACTAAACCAGTTTCTCTCTTCTTCAACACCTGAATGATGAAGACTATAAATAATAGTACAGATTCTCTCTGCGTTTTTACTATCAATTAATGTTCAATAACTCAAAACTACTATTTATGATAATTGTTACAATTTCTATATTCTTTTTATGATTGAAAAGTGAAAACAATGGAAGACAAATCTTTTTCACATTTGAATTGAGACTATACACTAAATTTTAATTTAATAAAATTGTGGCAAGTATCAATGGCTTCTAAATATTCAGAGATATATATATGTATTTTTATTATTTTTTAAATGATATGAATTTTAATATCAAATCAAATAATATTAACAATTCTAATGATAATAATAATATGAAAATATAAGTAGCTTTTAAATTTGTGTTACTATTTAAAATCTATAATTCTTATTATTTTTCCTCTTATATATATATATATGTAATTTTATTATTTTTAATCTTGAACTTTTATTATTTTCCTCTTAATATATGTGATATTAATTATATATTCCTATATTAGTTATATATATATATGTACATATATATATAGTATGTAAAATAGAAGAATTGGGGAATCATCAAGCTGATTTGTGTAGCAAATATAAGAGAACATACTATAAAACTGTGACTAATATTCAATGGCTTTAATTTTTTTTGTTAATTTATGGGATATGGAATTATATGATTTTTAAAATGATATGAAATTTAATATCAAATTAAATAAATAAAAAGTAATATAGAAAATATCAGTATCTTTTAAACTTTTGTTGATCTATGGGATATGGATTTATATGATTTTCAAAATGATATGAATTTTTTTTATCAAATTAAGTAAACTAAAAAGTAATGTAGAAAATATCATTATCTTTTAAAATTTTGTTAGTATATACATCATAAAATCTAGAATTCATATTATTTTCATCTTATGTAAGTAAAACCAACTTTCTTTTTTGACATGTAAGGAAATCCAACTTACATATATACTAATCACTCAATATACATTAATTAGTTATATAGATGGATAAATTAATCACTATTTAAAATAATTAGTATATGATGCTACATATATATGTACATCTATATATATATATATATGTGTATACAAGTTTTTGTGTTCACTTTTGTCTCTCCCAAATCTGTTCTCTTTTACTGTGTTGTAGCCTCTGGTACGCCCGACTAAGTTATATCTTTTTCTCACTAATCGTTTCGCTCGGTCTCGACCTTTTGTTTTAGTCTATATATTCTTCTTTCATCTGTGCACGCATTTGTATGTTTTAAACGCATTGGTTGATCTGTTTTATTCATCTTCAGAATCGAATTCGGAACTGCGTTAATAATGGGAAACAAAACAAGCAAAAATTCAATGAAGACATCGGCCAAGGTCTACGCGACGGAACTGAGAGCGTACGAGGCTGCATGTAAAAAAGACAAGAAGATCCAGTCTTTCGACACGCGTATGCACGCACGGACGAGTCACCTGATAAGCATACTAGCTACGGACGTTGAGGTTCGAGCGTTCTCGTTTAATTCCTTGAAAGAAGTGATGCAGTTTTTGTTGGAGATGAACCAAGAAGTTGTGAAAGTTATCTTGGATTGCAAGAAAGACATATGGAAAGATAAAGCAATGTTTGATTACTTTGAGACTAATTTGAAGACGCACGAATTCTATGATGCTTTGGCAGACAGCATGCATTTGGATCGTAGTAATCACCATTTGATTCTTGGTGTTCTTCGGCAGTTTGAAGAAGAGAGCCTTGTTCAAGGCAAAACTTTTATTTTGTGGTTTTAAACATAGAATGGGAAAACTTAAAATAAACTTCTTACCTTTTTAATTATTTGTTATATATTTTTGGTTTTGGCAGGTGGGAACGGATACAAGAAGACACTTGAAAAGCTGAAGGATTTCGAAGACGCACAGAATCCTTTTGGCGAAGACTTCTTCAACATGTTCCAATCTGTTTACAAACAACAGATGCTAATGCTTGAGAAGCTTCAGCTTCGTAGGAACAAGCCCGACACATGCTCCAGCATCATCTTCGTGGCTACCTATGCCACGGTGCTCATCTGCTCTGTTGTGGCTGCGGCTATGTCCGCTCCTCATGTGGCTCCGGGTCTCGCTGCTCCAGTGCCACTCGGTACCATGGGGAAATGGATCGACTTGCTGTGGAAGAACTATGAGAAAGCACTCAAAGAACATAAAGACGTGATCACTTCGATGCAGCCAGGGACATATCAATGGCTTTAATTTTTTTGTTAATTTATGGGATATGGATTTATATGATTTTTAAAATGATATGAAATTTAATATCAAATTAAGTAAATAAAAAGTAGTATAGAAAATATCAGTATCTTTATATTTTTGTTTATCTATGGGATATGGATTTATATGATTTTCAAAATGATATGAAATTTTTTATCAAATTAAATAAACTAAAAAGTAATGTAGAAAATATCAATATCTTTTAAAATTTTGTTAAAATATATATATATATACATCATACAATCTAGAATTCATATTATTTTCATCTTATGTAAGTAAAACCAACTTTCTTTTTTGACATGTAAGGAAATTCGACTTACATATACTAATCACTCAATATACATTAATTAGTTATATAGATGGATAAATTAATCACTATAAATTAATCAGTATATGATGCAACATATACATCTCTCTCTCTCTATATATATATATATGTATACAAGTTTTTGTGTTCTCTTTTATCTCTCCCAAATCTGTTCTCTTTTACTGTGTTGTTGTCTCTGGTACGCCCGACTAAGTTATATCTTTTTCTCACTAATCGTTTCGCTCAGTCTCGACCTTTTGTTTTAGTCACAGACGTTTGGAGGACATTTGGCACCAATAGCTCAACACTCGGTCTTGTTTCCTAGGACAGGAAATCGTGAGAGTTCCAAGGGTGGAAAAGACAAGGATGCTCAGTTGCCCCAACAAACAGAAGAGAAACCACAACTATTTTTGAATAAATTGACCACCAGAGAAATGGCGGAATGACGAGCAAAAGGTCTATGCTTCAAGTGTGATGAATTCTTCACACGAGGGCATGTTTGCAAACCAGTTCTTTTTCAAATCACGGTTGTCAATGATGGAGCTAATCAGGACGACGAACCAATTAAAGAGGAAGACATGCCATGAGCTGAAGCTTGAGGACAAACTTCAAGTGGAGGAGGGGAGTAATGATACGATCATAGGCTTTGATATATTATTAGGATTATATAATTATGGCTTTATTCCTTTTAAGTTAGATTTAAAGTTTTCATAATTTTCTTTTGATAGACATAGGTCGGTTTGTAAGGTCCTATATAAGGACCCTCTTATGCTAATGAGAATTTTAAGCTTCCAACAATTAACCTAATTCTCCAAAGAGAGACTTGGGTTAAAAGGGAAGTTAGTTTTCAATCTATTGTTCTTAAGTTTAAGCAACGGTGTGATAACAAGATCTAAGGCCAAGGCTTTGGCTCATAACAATCATGGGACATGAAACTGGCACTATGATAAAGTTATGAAACAAGCACATTTCCATGAGAAAAGACTTATCAACTGCTTAAAAGATAAGTTAGCAGTTCTCATTCTTCAACACCTGAATGATGAAGACTATAAATAATAGTACAGATTCTCTCTGAGTTTTAACTATCATTTAATGTTCAATAACTCAAAACTACTGTTTATGATAATTGTTGCAATTTCTATATTTTTTTATCATTCAAAAGTGAAAACTATGAAAGAATCTTTTTCACATTAGAGACTATAGTAACTAAAGTTTAATTTAATAAAATTGTGGCAAGTATCAATGGCTTCTAAATTTTCAGAGATATGGATTTATGTGAGTTTTTAAATGATATGAGTTTTAATATCAAATTTAATTTTAATAATAATACTAATTAATGATAATAAATAATATGAAAATATCAGTAGCTTTTTTTTTGTTAATATTTAAAATCTAAAATTAGATTATTTTTCCTCTAATATATGTATATTAACCACTAATTATATATTAATATATTAGTCACAGATATGTATATATATAGTATGAAGTATATATATAGTATACAAGTTTATTTCTCTTTGTCTCTCCCAAATCTGTTTTCTTTAACAGTGTTGTTGCCTCCTCTGGTACGCCCGACTAAGTTTACCATTTTCTCACTAATCATTTCTATCAGTCTCGATCTTTTGTTTTAGTCTATAGATTCTTTGTTAAACGCATTTTTATACTATATATAACACAATCTGTCTTATTCATCTTCAGAATCGAACTTGGAACTGCGTTAATAATGGGAAACAAATCAAGCAAACATTCAAAGACAAAGGCTATTGATACCAAAAAAAAAAAGACATCGGCTAAGATCTATGCAACGGAATTTAAAACGTACGAGGCTGCATGTAAAGAAGACACGGAGATCCAGTCTTTCGACAGGCGTATGCACGCACGGATGAGTAACGTGATAAGCACGCTATCTACGGGCGTTGACGTTGAGGGTCGAGCGCTCTCGTTCGATTCCTTGAAAGTAGTGACGGAGAGTTTATTGGACATTAACCAAGAAGTTGTGAAAGTAGTAATAAATTGCAAGAACGACATATGGAAACATAAAGAAGTGTTTGAGCTCGCTGTAGATTTCTTTGACAATAGCACGAAGACACTCGACTTCTGTTATGCTTTGGAGGAAAGCATGTGTCTGGTTGGTAGTAATCACCAGTTGATTCTTTCTGCTATTCGGCAGTTTGAAGAAGAGAGCCTTGTCCGAGGCAAAACTTTTTATATCTTCCTTTTTTTTTTTTTTTTTTTTAATGGTTTTTAGTTTTAACCCACCTTAAATTACTAGGATGGGAAAATATATTTATGTAACTTTTATTTTAGTTTTACGTACTTTGTAACACTTTGTTTTCTGTTTTTGGTTGGCAGGAGGGAACGGATACAAGAAGACACTTAAAGAGCTGAAGAAATTCAAAGACGCAAAGACTCCTTTTGGCGAAGACTTCTCCAAGATGTTCCAAATCGTTTACGAACAACAGATGCTGATGCTTGAGAAGCTTCAGATTCGTTCGAAGAGGCTCGACATTAAGCTCAAACGCATCCGCACATGGCGAAAAATCATCTTCGTGGCTACCTACGCCACTTTGCTCATCTGCTCTGTTGTGGCTGCGGCTATTGCGGCTCCTCCTGTGGTTGCGGCTCTCGCTTCTGTCATAGTGCCAATGGGTGCCATGGGGAAATGGCTCCACTCGCTGTGGAAGAAATATGAGAAAGCAGTTATAGGACAGAAAGACGTGTTCTCTTCGATGCAGGTAGGGACGTTTGTAGCAGTTAAGGATTTGGATAATATCCGTTTATTGATCCAACAGTTAGACAATGATATCAAGAGGATGGTGACGAGTGCGGAATCTGCGGTGGAGCATCATGATACAGTCAAGATTCAGATCCATGACATTGAGAAGGTTCTTTTGGTGTTTAAGAAGAAGATAGAAGAATTGGGGAATCGAGCTGATTTGTGTAGCAAAGATATTACAAAAGCAAGGGAGGTGATTTTCCATAAGATCATCAATCATACCTGAAATGGTTGTAGCAGCAACTGAACAAAACAAACAAACAAAGAATAGTACATATTCTAGCTATCTTGAGTTTTACTATCAATATGTTCAATAATAATTCAAAACTACTATTTATAATAATTTTTGTAATTTCTGTATTTTTTTATGATTGAAAATAATGGTAGACAAGTCTTTGTCGTCACATTTGAGACTATGATCAGTAACTAAATGCTTCGGCCCATGCGTTTGTATCAGTGATTTCCAAAGCACAAAGACAAGTATCTCTGCCACTCGGACTAAACCGTATTCAAAAGCTAAAAACTCCACCTCCCTTTTCTGTCTATGGAGAGACTTGTTGAAAAAAGAAACATGCGTAGTATAAAGCTAATTAATATGCATGAGAGTGGGCTAATATACTAAAAGTCTAAAAGGAACTCAAAAGTACAAAACTATAGGTCATGAGTTTGGGATCTGAAAACAAGCTAGGGCAAAGGAACGGTACGTGATAGGAGTACTCAAACTGATCAAACACCTAATATGTTAATTTTTTTTTAATTAATAAAATAACATATCAACTTTAATATAAAATTTTGAATGGCTTTTAAATTTTTGTTAATTTATGGGATATGGATTTATATGATTTTTAAAATGATATGAAATTTAATGTCAAATTAGATAAATAAAAAGTAATGTAGAAAATATCAATATCTTTTATAATTTTGTTAATATATACATCATACAATCTAGAATTCTTATTATTTTCATCTTATGTAAGTAAAACCAACTTTCTTTTTTGACATGTAAGGAAACCCCAACTTACATATATTAATCACTCAATAATACATTAATTTGTTATAGAGATGGATAAATATCATAAATTAATCACCATTTAAAATAATTAGTATATGATGCAACATATATAATATATATAGAGAGATATATATGTATACAAGTGTTTGTGTTCTCTTTGTCTCTTCCAAATCTGTTTTCTTTTACTGTGTTGTTGTCTCTGGTACGTCCGACTAAGTTATACTCTCTTCGTTTCATAATATAGGATGTTTAGAGAAGTATTTTTGTTTCATAATATAGGATATTTATATTTTTTATGCAACTTTTAAATTTATTTTCTATTTTATATTATGCAAATCTTTTTTATGATTGGTTAAACTTTTTAAAAATAACTATTTCTTAATATGCATGTTTTCAAAAACATCATATATTTTGAACTTGAAACGGAAGGAGTATCTTTTTCTCACTAATCGTTTCGCTCAGTTTCGACATTTTGTTTTAGTCTATAGATTCTTCATTAATCTGTGTACGCATTTGTATGTTTTAAACGCATTGGTTGATCTGTTTTATTCATCTTCAGAATCGAATTCGGAACTGCCTTAATAATGGGAAACAGAACAAGCAAAAATTCAAAGAAGACATCGGCCAAGGTCTACACGAGGGAACTGAGAGCGTACGAGGCTGCATGTAAAGAAGACACGGAGATCCAGTCTTTCGACAAGCGTATGCACGCACGGACGAGTCACGTGATAAGCACACTAGCTAAGGACGTTGAGGTTCGAGCGCTCTCGTTCGATTCCTTGAAAGAAGTGACGCAGTTTTTGTTGGAGATGAACCAAGAAGTTGTGAAAGTGATCTTGGATTGCAAGAAAAACATATGGAAAGATAAAGAAATGTTTGAGCTAACTTTTATAGGCTAGTATTTGCTTGACGTTCAAGCAAATTAAAAGTGGAACCAAAAAGATTACAAGTTTACAACAATACTAACCCAAACCATTAAGTTACATGTCCATTTGGAACAATGGTGGATCCACGTTGAAAGGAAGGGAGTCAACTGACCCCGGTAAAATATAGACATTAAAATTTGTAGGTGTAATATGTTAAAGATCTTCAGCTTAATTGGTTGAAACAGGACTCATTGATCCACCGTTTAACACACTATTAAATTTTATCCTTTTATTATTTTTTTTTTTATGTTTCCATTAATGTTTCTTTCTTTTTTCACTTTTCAAGATTTATATTTTCTTTATATTTGTTTTTATTTTCCATAAAAACGATGCTCTTTCTTTTTATTTTTTGGTTAATTCTCATCATTAATTTCCATTACTAAAATTAAATACTTATATTTTAAAACTATTTTTTTTCTTATCACCATAGGCTTTTTGTAGTTGAATTATTCATTAGTTTCAATATCAAAACAATTTCATATAAAGAGATTTTAATTTGTGATGATTATGGTATATGAATTAATTAAAATTATTTAGTATACCATTTTGTAAATATTATATACAACTATTAATTTATGTAATATTAATTAATAAAATTAATATATTTTAATAAGTAATTAAATATATATTAATATTAAAACATATTTTTTGACCCTCTTAAAAATATTTTCTAGATCCGCCATTGATTTGGAAGCTAGTAGAAGAATAAATAGACCTAAACACACTAAAATTTTGTAACTCATTAAAGTACGCTCTTGAAATCTTCTATTAGGCATCACTGAAACCATAAGTTACAATCGGAGATGATAAGCAATAAGAAGCCAATACGTGATTGATTTCAATTTTCTAAACCCAATTTAATTAACCTCACACAAACGATTTATTGCCGTAGAGCAGAATATGATATGTTGGAAAAGGGAACCTTGGGAAAGAAGAAACCAAGTTGATGCAGCTTAATATATGTGAATCAGAAACCATTTTCATTCAAACACTTTTTTCAACCACTGTGTAGTTTCTAGCTAGCCTCTGTAGCCACCGAACAGTAAATCAATCTTTAGCAAAAACCATCACAATTCTTGTGGAATTTTGTTTTCGATCATTAACAATAATTTTTAGAAACTAAACTGAAAATAACGATATAGTGTTTATAGTGTTATACATTGATATTTCTTACCCAGTAATGAAGAAAATTAAATAACAGATTTTCAATAATGTTAAATTTTTTAAAATTTCACTCTTATCCGAGCGAGTTGATTTCTTAGTAATAATAATAACATTGCATCATTTTATTCAATTTTAAATCTTAACATGAATCATAACATTCCTCAATGAGTAGCCGGATTTAAAATGAAGAAAGTTATTAATCTCCCTTTTTACAATTGTGTACCAAGAATTAAAGTGAGAATTTGAAAACCTTTTAAAAGGTTAAAACGTGTTTTCTATATTTTACACTGATTTTTGTGGATTGATGAGTAGATATGTACGATGAAAGAAAACCTTTCAAGTCATGCTTAACACCAAAACATCTCTTGTTAATTTAGTCATTAAAATGAGTAAGTTTTGAGTTGTGACAACATTTATTTTTCTTGCAATTGTGTACAAAACAAATTAAAGTGAAAACCTCTTTTTAAAAAAAGAAAAAAAGATAACTTGAATATTAATGTTTTGACGTGCGATTCAATTGTATTCAAAGTACTAAACTACTAATAACGTGTAGGATGAAAGAAATTCTGTAAAAATCATGCTTGGTATCCAATAATCTATATTCTAATTGGCTAATAATTTTAGTAAGTCTTTAACGTGTGTAACTACTGATACTTCTCGTTAAAGTAAAAGTTAAACTTAATCAACAAGTTAAATAGTTCAAAACTTACTCATTATACTCAGTGTTTAAGAAAGCGCTAAGCGGTATGTGGGAAGTGACCCAACGCTTAGCGCCTAGAACGCTTAGTCGGGGACTAAACGATTTTTAGGCGGTTTAGGCGTTTACAACATAAAATATTATATATATAAAATTATGTAAAAATATATGTTAGAAAAATTAAAAAAAAATTAAATTATAAACAAAAATAAGAAAAATACATTTATTTAAGTTATATTAACAACATATAAATGTTTATAATTACGTATATAAATATAAAACTCAACAATTTAAATATATGTAGTTAAAAATTAAAAATAAATATTAAAATAAAAAATTTGTAATTTTAAGCGATTCAGGCGGTCATCTAGGCGTCTGCTGAGCGCCTAGCGCCTAGACGGCGCCTAGGCGGCCGCCTATACCGCTTTCTTGAACACTGATTATACTTAATCAACAACTTAAGTATATAAAATCTAGCGCCTAGAACGTCTAATCGGGGTCTAGACGGTTTAGGTGTTTACAACATAAAACATTATATATATAAATTATGTACAAATATATGTCAGAAAAATAAAAAAAAATATAAATTATAAAGAAAAGTAAGAAAATTTATTTATTAAGTTATATTAAGAACATATAAACATTTATAATTACGTATATATATATAAAAACTTAGTTATTTAAATATATATAGTTAAAAATCAAAAATAAATATTAAAATTAAATTTATGTAATTTTAAGCGGTTTAGGCGGTCATCTAAGCGTCTGCTGAGCGCCTAGCGCCTAGACGGCGCCTAGGCGAACGCCTAGGCCGCTTTCTTGAACACTGATAACTACTGATACTTCTCGTTAAACTAAAAGTTAAACTTAATCAACAAGTTAAATAGTTCAAAATTAGTATTTATGATTTGGATACTAATTTCGATGCAGGTAGGGACGTTTGTAGGGATGTTCGTTTTATAATAATAATTCAAAATTAGTATAGGGGATGTTCTATAATTCAAAACTAGTATTTATGATAATTTTTGTAATTTCCGTATTCTTTAATGATTGAAAATAATGGTAGATAAGTCTTATGAATTCTATTGTGCGTGAAGGAACTGTACGTGATCGGAGTACTCAAACTGATCAAACACCTAATTAAGTATAATATGTTAATTAATTTTAAAAATTTAATAAAATAACATATCAACTTTAATATAAAATTGTGAACATATCAATGGCTTTTAATTTTTTGTTAATTTATGGGTTATGGATTTATATGATTTTTAAAATGATATGAAATTTAATATCAAATTAAATAAATAAAGAGTAAATTAGAAAATATCAATATCTTTTATAATTTTGTTAATATATATATATATACATCATACAATCTAGAATTCTTATTATTTTCATCTTATGTTTAAAACCAACTTTCTTTTTTGACATGTAAGGAAACCCCAACTTACATATATTAATCACTCAATATACATTAATTAGTTATATAGATGGATAAATATCATAAATTAATCACTATTTATAATAATTAGTAAAAGATGCAATATATATATATATATAAATAGAGAGGGATATATGTATATAAGTGTTTGTGTTCTCTTTGTCTCTTCCAAATCTGTTTTCTTTTACTGTGTTGTTGCCTCTGGTACGCCCGACTAAGTTATATATTTTTTCTCACTAATCGTTTCGCTCAGTCTCGACCTTTTGTTTTAGTCTATAGATTCTTCTTTACATTGTGTACGCGTTTGTATGTTTTAAACGCATTGGTTGATCTGTTCTATTCATCTTCAGAATCGAGTTCGGAACTGCGTTAATAATGGGAAACAGAACAAGCAAAAATTCAATGAAGACATCGGCCAAGGCCTACACGATGGAACTGAGAGCGTACGAGGCTGCATGTAAAGAAGACACGGAGATCCAGTCTTTCGACAAGCGTATGCACGCACGGACGAGTCACGTGATAAGCACACTAGCTAAGGACGTTGAGGTTCGAGCGCTCTCGTTCGATTCCTTGAAAGAAGTGACGCAGTTTTTGTTGGAGATGGACCAAGAAGTTGTGAAAGTGATCTTGGATTGCAAGAAAAACATATGGAAAGATAGAGAAATGTTTGAGCTCACTGAAGATTACTTTGAGACTAGTTTGAAGACGCACGAATTCTATGATGCTTTGGCGGACAGCCTGCATCGGGTTCGTAGTAATCACCATTTGATTCTTGGTGTTCTTCGGCAGTTTGAAGAAGAGAGCCTTGTTCAAGGCAAAACTTTTTTTCTTTTTTTCCTCTCTCTTTTAAACATAGAATGGGAAAACTTAAAATAAAACTTTTTACCTTTTTAACACTTTGTTTTATATTTTTGGTTTTGGCAGATGGGAACGGATACAAGAAGACACTTGAAAAGCTGAAGAATTTCGAAGACGCACAGAATCCTTTTGGCGAAGACTTCTTCAACATGTTCCAATCTGTTTACAAACAACAGATGCTAATGCTTGAGAAGCTTCAGCTTCGTAGGAAGAAGTCCGACAAGAAGCTCAAGCACACATGCTCCAGCATCATCTTCGTGGCTACCTATGCCACTGTGCTCATCTGCTCTGTTGTGGCTGCGGCTATGTCCGCTCCTCCTGCGGCTCCGGCTCTCGCTGCTCCAGTGCCACTGGGTACCATGGGGAAATGGATCGACTTGCTGTGGAAGAACTATGAGAAAGCACTCAAAGGACATAAAGACGTGATCAGTTCGATGCAGCCAGGGACATACGTAGAAGTGAAGGATTTGGATGATATTCGGTTTTTGATCCAAGAGTTGGATATTGAGATCAGGAGTATAGAGAAGAGTGATGATTATGCGGTGGAGCTTAAAGCAGTCATGATTGGGGTCAATGCCATTAAGAAGATTCTTGAGGTGTTTGAGAAGAATATAGAGGAATTGGAGACTCAGGTGGATTTGTGTAGCAGAGATATTAGAAGGGCAAGGACTGTGATTCTTCAGAGGATCATCAATCATCCCAATAAATGGTAGTAGCAGCACCTGAAAAAAAATACCCAAAAAGAACTCAGTTCTCTCTCTTCTTAAGCTTTCTGCTCCAAATATTGAAATTCTCGAAGACTCTATAAACAGTAGTAACAGATTCATTCTGATTCTATAATATCAGTGTTCAATAACTCAAACTGTTTATGATGACTCATGCATATTTTTGTATTCTTTGATGATTGACATTTGAAACAATGGGAGAGAAGTCTTTTCACTTTTGAGACTATCAGTAAATGATGGTTCTGAGAGAAGTGGTAGAGTAATATACTAAAATGAACTCAAACGTACAAAACTAATACATAAGTGTGGAATCTGAAAACTAGGGGAGTGATAGTTAAAGGAACAGTGACAGGATTCAGTTCTGCTAAACTCCAAAGAACTACGCCTTAGAAGAGACTTGATCAACGAGAGCAGTCTCGAACTCTCAACCAATGCCCAAACCAAAATCCTACATCAATCCACAATATCTCAACTAATTGACATCAGTTACTGAGCTGGCAAAGCTACACTTCCTTGTACCATCCCTAGGATATTTACAACAGTCATGCACTAGACTTAACAAGATCACCTTACTCAAACTGTCAGCAGAGAAACAAACAGAAAGTTAAAGCCTATAAAGCTTAATCTTACATTCTGAACAAGACAAAAACATGTCAACTAGAGAAAATTTTACTTACCTCAGTTTGGCTTCGTTGATTACCTCATGGGACATGAAACTGACTTATCAACTGCTTAAAAGATAGGTTAGCAATTCTCATTCTTTCCAATCACAAAAATCGTAATCATAAACATAGTCCTGTAAAAGAAAGGCTACAAATCACAAAATTTTTAAAACTACGCTACACAGACTGTAACTGAATCACTTTATTTTACAACTGATTGAGGTCCACTGGGTTCTCAATGCACTGTCTCAAAATAAACTCAGCTCTCCTTCTCTTGTCATCTCTATCCTCATCACGCACAAAGGATAAAGGTCTATCTTCACCCTTCATCTTTAAACTCAAATCCAACGGCTCTCCAAGAAATTTCTTCTCAGTCCTGAGCTTAGAAAGAGCATCAGGTTTCTTCTTCTTCATCTTCCATTCAGTGTCAACTTCACTGCAAAACCCATCTCTTGCAGCCTCCATGGCAGGAGCAAATGCCTCTACAACTGATAAGCCATCTCTATTCAATGATTCAACTTTCTCCCCAGATATAGAAGGGGACACAGAACGCAGCAGCTCACCTTCATCTTCTTTCACACCATCCATATCTCCCCACACACGATTCCCTGAGGAGTTTTTACAAACAAGTTTCCTCTGCAAACTTAACAAAGCTCTCTCGGCTTTACGCCTCTGCCTAGCTTGTTCAATCTTATCACCCCTGGGATCTGATGCCCTCTCAATCCACATAGGTGTTTCTTTATACGTATGAGGATCAGGAAAAGCTGGTAACCAAAGAGGGATATGATTCCCAGGTGGAGTTTCACCAATTTCAACAAAGCTTGGAATCATCATCTTCTTCTTACTTATAGCTACAGGGAAACGAGGCAATGGCTGTGAAAATGGAATCTCTTCACTCGAATTCACGAAATCTATAATTCCCTTAAGTTTAACCGAACGACCTAACGAACAACAACTCTCAGACGAGACTACTCCTCCGTCATCGACATCGACATCCCCAGTCAAATCTTCTAAAGCGAGAATGATATCGAACACGTTACACTGACTCCTACCGGTTAGATTAGCGAAGGAAGTAGCGGTTTTACCTAGCTGAAGAATGTACTGGAGTGCGAATCCAGCTAGAGATTCGAGAGCTGGATCTTTAAAATGCTCGTAACCGACGCTCTCGCAGACTTGAGCTACTGCAGCTTTAGCGGCAGCGTGGCTAAACTCGTAGGAGGACTCTGAGCATCCCGAAGACGAAGCAGTAAGGTCTTCTTGTGCTCTCTCTCCACTCATTGCTCCAATTGTTGTTTTTTTCTAATCCCTGAAATTAGGGTTTTATTCTCATCACTCAGACCACATTGGCCGCGGTGGAGCAGATATATAATACCTCCGTCAACGGAATAAAACAAAAAAAGAGTAAACGACAACGAAGCACCGGAGAAGAAGAAGAAGAAAGTAATTAGAGAGCTGGTTCCGATCTCTCTCGGTTAAATAGCCTCCCAACCCCAAAACCACATTTTTTTTTTAATTTGTTTGGTTAATTTGTAATTAGCGTAAACTATTTGAAGAAAAAAAAATTAATAACTCGTTAAATAATTTGGGTGGAAAATAAATTCATATAGTTTAAAAGTTTATATCAAAAATAAAAAATACTGTTTAGATAAAAAGTCTCCCCAACCCAAAATATATACTAAGGTCGTTTATTTAGTTCCTAATGAGTCTTATTAAAGTTATGTTACCAGTTTAAATACGAGATTACGGTTTAGAACATTCAGTGGAGTAAAGATGAAGAGGGGAGGATATTGACTTTTTAGAATTACAATATAGTTAATAGCTACATTGTCATTTATGATACAGTACACACTCTCTCGACATAATGTTACAACTATTTGAATACAATTCACAAGACTGACTGAATCAAACCAGCTGCAACAACTCTTCACGTTTTATATCGAACACCTTCACCAGTGCATCTTCTACCACCTGCCAAATATATCCACGGGAAAACGTTATATGTGAGGGGGAATCAAGAGAGAGACCATATGCAGATGCAAGTATGTTGTTGTTACCTTATCAGGGGTCGATGCACCTGATGTCACACCGATGGTTATTGGTCCCTTTGGAAGAAAGTTCTCCTTCTCGACCAGCTCTCCGTACTATCAAATGTAAAAAATATAGAAAAAGAGATCAGTTAAAGCAAATTTTGTATGGAGTGAGTTTAGTTTTTGAAATGGGACTTACGTGGAGCTTAGAGGCTATTTTGTTCCCAGGTCCTATCCGTTTCTCACTGTCGATCCAGTAAGATGGGATTCCTCGTGCCTCTGCGATTTCTTGAAGGTGTGAGGTGTTACTTGAATTCCACCCACCAACCACTAGCATGAGGTCCATCTTCTCTTCCACTAACTCATATATTGCATCTTGTCGCTCCTGAAAAGATAATAAGATTTGATTAAAAAGTGTAACAAACAGAAGATATATAAGCATGCTTTTGAGGTATGGGAGATTTACTTGAGTAGCGTCACATATTGTGTTGAAGCTGATGAAATGTCCGCTCACATTTTCCACTCCATACTTGCGCATCATTGTTCTCTCGATTAACTTTCCTGTGGGTTTTTTTAACATGAGACTCAGACTAAGGTGTTTGTTTTGGTCTCCAAGGATAAAAGATGAAACAGTAGAGTAATTAACCTATTTCCTCTGTCTCTCCCTTAAGCATTGTTGTTTGGTTTGCAATACCGACTTTGATAAGGTCATTGTCAGGGTCAAAACCCCTCGAAACAGCGTATTTAAATTTCTACAATGCCAACATAGAGATTAGAACAACCAAATTGATACAGAAAAAGTTGTAAAATTAGCTCATACCTCCATGAATTCCTCTTTTGTGGAGCTAGATCCATCGAATTGGCCACCGAGAATGTAATCACAAACGTAATTCGCCTGTGCTCAATAATAAGGTACCACCCATCAGCAAAAAAGTCCTGCAAAATTCTAACGAATATCCAAAGTTAAACAGTACAAAAGTCGTACCTCTTTCATGTTCTTTACAATGATGTACTTCCCTGCAAAAGACGCAGTTGCAATCGTCTCTTCATGGTTATATTTACCGTGAATGATTGACGTGTATTCCCCCTTCTTGTGCTTCTCAACCATGTTCCAGACCTTCAGAGTCACAAATGTCAAACAAGGAAGAAATCAAATATCAGATGAATGCAAGAAAAGGAAAAAACCAGTATCACGGATCTATCTCGAGTTGAAAGAATGTACCTTTGTCACCCAAGGACAAGTCGTGTCTACAATTTGCACCTTTTTATCATTTAGAACATACATTTCATCAACCCCAGCTCCAAATGCAGGAAGGATAACCACATCATCTTTCTCTACTACATCAAACTGCTTCTTTGAATCTTCAACCGGAATAATCTGAACATTCATATCTTCCAACCTCTGCCATGAAAATCAAAGAAACTCTCAGCAACGCCCGTAAAGAGCAGATAGGTAAGTCAAGTCATCAATGTTCAAATGCAATTCAACTACACACATATTTGGCCACAAAGCAACATCATCTAGCTAACAAAGTTATAAATAGTGGTGAGTACAGACCTTATTGACGGTGGGGTTATGAATAATTTCGTTAGTAATCCAAAGCTTCTCCTCAGGAAACTGCTTTCTAGCTTCATATGCAATCTGAACAGCACGCTCAACCCCCCAGCAAAAGCCATAAGCTTTAGCGAGTTTCACAGTAACATCTCCCCAAGAATAAGTATACCCATTTGTCTTCAAGGTCTCCAATATATCACCTGAGAGTGTCAAATACAAAGTATAACAAGATAAATCACTTGTTCCTCACAACAATCTCTTCTAAACCCCACAAAGATACAATTTTTTCCGATTCAACCAAAACCCAACATTGATGTCTTCACTATAAAGGATAAGAATACAATTTCGAAAGTCTTGTCCTTTTTCAAAAACAAACCCAAATTCGTAAAATTTTCATCACAGCTCAATCATCTAACTAAAACAGAGCACTCAAAATCAGCAAAATTGAGGAGGAACAACAACTTACTGGTGTACTCTCGGTTCATGAGCTTGAGAGTCTCCTCCTTGTGACCAAAACCTTTACGATTGTAATTATCGCTTCTGGTCAAGTTCTTACGGAACGACTTGGCGTCGAAATCGGAGTCCATCACCATCGATGGCGAAGGAGCGTTCACATCATCAGACGAGCACCGGACTGAGAAAGCTTTACGGCGCCGGATAGATGATCCAGATCCAGAGAGATGATTCTCAAGCACGAAAGTATCTGGCCGAATGCATAATCGGCAGAACTGGAGGGCAACAGCCATGGCGAGAGAGAGAGAGAGAGACGCACCTAGAGACAACAATGACGCTGACTGAATGGAATGCTCCACGAGACACGAGTTATCTCATCTCAAGTCTCTCTACTTGTTTAATTAATTAAAATATTAAATAGTGAATTTGATAATTAGTGTAATATTCTCAACCAGTCACGTGGTGACATGTACTTTTTTTATGTCATATTTGTTTTAAGGATTTGATTTTTATATTTTGTGAAATTAAAGGAAAGAGATAGACAATATAGAATGGGGGGCGTACCTGCGCCACAAAAAAATGGGTCGCGAAAGTTAAAGTCTTTGCTAGTAGCAAATTTATGGTTAAATTTCTTACCAAAAAAAAATTTATGGTTAAATTCTTTTATAAGATGTGTGATCGGTCATCGATTCTATTGTTTTCACAACATGTCAACTTCGCATGTTTCATGTAATAAACGAGTAATCTCTTATTTCAATATTTGTTATAACCCCCCAAAAGAAAAGTTTGTGATAAAAATAAACAAGAATAGTCATTTTGAGTACACACATTGAAACTGTCCGTAATTGGATAGGATAAGTGTCGTACAAAACAAGAATTGAGTTGATCCTCACACAGGCACAATAAATGAAATGGACAAACATAATCCTCAAAGTAATCCCAGAGTTCTACATTTTGATTCTCTACTTGAGAAACTTCCGTTGAAGCTCCTATTGAAGATGTGTCTGCATTATGATTAGTTATATAAAACACTCACAAGAAAAGACAACTAATCCTGTTTTATTTTAAAACCTTGTTCATAAAAAAATACATAGTTTCACATGGGCTTGATAAATGGGCCCATTTTTACTAGGCCCATATATTATAATAAGCCCCTTTAACTTTAAGCCTTTTTATGCGAAAGATCCAAATGTCAATTGACTCAAGACCATAGATTTTAAGCAAATTAGTTAACACAATTTTTTTTCTGTTTTGTTTTTTTTTTTTCCAATTGATTGATATAGTGATTAGTGATGAAAGGGGTTTAGGGTTTATGCCTTATTAGAGCTGAGAAGGAGAATTCAATCAACCAAGTCCCCAGCTATGGAGGATAGATCCGACACTCATAATTCGGATCCTAATTCCGTCGGTCCTCCTTCTGCTCTGACCTACCTCGACCCTCACTACTGGTAATTATCAAATTGCTTTCACCTCGGTCCTCTCTTTTCTTGTGTTCCTGAAGTGTCTTGAAAAATGCAGGGACGAGAGGTTCTCTTCTGAGGAACACTACGAATGGTTCAAAGACTACTCTCATTTCCAGCATCTCATCAAATCCAACATCAAAACCTCTTCTTCCGTACACATACCATCTCTGACTCTATCTCTCTTTTTTTGTTTACCTTCTTGACTTCATGGTTGTCCAGACCCATAGCTTCAGTAGTAGTTCAGTTTATATTTCCCAAAAAAAAATGTGATTTTGAGTATGCCCTTGTTGGTTTGAATTGTAATGAAGGTTTTGGAATTGGGATGTGGGAATTCTCAGTTGTGTGAAGAGTTGTATAAAGATGGGATTGTTGATATTACCTGCATTGATTTATCTTCTGTTGCGGTAGAGAAGATGCTTGATCGGTTGCTATCAAAAGGTTACAAAGGTACTTGCTTAGATTAATTCACATAGGCATAAACGTAACCAAGTACTACTATTGTTGGCAATTGGCATACTTTAAGTCTTTGTAAAAGTTTTGACAGTAAAACTGAGAACTTCATTAGTCTCTGCTGCTTTGTTTTGCTCCTAGAAAGTAGAAGTTCATTTGATCTTACTCTCAAAGTGTTTAATATTTTGACTTGAGACTTTGCTATATTCAGAGATAAAAGTGGTGCAAGCTGACATGCTAGACCTCCCATTTAACAGCGAGTCTTTTGATGTGGTTATTGAGAAAGGGACCATGGTAAAAACCTGCTCAAATTTCCTTTTGATCCATTGCTTGTTTAGGACTTAGGATCCGTGAACGTGGTTTCAAAGTGTATATAATCTTGGATTTTGACGAGAGAAAGCTCATGAATTGCTCTCTGTTTTTTTTGTAATTGATTTTGTGAAGGATGTACTTTTTGTGGATGCTGGTGATCCATGGAATCCCCGTCCTGAAACTGTTAGCAAAGTCATGGCAACTCTCGATGGAGTTCACCGGGTTTTGAAACCAGATGGGATTTTCATTTCTATTACTTTTGGCCAGGTATTATTATAAGCGTATATCTGAGATCATACACTTTGCATTCACTCAGTTACTAGCTCCAAAAGACTCTTTTTTTGGTCATGCAGCCGCATTTCAGGCGTCCATTGTTTAAGGATCCCAAGTATTCTTGGTCCATGGAGTACAACACTTTTGGCGACGGCTTCCACTATTTCTTCTATATCTTAAGAAAGGTCAGTACTGCTGATTCAAAAATCTTTGCTTAAGGGTTTGTGTTTTCTTCTCTGTTTTAATTGCCTTTTAGTAGCTCTTTAGAAATCCCCACTAGCTGTTAAGTCTTGCTTATTGCCAAAAAAATTGAGCTTGGTATTCAGTTGTCTTCTTCCTAATACATTCATTCTGATCTAGAAAGATTTGGGATGCTACTTTCAACCAAGTTTAGTGTTCAAAGTTAGGCATTTCTATAGAGATTGAATTCTGTTAAGCTATTAGCCAGTGAAGCCTCTTCCATATCTTCTGAAAGTGAGCCTAAACAAGATAGTCAATCAAAAGTAGGAATAAACGAAACTTGTGATGAGATACTTAAGAGTTCTGAAAACTCGAAATTTTTTGGGTCAGGGAAAAAGTTGCAATGATGAGAAAGAAAATGAGAAATGCAAAGATCCATCAATATCCCTATATCAAGATGAACTTGAAGGCGAGGACTACCTCTTCAGGACACGCTTCGATGATGACGAGGATTAGGACAAGAACAATGTCAGATTAGTTGTTGTTGCTGTGTAATGTTTCTAGATACTATGATTTGTAATTTTAGAATCATTCTTTACAAAAGAATATGATCAAACTGAGTGGATACAAAGTGTAGAGGTTAAAAGATGGATAGTGGATAATGCAATGTATTTGGTTTTCTTTCTCAGTTTTGGACAATGTTTCAGTATATTGGTAACTTTGCTCTAAAAATATTCAAAAAAACACAAGTACACTGAAACATGTATCTTAATCATGTTTACGTTTTTTCATTGTATTTGTTTTAAATTGATGTAAGAGAAAAATTGTACAAAAGCTTACGAAACAGTGAACCATAATCGCAGTTTGAATTTCAAAACGTCAGAATCAGATTAAAGAATATATTTTATTGAAAAACAAATCTGAACTGAAAGTTAAACAATCATAACAAAACCAAATTCATAGATCATAGTAGATTTTGCCAACAGATTAAAAGTACTTATTACTTTGACTACTAATAGTATAATACCAATAATTTCCCAAAACTTAAAAACGAAAAAAATCCAAAACCAAATTAGTGAATATACACTGGAAAAAAGAAAAAATAATAGTCAAAAGAAAAAAAGGAAAAGAAAAGAAATCATTAAATTTGCGTGTTTATTACAAAACTAAAAATAAAAAAAAAAAAACTTTCACAATTATGGCAAAAAATATTAAAGACCTAAACGACGTCGTGGAAGCTTTAAGTGTTAAGCTTTTGCATAAAAAAAAAAGTGAGAGAAAGAGAGAGAGAGAGGGAATCTTTGAGCGATTCGTCTTCCTCCTCTATCGCCTCTCTACTACTCTTTTACCGGAACTTCTCTGTGATCTCGCCGGAATATTCCCCTCCCTCCTTCTCATAAACATCCTTTTTTATAATTCTCCGTCCTCCTCACTCTCTCCCTTTCTTCGATCATCTCGATCTTAGATCAACGATAATTCCGTTAGTCGCGTGGTTCCAAAAAATTGGGTTTGATCACGAACGATGGATGATTATTATAGCGCGGAGGAAGAAGATTGCTATTACTCATCCGATCAAGAGTCTTTGAATGGGATTGATAATGAAGAATCTGATTTGCTTCAGCCTCTCTCCACCAAAAAATCTAACACTCAGGTTCCCCTCCTCTTACAAACCAATCACTCTACTTCCTCTGTTCCTTCATTATTCATTCGTGTATGAATCTTCTCAATTCCGTGATTGATTGATTTGGTTTTTTTTAATTGGTGATTCTCTTCTTCTTGATGGAATTATTGTGTTTCGTGAATATTTTTGAATTTTTTGAAAAGCAAAATTGAATTTCGATGATTTCAATAGCAAAATTGTGAATTGAGAATCTTGTTCTGGCATCATTGTTCATCTGAATTTCTCAATTTGTTCACAGTGTCTAGGATTATGAACACTGTAATTACTAATTTGACAATTTGAAAAATTAGGGTTTTTGTTTCTTTCTTACGGATTTGGGAACTTGTTAGGTTAACATTTTATCAACCAATTTGCAGGTCATCACTCAAGAATCGCTTCTAGCTGCACAGGTAATATGATTCTTTTTTTATTTTCTCGTTTTTATGATTTGTTTACTTTTGGTTGAGTTGTTTTTTATCTGATATGCAGAGAGAAGATTTGCTAAGGGTGATGGATTTGTTATCGATAAAGGAGCACCATGCTCGCACTCTTCTTATTCATTACCAATGGGATGTTGAGAAGTTGTTTGCTGTCTTTGTTGAGAAAGGCAAAGACAGCTTGTTTTCTAGTGCTGGTGTTACTCTCTTCGACTCTCAATTTGACAACTCTTCTTTTCCTCTCTTGAGCTGTGATGTCTGCATTGAGGATCTACCTCGTGATCAGATGACCAGAATGGACTGTGGCCATTGCTATTGCAATAACTGTGAGTCCCTTTTTTCGTGGGGTTATCCCAAAGGTAGACATTTGATTTAACAGTGTTTTTGGTTGGTTTAGGTTGGACGGAGCATTTTACTGTGCAGATAAATGAAGGTCAGAGTAAAAGGATTAGATGCATGGCTCATCAATGCAATGCTATCTGTGATGAGGATATTGTCAGGAATCTAGTCAGTAAAAGGCGTCCGGATCTAGCTAAGAAGTTTGATCGTTTCCTTCTTGAGTCATACATTGAAGACAACAAGATGGTCAAGTGGTGTCCGAGCACTCCTCATTGTGGGAATGCAATACGAGCTGAGGATGACAAGTTGTGTGAAGTTGAATGCTCTTGTGGTCTTCAGTTCTGTTTCAGTTGTCTGTGTCAAGCCCACTCTCCTTGCTCTTGTTTGATGTGGGAGCTATGGAGAAAGAAGTGTCGAGATGAGTCTGAGACGATTAATTGGATAACCGTCCACACAAAGCTGTGTCCCAAATGTTACAAACCTGTGGAAAAGAATGGCGGATGCAATCTCGTAAGGTGTATATGTGGGCAGTGTTTTTGGTAAGACCTTGCTTTCTTTTCCTATTATGCATTTTTCTTTTCTATGCTTTGAGACAGCAAATGTCATATGGTGAAGTGTCTCATTATGGACAGTTGGCTATGTGGTGGAGCTACTGGAAGTGATCACACTTATAGGACTATCGCTGGTCACAGTTGTGGTCGGTACCAAGATGACAAAGAGAAGCAGATGGAAAGAGCGAAGAGAGATTTAGACAGGTATACGCATTACCATCACCGATACAAAGCACATACAGATTCATCAAAGCTAGAAGATAAACTTAGGGATACCATCCTTGAGAAAGTGACGAAATCAGAAAAGAGGGAGCTGAAGCTTAAAGACTTCAGCTGGGTCACCAATGGACTTGACCGGTTGTTCAGATCAAGACGGGTCCTTTCGTATTCGTATGCTTTTGCATATTACATGTTTGGTGAGGAGCTATTCAATGATGAGATGACCCCTGAGGTGAGAGAGATAAAGAAGAATTTGTTCGAGGATCAGCAGCAACAACTTGAAGGTAATGTGGAGAAACTTTCCCAGTTCCTTGAGGAGCCGTTTGATGAATTTAGTGATGACAAAGTCATGGAGATAAGGATTCAAATCATCAATTTGTCTGTTGCGGTCGATACCCTCTGCAAGAAAATGTACGAGTGCATTGAGAATGACTTGCTCGGTTCTCTCCAACTTGGCATCCACAACATTGCGCCGTACAGATCGAAGGGAATAGAACAAGCAGCTGAGTTTTATGCTTCCTGGAATTCCAGCGGTCCTGACAAATTGCAACCTTTGGATAGTGCTGGTACAAGCGGTAAGTAACTCTCGATTAATTGTGATCGTAACCTTCTAGTAATGAAATGAACCAGCGAATCCAATCCTAACGAGGTAATATTCTTTATACAGGAGTGACAACGAGGCCTGAGCAAGCTTCAGGATCGAGGAGCTCGGAAGACACTATTTCATCTTCACAGAAACGTCTCAAGAAAGAAGGAAGCTTCATAAACAACAAAGTCACTCTATTGGATTTGAACTTGCCAGCTGATTTCATCGACCAAAACTGAACTCTAATCCTCACTTGCTTTTGTCCAAATGATATGACATAGCAAAAGGTGTTTGGCTATATCTCTCGTTCAAGATGCGTGACTGACTGGTTAATTTATCTTCTTTATAGTTTTTTGGTTTTTTTGTAACAATTATAACTTATTGATGCTTCTATAGTTCTAGACTTCTAATTCATAGATCTTTTGATATAGCCTACCAACTCTGGTGCTTCTCAACGTCTTTCAAGGTCAAATGAGTTATTTTATATTTTTATTAGTTACTAATATAATAAATTATCTGATTTTACAATTCGATCCCCCAAGGATTAGAAGGCTAGAAGCAACACTATAATCTGTAATTTATTACAGTTAATACTTCAAGTGAAGAAACTGAATTGGAGTAAATGTAATGATGAGTTTGTGTTCGCTTTTTTAATCTAGTTCCTAGGTTTTAAGCCTTTAATAAGTAGGATGCAAAAGAAGAGAGGAGCTTCCTTTATGTTTTGTCTTGGAGTGGCCAAAGAATATCAAACATTCAGACTCTGTGTTCTTTCGTACGGTACCCATCAGACGATACTTCCAGCTATGTCAGAAAAAGCTACTTCCAGCTTTTTCCTGTTCTTTTATTTCCAATACTTGAACAAAACAAAAAAAAAATTGCTATTTTCTATTCTTTCTTTCTTCTATATACATACATACTTACGTAGTACCAGTATTTAAAAAGTTGGTCAGAAGTTGAATTAATATTAGGATAATTTACCTACTAAGTGCTAATGCTTGATAAAAAAAAAAAGTAAAAAAGTAAAAAACAAAGTTTTTCTTACACAATAAGTGAACTTTCTTTTGTTATAAAATGGCATGTAGTCTATTTTATTATTATTAAAAAATGTGGCATGTAGTCTTGATTACACAATCAACGCAAAAAATTTGTTTTTCCACGACTCTACTAAATTGTGGCATGTAAACAAACAAATTATTGAATGAAGTTCGCAACAAGTAGCAAGAACAAAAGAACGATTTGCTATGTAAAAAGCCATTTTCACGGTTAACATACAATTAACAAGTAGTGGAATCACGCCTAAATAATTTGCCTAATCTTTTCAAGTGGTGTATAGTCCTTTTAATATGAGTATATGTTTAATTAAAATCTGTTACTAAGAATATTTGTCTGGATATATCAAGTGTTGTGGCCTTGTGGGACAAGGACAACAAATGCTCGACAGTATGGTACATATATTTTTATTTATCTTTAACCAATCAAAACAAAACCAAAAACAAAGATATTTTTAGGCAGTAAAGCTATGTGAAATGAGATATGGAGGACATTTGGTCTAAGTACCTTTCCGTTGCGTGCCTAATATTCCAATGTATCTAGAACCTTAGATGCATTTAACAAAGAATGTCATAATTCAATATTTCAATGTAACAGAGTGCTTAAAATTGTGCAAATCATATATTCAAGAGTATAATATATATATATATATATATATATATATAACTGTGGTTTAAAATATTAGTGTGGTTTAAAATATAGCAAAAATAGTAAAGTAACACATATTCTCTCATTTTCTTGGCAATATAATACTCATAAGCTTACTTAGCATTTATTTACTCTTTACCAAAAATCATAGAAAGCTTCATCTGGTAACAAGCAACAACCACGTGTGAAGCACCCCCATCACATATAACAAATGGTCAATCTTTTTAGATATTTGTAGTCTTGTATATAAGAGTGCATTTATAAGATCATTTATCGTAACCCACTAACTTAACACCCATAAACAATTCTCAAAGAGTCGTTGACAAAACAAGAAAAAAAAACTTCTAAAAAAGTCAGAATTTGCTCTAGACCCTCCATTTTTTCCGTTTAAATCTCCATTATAATCTCTGTCTTTCTTTGCCAGCCAAAATCTACAAACACACATTATCCTTCAACTTTCTTATTCATAGCTATCACAACCCAAAAAAAAAATCCTCTAGACAAAAAAAAAAAAAGTAAAAAGAGATTAATTCTATTCTATCCATTATTCTATAATCTTTATTTTTAAATCAAGCATTTGACTTTTGTGATAAAGATTTGAAGAAAGAGATGAGGAACGAAACGGGTGGTACCATGGTCGTTGATCTCCAAACTGATCCATATAACAATAATCTCAATCGCCACGACCTTAGCGATGGTCCCAAACCGAGGCCTAAATTTGGTGATCTCTTGAAAGCTGACCACGACGGAATATTCCCTCCCGACGATCTCGTCAGTGGCAACAGCAACGCAAGTCACCAGAGATTTAGCAGCGTCTCGGCCTCGACAATGAGCAGCGGTCCGACCAGCGGTGAAGGTTCTCCTTGTGTAATGTCACCATGGGCCCGCGTGTCGCCCCCTTGGGGTGCGGATTTCAATGAAGACAATGTCCTCGAGACCAACGGTCTCATTGGGTCCATTGTAAGAAAAGAAGGGCATATATACTCGCTAGCCGCTTCTGGTGACCTTCTCTACACGGGGTCGGACTCGAAGAACATTAGGGTTTGGAAGAATTTGAAGGAACACGCCGGGTTCAAATCCAGTAGTGGCCTCATTAAGGCCATTGTGATATTTGGAGATAGGATCTTTACCGGCCATCAAGATGGGAAGATCCGGATTTGGAAGGTTTCAAAGAGGAAACCGGGAAAACACAAGCGGGTTGGGACATTGCCGACATTTAAATCAATGGTCAAGAGCTCTGTAAACCCTAAGCATTACATGGAGGTACGCCGCAACAGAAACTCCGTGAAGACGAAGCATAACGACGCCGTGTCTAGTCTTAGCCTGGACGTGGATCTTGGATTGTTGTACTCAAGTTCTTGGGACACGACGATCAAAGTGTGGAGGATCGCGGATTCCAAATGTTTGGAATCAATACATGCACACGATGATGCGATAAACTCTGTAATGTCCGGTTTCGATGACTTGGTGTTCACGGGATCCGCAGATGGCACTGTTAAAGTGTGGAAACGTGAGATGCAAGGCAAAGGAACAAAACATGTGCTAGCTCAAGTTTTGCTCAAGCAAGAAAACGCAGTCACGGCGTTGGCTGTAAAATCAAAATCTTCCATCGTATATTGCGGTTCCTCGGACGGCCTAGTGAACTACTGGGAGCGTTCAAAGCGGGTATTCACCGGTGGAATACTCAAAGGCCACAAATCCGCAGTGCTATGTCTCGCTATAGCGGGGAACTTGCTGTTGAGTGGTTCCGCCGACAAGAACATATGCGTGTGGAGACGAGACCCGTCGGACAAGTCCCATCAGTGTCTCTCTGTTTTGACGGGACACATGGGACCGGTAAAGTGTCTAGCCGTGGAGGAGGAACGAGCTTGCCGTAAGGGGGCAAAAGCCTCTTCAACGGGCGAGGGAGACCGGAAGTTTATTATATACAGCGGAAGTTTGGACAAGTCGGTGAAAGTGTGGCGAGTGTCGGAGAGGATGGCCACGTGGAGGGAGATGGACGAGCCAGCAGCATCTTCCGGACGGAAGAGCTCTTCCTCTCCGCATGAAGAGAGTGGCGCGTGGAGTTCACGAGACATGGAAAAATGAAAATAAAAAAAGAGTGGAAGGAGCATAGTGTGATTATTTTTCGAAGCTGTCCCGTCAGTCAAGAGGACCCGTCCTCACGCCGGGAAAGAGTCAAAAGGATTGATATCTATTTTACGACCAAGTCAACGGAGATGTTTGTGCCTCGTTAGATGGGTGAGAGAATCAAAAAGTCGAGTTGATGGTTTTCACGTAGTGAGTTTTTTGCTTATTTTTTTGTTTGAAAAAGAAAATGTTTAAAAGGAGAGTGTACAATAATTATTATTTTTCTCTAATTTAGTAAAAATAAAAAAAAAAAGAAAAAAAAGAAAGACCGAATCAAACATGTTCGTTTTATTTTCTATTCTATGTCGTGGTTGCAACTTTTTATAATTTGGAATTTTGATGAGTCGTTTTCCTCTTCATTAGAATTAATGAATTATAGTCATTCTGTATATTATATATACGATATTGATAAGATATTATTTTTTTTGGGCAACATGATCTTATATATATTTTGATGAGGAAATATATAAAATGTTGCCAAGTAATTAGCTAAGTTCGAGGAGTATCAATGTGTAACAATGTGTTTCGTGATAGTTGTTAACGTATTAAACCCGGCCATATATATCTGTCATTAATGGAACGATTATGATCAATTTGGAGACATATGAACATCTTGTCGTGCAAAAACTATCGTAGTCTGACTGTCAATTGTTTTTCATTGTATGAAAGTGGTGTTCTAGATATATAATGTCTTGCCAACAATTATAAATAATGTAAGCGTCAATCTATTAAACCAATTTTGCATGTTTTTAAAATTAACAAGTAAAACGCATGCACCTCATTAACAAGTAAATGCATGCACCTCATTCTTGGAAAGGCTCCCCACAAATTTTGCAACAATCTATCACTTCCTCGTGCTTGGGTTCTCGCACCCTTGGTAAGCATCAGGCAGTAGGGAAGCATAGTGTGAATGATTAATCATTCACAGTCACGAGGATCCGTCTTCACGCCGGGAAAGAGTCAAAAAGGATTTATTTCAATCTTATGACGACCAAGTCAACGAGACTCAGAGAGGTTTGTGCCACGTTAGCTGGTGAGAGAAAATCAAAATTTAAGTCGGATTGATGATGGTTTTCACTTTTCACGTAGCTAGTAGTGAGTTTTCCTTCTTATTTATTATTTTTTTTTTTTAAAAACAAAAAAAAGAAAGATTAAAACTTAAGTATATATACTATCAATTTTTTCCCCTAATGTTGTAAAATTAAACAAGAAGAAGGACCGAACAAACATGTTTGTTTTATTTTCTATTATATGTCTTGATGATGATTGTAACGTACTAAACCCGGCCATAATGGAACGGTATTATCAATTTGGAGACATATATATGAACATCTTGTCGCGCAAAACTATCGTAGTCTCTAATTGTCAATTATCTTATCATAGTAGGAAAGTGGTATTCTAGATACAAAATGTCTTCCCAACAAAGTTAGAAGTGTTAGCGTTAATCTATTAACCAATTAACATGTTTTAAAAATTAATAATTAAACGCATACACCACATTCTTTAAAGAACACATTCACGCTCAGTAACAATTAAATCACATAAGATTTTATTTTTATGGTTTAAAAAGTCAAATTGTACACTTCAGAATTGTTTATTTTATCTAATAAACTAAATGAGTTATTGAACCACTTTACCGAAGACGTGATTTTTTTACTATATATAACATATACTATAATTTATCAAATGAATTATTTGGAATGTTTTATGTAACTATATACAACTGAACAACTCATATAAGTGAATTTTTTATGAGATTTAATATTATTTGAATCTATAGACATCATGTCTGAATTATAAAAGAAAAAAATGTGAGACTGGGATCTATAATAATTTCTTAACTAATTACAAAACCGAAAACATTTACACAAACCGGAGCATCATACTACTTGTCTGTAAATTAAAATCAAATTAAAACGAGTCAAGAGACACCACCGGTCTCATATAAACCGTGTAATTCCGGTTATTGCAACATTATTGCAGGAATGAACAGATATTTTACGAAACTACCCTCGTTCTTTGACTCTCTCAACGCCTTTCCACAGACGCATCGTTTTCAACTCCCCCAACCCGCGTTGACGGCAAGAATTTTCCCGGAAAATAACTCTTTTCTTTTCTCCTTTTCTTTTGGTTTACAGAGAAAAGAAAAAAAAACAAAGGAGAAAGTCTTCTCTTTCTTATTGTCAAGTCTTCGTCTTTTACTAAGTGTGAGAGAGAGAGAGAAGAAGAAGAAGAAGACGATCCAACCAATCACTCTTTCTTCTTTTTGTTTACTTCTTCTTCTCCAAATTCCTTTTTTTTTTCTCCCAGAAAATTTTATTTACTTCTCCAATCGTCACTTTTCTGAAAAAATCTCTAAACAAAATTCGAATAAAGTCTCGTTTTTTAAGCTAAAAGGAGCGAGCTTTATGTGATCAAATTGTTATATAGTTCTGGAGTTGGGTTCTTGTCTCACGCGGTTTGTGATTTTGATTATTTAAGCCACTAATGGCTTAGGGGAAGTCTTTATCTTATCCTCGTAATTAGCTAGTAATAAGTAGTTTCTAAATCAGGCAATTTTAGGAATTAGGGCTTTTTTTTTGTGTTTTTGTGTGTGTGTGTGCTTGATTTGGTAAAAAAGAGATGGTTTTAAGAAAGTTATTGCCTTTAACATCAACGAATCCTAAAAATCAGGAAAGTGAAGATGATGATGATGATGATGAAACTAGTAGTAATTATAGAATTGATTATTCATTCGCCTCTGAGTATAAAGGTCCTCTTATTGCTAATTTGCCACGAGTTCTCCCCGTTGAAGTTGATGAGATCCCCACGGCTCAACCTGTTTCGTTTTCTTCTTTGTCGAGTGGTATCTCTTACCCAGTGGCTCAACCTCTCGTTAGGACTACTAATAGGGTTACCAAGCAACCATCTGAATCTGTAACTGAGAAGAAGAAGAAGAAGAAGAATGGTTTTGTTGATTCTCCTGGTGCTTCTAGTGTGGTTTTGATTGGGAGTGATGTTGTTTCTGGCTCTTCATCATCTTCATCATCACCAAAGAGATTGGTTGTATCAGGAGAAGCGAAAAGTTTGGTTGAGGTACCGTTATCACCATCATCACCATTGTCTGCATCAGTGAGAGGGGAGGATACATTAGATGATGGAAGAGCTTCGGATGTGGGATCATATTGTTCCATTGGAGAGGAGGATGCTGATGGAGAACGTGCAAATCATGTGAGATTCGTTGAACCATTTCAGAGGAGTGAATGTGGTGAAAGCTCTTACCTTTCTGATGGAGAAAGTATAGCTGCAACGCCTAAAGCTGAAAGGAAAGGTAAAAGAGGATCTTGTTACCGTTGCGCGCTAGGCAACCGGTTTACTGAGAAGGAAGTCTGTATCGTCTGCGATGCCAAATACTGTTATAACTGTGTGCGCAGAGCCATGGGTGCAATGCCTGAAGGAAGAAAGTGTCAAACTTGCATTGGTATTAGGATCGATGAGTCCAAGAGAAAAAGTCTGGGAAAGTGTTCAAGAATGCTCAAGCGTCTTCTCACGGATTCTGAACTTCGAAAAGTCATGCATGATGAGACCTCCTGCAAGGCGAATCAGTTGCCTTCGCGGCTAATCACTGTCAATGACAAGCCTTTAAGTGAAGATGAGCTTTACACGTTGAAGACATGTCCACATCCACCCAAGAAGCTAAAACCGGGAGACTATTGGTATGATAAGGTTTCTGGCTACTGGGGAAAGGTAGAATTACTTAACTATGTGTGTCTGCCTATCTATTCTTGAGGATTTTATTTTTGAGTGCTCAGCTAAATCAGAGCCTCTATGTGTTTATTTAATCAGGTAGGAGAGAAACCTTGTCAGATTATAAGTCCTAACAAGAACATAGGAGGTAGTAACATTAAGAAGGACGCAAGCCATGGTGACACTGGAATTTGTATTAATGGCCGGGAAATAACCAAGTCAGAACTCATGATGCTCAAGGTTCTTTCGCTGTTTTCACCCTTGTTTTTTGTTAGTGTCGTGTTAATGTCGTGTTCTGAATTAAGGGATTCTTTGCTTTGATGTAGATGGTGAATGTTCAGTGTGAAGGAAATCCTCATTTTTGGGTCGATTCAGATGGTACGTACCAGGAAGAAGGTCAAAAACGTTCCATTGGGAACATCTGGAATAAGGTATGATTTCCTTATCACAAGGTTTTCTCTATCACAGCGTCTGAACATAAAACTAAAGGCAACTACTCAAAACATTTTAACAGAAAAGAGCAAGACTTGCTTGTGCTCTGTTCTCTCTGCCAGTTCCTCCGGCTTCATCTGCAGTAGAACCATGTGATGTGCCCATATATGAGCAGAAAATGCTTAACAAGCTTCTTCTGATTGGTAATGAGAAATGTGGCGCCACTACAATATATAAACAAGTGAGCTATTCATCTTAATGTCAACCCACTTGAATATTTCACATCTAGTAGGGAATCTGGATTGACTTCTTCTGTTTCAGGCAAGGTCTCTCTATGACATCCCATTCTCTGTAGACGACCGTGAAAGAGTCAAATTCATAATCCAAACAAATCTCTATACCTATCTGGCAATGGTTCTTGAGGCACATGAAAGGTTTGAAAAAGAGATGAGCAGTGACCAGCCTTCAGATCAAACAGGTGATTTTTATTGACCGAACAAACATCAGTTAACAATTGTTTGTTGTGGAACACTGATTGAGTTCTTGTGTGATTTAGGCAATATGGAAGATGAGACAAGTCCTAAAGCAGTTAGTTCGATCAACCCGAGACTAAAACATTTTTCAGATTGGCTTCTAAAAGAAAAGGAAGACGGAAACCTGAAGATATTTCCACCATCAAGCCGCGAGAATGCCCAAACCGTTGCAGATCTCTGGAGAGTGCCGGCCATTCAAGCCACCTACAAAAGGCTTCGTGATACACTTCCCAGAAACGCCGTTTATTTTCTTGAACGAGTGAGTTTACATCAAGTGCTTGCTTGTCTAATCAGGACCATATCACTTTTGTTTAAGGGAAAAAAGAAAGAACACTGACCTAAATTTGTTACTTCTCAGATTCTTGAGATCTCGAGATCAGAATACGATCCTTCTGATATGGACATATTGCAAGCGGAAGGACTATCCTCCATGGAAGGACTTCCTTGTGTGGACTTCTCATTCCCATCAACTTCTCAAGAAGAGACTCTTGAGAGCGATTATCAACACGATCCAGACATGAAGTTAGTTCTATTCTTTTTCCTTGTGCTGTATTCAGACTAAATGAAAAATTGTTGGACTTAATCTCTCTCTTTTGCTCTCTCTTCAGGTACCAACTCATCCGGTTAAATCCGAGAAGCATTGGTGAAAACTGGAAATTGCTGGAAATGTTTGAAGACGCTGACTTGGTGATATTCTGTGTCTCATTAACAGATTATGGAGAATACATAGAAGACGGTGACGGTAATGTTGTGAACAAGATGATTGCAAACAAACAGCTTTTCGAGAGCATGGTGACTCACCCGACCCTATCTAAGAAAAGGTTCCTTTTGGCTCTAACCAAATTTGATCTCCTAGAAGAAAAAATCGAGGAGGTTCCTCTAAGAACCTGTGAGTGGTTCGAAGACTTCAACCCGTTGATAAGCCAGAACCAGACGAGCAGGCACAACCCTCCAATGGCACAGCGTGCTTTCCATTACATTGGTTATGAGTTCAAGAGACTGTATGACTCACTCTTGGAACCGTATTCGATGCGTGGAAGGAGCTTTAGGCCAAAGCTGTTTGTTTCTCAAGTGAGCTTGGAGAGTGACAGTGTGGACAATGCACTGAGATATGCGAGAGAGATTCTCAAGTGGCATGTTGAAGAAACTTCCATGTTCCAAGAAATGTCTACTACTAGCATCGAGGCCAGCTCGTCCTCTTGATATTTTTTTCCCTAAAATTCTTTCTTTCTTTTACATAGCTTGTGTGCATGTTTTTGTGTGTGTTGTATCATGTATGTAGTAGTGTCAAGATACATTCATGTGATTGATTTCTCAGGTAAAAACCAAGAAAAAAAGAGAGAAATAAAGTGAAGTGAATTACACCTTTTTTTTCTTTTCTTCACAAGAAGCCGGTTTAACAGAAATCTAAGTATACGGTTTGTGAGGATGAACCGGACCGGAGTACCATATAGATTCGCGGTTAAAAGAAGAAAAGAAATATTTTGAAAGTGTCACGCAGAATACGAGGGACTGAGCATTGTACCTTCTTTCTCTGCAAAAAACTTAAACGTTGATTTGACTCATCTTCAACGTTCAACGTAGTACTCTCTCTTACAATTTTTACCTTACTTTTTCTATTTACTAGTCCTCACTGTCTCTCACTCTCTCTCACTCTCTCTCTCTGTTCTTAGTTTTTTCTCTCACTCTTTTGAAGCACAGATCTAACATCTCCTCCTCTTCAATGGCTGATTTCCAGTTTCCCCCACGTTTCTTCAAAGCTTTCGTCTCCCATTTCAGCTCAGAATCCATGGTAAGATGTTCCCTCTTGGTTTTTTGTTTTTGTTTTCAGGTTTCTTTTGTACGTGAGCAAACGATTCTTGAATTTGAAAGATTTTTTTACTCTTGTGGTTTCTTACAAATATCTCTGATGGTGCCTGTGGTGGTTTTTTCTTTCTTTTTGTGAGTTTTATCTGCATTTAGACTCCTGTTAGTATAGATGTAGCTCTGCCGTTCTAGGGTTTTGCTCTGTTTCTTCTTTACCCCTTTGGTTTCCTCTGTTTTCTCACTAGCTAATGTGTAAAGATTATAACTTTTCTGTATGAGTCAGCCTATTTTATAAACTTAAATCTGGACATGTTTGAATATTTTGACTGGATTCTATCCAAGTAGAGGTAGTTTTGCTCAGATTCTGTTTTCTTACTGATGAATAGATTATATACATGTGTTCTGCTTTTAGAAGCTTGTCTGCTTATATTAATTTCTCTCTGGATGCTGAAAAGTTGTAATTTTTATACTGAGAAGCTTCTTTTAGGGTTTGGATTGACTTCTTGACACTGTATGCTTTGATTTTGTTTTGTCTGGTTCTGGAAAGTTGACTCATTTAAGATTTAACTGTCCCTACGCTTTTGATTGAAACCAAATCTTGTGTGTGTGTATGTAAAACCCTCTGCTGTGGTTTCAACCTGACTTTGAATTTGGATGACATTCTCTGACTTGCCTTTAAAGTCTCTATTTCTATGAGTATCTCCTGAGTGTTGGCTTTTTTCGCAATGAGCAGGTGATCCCAGTCCCCTACTACGATCAGCTTCCACGTCTTTTGCCCAAAAAGGTGAGACTCCAAGGACCTGGTGGACGCTCTTGGAACGTAGCGACCGAGATAAGGGGAGGGGGAGATGAAGTGCATTTTGCAAAAGGATGGCCCAAATTCGTCGAGGATAACACTCTTAACGACGGAGACTTTTTGACCTTCGTGTATAATGGTAACCACATATTCGAGGTCAGTATCTTCCGCAGCAGCGATGGGTGTAAAGAGACTAGCGAAGTCTTTGAAGTGAGTGAGGACGAAGGAGACAGTGTTTGTTCTCTGAGCAGTGACGACACAGATACTCGTTCAGAACCTGAGATGGAGAATCCAATCCCGCAAGGCAGAGACAAAGGTTTGAACACATTGGTTAGCTTTTTCCTCATCACTTAGATTGTTTCATGTGAATCTTCTGTTATGACGACTCTTTGAGATCTTTTTTTCAGGAAAGTCAAAAGTGGATGTTGTGGAGGATTCAGATGAAGAGGAGCATAGTGTTTACTCTGAAAGCAGCGAAGACACTGAAACAGAATCTGACAGTGGCTCTGAGTTCAAGATAGGCAAGACAACCCCCAAACGCAAGAACAAAGGTTAGGTTTTAACCATCACCCATTGTTAGCTCTGTTATCACTTGAGTTGTTTTATGTTATTGGCTTTCTGTAGATAAGTCTGTTTCGTTTGCTGTGATGTTTCCAGGAAAGAAGAAAGATCAGGAAGCTGTGCCTGTGGAGGAGGAGTCTTCTGAGGAAGACGGTGATGGTGATTGTGACGGTGACAGTGACGGTGACAATGACAGTGACAGTGATTACGTTGAAGCGTTTGGTCAATTAGATGTTGAAGACAAATCCAACAGTGACGACGGTTCTTATGCTCCAGAGGAAGAAGACACAGCCGCCAGCACCAGTTGCGTCAAAGCAAAGGTGCCAAATCTGAAGAGGAAAGGTAAAACACATTTTAACTTTCATCAGTTTGATTATTTGTCAGATGCTTATATTAATGCAACATTGTTTTGTCTCTTATTATGTGGAACCAGAGGCGGCAAAGAAGAGGAAGAAAGGTAAACAAATCATTTTCTTAGTTCCATTACTTTATCAGGTGATTATCTTATGGGAATATGGGATGGTCATATAGAAATGCCTTTGTCTCTTGTGATTTTTACAGTCGAGCCTAAGATCAAAAACCCTGAGAGATATCTTGATGATCCAAAGAACATACACTTTGAGACGAACGTGAAGAATAGGTTATACGAGCTGGTAAGAACTGCAAATTATATGTAACTGGTCCTAATAAGATACTACTAATTTTAACCTAACTAACTTATTTGTTTGATTTGTGTGCCTTTAAAAACAGTTGGTTCATGCACAATTGGTGAAAGACTATTGCTTGAAGTTTGGAGACTACGTTGACTACATTGACAGATTCGGGAAACTTAGAGCGAAAACAGCAAAATGGAAGGATCAACGTGTGTGTATCAAAAGGTGGATGCGCATATGCAAGAGGCACGGATTGAAGAAAGAGGACCGTGTTTTGTGTGAGCTCTTGCGTAGGGGTTCTTTCGTTTACGCGATCAAACTCCATATCGTTCGCGGAAAAAATCTGTAGACGCCGCCATTAGTATGAGTTTATGAGTTTCATTATTGTCTAATTAACTGTTTCTCTAATTCTAGTATGAACTTATTTTAAAATGACAAGATCTAATATTTGAGATATGTTTAGCTATGTTGTATCGATTCGGTTTACATTAATAGTTATGTTTCAGAACATTAAACCCGCTATAACTGATAGAAATTACATGAGAAATAGATAGAATAAGTGAAAACATAATTGCATGAACTGAAATCAGTTTAAGTCTTAAACAATAGATATTAGTCTTTGAGTGTTTCAGATGGAGTAAGAAGCAAAGATGAGATCATCCATGGATATATAGGTCGGATATTGATGGTTTCCACAGAATCCTCTGTCACAAAGAATAAAAGAAACAGAGGAATCATTCACTATATATGATGACTTGTCTGAGAGAAACTAAATAAAATTATGTACCTTCCTGTTCCTTCTTCATCATCCTCGTGAGATTTCCCTTGTTAATTTTATTAATTGGAAATTTTCTTCACCAGAAGTGAGAAGAAATGAGTGAGAGAGGATTAAAAATAATCTTGAAAGCTTTTGTGACTTAATTTGAGATAAAACAGAGCCAGCTACTCTGTTTCGAGTCCAAAAATAGTAACCTCTGCTATCATAGTAAATAAATATTACTAACGAACCTAAAGTTGATTACTTTGGCTTTAATTTATACTTAGATTTGGATCATAATTTATAATATCGTTTGGTAGTATTACAATGTCGACGTTAACTATTTATCTTTAATGATTTTGAGAACTTTTGGCCATACAAAGTTTTTTCTTTTTCCTTTTATACTTGCAGTTTTGTGGGTCCTTTCTTGACGTTTCTTGAAAACCTCTTTAATATAATACAGTAGTTCATAGTATTTCACTATTTTCTAATTTCTACTAAAGATAAACATGTATGCATCGTTCCAAAATTGTCAGTTGTCAGTATCATCTTCATAGAGCACGCTTTTATGTAATTTTCTTATATTTAGATGAGGACATTTTAATGAAAGCTACCCAACGGTTTCAAATCCAAACTACCGCCCTGAATTTGAATTTAACCACTCTGAAGTCTGAATAACTCATTTGCTGATTTAAGTTTTTGTGAGTGTGTGTTTGTGTGTTGAAAAGCTTATTTGAGAGTTGAAACATTTTAGGGCTCTTAGCTAGTTTAAAACCGATAAGTAGTTGAAACATTGGACGACTTTAACAAAGCTAATTAAATGAAGATAATTTAAACCAGTATGTATGCTCTAATAAATAAGGTAGTTGTGCCAAATATTTTTTCTTTCTATCATATTCTTTTTGTTGTTTTTTGGGCAAATTTTTCTTTCTATCATATAAGAGTTTGTATCTATAATAAGAGAATATATTAAGAGAGCATGTGTATTTTGGGATATACTTGTTTTCTTTTTATAGATTGTATAAATTATAGCATATATAAGAAGAAGAATTCGTCTTTACTTTTACAATTATGATAATGCTAAACTATAAAGTATAGCATATATAAGAATAATATGCATTCGTTTTTTACTTTAACAATTATGATAATGCTAAGCACAATTCGATCTTAAACACAATCATCAAATTTTATATTGAATCTATCGTAAAATTGATACATACATTACTTAACATTGTTACCCAAAAAGAAAAGCTTGATACATTAGACGCTTTACTAATAATCCCTATGCAAATTGACGATAAAATTTTCAGATAATTATCCACCCAGCTATAATAATTAAATTTAGTCGATCGACACGACAACAACACCTAATGTGAACGTTGGACGGTTTTAGTTGTTGAGATATTTTTTAATTAGCAAAGTATAGAGTTGAAGAATTATACTGTATTTCATATACAATGAAATAGAAACACTAAAAAATAAGCATAAAGAGTAGTTGATTGATCGTTATTAATTAAAAAGAAATCAGTGATTAGTACTAATACAAAGTATCTGACTGGTTAATGGAAAACAGAAAAGATAAAAGTGAAAAAGTTATGACGCGGGCGAGATTGCGAATAAAAACGTTTATTTGGTCAGCACTAAAAACGTGTTCTTATCATTACAGCACGTGCTCAACGTGCTTGTGCTCTCTCTCTCTCTCTGCCGCCTATGGTGAGTTTTTAACTTCTTTGTTCCAATTTTTTCTTTTCTTTTTTAAACTTGAATCGTAGCCTGCCGCCCTTACTCACACACATACATTGATACATACATTGCTTTACAGATTTATTTTATTAACTGTAAAAATGTAATTTTAAGTCAAAGTTTGTGCTTTCTAAAATAAAATAGAACATTCATAAACACAAAATATAATTTTAAGTCAAAGTTTGTATCTTTGTAAAATAAAATAGAACATTCATATTTATACACATATATTTTTATTAAAAAAATAACTTGTTGACTTTTTCTGTTTAGAATAAATAATAATTTGTTGACTCTTTGTTTTTGAAACTTGTATATAATTTGTTGACTTTTGTCAACGTTTTATATTAGTATGCCTCAGCCACGAAGCTAAACAGAAGACAGTTGATCCCTTTAACTTTCAGAGATCATATAAAAAAAAAAATTAACTTCCCAAAATATTTATTACTACTTATTAGAAAAAAAAAATTGTAGTTCAGTTATATTTATATTAGTACGTAAAGTAAAAGTTGAGATTTTAAATTTGTTTTCATTAAAAAAACCCCATATTTTCTAGAATAGAAATCCTATGGCTATGAATGGCAATAGGGTTTTCATTGGTTTTTTGTTTTTAGATTTTGGTTTTTGGATTTTGGTTTTTGGGTTTATATGTATATTTAAAATTTAATAAATCAAAAAGTCAAGAAAAAAAAACTTATGACTGAAAATAAAGGTTTCCACAAAAACTCAAAATGATGGTTTTTAGTTTTTCTTTGAAATTATTTGGAAAAACCACTTAAAATCTAGTTTCCCTAATTTTAGGGAATCTAATTTTTTAAAATCTTGAATGGCAAGAAAATAGATTTTCAAAAAAATCAAAATCCAAAATCCACCTAATTACCATTCAAGGCCTATCTCTAGTAAAAGACACGAAGGTAATATAAGCTTTGAAGCAAGTACCCTACAATTTTTTTGTCAATTACTATATATTTTCCATCGATTTTTTTTTGTTGTTGTCAACGATATTTTCCATAGATTTTAAAAAGAAGATTTGGAGATATCTAAATTTGTTTCTTCATCAAACATATTTATAAATAAAGATAAAAAAAGAAGGTAGTGCCGTAGTGGATATATTAATTAGTCTTTGTCTTTATGCTACCATCGAGTAGAGTCAGAGATATCTCTGTCCTGTTTTGTAATTCGGATACGGACAAAGTCAAAAGACTTATATGTATGGCACGTGAAGAGAGTCTTCAAATCAAAGACGTGGTGGGTCAGCGTGGAGAAGTGTCAACACAATTTTAAGTTAATTCAGAAGCCAGCTAAGCATATCCATGAGTGTCAACACAGTTTTAAGTGAATTCAGAAGCCAGCTAAGCATATCCATGATTCTGACCTTCAACTTCAAACTTCTTCTAGATCATTGAAATATCTGAGAAACTGATCAGTGAGATCATATTAGAAACGGTCAAACCTTCTCTTTCATTTATCTAACCTTCACTTAAGTTATACCTCAGTTTCTCCTTTATTCCATTTCTTTCCTATTTTTTTTTTTTTTCTTAATTATTTATATATATAAAGTCTATCCCAAGAAAATTCACATTTGTCATCTTCTTAATTTTATTTCTCATTTTAATAATTCCTTTAAACAATCATACAAATGACAAACGATCAACTAAATTTTATCTAAAATGTTTATTTCATTCAAATTTTCTGACCCATCACTATTTATAAATCCTATGAATTCAATTTATTTTAAAATAAATTTAAAATATTAATTTAGTGCATATTTTTTGTTAATTATAATTAATGGAAAGTTTAAATAAATAATTATGTAAAATGAATTAAATGTTTAAATAAGAAAACAATACTATAATTTTTCATTAGTGGTAATAATATAGTTAAAGATTTCTATTAAACTGATCAGAATTTAAAACTTCAAATATCAAAACAAGGCAACCCAAGCAACACTTTCAAAGAATCAAGGAAACGCAACTACAAATCAGTTAAAATAATTATTTGGCAGCACTTCACAAATCCATCACCAAAGACAAAGACGCAAAGAGATGAACACACATTTAATAAACTAAAAAGATTCAGATATATGAATGTCACAATCAAATAACCGTAACACAAAATTATATGAAAAAGACAATCGAAGAAACAAAAAAAAAACCCCGGACTTTATAAAATTACAGCAAGATAAACAAGAAAATTAATTTTCCCCAAAACACAACTCACACCGAATCAAAAAAATCACTCACAGGACAAACGGAAAAAAATTACAACAAATAACACAAAACAACCGTCTTACAGATTTTAATAAGCCCTTTAAACAATCTTACAAATGACAAACTGATCAACTAAATTTCATCTAAAATCTGTAGGCCCAACACTATTTCATTCAAATTCTTTAGACCCATCACTATTTTTAAATCCTATGAATTCAATTTTTTTTTTTTAAATAAATTTAAAATATTCATTTAGTGCATAATTTTGTTAATTATAATTAATCGAAAGTTTAAAATAAAAAATAATTATGTAAAATAAATTAAATGTTAAAATAAGAAAACAATACTATAATTTTCATTAGTGGTAATAATATAGTTAAAGATTTCTATTAAACTGATCATAATTTAAAATTTCAAATATCAAAACAAGGCAACCTAAGCAACACTTTCAAACAATCAAGGATACACAACTAGAAATCAGTTAAAATAATTATTTGGCAGCACTTCACAAATCCATCACCAAAGACAAAGACGCAAAGAGATGAACACACATTTAATAAACTAAAAAGATTCAGATATATGAATATCACAATCAGATAACCGTAACACAAAATTATATGAAAAAGACAACCGAAGAAACAAAAAAAACAACTCGGACTTTATAAAATTACAACAAGATAAACAAGAAAATTAATTTTCCCCAAAACACAACTCACATCGAATAAAAAAAATCACTCACAGGACAAACGGGAAAAATTACAACAAATAACACAAAACAACTCACAACTTAATTAGGAAACCTAAAGAAGCAAACATAATTTCATATAAACAAATTTGCAACCCAATTGACATTCACCTTTAACAAAATCAACAAGGGATAACCAAATATCCCCAATAGATGTGAAGCGAGCAAGGAATCAACCAAATACGCAAACCCCCAAAAAAAAAATCAAAGAAAAACGATTATGATAGGAATGACTGAAAAAAATGACTACGAGCATCAAAGACATAAGTTCAATCCTCAAACAGACCTCTAGATCGGAAAATTGCTCTTCTCTTATCCGTTCACGAGGACATCGGATTTTGAAAAAGAACAAATCAATTTCAACTCAATAACATACAAATAATGGTCCAATTAACCCACAAATTATAAGCTTTACAGAGAAATTAGGTCTGAATGAAACAAACAAAATAACCTAGAAAAAAAATTGAAAATAAAATCCACAATAAATAACTTATTTATTTTTCTTAATAAATTCCACAATATTTTTCACTCCAAACACTAAAACATTGATTAAAAATTACTCCAACAGTTTACAAAATACATATGAAAATATTAAATAACAATCCAACCACAAAATGGAAAATAATAATAAATTAATGACAACTAACAGCTACAACAAAACAACAATTTCAACTAAACAATAATAACTTATTATAATAACTTTTTTTAAAAGCATTATAAACACACAATATGATCTCAATTTTTCTTTTAAAAACAACAAACTAAATTATACTTACTCCAAAACATATTTTTATTAAAATATCCAACAAAACAACATAAGCAACCAAAATTAAATACAAAAACAAACGTAAAGATGAATTTACAAAAACCAAAAAAAAAATATACACAACAAAATTCGGAATACACCTTCATCTAACTACCGCGCGTAGCGCGGATCGATTGCTAGTATTTTATATAAGTCAATAATATCCCAAGAAAATTCATTTTGTCTCGTATTAGGTAAATTTCTCATTGATTCTCTCTTTAAAAATTAATAACTAATGTTTTTCTTCTTTTTTTGATAATTATACAGATTAACATAGTTATTTTGCTATATGATTTTTCCTGTTCTATGTGTCAAAAATGTAGAGTATATACATATGTAAAGGCTAGATTAGTCATTCTATAATCCCTAATTGTCTCATATGTACGCACTATATATATTGTAACAATACTAAGTAATAAGATTAAGACTGTTGAAAAAATCATATGTATAGTTTGACTAGTAGTGACCACAATCCTTTATACAATACTCATTATTGAATAGTGTTTAAATCAGTTTTGGGTTGTTAATTAACAACAATTTTTGAACGTTTGTATAATTTATATATAATTGAAGCAACATGAATTGAAGAGTGCGACTATGACGAGTGATCATCATTTTTGTGAAATTTGTGAAATCATAATTTTTTTGATCATCTAATTATAATCCTTAAAAACAAAGTTTCTGATCGCTGTGACCAGTTTGCAATTTAATCACAGGGACAAAATATTAAACCATAGTTTGTTCGAATCAAAAATGTTATTGTAATGTTACACATGTCTATTGGCATAACTCTCAAAATTGATTTTCTGATGAAGTATAAAAAAGGTAAAAGATATAAACACTTTTGAGTTTCGAAACGATGGATCTAGTCATCAAGTAGAATTGAAAGACAAATTGATCTCTATTCATGAGTGTGAAGGCTATCATTGCTCAAATAATATAACATGTGAAATCATAAGATAAAATAAAGGCACGTGACTTATTCTAAGCCAATCAATCACGCACGTACCTAGATGCTTTATAACCCATTAAAACATGTTTAAATTTTTGATTGTAAACTGTGTTAAAAAGGAACAATTGATAAGCACAATCTTTAACTAAATAAATACTCCTACCAAACACCAAAAAAGAAGAAGCAGTTCTTAAAAAAGCGTCATGTATGATGTAATGATTAAAATACTAAACTATTAGTAATGTTTAAAGAAATGTCATTATCAATTTTTATCATCTAAACACAACAAAAAAAAACAAAAGATGTCGTTGTCGACATCAAAAAATATTCGAGGAAAATAAAAGCACGGTTTCCAAAAAGAGATAATAAAAGACCCCGTGGAAGAGTGTGCCAGTTGGGCAAGCCACGAGATATTAAAAGGAGCCATCGTATTTGGCTTGGCACTTTCGAAACCGCTGAGGATGCGGCTCGAGCTTATGACAAAGCCGCCATTGGGTTCCGTGGGCCAAGGGCTAAACTCAACTTTCCCTTTGTGGACTACACTTCTTCTGTTTCATCTCCAGTTGCTGCTGATGATATAGGAGCAAACGCGAGTGTAAGTGCGAGCGCGAGCGTGAGTGTCACGGACTCTGTTGAAGCAGAGCAATGGCGTGGAGGAGAAGGAGGAGGGGATTGTAATATGGAGGAATGGATGAATATGATGATGATGATGGATTTTGGGAATGGAGATTCTTCGGATTCAGGAAACACTATTGCTGATATGTTCCAGTGATAGTAGAGTGCCCCACTAGCTTCAAACAAAAATCATTGGTTTGTTGTTATATGCGTTGTAGATTCTTTGGACTTATATTTGGGAAAAGGACATGTAATTAGTAGTCTCAATTTTTGTGTTTATCTCATAACAAAAAAAGAACTGAGTTAAACTTATCTGAGGAGAGTAAATAAAGGAGTTAAATTACAAACAAAGAGTCAAATTTGTATATAAAGGAGAAAACTATAATTGGTGATACAAAGAAAGAAAGAAAGAGACATCTCTTCTTTTACAATGCGTCGCGTGCTGCAATCCGACAAACAATCGCATCTCCGAGAGAGGAAACTCCGAGTTCTTGGCTAGTTATCTTGTAATGCTGAAAGAATTTGATGTGAGAGACCATTCTTATTATAAAGGATGCTAACTAAAAAGGTTTTTTCAAACTGTTACCAAAACATTACCTTTAGTATATTAGCTTGATTTGCTTGTGTCTTCAACTCCTCCAAATCAATCTCCTTCCCGTTGATCAATTTCGCTACCTCTTCCATCTGGTTTTGATCTCAAAACATGTCATGGTCGATAAACATAACTTAAAAAAAAAGCGACGACATGGAAAAGTCAGTTCTTAGATGGTTGAAGAGATTATGACCTCGACAGGAGAAGCATTGAACCGGGCAGCTAGAATGTAAGTAGAAGTTTCAGAAATCCCACATCGTTTCAATGATTCTGTGATCTAGTTGAAGAAAAAACGAACAACAACGTTAGAAAAGTCTGAGAAAACTACTAAACTACTGTTCTTAATGACAATTCAACCAAACCCGAGAAGCTTGATTAACGAGAGACTGAGTACTCAACTAACTGTTCTCTAACCAACTCACAACACCTAGAACCTGCTGCATTAAAGTCCTAGGCTAAAGCTTGAACAACAGAACTAAAGCCATTTATAAGAAAAGATTGTTCTTACATGCTTAGAACCAGAGTAATTGTAAACGAGCTCAGAATGAAGAGTTCGTGTAGATAAGGAACCGCGTGAATTAGAGACAAGTGCTTTCTGAGCAGCAGCCAATAGAGGAAAAATGTCTGGAATCTGATGATGATACACACAAATTCGTTAAGCTTAAGAAATCTAAGTCGTTTAGAATGTGAAAACGGAAGATACAACAATAAAAACTTACAAGTAATGCATTGAGAAATGAGACCTCAAGCTTCAAACTTCCATCTAGTATCGAAGTCAAGAGCTCCCTGAAACACCCAAGTGTTTAATATTCAGATCTCACCCCACACAAAAATCAAAACTTGGGGAAAGATAAAGGAAGAGGCTTTTAAACTAAACAGAGTTTCCCCAAATTTTATAAGTCTCTGATTAAGTTTCACTCCAGTAATCAAACATAATCTAGTAATTCTCATAACCAAATCAAAGAATTGCTGAGTTGTTGAAAATAAAAAGGATAGAATTGGAATTAAAAAAATCGATCGAGAGAGAGAATACTTGGAGTTGGTGACATCGGAGAAGAGGGAGACAGAGAGAGTGTTTCCACGGTCAAGATGGAAAACCTTCATAGCTTAAATCGGCGGCGAAAAAAGATTTAGGGTTTTTTACTTCGCCGGAGATAGACACAGAGATGATTTTGTTCGGCGAAGTCAGAAGAAGATTATTCAAAGATTAAAACCTCTTTCTTCTAGAACATCTTCATAAGATTTAATAAAAAACCAAATCAAGGAAAAAAACATACGCGCCAGGAAGGGGTCGAACCTTCGACTTTCTGCTTAGGAAACAGACGCTCTATCCACTGAGCTACAGGCGCTCTTTACGTTCTCGACTCTTAGTTAATAAATATATATTAAATTATATTCACAGAACTAGAGCCATTGCTTATCTGAACCTAAACCCTTAAATTTGATTTTAAAAAAGAACTTCAATATTGGGCCGGGGTCGATCTTAAAGGGCCTACTCCCTTGATTTCGTGCTCAAGTTGTCCGAAACAGAGTAGAAGAAGGAAACAACAAACAAAGTGGTGAGGATTTGAGGAAGAGTTCTTCTAATCCTAGTTGGATTAGAGATAGTGAAACCCATATAAAAAGGCTGCACCATGAACACAAGTTATACATATTTTTACTTACCAAAGCAATCTAAATCTAGACAGAAGAAAGATAGATACAGCGAGGAGAGAAAGAATGGGAAGTGTATTTCGTGTAGTGAAACCATTCTTGGGGTTTGTGCCAGAGGTACAGAGTGGTAACTTGGAGAAGAAAGTTCCGTTGAGGAAGAGGGTCATCTACACTTTGACCGCTCTCTTCTTGTTTCTCGTTTGTAGTCAGCTTCCTCTCTACGGCATCCACTCCACGACCGGTGCGGATCCCTTCTACTGGACGCGTGCCATTCTCGCATCCAGCCGCGGCACCGTCATGGAGCTAGGTATCGGTCCCATCCTCACATCAGGGCTCGTCATGCAGCTATTGACAGGCTCAAAGATCATTCAGATCCCCGATGAGGATCGCGCTCTGGTGCAGAAGCTTCTTGGCATTCTAATCGCCGTTGGTCAAGCCATGGCATATGTTCTTTCTGGAATGTACGGTCCTGTTGCGCAGCTCGGTCTCGGAAACGCAGTACTCATCGTCCTCCAGCTTGTCTTCGCCGTAATCATCGTTATCTGCCTCGACGAGCTTCTCCAAAAGGGATACGGTCTTGGCTCAGCGATCTCCCTTTTCATAACGACCAACCTCTGCGAAAGCGTTATCTGGAAAGCGTGTAGCCCCGTCATCATCACACGCTCCTCTAGACCCGAGTTCGAAGGCGCTGTGGTCTCGCTCTTCCATAACCTGATAACCAAGTCCAGCAGCATCCGACAAGCTTTCTTCAGGCAAAGCCTTCCAAATGTTACAAACTTGCTCGCAACGGTTTTGGTCTTCCTCATCGTCGTCTACATCCAAGGTTTCCGCGTTGTCTTGCCAGTTAGGTCTAAGGATCGCCGTGGTGGTCAAGCTAACTACCCGATCAAGCTATTCTACACCTCCAACATGCCTATCATACTCCAATCTGCGCTCGTCTCAAATATCTACTTCATCTCTCTGCTTCTTCACCGTAACTTCAGCGGCAACTTCTTGGTGAACTTACTGGGGCAGTGGAGAGAGTCCGTACCTGTCGGTGGTCTGGCTTACTTGATCACAGCTCCAATAAGCTTGACGGATATGGTAGTTAATCCCTTCCACGCACTCTTCTACATAGTCTTCATGCTCTCTGCTTGCGCGTTTCTCTCAGTGACGTGGACTCAAGTCTCGGGATCCTCTGCTAGAGACGTGGCTAAACAGCTCAAGGAGCAACACATGGTGATCCCTGGACACAGAGACTCCAATCTTCAAAAGGAGCTCAACCGTTATATCCCAACAGCAGCCGCCTTTGGAGGAATGTGCATTGGTGCACTCACTGTTCTCGCTGACCTCACCGGAGCCATTGGCTCAGGGACCGGAATCTTGCTTGCCGTTACAACCATATATCAGCTTCTCGATGCTTTTGACAAGGAAAAAGCCATCTAGTGAGGTCCTGCCTGCATACACCACCATCTTGTTGGAACATCAATTACTTCCTAGTTAAGAACCATGTAACTTTGGGTTAGTTTATATTCTGCGTGTGTTTTTGTCAATTAGTTAACCTTTGTTATATGAGTCGTTTACAGTCTTATGGAATGTTTATTACTTTTACAAAGTTATAGTTTTCTTCCACTGAAGGAAGAAGTTCAATACATTGAAATTTCATACTCAAGTAGTTATGTTTCAATTACCTAAAACACGCTAACAAGTTGTTGCAACAAGGCTCGCTTCATTAGGACGCATGCTCAAGCTTTAGAGATTAATTAAGAAAATAACCTATAATACCTCTATTAGTACTTTACCAGTGTTTGAGTAAACTATGGCCTCATGTAGACCAAACCAGAAAACATATAACTTCATTTGTTGATGGATTGATTACATACTAGAAGTGAAACAGAAAAGAGGAATCAACTACCAAATTATATTCATTCATATTCGTTTTTTTTTTTTTTTTTTTTTTTTTTTTTTTTGAATTACTAAGAGGTTCCGGGCCTAGGCCCGTACATCCCCTCAGGCCAGGGACCAGAGCATTTTATATGGTCCCCTCCCAAACGCCGTCCCTCGAACCGGCAACCTCTAGACTTTGCCAAAGAGTCTTTACCAATTGAGCTATCGACGCTTGGTCATTCATATTCGTTTTTGTTATAATGAGTTCTTCATTTTGTCTATATATCTAATCACATTTTAATAAACTAAATTTAAAATAACATATATAATAAAAGTGAAACTATTAAATGACTTTGCCTTGTTCTGTGACTATTAATATGAACAAGTACTTTTGAAATATCTTTATTCTTTAGGTTAGAACGTTTCTACATGTTAAATACAGGAATTGGAATCTTTAATTCTTGCATGTTTATACGAAACTGATATCAACAAGGACCACGTTTCTTTCCTTGCTTTCATTCTTATTTTTGTTGAAATAAAACTTAAGTCAATTCGGAATTGGAATCTTTAATATCGTATATGATATTATGATGATAAAGACAAAGGGCTAGATAGATTGTATCTGATCCACTTGTTTATAAATATGGATACGGAAAATTGTATTTCCTATGTAATTTGGGAACCGACTCTCTAAAGACATCCTAGTCTCTATAAATACAGAACCTCTAAGCTCTAAAGATCTCACAAAAGCAAAACAAACCAAAAAAGAAGAAAAGAAAGCAATCAATATATTTGATCAAAGAAGAAGAAGAAGCGATGGGTCTATCTACTGCACGCAAGCTACTCATTGTTCTCCTGGTTACTGTGTTCGTCTTCTCCGGGAGTGCTGACGCCTGGAGCTGGAGTTGGGGTTCTGGTTCCAACGGGGGTTGGGGATGGAGCTCCGGCAACTCTGGCGGTTCTTCTGGCTCGGCTTCTGGTGGCTCAGAAGACTCTAACTCGGGTGGTTCAAGCTGGGGTTACGGATGGAGCTCAGACGGAACAGATATTGACTGGGGTTGGGGAAGCAGCTCTGGCTCAAACCATTCTAGCGGTACTGGCTCTACACGCAAAAGTCACAGCCCTGGCCAAAATCCCTCAAGCGGCACTAGCAGCCCTACACACAACAACCATAGTTCGGGCTCAAACCACTCAAGCATCGTTGGTTCTACACACAACAATCATAGCTCGGGTTCAAACCACTCAAGCATCACCGGTTCTACACACAACCACACGGTTCCAATAAGGAGGGGGAGAAAGATTGAGGTTACGGTGTGGAAAAACGGATACGGTTACACAGAATGGGCTACAAAGCATGCCCCATTCTACGTCAACGATGTTCTTGTTTTCACGTACAACAACAACAACAGTGATCAAACCCAATCCAAGACGAAGCACCACAACAACAACAAGGAGAACGACGTCTACTTGCTCCCAGACATGAAGAGCTTCAAGAGATGTGATGTGGCCAGAGGCAAGAAGTTGGCCGCACGAGGAGGTTCATCATGGGGCTTCAAGTTGCTTCTCCGTAGGGTTCAGACTTACTACTTCGTCAGTGGAGACCACAATGGCTGCAACAACAACATGAAGTTCTCTGTCCACCCTTCTTCTCACTAACTATAAATCCACTTGTGATCTTTCCTTTTTCTATAAAGCTTAAACTTTAAGTTAGTTTATATGAGTCATTTAAAGTTTTATGGAATGATTGTTACTTTTACAAAGCTATATAGTTTTCTTCCACTGAAGTAAGAAGTTCAATACATTGAAATTGCATACTTATGTTACAATCACCTAAAACACGCTAACAAGTTGTTGCAAACAAGGCTCGCTTCATTAGGAAGCATGCTCAAGCTTTAGAGATAAAAGAAAATAACCTACAATACCTCTATTAGTACTTACCAATGTGTGAGTAAACTATCACCTCATGTAGACCAAACCAGAAAACATATAACTCCATTGTTGATCAAAATATGATCCGACATAATTCTCAAAAGACACAGATATATCCCTGGTTACTGGCACGACGCATAAGCCAAAGACAGAACTTGCAGCTTATGAATATTTGTATGGAAGGCTTCAGATCTTAGAGAGCATCAAGGCAAGATGGTCATCTAAAACCTCGATTTCGCTGTATGTACCCAAAGAAGAAGCCAACCTTGCGCAGCCAACTTATGTTTACATTTGCCAAAAGAACCAGTAGAATATACAAAGTCAAAAGGAGTAGATACAAACTCCAAACGTAAAAGGAATCATCTGAATAAAAAGAAGTATTACACATTGTTGCTCTCCTCTGCTGACAACATTAACCTGAACAGCACGTTACGAACTCTGTCTTTAAACAGGGGATAAACAACATACCAAACAAGATCCGACTACAATGGCGAAGTTGCGATTGTCCGCTTTCTCATAATCCTCACGTCTCTGTGATTGTAATGCACATGATTGTTTTCTTGGAACTGTCTATATTTACTACCATAACTCATAGGTTTGCTGCTGTTGACGTCACTGAGCATCCAGCTGCAGGAATCACCCATTGTTTAGCATTCATACCCTTCTTATTTCAGCCAGTTTCTTCATGTAACTCTCTCTCTCACAGTTCCCGGAGTGTCGAAAAAGTGGCACAAATTGATGTCAGGAGCTGAAGTTCCTCAACAGGAATTACATTTCACAAGGACAATGAGGACGCAAGGTTTTTACTCAAATAGTAACAAATCACACTAGTAGTCTCCATTAAGAAATAAACCAAGAAACGTCATCCTACCATCTATAATAAATTTTATTGTCTTCAGTGTTATGCAATTTTGAATTAAATTGCGACACTTATGAGTTCAGTGCTTGTTTGTCTTCTTGGAGAACTTTCCATGTTACAAGTGGAATAAAGCAGAAAAGTGTATTAAGTTTTCACTTTTCAGATAAAGCTCACAAGAAAAGTTTCAATGATAATTGCAAAAGTATGAAAACACAAAATGAAACTTATTGACATGCAAAAGCTTCTGAAACAAAGAGTCTTTCTTTTTTCTTTTCAAAAGATAAAAACACGAGAGTTTTTGTTTATTGCCCTAAACACTTCTTTTTGCAAAAGATATAGACTTCAACTTTTCATGCTTGTAAATTACGACGTTGGATATTAGTAGAAAGATATAAGATACAATGTTTTCATTAGCTTCGTAAAAGTGCCTGTTTGCAAATGAGAGTGTTACATAATAATAGTATAATACTGGTTTATACTAATATGCTAATATAGCAAATATATTCGGTATTATTCAGGTATTTCTTTTGTATTAATTTTGATATACATTACCTAGTTTTCTTATTGTCCAGTTTATTGACTGTTGTCACTTGTCAAATACCAGAGCAACATATTATTCGAACCTTTATAACATCTCATCGAAACGAACATCGCGTACACGCCAACTTTGAGTTTCTCATTTTAGTTATTAATGTTTGCCAAATATCTTGTGATAGAGGAGACTTAGATTTCAAGTACTCTATAAAAAGGAAGGATGGATGTAACGTCCTCTACAGAAAACTACAAATCATCGAGCAGGATATTTCAGAATAGTTTTTGCCCATCCAGCCATATATATCCTAACCTAAAACTGGAATCATCACGATTGCTTCGTTAGAAGACAACACCGACATTGACTAACGAGTAACGAAGTTGGTTTGAGTGTACAAAATGGAATGGAAGTGGAAAGCAGCACGAAGTTCACAGAACCTTTTGTTCTATATTGCTGTTTATTTATTTAAATAGTAGTATGTCACTCAATAAGAAGTGAATCCAAGATCTAACCTTGTACGTCGAGCCTTTGTTTTTGTTACGTTTTAATAATGCTGTTGATGCATTAATCATTCACAAGAAGACAAAACTTTCTCATATTTTGTAAACTGCAAGAGACAACGCTTGTTCACTATATGGGAGACCATTTATAGGAGAGACACCCTAATTTCATATATAATATATACATACATAAGCAGACTACGTCACGCACATATTAAAATATTCTTTTGTTTTCTCCCATTATCTAAGAGATAAATGAGATATATATATATATACACTTAGTTTAGGTATATATTATGCTAACAAATTTATCAAAAAATTGGCAAGGTTCGAGACAATATATAGTAGTACTAGAGATCAGATACTAGATGCATTAAGAAATAGTATAGAGTTAATTAATTATATCCGTTCTGTCTGTAAAAATGAGGTTTCTTGGTTGGTGTGGAGTAAGAAGAAGAGCAACGTGTGTGTGTAATTACTGGTTACGGTTTGTCGGAAACCTAGTTGCGTGGGAACTCAGATTAGTACATTGTGCAATTACAGCTATCATTGTCACATGCATGGGTCTTTTAAGATGTGTAAAACTATGAGACTTAACTATTTATTAATCACTCAGCCTCCAGTTTTATGTTAGATTTGTTCTTTAGTTTAAGTTATGAACTAAACAAATCTTGTAAAACCTTTGGAGACTTTGGAAAGCCAACAATTATTACTATTTTTATCCCCGTTTCTATTAAAAGCATAAAACAACTATGTTAGGGAAATTTCTCAGAAATTGCATGAGACTATTTTGGAAATGCATGTGCATAAAACTTAAAACGTTCATGTGCTTAAAACATCCCTTTGCGTTAATTTAGGGTTTTATCTTCTCTAACAATGAAAAAGAAGTAGTAATGTAGTATTGTTTTTGTAATCTTAATATAATTGGCTCTTCTTGTGTATCAAGAGACCAAGTTTTTTTTTAACTTTTCCCCGCTGTTGATCCCTAAAATGAGTTTATTTATAAGTTGTATTGAAGATAAATTAAATAAATTAACTTAAATAAATTAATAATCTAACCTTAGATCTCTTAACTCAAAGAGACAACACTTATGTCTCTTTGTGTATGTGTGAGACTATCAAACACAATAAATAATTTTATATATCTATTCATATTGGTATAAAATAAGAAGTTGTGACTCCTAAAATGTATCATATAAATAGATACATTTTACCTATAGAGACTACAACAAATACATACAGTAGAATACAAAAGAGAGAGAGAGAGAGAGAGAGAGAGAGAGAGAGAGATGGAGTGTTCGAACATGAAGCAACATCAGTACGGTTCATACGCAGAGCCGAGGATCTCGTTTTCGAGCGGTTTCGCAGCGACTAAGCACGATATGATAAAGTACAAGGAGGCACCAGCGTCGTCAGATGATTTTGAGTTCGGAGTCGAGAACTTCTCCATGACGACAGCAGATGAAATCTTCTTCGATGGCATGATCTTGCCTCTAAAAGAAGAAGTAAACACGACGAAGAGAATGTCAACTCTAAGGGAAGAACTGAGTGAAGAGGATGATGATTCGCCGAGAAGCAAATCAAAAGGATCTAGTGGTTGGTGGAGAGAAAGATTAGGATTAGGATTCGTGAGATCCAAGAAAGATCACAAGAAAACTTCCTTTTATCACCATTAACCATTCTTCAACCAACGGTTCTTTTGTTGTTTTCTTCTCTTCATAGACCTAATTTACTCTTTAATGCGTTTTCTCTGTTTTTTTTTTCACTTCTTCACTGTTCCTCACCGATGTAAAAATTGTTTGCGGTTGAAGAGTTTCTTCTATTTGTGTGTGTTTTGGTGCTTTTCTTTAAGTGGGAAATTAATGACGACATTAAATATCGAGTTTATGTTCCAACTTCTCATCACCTCCATACTTAATGAGAATTAACAAAAGCAACCTTTCTACAACAACTCAGAGTCAAGAGTACATCTCAACACTTAATTTGTTTTCTTTCTGTTTATGGCAATTTTAGTTCAAGACGTGTAACAAGAAGCAAAACAATTGAACAAAAGGCACAAGTCAAACTGATAAAAAAGGGCATGTGTGAGCAGTGTGACACGAATTAAACTCGTATTAAGAAGAAACAAATAATTTTGATCAGAGGATTTTAAAATCATAAAATTTGAAAAAGAGTCCCATCATAGTGGTGAAGCACGGGTGCCTGTCAGGAAACGACGTCGTTTCCTATAGCTCGACCTGTTCGTCTCGGTGTTTACGCTTTTTCTGCAAATTCTGTTTCTGTGTATCATCATCATCATCATCATCATCATCATTCATCAACATTTAAATTCCAATGGCGCATTTTAAATGTTTAATAGTAATAATAAATCCAAGATCCGTAAATTCCAAAAGAGCTACCCAAATCCAAAGCTAACGGTCTTTGAGCTTTCTCTTATCAAAAAGTTTGTTCCTTTTTTTGGGCGTTAAAAAAAAAATTGTTTCTTTTTTTCTTTCTATCAGAGTGTCTGAAACAAATTCAATGTCTTCTTTCTTCTGATCTTTTCATCTCTCTAATCTATATCTCTTTCTCAATCGAGGCAGCCATGGCCGAGGACCCTTCTTTCCTCCCCAAGGTACCTTCTCTCTAACGCTTGTCCTGTTTTAATCTGCTCGTGAGTGGTCTGATCTGATTACCAAAGATTTGTTCTGTAGTTTTAGCTCCTTGTTGTTGTGTAATTGCATTATTTCTTTACTCTAATCTATAAAAATTGATTCTTTCCGGCATTATAATATAAAAGATTCTGAGATTTTTCTTGATTTTATAATTTATACAGACAAATCTTTGGTAACCCATTTGACTTATTAACACGAGGATGTATATAAATGTATTGTCTTTTGCAGGATAGTTTTGTCTTGAAGCTTCCTAAAAAGTCGTCACTTGTTTTGAGAATGGTCGTTCTCCTCTTTGTAATGGTCTGTGCTGTGTACATTTGCTCCATTTGTCTTAAACAAATAGGAGTCAGCCCAAACTATGGTTTCTTGAACGTTGAAGTGTTTGAGAGGCCTTGTCCTGAGCCTAACATTGAACCCTGGGACATTCCTTTTGTGCATTATCCTAAACCAAAGACATATAACAGGTAACATGATAGATCAAAAAAGGTTGAGACTTTATGATTTTTTGGGTCTACGGTTACATTGATTAGTGCTTTGTGGGGGGTTTTTGAATGTTTTAGGGATGAATGTTCTTGCCAACCGGTTAGGTACTTTGCGATTCTCTCGATGCAGAGATCTGGTAGTGGTTGGTTTGAGACTTTACTTAACAATCATACTAATATAAGTTCCAATGGAGAGATATTTTCTGTGAAAGATAGGAGGGCTAATGTTTCCACCATTTTTGAGACTCTTGACAAAGTTTATAATCTTGACTGGTTGAGTAGTGCCTCTAAGAACGAATGCACTTCTGCTGTTGGCTTCAAATGGATGCTTAATCAGGTAAAGTCACTGATATTCACGGACATTGTGACACATGTTTAGTTTTTCTCTTACTCGTATGTTTTCGACTTTGCTTAGTGCTAGATTCCATCTCTGTCTATTGGTCACTGTTTCTTGTAACTAACTACTTGTGAGTTTAAAGTGATAGAATCTGGTTTAGAATAAGAGCTACAATGTTTAAACTTGAAAAAGATATATGTTTGCTTTTGCAATATGTAAAGTTGAGAAACATGTTGTAGGGACTGGTCTTAAAGAAAAGATAAGGTTGTAGTTTTGAATGACCTCTTTCCTTCTCTCAGTGCTCTTCACCTATTAGGGAGACTCTGAGGATATGTCATTTGTGAAAGAGATATGTTTTGATCTAGGGAGCTTCGTGGCTCTGTTAATGTTAAACGTTGGGACTGAGTAAAAGAGGATCCATGTAGTAGTAAATGAACCAATAAATTTCCAAATTACTATATCTTATTATGGAATTTGCATCGTAAACATTACAGGGTCTAATGAAACATCATGAAGAAATAGTAGAATACTTCAAAACCCGAGGCGTGTCTGCAATTTTCCTGTTCAGGAAAAACCTACTGCGCCGAATGATATCAGTACTCGCAAACTCTTACGACAGAGATGCTAAGCTGTTAAACGGGACTCACAAGTCTCACACCCATTCGGCCAAAGAAGCTGAGATATTGGCAGGTTACAAGCCAATGATCAACACAACACTTTTGATAACCGAGCTGAAACAGATTCAAGAAATGACTTCAAAAGTATTGACTTACTTTAACACCACTCGGCACATCCTCGTCTACTACGAAGATGTCGTCAAGAACCTCACGGTAATGATTTATTTACATCTTTTTCTTATAGAACTTAGTTACAGTCATTGGTTTTGTGAAATTATCTTACATGTGTTGAGAATGATGCAGAGACTAGACGATGTACAGGAGTTTCTAAAGGTCCCAAAACTTAAGTTAAAAAGTCGGCAAGTGAAGATTCATGGAGGTACATTGTCACAACATGTACAGAACTGGGAAGAGATCCAAACCACACTCAAAGGAACCAGTTTCGAAAATTTCTTACTCCAAGAACACCGCAAATGATTTTTAAGTCTTGTATATATATTATCAAAACCAAACCTTGTAGGAAATTTTGTTGTTTCTCTTTCTCTTATTTCTCTAATCTTCTTGCTATATGATTTGGCATTAATCTTAAAATTAAGCCACAAAGCGAGATTTTTTTAGATATTTTTGTCAACCTCAACAACCAAAAACCGGTTAGAACCGAAATTAATTTCCGAGCAAACCAAGTGTACCCGTCGAAACCGGAATGTTAATTCGAGATTGATTGATTTAAACCGAATTAAACCAACCTTGTATGAAATTAATATGGCATTGATCATAATTTTAAGCCACAGAGCGAGAGATTTTAAGATATTTTGTCAATCTCAACAACCAAAAACCGGTTAAAACCAAATATCATTGGTTAACCGGAAGGCTAATTCGAGATTGATTGAGTTAAACCGAAATAAACCAACTCAGGCGTGCGGGGAGTTCAACACATGTTCGATACAAATTCGTTGATTTCAACTAGAAGAAGCGAAATTGGGATTTGGGAATTAGCAACGTTTTGATTAAAAAAAAATGGTGTCTTTGTAGCTGCAAATTGCAAAAGACACACTGAGTGAGAGAGAGAGAGGGAGAGAGTGAGAGAAGATGGAGGAGAAACGGCGCGATTCTACTGGAACCCTAGCTTCTGGTGGAGATACTCCGGCATCTGAGCCGATGCCGGCGACACGGCGCCGTGGAGGAGGTTTGAAAAGGAAAGCGAATGCTCTCGGGGGTTCTAATTTCTCATCTTCAACGCCGTCTAAGAGGATGTTGACGCGTGAGAAGGCTATGCTTGCGTCTTTCTCTCCGGTGCATAATGGGCCTTTAACTAGAGCTCGTCAGGCTCCGAGTAATTTGGTTTCGGCGGCGGATGGGGTTAAGTCGGAGGTTTTGAATGTTGCTGTGGGTACTGATGGAGAGAAGCCTAAGGAGGAGGAAGAGCTTAATAAGGCGATCCGTGAGTGGGAGGCTTTGGAGTCTAAGATCGAAGCTGATTTCGATGCTGTTAGATCTCGTGACACTAATGTTCATGTGGTGCCTAATCATTGCGGTTCGTGTTCTTCTACTTCTTCTTGTTTTATTTTTTTGGTTGAGACTGAAACCAAATTATTCATCTTTTTCACATTTGTCACTGTTTTGCTTTGCAAATTTTGAAACTTTATTTGGATAGAGTTTCCCAAAGTAGGCCAAGTAAAGAATTTGAGGTAGTCATTTGGAAATTGGGAGAGATTTGGTTAGATTTTGGTTCTGGAACTCCTCTCACTGTGAATGTATATAATGGGGTTGATGCATTCGGGATTGAAGTAGAATGTGGATGCTCATTTTTATCATGTAGAGTCTCCATTGAAGAGCCCCAGGCTATGAACTGATGCTCCTAGTCCTTATCTTGTGGTAATATTGAGCTAGAAAGTAATATGATATTAAAGTTTGGATTTTGAGTTGTTGGTGTTGTTTAATCTTACACAAGTTTTCACTATCCCATTTTGAGTAGTCTGTAAATTGGTTTTCAAATTCTTTGAAGGTTGGTTTTCATGGGAAAAAATTCACCCTCTTGAGGAGCGTTCATTGCCCTCTTTCTTTAATGGCAAGTTGGAAGGTCGCACTTCTGAGGTATATATGGAAATACGGGATTGGATCATGAGGAAGTTTCATTCCAATCCGAACGTACAAATAGAGCTAAAAGACTTAACAGAACTCGAGGTTGGAGACTCTGACGCAAAGCAAGAGGTGATGGAATTCTTAGACTACTGGGGCTTAATCAATTTCCACCCATTTCCACCAGCAGATACTGGTTCGACGGCTCCTGATCATGATGATTTAGAGGATAAGGAGTCACTGCTTAACAGTTTATATCGATTTCAAGCTGATGAGGCTTGCCCTCCTATCGTCCACAAGCCTCGTCTCACAGCACAAGCTACACCATCAGGGTTGTTTCCAGATCCGATTGCTGCTGATGAATTGCTGAAACAAGAGGGTCCAGCAGTCGAATATCACTGCAATTCTTGTTCAGCTGATTGCTCTCGCAAGCGCTACCACTGCCCGAAACAGGTGTTTTATCTCTCTACTTATTTTCATTTCATCAATATAAATGGATATTACTGCGTTCTTTTTGGTATTTTCTATAATTGTTTTATTTAAAACTTAAATGCTAATACTGAGTTTTTGACAGGCAGATTTCGACTTATGTACGGAATGCTTTAACAGTGGCAAGTTCAGCTCAGATATGTCATCTTCTGATTTCATACTAATGGAGCCTGCTGAGGCCCCTGGCGTTGCTAGTGGGAAGTGGACTGATCAAGAGACTCTTCTTCTCCTTGAAGCTTTAGAAATCTTCAAAGAAAATTGGAATGAGATTGCAGAGCATGTTGCTACAAAAACAAAAGCTCAATGTATGCTTCATTTTCTTCAAATGCCAATTGAGGATGCATTTCTTGATCAAATTGACCACAAAGATCCAAGCACAAAAGACACGACAGATTTAGCTGTGTCTAAAGATGATAAATCTGTTCCAAAAGATACACCTGAAGAGGCAGAGAATAAGACACGTGTTGATGAAGATGAGACTATGAAGGAAGTTCCAGAACCAGAAGTTGACAGTGAAGGAAAAGTCTCTCAGGAATCTTCCAAACCTGAAGAAGAAACTAAGGAAGTGGAAGCAGACCAGAAAACACCCAAACTAGAAACCGTCACTGATGAAAGATGTCAGGATGAGACTGACGAAAACATTGCTCTGAAAGCTCTTGCTGAAGCTTTTGAAGATGTTGGTTATTCCTCCACACCTGAAGCCTCGATCTCCTTTGCTGATTTAGGAAACCCTGTCATGGGACTGGTAAGTATTTTATGTAACACAGGAACTTTGCATTCATGGGGACTGCTAAGATTCTTCTTAATTTACAAACGCACCCTCTTTCCTTTCTGATCTTGCAAGACATTTTTTTTTGTAGGCAGCCTTTCTGGTGCGATTGGCAGGATCTGATGTTGCTACTGCGTCAGCCCGGGCTTCCATAAAATCTCTTCAGAGTAATTCGGGACTGTTGCTTGCTACAAGACATTGTTACATTCTAGAAGACCCACCAGACAACAAGAAGGATTCAGCTGAATCTAAAAGGTTTCGCAGTTATACGATGATCTTTCTCAACATTCTATGTTTTTGTTCTGCGATATGGGTTGTTTTTTCTTATATCTAAAACTAGCAAGACATTTGCAGTGCGGATGCAGAGGATAATGATGAAAATGTCCATAAAGATGAGCAACCAGAAGAAAAAATCCACAAAGCAGAAGACGTCTCCTTGAATTCAGATGATAGGGAAATGCCAGATACTGACACAGGTAAAGAAAATCAGAATTCAGTCTCTGAAGAAAAGCAACCTGGTTCTCGAACTGAAAATTCTACTACAAAACCAGATGCCGTACAAGAAAAAAGATCTAGTAAGCCAGTCACAACTGACAGTTCAGAGAAACCAGCGGATGTAATATGTCAATCGCAGGACAAATGTTCAGGAAAGGAGCTTCAAGAACCTTTGAAGGATGGGAATAAGCTTTGTAGCGAAAATAAAGACAAAGACGCCTCTCAAGCAACTGTCTCCCAGTCAGCGGCAGATGATGCTTCTCAGCCAGAAGCATCAAAAGATGTGGAGATGAAAGATACACTACACTCAGAGAAGGATCCTCAAGATGTGGTCCAAACAGTAGGAGAGGATGTTAAACAGGCTAAGGAGGAGGGCGCAAAGGATGTTCTTAGTACTCCAGACACGTCTGTTGTTCAGCAGCCCGTTGGATCAGCTTCTGCAACGGAAAATGGAACAGCTGGTTCTCTCTCTCTCCCTCTCTCTCTACACATAAAAAAATTTTACGGCATGATATCATATTGGTTTATTGTCTAAATGCTGTTTAGCAGGTGAAATTCCAAAGAAAGAAGGAAAGAAAGAGAAGGATGTTTGTGAAGGGACAAAAGACAAATATAACATCGAGAAGCTTAAGCGTGCAGCTATCTCCGCTATCTCAGCCGCAGCAGTAAAGGCAAAGAATCTTGCAAAGCAAGAAGAAGATCATATTCGACAACTTTCTGGATCATTGATAGAGAAGCAGGTAAGACATGGTTCATGTGTATGCAGGTTAGATTCTGATTTGGTGCTTTATTGTTCAGAGTTGTAACGTAATAATGAGGGTTTTTTTTTTATCACATATGTAAGCAGTTACATAAACTAGAAGCAAAGCTATCTATCTTCAATGAAGCTGAAAGCTTGACAATGAGGGTAAGAGAGCAATTAGAAAGGTCAAGGCAACGGCTATATCATGAAAGGGCTCAGATCATAGCAGCTCGACTAGGTGTCCCACCTTCAATGTCCTCAAAAGCATCGTTACCAACAAACAGAATCGCTGCAAATTTTGCTAATGTAGGTCCAAGGCCTCCCTTGGGCATGGCATTTCCCCGCCCACCAATGCCAAGGCCCCCTCCAGGTTTCACTATTCCTGGTTCTTTTGTAGCTGGTACAACAATGGCCGGAAGCTCAGACCCATCTCCAGGTTCAGACAATGTTTCTTCGGTTTAGTGGTCCTACATGATAGTATTCAGATTCGCGGGGTAGCTCTTCTTGATGTTCTGTTTCTAAGCCAAGGTACATTATCCCACCTTTTGCGGCTTCAGCCTTTGAGCTTGGTTTCTTTTCTGGAGATTTGTCGGACAGTATGTAGGAGACGGTGATATTGAGAAGTTAGTTAGGGGTTTTAGACCCATCAATTAATGTTAAATGTAACTGTCAAATGAAACTTTCGGAGATATGTGAATGTGTTCTTATGGTTACTTTGAACTTTAATGAATTGTAACGTTGAACAGAGATATATGATTCCGCAAAAGGTCGTGGGAATGTTTTATGGATTATGGTTATACCCAAAAGCCTACATGTATTAAGAGTGTCGGATAATAAAATTCAGGTTCGTGTTTCTTCGTCAAGATCTTTTTCATAGGCTTTTTTAGTTCACAGAGCTGATACAAACGTAATGAGTTAACAACAACTCCCGCCTTTTCCCTCTACGCAGAAGAGTAACCCCAATTCAAACCCGGTTGGATTATTTTCAAAACCTATAAACCGATATGGTCCAAACTTCAAACGGCACACATTCAGAAAGTAGTAGAGACCAAATTAGAGAGAGACTACGGTTTTTTCTTGAAAGAGCAAATATAGATGATATATGGTAAGAGAAGAGACACGCTTTGCCCTAATTATAGTAAAAGTGTTATCATTTTGTCAGAAGAGATGATGTCTCCTCCATCATAGGAGAAAGCCTATTTCTCCAAGCTGTTTCTACAGTTTCTCTCTCCCTTTCATTCTCTTTCTAACCTTGTTCATCAGGTTATTCTCCAGATTCTGTTTCTATTGCGTTTAAGATTTTGATTCCTCGAGTATTTTGTGTTTTGCTTGAGAAACAAGGCTGTTGCGTCGAGGATCACCGGGGAGAAGGTTTCTCAACCGTTGAGAAACCCTTCACCGACAAAAACAGAGACAAACAATGGCGGAATCGCCGGTGGATTCACCTCCTGCTCCTGAAACCTCAAATGGCACACCGCCTTCAAATGGGACATCACCGTCAGAGGGGTCATCATCGCCGCCATCACCACCTTCTTTACCTCCACCGTCACCCGATTCTGCTCCTCCGCCAAATAAAGACGATGGCTCAGTTCTTCTTCACCCCCGCCTGCACCGCCGAGTCAGGAAACCACACCTCCTCCATCGCCGCCGGTTGTAGCTAATCCGCCACCGAAAACTCCAGAGACTCCTCCTGCTCCACCTTCACCGGAAGGCTCAAATCCGGTAACGCCGCAGGCACCACCACAAACACCGTCGAACCAATCACCGCCTTTAGATAGACCAACTCTTCCTTCTCCTGGTGCAAATGATGACCGTAACAGAGCCAATGGTGGTAATAACAGCGATAGTTTCACTCCGTTACAACCATCTTCAGGGAACAGAACTTCCGGTGATGGTGGCTCACCTTCACTGCCTCGGTCAAGTAGCCCTCCTCGGAATAGTGGAGATTTAGACTCATTGTTATCAGGGAAACATCATCCACAAGCCAACATTGGATTGATTATTGGAGTTCTTGTAGGAGCAGGGCTTTTGCTTCTACTTCTAGTGTGTGTTTGCATCTGTTGCAAGAAGAAGAAGAAAAAGTCCCCTCAGGTCAACCACATGCATTACTACAATAACAATCCTTATGGAGCACCATCAGGTAATGTAATAGGAGCATAGATTAGAGTTTAGTATAACCGGAATTTGTAGTCTAATGGTGTGTGTGTTTAAGCCCATTAGAGTGCAAAAGGTCAGACGTTATTAGATGTTAAAGGAGATGTTGCATAGTGTAGGTAATGGTGGTTATTACAAGGGAACACCTCAAGATCATGTGGTAAATATGGCTGCTCAAGGAGGAGGGAATTGGGGACCAAAGCAACCTGTGTCTGGTCCTCACAGTGGCAATTCCAACTTGACCGGTCCAAGTGCTACACCGTCGCCTCAAGCTGCGACTCTTGGTCACAACCAAAGCACTTTCACATACAATGAACTGTCTATTGCAACAGAAGGTTTTGCTCAGTCAAATTTGCTGGGACAAGGAGGATTTGGGTATGTTCATAAAGGTGTTTTGCCAAGTGGCAAAGAAGTTGCAGTGAAAAGTCTTAAACTTGGAAGTGGACAAGGCGAACGCGAGTTTCAAGCAGAGGTTGATATCATTAGCCGTGTCCATCATCGTCATCTCGTTTCTCTTGTTGGATATTGCATCTCTGGTGGTCAAAGGCTTTTGGTTTATGAGTTTATACCTAATAACACTCTTGAATTCCATCTTCACGGTACATTCATCTAACAGTATACTTGCTTAAATTAACACCTTTAAGTACAGTTTCTCTTTAACCAAGAACTTGATTGAAATTTTAGGTAAGGGTCGTCCGGTTTTGGAATGGTCTACACGAGTAAAGATCGCACTGGGATCAGCTAGAGGTCTTGCATATTTGCATGAAGACTGTAAGCACATATTTATCTCACAGTACTGGTGTAGTTACTATCTAGCTCTCTTTAAGGTATTATAAGATTCTATATTTTACATCAATGGTAGGTCATCCTCGTATTATCCATAGAGATATCAAAGCTGCAAACATTCTTCTCGATTTCAGTTTTGAAACCAAGGTATATATTGACTCTTGAACTACTTCTACTTTCATTTCCCTTGTTTTTGTTCCATAGCTGTGTCGAAGTGTATTGATGTCTATTGTGTATACTCAGGTTGCAGATTTTGGATTAGCTAAGCTATCTCAAGACAACTATACTCATGTCTCCACTCGTGTCATGGGAACTTTCGGGTAAATAGCTTTTGTGAGCTTTCCTAAGTGATCAATTGCTTATAGAGCACTTATTCACTCGGTTTCATTTATCTTTCTTTGATTCAGATACTTAGCTCCAGAGTATGCATCAAGCGGAAAGCTATCCGACAAATCTGATGTTTTCTCATTTGGAGTAATGCTTCTTGAGCTCATAACCGGACGACCTCCAGTGGATCTAACTGGAGAAATGGAAGACAGTTTGGTAGATTGGGTAAGTCGTCGGGTCTGCCTCTTCTGTTTACTTGTTTTATCTCCAAAACACTTGCAAAAGGAAAAACAAAATCTTACTATATTGTTGTTGTTGCAGGCAAGGCCTTTGTGTTTGAAAGCAGCTCAAGATGGAGACTACAGCCAATTGGCAGATTCGCGTCTAGAGCTAAACTACGATCAACAAGAGATGGCTCGAATGGCGTCTTGTGCAGCTGCAGCAATCAGACACTCAGCAAGAAGACGTCCTAAGATGAGCCAGGTTTAAAAACTCAAAACACTTGTTTAATCACAAATCCTGATGATAAAAATATGACAATACTCATGAATCTTGAAAACATATAATAAATGAAAGATTGTAAGAGCACTAGAAGGAGATATGTCAATGGATGATCTAAGTGAAGGAACAAGACCAGGACAAAGCACGTACATGAGCCCAGGAAGCGTGAGCTCAGAGTATGACGCTAGCTCGTACAGTGCAGACATGAAAAAATTCAAGAAATTGGCGTTAGAGAGCAAAGAGTTTCAAAGCAGTGAATATGGTGGAACAAGTGAGTATGGCTTGAATCCTTCTGCTTCAAGTAGTGAAGAAGGTTCAATGAAACGCAATCCTCAGCTGTGAAAAGAACACACACACTTGTCATACATAATTTTCACTTTCTTCTTTCTTCCTTTTGGCTTTTTCTTTTTTCAATGTTTTCTTCATTCTGCTTCAAAAGTTTTGCAGTGTGACAGTTTGAATTATGATGTTATTAGGAAGTGTGATATTTTTTGACCAGAGAGATTTAGTTTGGTTTTGTTCCATCATTAGCACATTAATTATGGTTTTATAATGAAATTACGCATAATCACGATCTCTTTTTATTATGTAATCAATGTCACAAACGTAACTTGATAAGTTTTGGGTAAATATTAAATCAATTAGTGAAAAAATTGGCCCAATGGGCCGGTTCGAAAAAGTTGTCTTCTCTCTTCTCTCTCTCTCGATCCCACAGGTTCTTGAGTTCTTCTTCTTCTCCTGGGGGTGGGACTCAAAAACATAAAAGAAACATTTATAGAGATCTTTTCTCTCTTCTCCCGCATTTTGAGTGTAGCATCTGTAGCTGAAAGGTAGCCAAAAGCGAGATCTGAGTGACGGAGTAATTCTAAAGGGAGATCAGCAATGGCGCAACCTCTCGTGAAGAAAGACGATGATCACGACGATGAGTGTATGTATGCTTAATTCCCTTAATAATTTAATATGATTCTTCTGTTTCGTATTTATCTGGTTTATTAGGTTTTAGATCCAGATATTAAGCTTCTAGATCTGTTCGATTCGATATATGATTTTGCACAGTCGGTGTATTTGTGATTATTGGTTGCGTAGATCTACAATCTCGAGTACTGATGTGTGTTTGTGATAATTACATACATTGTTTAGTTTTGATCAACGATCCCTGTGTTAATTGTTATTATTTGGATCAGTGGAGTATTCTCCATTCATGGGAATTGAGAAGGGAGCTGTACTTCAAGAAGCTAGAGTCTTCAATGACGCTCAGGTTGATCCTAGAAGATGCTCTCAGGTCATCACCAAGCTTCTTTATTTGCTTAACCAAGGAGAGTCATTCACGAAGGTTAGTGGCCCTGATCCTTCTTATCACTTCCCGATGGTTGTTTGTTTGATATTGTAGTAAAGCACATGTGGTGTGACAAGTTTTAATTCTGTTTCTTGTGCAGGTCGAAGCAACGGAAGTTTTCTTTTCAGTTACAAAGCTTTTCCAGTCGAAAGACACTGGTTTGAGGAGAATGGTCTACTTGATCATTAAGGAGTTATCTCCATCATCGGATGAGGTGCTGCAAATCTTGCTAATAATTTTAATACGAAAAAATCATGGCGCTTATTTGTAGGTTTAATTTTCAAGATATGTTGTTTTTTTTTTTCACCCATAGGTTATCATTGTAACAAGCTCCCTGATGAAGGACATGAACAGTAAGATTGATATGTATCGAGCAAATGCTATCCGTGTCCTCTGCCGGATCATTGACGGAACGCTTCTCACTCAAATTGAGCGATACTTGAAACAAGCCATTGTGGATAAGAATCCCGTTGTTTCAAGTGCTGCTTTAGTCAGTGGGCTTCACTTGCTAAGGGTACCTTTTATACCCCAAAACTATTAGGTTGTCTCTGATTTGTGATGTTATGCTTATATTCTTATATCGTCTCTTACAGACAAACCCAGAAATTGTTAAAAGATGGAGCAATGAGGTTCAAGAAGGTATTCAATCCAGATCAGCCCTTGTTCAGTTTCATGCCCTAGCTTTGCTTCATCAGGTAACTTTCTTGCAATTGGTATTACTGAAGTCAATTGGTTAATGTTTCTGCTCTTTGTTTAATTAAATAGCCACTGAGAAGAAGTATCGTGAAAATAGAGAGGTGTTACTATGAGTATCGGACAGAAACACACACAATAAGTTTTATGTATCGGCATCATAAAACTTTATCATGATCATTTCCAGCAACTTTTTTTTCTTGTGAGGTTCAATCTGTGCCCGGAGAATGTCTCTGATACTGCTGATTCTAGCATATGTAACTTTTAGGTTGGAAGGCCAACATATTATGTGCCTAAACTTGAAGTTGTACTAGTTAGCAAATGATATGTATCGCTGCTGTTACAAAAATAATGCCAACATGATATGCTCTCCATCTTTATTTATAAAGGCAGTGAGAGGTAATCTAATAGTTGTTAAAAATCAATTATCATGTTCAGATACGCCAAAATGATCGCTTGGCTGTTAGCAAGTTGGTTGGTGGCTTGACCAGGGGATCTGTCCGCTCTCCCTTGGCTCAGTGCCTTTTGATACGTTACACCAGCCAGGTTACTCCTCTCCTCTGTTTGATCTCATTTGGTATGTGGATGAAAATATTTGCGTTATTTAGCTTTAGTTTCTATTATTCAGGTTATCCGTGACATGGCCAACCACGGTCAATCTGGAGAACGTCCGTTCTATGAATTTCTGGAGAGTTGCCTCCGCCATAAAGCAGAAATGGTGATCCTTGAGGCTGCCAGGGCGATCACTGAGCTTGATGGTGTGACAAGCCGAGAATTAACTCCAGCAATCACTGTTCTCCAGCTCTTTTTGAGTTCCCCCAGACCAGTGTTGAGATTTGCTGCTGTTCGGACTCTGAACAAGGTTTACAACGCTTTCTTAGATCAAAATCTTCATAAAGAAGAATTCTTTCAACTCTTGTCTTTGTACATTGAGAAACATCGAATTGATGTTATGTTTTTCTGGGTAGCTTCATCATTTAACTGGACACTAAACACAAGTTTGAACCACAGGTTGCAATGACTCATCCTATGGCTGTCACCAACTGCAACATTGATATGGAGAGTTTAATTTCTGATCAGAATAGAAGCATTGCTACACTCGCAATAACCACACTCTTGAAAACAGGGAACGAATCAAGTGTAGAACGCTTGATGAAGCAGATAACTAATTTTATGTCAGATATTGCTGATGAGTTCAAAATTGTGGTCGTGGAAGCTATAAGATCGTTGTGTGTGAAATTTCCACTGAAATACAGATCCTTGTAAGTGAAGTCTTAGGGTGTTTCTTATTTGTAGTTTCTTTTTCGAGCATTGCTTTTCTTTTGAATGATTTATATATGTTACAGTGTCTCTATGGCATTTGGCTTATGATTAATCTGTCACCTTTTTATTTATAGGATGACCTTCTTAAGCAACATTCTTCGGGAAGAAGGTGGATTTGAGTATAAAAGAGCCATAGTGGATTCTATTGTGACCATTATCAGAGATATTCCTGATGCGAAAGAAAGTGGATTGCTTCATCTTTGTGAATTCATTGAAGATTGTGAATTCACATATCTTTCAACACAGGTAAACTATTTTATCCAACACCCGTCTGTGGTTGCTATTAAAAACTGCTTATGTGATATTTAAATGTGTTTTGTCGCCTAGATCCTTCATTTTCTGGGAATTGAGGGACCTAACACCTCAGATCCAAGCAAGTATATACGATATATTTACAACCGTGTGCATCTTGAAAATGCCACTGTCCGGGCTGCTGCTGTTTCCACACTTGCAAAGTTTGGGTTTATGGTTGAATCCTTGAAGGTATGTGTAGTTATCTTGCTAACCATTTTTTCTCGTTTTATTTATTTGACTGATAAAGAGCATAATCAATGGATGCTTGGCAGCCACGGATTACCATTCTGTTGAAGCGCTGCATCTATGACAGTGATGATGAGGTGCGTTCCTAAACATTGCTGTTTCTGTATGTCTGTTGTGTCCCCTTGAGTCGGTTGCATCATTGAACATACATGCATGTGTTTTCCTTTGTTAACATTTTCTGGGGTGAGAAGCATGTAAGTCATTTCATGATTCTTTCCTTGATTATGAGTTGCGACCTCTTTTTATCTTAAGGTCCGTGATAGAGCAACACTATTTTTGAGTGTTCTTGGTGGTGATGGTACTGTTGACACTGATCAAGAGACCAAGGATTTTCTGTTTGGTTCCCTGGAGGTTCCTCTGGTCAACTTGGAAACTAGTCTGAAGAATTATGTGAGTTATCATCCAATTCTCAGCTTTCTAGTTTTCATATCCTTCTTAGCACACCAGTTATCTTAAATCTTTGATCATGCAGGAGCCCTCTGAAGAAGCTTTTGATGTCAACTCCGTGTCTAGGGAAGTTAAATCCCAGCCCCTTGCAGAGAAGAAAGCCCAGGGTAAAAAGCCCACTGGTCTTGGTGCACCACCAGCTGCACCTGCTTCTGGTTTTGATGGCTACGAAAAACTTCTCTCATCTATTCCAGAGTTTGCCGCCTTTGGAAAAGTTTTCAAGGTTAGGGCTGATTTTTCTTCTGTTTCACTCTAATCTTTTTGGCTTACCTTGTTTTGCTTTAACTTGTACTTTCTTTTTACAGTCTTCTCCGCCTGTGGAGCTAACTGAACCAGAAACAGAATACGCCGTCAATGTTGTAAAGCATATCTATGACAGTCATGTGGTGTTACAGTACAACTGCACTAACACAGTCCCAGAGCAACTGTTGGAGAGGGTACTGAACATTGGTGTAAAGCATTGGTTTATCTTATCCTTACGTTCCTCATTTCACTAATTTTGGAATGGTTTTGTAGGTCAATGTCATTGTAGATGCTTCAGAAGCAGAGGAATTCAATGAAGTAACTTCAAAGTCCCTAAACTCACTTCCTTATGATAAGCCTGGTCAAGCCTTTGTGGTTTTTGAGAAGCCAGCAGGGGTCCCTGCTGTTGGAAAGTTCTCCAACACATTAACTTTCGTTGTTAAGGAGGTACATGTTGAACAGGCTTTTCACTTCCATCTTTTTATTTCGCGAAAATGTTGTTCAAATAATCTCATAATACTTTGTGGAGAACTCTGGTAATCACTGACGCATTTGAAGAGGAAGTTCTAGAATGACTCTAATTAATCACAGAGACCAAAAGAAAACAATATGACTAGTTTGTTTGTGCTTAATCAGGTTGACCCAAGCACAGGTGAAGCAGATGCAGATGATGATGGAGTAGAAGATGAGTACCAGCTGGAGGATCTAGAGGTTGTAGCTGGAGATTACATGGTGAAAGTGGGTGTCTCCAATTTCAGGAATGCATGGGAAAGCATGGATGAAGAAGATGAGCGTGTAGACGAATATGGTCTTGGCCAAAGAGACAGCTTAGGAGAAGCTGTAAACGCTGTCACCGAACTTCTTGGCATGCAGATTTGTGAGGTTAGTCTCTTTAACTTTTTTCTCATAGTCTATAGAGAAACTACTAGACTTGACCCACTGAGACTTGAGGGCTAAGATTATTGTGGATAAAGTCTTTTTGAGTATATGACCATTTGTTGTGTTCCCGGAAATTGAAACTGACACTAGAGATGCAAATGGCAGGGGACGGAGACAATTCCGACCAACGCAAGGTCACACACGTGTTTATTGTCAGGTGTGTATATAGGGAATGTGAAAGTGTTAGTGAGGGCACAGTTTGGAATGGACAGCTCAAAGGACATTGCAATGAAACTGACAGTTAGAGCTGAGGACGTTTCTGTCGCAGACGCCATTCACGAGATTGTTGCCTGCGGTTAAAAACCCTCGCGTTTCTACAAGAGTGTTGTTATTCCTGCAGCTAAAGACACCATTTACCCAACCTCATAATACATGAACGATTATAAATAGTATAGTGTTTCATTCTCTCTTTTTTTTTGTCCCGACATCCATTTCTGTCAAATACTGTGGAGGTTTCTCTTTTATAATTTGACGATGCTTTTTGATTTCTTATTTCTCAATTTTTCTCGTTTTTTCTCGCCAAGTGAGTAAAAACATACAGAAATTGGGGAATCTACAGATGATCTTTGCTCACATAAGCTAGACTTTCTCCATTAAGCTAACCAACTCCGAAAGTTGTAGTAGAGCTGTATCCAACTAACGGACTTGTAGAGTTTTACATTCAATTTCAACTCAAGAGATGGTAGTTACGACTGGTGGAAACAACTGATTACAGAATTCACATTGAGGAGCGAAATAACAAGTAATGCCATTCAGGAGTTTTAGTAAAGGAGAATGAAGAATTAATAAATCAAAAGCACAATACAACAACAAAGGGAAGTTTGATCCTTCTAACCACTCCACTATTTCAAACCAAACACCTTCTGTTCTTCCACACCTGACCAGATTTTACTTCCGACTACAGAATATATTAACCAACCACCACAACTGGAGACATGACTCCTACGTTTGTTAATCATCTTCTTCACATCACTCTTCTGTGCCCTCCAAACGCCCATATCTGTGCATTTCAATGAAAACTCACATACCATCAAATTTTCTTACATTTCCGATGATACTTGTTTTGTTGCTTATCTTAATTTCCATCTCATTCAAATCATAACATGATATAATAAGCAGAGAGACAGTACTAACCTTTAGATTTGAATCCCAACTTCCTGTACACAAGGCACTTCCATCTGCTGACAACCCCAAACAGCTTATCCGATTCTTGTGTGAATCCTGCTGTAACCCCAAATCCAATACAACCTGCCAGAAAGCCCCCCACATTAGAATCATAAACCTTTACAATAAATGAGAAAGCAACTCTCACCACTCTTCCTCAACATTAACTAGCTTACCTCTCCCAAGAGAGTATCCCAAACGTAACAAGTGTTGTTGCTCGCGTAACCAGCGAAAAGAAGTCTCCCAGAGACTGAGAATGCAATGGAGGTAACTGGTACGTTCTCACCATCACCATGTGGCTGATAAACCTGGAGTTGGTGACCAGTCCTAATGTCATACAGCCTGCATGTTCCATCGTCTGATCCAGTCCCAAATCTATTACCATCCGGAAAGAACTTGACAGTATTAACATCTCCCTCGTGCCCATGAAAGGTACGCACTGCTCGGCTTGCAGCACGACTGTCCCACAAGCGTGCTGTGGAATCGCATGAACCAGATATGAACGAGTTTGGGTTTGATCCACTGATTGAGACACTGAAATAAAAAGGACACAATCACCGTGTAAGAGGGGCATGAGTTTAAACCGACTCATAATCTATCAAACCTATAGGTTAGTTCCAACGCTCAATCCCAATGGAATAGTTCCGGATGATTAAGTAGGTATGAATATCTATGCTACTTTATTAAACAAACCGATGCAATAAGCCAAGAAGATGAAAGCAACATGAATACCTTAGTACGTCAGCAGTATGTCCAGACTGAAATTCCCCACCAAAAACAGAAGTTTTGAGACCAGTAGTGACATCCCATAAGATACATGTTTGGTCACCTGAACTAGTGATTAGGTGGGCATCCTCATTTGGAACATACTGACAGCACGAAACATACCCCTTGTGACCACTAAGCATTCTCGAAACTGGTACGGTTCCATCCTTGTCCGCGGTTGAGCTAAGACTGAAGATAGAACACACACTGTCTAACCCACCACAGGCAACCGACTGACCATTTGGAGAGAAAGCACATGTCATAACCCACGCACAAGGGAGTTTAATAGCATGAGTTTTCTGACTCGTTAGAGCATTCCACACGATCAATCTCCCATCTTGAGACGCACTGACAATCCGGTTCCTCTCCGGTGTCCAATCCAATGAATAAACCTGTAAATTCCACATGTTAACATCTACAAGCTACCTCATCAGCTAAGCTAAGTAGCTAACATTCACAATAACCTCTCTCCTATATCTATATCTCCGCAGGATCTTAACCAAATCCCTCTGTACTCTTCAAACATGGAAACTAGTAACATCTAATAATCCCAACCCAAACAACAATCTATAGTTCCAACACAAAATTTTCCAAAATGAAAGCTAAAGAATTCCCCAAAATGGAAGCTTTTTAGTTGCCCTTTAATCACAAGCTACAAAAACTCCATAAACTCCATAAACAAGAGAGACACAAAAAAGATTGGAACTTTTGAGTCACCTTCCCGGTATGTCCCTGAAGAGTACGACAGCAAACCAGATCCGTTGCTCCGAAGCTCACCGGAGTACGTCCTTGCGCCGCCGAATACCTCGCCACTGCCAAAAATTCAATCCCAATTAGAGAAAACGAAAACGAGAGAGTAAGAGAAGAAGAAGAATAAAAAAAATCCCCAAACCATCGGTATCGAGAAGCTGAAGGCGTCTCTGTCTAAGCCTATCACGGAGGTTATTAACGGTCTCCGTAGCGACAGCGTGACGTTCTTTGAGATCGGAGACAGACATTAACAGGGTTCAGACTTAAGGCTTCTCCGTCGCCGATCAATGAAAAAAGGGGAAATTTTGAGAAACTAGAAGAGAAGAAGGTTCATGATTGAGAGAGAGAGAGAGAGAGAGAGAGAGAAAGAGAGATCAAACCCTAGAAAGAGTGGATTTGGTAAATTACGTGGGAAAAAGCTGAAGAAGAAGAGGAAGAAGAATGAGTCAATACACACATACAAACACGCTCTCGCTTGTTGATGGCTTAGCTCTGAGTCTGCTGACCTCAACACACAAAAGAGAAAGAGAAAGAGAGAGAGAGAGAGTCAATTTAACATTGACTGTTCCTATTTTGCTGATTAAAAGTGGACAACAATTACAATTACTACACGGCGTCGTTTTGGAACCTTTTAGATTCTTCTTTGTTATTGATTTTGGTTTTGATTGATGATATAATTAAGCATATTGATGGAATGATTTTTTTTTTTTTTAGTTTTTAGGTTTTTGATTGATAATTCTTGTTTTTACATTCGTTATTGGATGCATAAATTGATAATACTGTATGCTGCAAAATTTAGGTTTTTTTTTTTTTTTTTTTTTTTTCTGATTAACAAAGATTGTGAAACTAGGGTAAAGAAAAAAGAAAACATTGGTTTTATTATCTCATTGATATTATTAAAAAGAAAGCAACAAAAGTAGACGAAGATCATCTACATTGATCAAGAAATCGAAAAAGAAAACCACACACTAAAAAGAAAAGCAAAGAAAGCTGCTTAATGTTTTTTTTGATTCCATGATGCGCTCATTCAAAAGCCCATTGATTCTCCTTGCGAACCTCTTCTTCTTCCTCAGCTGTAAAATCATTCTTAATGTTGAAGTGTGTACGAATCTGGTCTGGAGTTTTGCCCGTGATCATATCAGCAACAGTTTGGCAAGTCAGGTCAAGCAAGCTTGGGATGTTTAGGTAGTTCGCAGCAAGAATGAGATCAAAGATCGTGGATTGATCTGTTTCCATGAACTCCTTATCCCAGGTCTTGAGTTCCCCTTCGGGGATAGGGTTAGCGTCATCGACGTGGTGCTTCTTGCAGTACTCCACCACTAGGGCAAGAGTCTTGCTCGTCACGTTAGCAAGAGGGATCTCGGTTTTGGCGCAATCGTCTTCAACCATATGCGCTATGGTCTGCGATTGGATCGCGACCTCTTCTTCCACCTCGAACGTCTGGCCATCGGAGCTCTTCAACATGATCATCTTCTTCGTCGTCGACATAGTTTGTTTCTTTTCTCTGTGAAAGCGAATTTGATGAGAAAAATGTTTAAGAATTGAGAGAGCGATTGAATTTGTTAGGTGATGAAGTTGTGAATCCTATGTGCCGTATTTATAAGCCCTAAGAGTTGGTTTAGTCAACCATTCCTTTTTTGAGATGGAAATAGTTTCTTTTAACAAAACTAAAAAGGCAAACAATCCTTTTCAGAAAAGGTAATTAATTTCACTGGAGTCAACCGAGATGAACCGGGTCAATTTTACATTATGGTAGGTTTGACTTAAATCTCTTTTTTTTACCTCGAGAACTCTAGAACTTTCAGAGTCGGTTCTGTGATCAACAATTTATCTAATTTATCAACAGTTTATCTAAACGTGGTTCTGTGATCAATATTTTAGTAAAGGTAAATTTGGTGGAGTAAACCAAATGGGAAATTATCTAAGCTTAACTAAAATATTCAGATCCATAAGAAAGCAAAAAGAAGTCTAGTAGAAATAGACGTTAACAGCAGACTAATACTAATATAATACAATTTTATTATGGAGTATAGAATTGAGTGTAACTATTATATAAAGCTAATAATAACTTGATTACACGAATACAGAGGGAGAGAAGAACAAGAAGGTAAGAGGCATTACATATTTACATGGAAGATTATAGGAACATCAAGATGACTAGTAAAAACTGTTCAAATAGGTACGAGTACATGTTACTGAAATAAAGGTAGCAAAATATAGCTACAGAATATGATAAATTAGTGACAATATATGAAGTAATTTAATTTGTATCTATTGTGTGAATAAACGGAGATATATAGTGACAGATAGTTACCAAAAAAAAGTTGTAGTAAAATTGCTAGAAAAGATAGATCAGAAGAAGAGACATTTGTTTCAGTTGCTCCATTCTTCTTCTCTACTTTGTCTGAGCTCACATACTTGTTCATTACTGCTTTACTTCCTGCTGCTCCTCCTCCTCCACCTGGATAGACGCAACTGTTGTAACCTATCCAATTCAGATTCAGGATAATTAGGAAAAACCATATAATATGTGTATAATGCATTTGTGCCAAAGGAGCAAATATCAATGACTAGGTCTTTATTACATACACTAAGTCGAATATTCTAGTGGTAGGCAGGTGAGAGTTTAAAGGGGAGAGAACACTTACTAGGGTTTTGGGAGGTGACTGTAGCGGTTTTAGAGAAATCACAGTCTGTAGGCTGTTTAGGAGATTTCTGAAAAGTGAAAATACATATTCATGGGCATAGGCTGCGTGTGAGGCCACATTGTTTGGCTCGAAACAAGCTCCACCTGGCTGTATCGTACCACAGTCTATTCCTTGTCCACACGCCCAATCCAAGCTTGACTGCAACTGATCATCCGTCGCACCCTTCTTGGGTAAACACCACCCTGTTGACGTCACTTTTCCCGATGGTGTCTAATTATATGATCAAAACATCACCTCACAAGTTAAAACCTCTATTATTTATCCGCATCTGCGTTACATGTTAATATGATGTTATAATGAAATATATTTTTCCATATAACTAAAAACCACAACATATTAGGTTTCCGTTGTAAGCTCTGGCGATATCCACACTCGTTCCAAGTCCAACCTCATTAGCGTCCCCTCGTGACGCCCAACCTGTTTCGGCCACCACGATCTCCACCTTTTCGAATCCCATTGATTTCAAAGCCGAGTGAACCGCATCAACCTGTGCAAATGATGAAAACTCAGAGAATGTGACGCGTGTTGCAAGCAACGACCATGAACAAAGACTTCTCTTCTACTAAGACGTCACCATTTATTTTTTCTTTCTTTCTTCTATTTTTCCAGTACATTTTATTGACTTTTTAAAGTCGACATTGCTAACGTGGAACTAGTGATGACGAGTACAAAACAACAAAAACAAATGTTTCAAGAAACATCTAAAATAAGTAAACAACGTAACTAGTGCGAGTCCAGTCTGTCAGACAATCAGTAAACGAGTGACATGTCATCTCACGCATACTTATTCCCTGAGAAAGATGATTACAAGCATAGTATATGAACTGATAAATAAGAAGTATAACAAGTACCAAATCATTAAGCAACTAATTAATTTATTTTATAGATTGTGTATACGAAGGAAAGTGTAAATTCAGACACATACGTGAACAACTGTCTTTTGTACTATAAATACCATAACTCATAAGAATATAGATTCCTTCTAAATCATGGATTTTATTTTGATGTCAATTCTTTCCTCTTTTATTAAAACAGTTACATATCAGCTCTAACAGAGGACAATGAGCAACAAAATCTAGAAACTGCTCTTTCATTAGGCTGGCCTGCTTCGTTGCATTTGATCGGAAAGGTTAGCTTAGACACATTATGGACTCTTGTGATATTAATCTGGTTAACCTTTGATATGTGTTTGCTAATTATGCTATTCTTTCTGCAGGATATTCTTCGATTTCATGCCGTCTACTGGCCCGCCATGCTAATGTCTGCTGGTCTCTGAACCTTCCCAAGATGGTGTTTGGCCATGGGTTTCTATAACAAAGGTATATAAACAAAAAAAAAAAAACTTGATACTGCATATTCCTTGTTCGGTGTTAGTTCTTGCTAACTTCCTTCACTCATGCTTACATGTAAGAGGAATATTGGATTATTGATTTTCTGATATCGTTGTGGTTATAAAAAGGGAAAATCGTTGGGGAATACTCTGACATCAAAAGAAAACGTTGGTTTTATTATCTCATTGAAGTCATTAAAAAAAAAGGCAACAAATCATAAAATCAAAAGTAGACGAAGATCATCAACATCATTATCATCATCATCTACATTGATCAAGAAATCGAAAAAGAAAACCACACACTAAAAGAAAAGCAAAGAAAGCTGCTTAATGTTGTTTTGATTCCATGATCCGCTCATTCAAAAGCCCATTGATTCTCCTTACGAACCTCTTCTTCTTCCTCAGGTGTAAAATCATTCTTAATGTTGAAGTGTGTACGAATCTGGTCTGGAGTTTTGCCCGTGATCATATCAGCAACAGTTTGGCACGTCAGGTCAAGCAAGCTTGGGATGTTTAGGTAGTTCGCAGCAAGAATGAGATCAAAGATGGTGGATTGATCTGTTTCCATGAACTGCTTATCCCAGGTCTTGAGTTCCTCCTCGGGGATAGGGTTAGCCTCATCGACGTGGTGCTTCTTGCAGTACTCTATCACTAGGGCAAGAGTCTTGCTCGTCACGTTAGCAAGAGGGATCTCGGTTTTGGCGCAATCGTCTTCAACCATATGCGCTATGGTCTGCGACTGGATCGCGACCTCTTCTTCAACCTCGAACGATTGACCATCGGAGCTCTTCAACATGATCATCTTCTTCGTCGACATGGTTTGTTTCTTTTCTCTGTGAAAGCGAATTTGATGAGAAAAAGTTTAAGAATTGAGAGAGCGATTGAATTGTTAGGTGATGAAGTTGTAAAACCCTATATGCGTCGTATTTATAAGCCCTAAGAGTCGGTTTAGTCACCCATTCCTTTTTTGATATGGAAATAAAAAGGCAAATTAGTTATTTGCCTGATTCCTTTTCAGAAAAGGTAATTTCACTGGAGTAAACCGAGATGAACCGGTTCAATTTTACAAATTTTTTTCCTCGATAACTCTAGAACTTTCAGAGTTGGTTATGTGATCAATATTTCCTTTTTTTTTTTTTTTTTTCTTTTTTAAGAAAACTTGGTTCAACAATTCTTTTTCAGTAAAGGTAAATTTCGTGGAGTCAACCAAATGGAAATCATCTAATAAGCTAACAAAAATATTCAGATCCATAAGAATGCAAAAAGATATCTAGTGGAAATAGCCGTTACAACAGACACTACAAGAAATATCGACAGTAGTAACACACTGAAAATGCTACTATAGGGTTTTGGTAGCGTTTACATAAACACTAGGACATGAGGAGCTATAAAATAGCTCCCTACGTATCAAATGCTACGATAGTCAGACTTGTTATAGCACTATTTATGTGCTATAAAATAATATTTTGTAACATTTGATTGGTGCTATAATGTAGTTTTTCATGGCTTTTTTTTAGTGTTGTAAAATATTGTTTTATATCATTTTATTAGTGATATAAAATATTGTTTTGTATATGTTCTTTTCATTTTGTTAATGTTGTTGTAATGTATACTATTATGTTCTGTATTTCAATTATTTGAAACCTATATTTCATAAAATATAAATTGCAAATTGATTCATAAACAAAATTAAGATTACATTAAATTTATAAAACATACAGTTTACATAGAATCATTCTATCAACTACCCAAAAGATATACAAATGTTTGAATCACCAACCAAGGCATAAAGAAAAAGAAGGCACTTTTAAACCAAGTCATAAAGAAACCAAAGCAGCTCTAGTAACACTCAACTCATACCATTTAACAGCCAACGCCATTCCATCAGCATATCACCTTAGAGCCTTTGTCTTTTAAGTAGAAGGCAGTAGCTGACATTACTCACGTCGCCGTCAAAGGTAATCGTGTCTGCTTGCTCCGTGAATCTTTCTTTGTTCATCAAGTTGTCTAGATAATCCAGTGTCTCCAAACCCTCAACTCGTACTTCACTAAAAATTCGATACCCACATGAATGATCACTCAGAAAAAGAAAGCAGTATTAAGTAGAGGAAAATCAGATGCATACCTTACGTGAGATACATATATATATAAGTAGTTTCACAGTGCAAACATAAAGGAGAATGCCTTTGAGTCAATGTTCCTCACACGAGGGATCAAAGTAAGCTTACCAGGGCTGATAGTGATGCAAATACAGAGTTCAAAACTGCACCAACAGCACCGAGGAAGTATGAAGTTAGAAGAAGCGATGATAATAAGGAAGCACAGTACAAAAACATCCAAATGAAAGATCAGAGTATAAAGTTAAAACACACCTGTGAGGCCAGGTCTTCAGGTCATCTTCTGTGGACTTCAATATCAGATCAGATCAACTGATGATTGTTTGTTAGCAGGAGACCACAATATGTTCCGGACAAATCCATGTCGCTCAAGTCCACCAAAGTTTCCAAAATGCAAACATGACACAGTATGCTTGATAGCTGTACGAAAACACAGAAAAAGAAAGATGATTCAACTATCGTAAAAACACAGCAAATATCAATTCTCACGATTTCTTTCTAGCAATAAATTTTTTCTTCTCGGTTCCAAGTGCGTTATTGTAATACCAAACCAGCTTTACCTGCATTTTACACACAAGAGATTCACAAATAGCTCTTACAGGACAACAGGTTAGGAAATAAGAGATCAAGATACAGCATATAGTTATAGAAAACATGGGTATCATTGGCCTCTGATCCACTGTTTGTAAAGAAAGCTTTGGCCATTTTGTTGGCCGTGAACATGTCTAAGAGATCCTTATCAAGGTCCTGTTTTAGCAAGCAAAACAGAACAATGATCAAATTCTCTTAGATTGGCATCAAGTCTCTACTACCCTGAGTCTTAGCAGCTCACAGAAAGTAGCAGCAGACTGTAGAAAGTTATCATAATAATGACTACGAAAGGAAAAGTCTGAGTACCAGAGAAGGTTTAGAAAATGGCAAGGTCTTCAACTGCTCAACAGCTGCAGAAACAAGCTGTTACGTTGAGCATTTCCTCCTGCAAAATGTTGAGTATTAATGAGAGACTGAATCAATGACATAATGGCGTAGACAGAGAAACATCAAGACATGTGTAGTAATAGAAGGAAGAATACCTAAGACGGTAACCAAAGACCAGCGAGAGAATCAAGATACTTTTTAATTACCATTGTCATCCAACACATAACTCCCCTGTAAGAAGAATGTCACTATTACATAACTGTTCGAATCAACAATTAGCATAGTACGACGATGATGACATATTGATATGTACCTCAGACTTAGCAATGATATTTCACATAATCACCGCCGCCAGATCTAGCTTCAAATCTTCCAGTCAGATCCATAAACGGAAAAAACAACACCCTATCCAAATCCACCGCCGGATCTAGCTCCATATTGGAATGATTTTTTTAGTTTTTCGGCTAATCCAAGATATCCAGTAATCCAATGTTGTTACTGGATGCATAAATTGATAATACTGTATGCTGCAAAATTTAGGTTTTTTCTGATTAACAAAGATTGTGAAACTAGGGTAAAGAAAAAGAAAACATTGGTTTTGTTATCTCATTGATATTATTAAAAAAAAAAAAAAAAAAAAAAAAGAAGAAACAAAAGTAGACGAAGATCATCATCATCTACATTGCTCAAGAAAACGAAAAAAAAAAAAAAACCACACACCAAAGAAAAAGCAAAGAAAGCTGCTTAATGTTTTTTGATTCCATGATCATCCGCTCATTCAAAAGCCCATTGATTCTCCCTACGAACCTCTTCTTCTTCCTCAGGTGTATAATCATTGTGAATGTTGAAGTGTGTACGAATCTGGTCTGGAGTTTTGCCCTTCATCATATCAGCAACAGTTTTGCAAGTCAGGCTAAGCAAGCTTGCGATGTTTAGGTAGTTCGCAGCAAGCATGAGATCAAAGATCGTGGGTTGATCTTTTTCCATGAACTCCTTATCCCAGGTCTTGAGTTCCTCCTCGGGGATAGGGTTAGCAGCATCGACGTGGTGCTTCTTGCAGTACTCCACCACTAGGGCAAGAGTCTTGCTCGTCACGTTAGCAAGAGGGATCTCGGAACTGGCGCAATTGTCTTCAACTATAAGCGCTATGGTCTGCGATTGGATCGCGACCTCTTCTTCAACCTCGAACAACTGACCATCGGAGCTCTTCAACGTGATCATCTTCTTCGTCGTCGACATAGTTTCTTCCTTTTCTCTGTGAAAGCAAATTTGATGAGAAAAAAGTTTAAGAAATGAGAGAGTGATGAAGTTGTGAACCCTATGCCGTCGTATTTATAAGCCCTAAGAATCGGTTTAGTCAACCATTCCTTCTTTGAGATGGAAATAGTTTCCTTATAACAAAAAACAAAAAGGCAAATAACTAATTTGCCTGATTCCTTTCCAGAAAAAGGTAATTTCACAGGAGTAAACCGAGATAAACCGGGTCATTTTTACAATTTTTCTTTCCTCGAGAACTCTATAACTTTCAGTGGTCAACATTTCCTTTTTCTTTTTTTTTTTCTTTCTTTTTAAGAAAACTTGGGTCAACACTTCCTTTTCAGTAAAGGTAAATTTGGTGGAGTTAACAAAATTGGAAATGATCTAATAAGCTAACTAATTAAAATATTCAGATTCATAAGAATGCAAAAAGAAGTCTAGTGGAAATAGCCGTTATAACAGCAGACTAATCTATAATACAATTTTATTATGGTGTATAGAATTGAGAGCGTAACTAGTATATAAAACTAATAACAACTTGATTACACGAAAAAAAAAAAGGAGGGAGAGAAGAAGAAGAAGGTAAGAGCCATTACATATTTACATGGAAGATTAGGAACATAAAGATGAGTAGAAAAGATAGAGAAGAAGAGGCATTTGGTTCAGTTGCTCCACTCTTCTTCTCTTCTTTGTCTGAGCTCACATACTTGTTCATTACTGCTTTACTTCCTGCTGCTCCTCCTCCTCCTCCCGGATAGACGCAACTGTTGTAACCTATCGAATTCAGAGTCAAGATAGTTAGGAAAAACCAAGTAATTAATCTATATAACGCATATGTGCTATTGAGGAGCAATTATCAATCACTAGGTCTTTGTTACAATGTTTTACATACTCTAAGTCGAATATTCTATTGGTAGGCTGGTGAGAGTTTAAGAGTAGCGAACACTTACTAGGATTTTGGGAGGTGACTGTTGCCGTTTTAGAGAAATCGCACTCCGTATTCATATGGGTAAAAATCTAAACACAACTTGAAGCAATTATAATTGGAGTTACCTTTGTGTCATAGCTTAGATGCCAATGAACTCAAACAAGCTTCAATACTTTGGGATGTGTCTTCACCTCCCTCATCCAGAAACCATGATAGCTACTTGTACTTGATACCAAGTCAGTAGCTACATACGGGTGCACCTAAAAAAATGTAAAAACAACAAAAACAAAAACAGAAAAGCTCTGTCATAACTAAGCTGTGTTGAAGAATTATGTTATAAAACTAGAGCATAATGCTACAACTACAATCGGAGTTTCCTTTGCTATGGTAGAGCCTAGATGGCAATGAGCGAGCTCCAACAAGCTTTACCTCTTTGGGATGTGCCTTCACCTCCATCATCCATAAACCATTATACTTCTCCTTCTTGGTGCCAAACTTTAAGTTTTTGTTCGCAGTAAGTAGCTAGCGACATACGGATGCACCTAAAAAAATGTAAACAAACTGGAAAAGTTAACTCATAACCAATCTCTGTTGTAAAGTTATGTTATAAAAGCTAGATAATGATGCTATATAAAACACTAACCATACCTGAGGATTGACACGCAGCAGCATATTAACCTGCTTACCATCAATTCTTGAAGCTTCCACAACATTCGTGCTTTGATGTTTTTTTTTTGTTGTTGAGACAGCAAAACAGACTTCTCTGGATTTGAGCAGTACTCACGATGGCCTGTTAGCGCTGCTACGTACGTTAAATTGAGGATTTCTTATTACCAGATTTAGATTCCATCATAATCTCATTCATTCACGCTTTTCTGTAAGAGGGAAACCAAATACAAAAGGCGGCATAACATCTCATTTATTCCATCTTCTTCATTCTCTAAGGCGCTCTATGTGTAGTTCCTGGTTTGTGAAGCACAAAAGGACACAAGCTCAGGAATTATCCCCAAATTACACAAGATAAAGAGAAATCGTGAAACTATGGAGACATGAACAAGATACTTTATTTCGTGGTGTGAAAAATCCAACTTAATAAGAACATGAACAAGATACTTGAAGAGAAATATATCTGCAACACAGCTAAGCAGGACGAGGAGCAAAAGGTGTGAAAGTCTCTCTACCAATTTCTTTAGCCTTATCTGAAACAGAGAGCTAAGCAAAACAAGGTTCAGTAGTGTGTAACAAGTAAACCAACCTTTTAATTAGATATTTTTCTGCTTAACAAAGATTGTGAAACTAGGGTAAAGAAAAAGAAAACATTGGTTTTATTATTATTTTTTTTTTCCATCATTTGGTTTTATTATCTCCTTGACATTATTATAAAAAAAAAAAAAAAAAAAAAAAAAAAACATAAAATCAAAAGTAGACGAAGATCATCATCATCATCTACATTGATCAAGAAATAGAAAAAGGGAAACCACACACTAAAGAAAAACAAAGAAAGCTGCTAGCTTAATGTTTTTTTATTCCATGATCCGTTCATTCAAAAGCCCATTGATTCTCCCTACGAACCTCTTCTTCTTCCTCAGGTGTATAATCATTCTCAATGTTGAAGTGTGCACGAATCTGGTTCGGAGTTTTGCCCTTCATCATATCAGCAACAGTTTGGCACGTCAGGTCAAGCAAGCTTGCGATGTTTAGGTAGCTCGCAGCACGCATGAGATCAAAGATCGTGGGTTGATCTGTTTCCATGAACTCCTTATCCCAGGTCTTGAGTTCCTCCTCGGGGATAGGGTTAGCGGCATCGACGTGGTGCTTCTTGCAGTACTCCATCACTAGGGCAAGAATCTTGCTCGTCACGTTGGCAAGAGGGATCTCGGTACTTGCGCATTTGTCTTCAACAATATGCGCTATGGTCTCCGACTGGATCGCGACCGCTTCTTCAACCTCGAACGTCTGTCCATCGGAGCTCTTCAACATGATCATCTTCTTCGTCGTCGACATAGTTTGTTTCTTTTCTCTGTGAAAGCGAATTTGATGAGAAAAATGTTTAAGAAATGAGAGAGCGATTGAATTGTTAGGTGATGAAGTTGTGAACCCTATGTAAGCGCCGTATTTATAAGCCCTAAGAGTCGGTAAAAGGCAAATAATCCTTTACAGAAAAGGTAACTTCACTGGAGTCAACCTTTCCTTTTTCTTTTTGTTTTAAGAAAACTTGGGTCAACAATTCCTTTGTGGAGTAAACCAAATTGGAAAGTTATCTGAGCTTAACTAAAATATTCAGATCCATAAGAAAGCAAAAAGAAGCCTAGTGGAAATAGCCGTTAACAGCAGACTAATATATAATACAATTTTATTATGCAGTATAGAATTGAGTGTAACTAATTATATAAGACTAATAACAACTTTGATTACACGAAAACAAAGGAGGGAGAGGAAAGATCAAGAAGGTAAGAGTAATTTAATCAAATTACCCCAAGAGCTAATTGAGCCATTACATATTTACATGGAAGATTAGGAACATAAAGATGAGTAGAAAAGATAGAGAAGAAGAGGCATTTGGTTCAGTCGCTCCACTCTTCTTCTCTACTTTGTCTGAGCTCACATACTTGTTCATTACTGCTTTACTTCCTGCTGCCCCTCCTCCTCCTCCCGGATAGACGCAACTGTTGTAACCTATCCAATTCAGATTCACGATAATTAGGAAAAACCAAATAATATATGTATAATGCATTTGTGCTATTGAGGAGCAATTATCAATCACTAGGTCTTTGTTACAGCTTTTTTACATACACTTAAGTTGAATATTCTATTGGTAGGCAGGTGAGAGTTTAAAGGGAAGAGAATACTTACTAGGATTTTGGGAGGTGACTGTTGCTGTTTTAGAGAAATCGCAGTCCGTAGGCTGTTTAGGAGATTTCTGAAAATACATATTCATGGCATAGGCTGCGTGTGAGGCCACATTGTTTGGCTCGAAACAAGCTCCTCCTGGCTGTATCGGACCACAGTCTATTCCTTGTCCACACGCCCAATCCAAGCTTGACTGCAACTGATCATCCGTCGCACCCTTCTTGGGTACACACCACCCTGTTGACGTCACTTTCCCCGATGGCGTCTAATTATATGATCATCAAGACATCACCCTCATATATGTTAAAACCTCTATTATTTATCCGCATCTGCGTTTACATGTTATAACAACATATTTTTTTCCATATAATTAAAAAGCCACAACTTCTAATATCTAACCTGACCACTACTGTTGCTGTCACTACTGCTACTCTTGGCAAGGCCTACATCATATGCCATAGAAAGATCAGTTTTGAAAAGCCCGAAGGCCCGTTCCGAAGATGGTCCAGGCTTTAGGTTCTCGTCGTAAAGTGCGAACAAGTAAGTGTCCACTGGCTTTCCAGGCATGAGAGGTGTGCCAACCATGGACTTTAGATGAGCTATTAGGTTGCCATTGTAAGCTCTGGCGTTATCCACACTCGTTCCAACCTCATTAGCGTCCCCTCGTGACGCCCAACCTGTTTCCGCCACAACAATCTCCACCTTTTCGAATCCCATTGATTTCAAAGCCGAGTGAACCGCATCAACCTGTGGAATGATGGAAAAACTCAGAGAATGTGACGCGTGTTGCAAGCAACCACCATGAACAAAGACTTCTCATACTAAGACGTCACCATTTTCTTTTTCTTTCTTTCTTTCTATTTTCCCGTACTACATTTTATTGACTTTTTAAAGTCGACATTGCTAACGTGGAATTAATGATGACGAGTACAAAACAACAAAAACAAATGTTTCAAGAAAAATCTAAAATAAGTAAACAACTAGTGCGAGTCCAGTCTGTCAGACAATCAGTAAACGGGTGACATGTCATCTCACGCATACTTATTCCCTGAGAAGATCATTACAAGCATAGTATATGAACTGATAAATAAGAAGTACCAAATCATTTAAGCAACTATTTTATTTTATAGATTGTGTATACGAAAGAAAGTGTAAATTCAGACACATACGTGAACAACTGTCTTTTGTACTATAAATATCATAAGAATATAGATTCCTTCTAAATCATAAAGTAGACACAGAACAAGTTCCTTGCTACAATCTAGTGCCAAGAAAATTTAAAAATAAATATATATTGCCAAAAAAGAAAAAACCGAAAGTTCAAACTATAGATTCGTCCACGTGAATACAGCCAGTTTTAATTATTCTCATATTTTTGTGTCACAACAATAAATTACTAGAAACTAACCGACCCATATAAACTATGCTTTTGACGTTTAACTAAACCATTTAGATATATATACAAAACAGTCAACCAAATTCACAACCAGAGACTAATAAGAACCTTTAACTACTTCAGTAACAGTTTAATTTAATTACCTTACCAAACACAAATGAATTGATTAGTTATGGACCCCGACTTAAACCCAAAAAAAGCTAGGGTGGAGCCAACTAGTAATTAATGTACCTGAGCATCGAACATGTTCGTATACTTGATTCCAGTTTTGGAGTCGACCCGTCCAGCGTTAGGCTGAAAGAGACAAAACGACAGCGTTTCGGGTCTCGGGTCACTCTGGTACGCGAAGAACGGGTACGGGTTAATAGCGAAAGGTGAACCAGTGTCACTTAAGAATTGCAGGATCCCCTTTAAACCGGTTTGATAACCGGGGGCGAATGAACCGGCTGATGGAGGGTCTGAATTACCGAGCACCGTCATGGCGTGAACCGTCGAGACCTTGATTTTCCCGCCGAGAGACACCGCTTCGAGGGCTTTTTGGAGATTCTGCATCGCCGGGAGTAGCTGGTTCACCAGATTCGGATCGTTCGACAACAGAACCTGCGATGATCGTCGGAAACAGAGTTAGATAAATAAAGGTTGAAACTTTACAATTTTGAATTGTGAACGGACCTCGTTGCCGACGGTGATGAGGATGATTTTGGAGGCGGGATAAAAAGGGAGAACATTGGAGTTGATCCATTGTCCGGCGACGTTTGGATCAGAGGCGAGTGAAGGAACGTCGCCGTTAGCAGCGCCGATGACGATACCTACACCTGTACCGGCCAAAGCTTTGATGATGGCGGGATCCGCGCCGTAGAGTCTAACTTTCTGAATCGAAGTGGATTGAAGGAGCTTGGCTGTTTCTGAAGGCGGAGGGAGATTGTCGGCGACTTGACCGTAGTTAACTCCGATGAAAGACTCTGCATCTGTCGGTAACAGAACAAAGAAAACAGAGGAAGTAAAAAAAGGTTAAGATGAAGAAGAAACAGAGGAGATAAAACAAACGACGTCGTGTTTGGGGAAGATACTTACGTGAGGATGGGAAGTGAGATATGAAGATGAGAAGGAGAGAGATGAGGATGCGGAGGAGAGCCATCATGGTGGTGAGAGAGAAGAGAGAGATGATGAGAGATAGTGTTAGTTGCTTAAAGAAGAGGTTTTTTACTGTAACTGTTATTTATACAAAGGAAGAGAATTTTCCAAGACACGTTTTGTGCTTATTTTTCCACACTACACGTGCTGACTTCTGTTGTTTGTTTGAAAGACTTTGAGGTATAAGTCTTCTTCGTTTCGGTCTTGTTTTCGTCTTATTATATTTTGTAATAAGAAAAAATTGGCTACTTTTCGAGAGGAAAACTTTTTGCAGAAAATATTGAAGTATTATACTATTTTGAGTTTGCTTGAGTATTTGTATTTGTCAAGTACCTTTGCCTTAATCTCAACGTTGTTAAACAATTTTGTAAATACGATTTAAAAAACTTTTACATTGTTATTCTAATTGTAAAATGATTAGATTAGTTAGGATGTAGGAGTCAAAGTACCAAAAAAAGGTTGGAACATTTACTGATATCTTTTAGTTGAAGAGAATGGATGGGATACTAGCTAATTGTATGAGCATAGGCAAATGAGGTCAGGCAATGTAGAAAAATAAAAATTAATTCCTGAAAAAGTAGGTGACAGTATTCCCCTTTTACATGCTATTTCCCAACAGAGTAACCTTTACCGACTCTTCATGTTTCACCACCACCAATAACTTTTCTTAGCTTTTGTGATTTTACAATGTTCATATCAATTATTATGTTGACTTACTAAAACTTATGTTCTGTATTTATTGGTCATCCATACTTTTCTCAAGATTTTCTTTACTATGTTCACATCATATATATACACTAACAAAACAAAACCCAAAAAGGTTGAATATAACATATAAAATTATTGCATATTCCAGAAACAGGATTTGCAACTTTTTTCTATCCATGATTTGATTTGTGCGCAAAGTCACCAGGTAAATGACTCAGAACATGCGCGGAAACAAAGAAATCTCAAACCCAAAACCCCAATGACGAAAAAAACACAGGATGATCAGATCACATAAATCAATAGGTCAATGAACCTCCAAACCCAAAACCAACCAACCAACAAACAAACAAACAGATTCTCTCCTCTATAACAATCTGAAGAAACCAAATATATGAATATAAAGAAAAAAGGCATGATATTCAAGCAAAACCAGAGTGAAAATAGATTCTCCTTGGTTTAGGCACCTGAGTGCGAGACCGGTGTTGTCTCAAACTTCCCTTCTGTGAACACATGGTTGTACTGTTGAGGCAGCGCATGTTCCACCTACAATGTTTGTAACAAGACAATATGAGAACAATACCTTCAGTAAACAGTGTCATACACATGAGTATCTTGGTTTACATAACCGATGACTTCTGAATATTGGTATCAACCAACAGTAACCAAATTTAAAGAGTACCAGAAAATCAAAGCATATTCATGGTTACAAAGAGAGGGAAGCCATACCCAATCTCCATCAGGGGTAGCACCGGGCACCATTACATTGATCTCACTCGATTTGGCTGTTGTTATCGCTGTCTCTAATGAGTCTTTGTTTAGATATAACTGACAGCCAGTTGTGTTGTCCACAGAAACTGTGGGAGCTGAACCCTAGATTAGCCATAGATGAGTAAAGACAAACGAAGAGCAATCAGTGTCTTGACAAAAATATATATAGTCTTTTAAAAGATATATCTGCTGCCTTTAGAAAAGCTTATAGATTATAGAAAACAAACCTGACATTGCACTTCTACGTTGTTGCAATTCACAATCTCAAATGCAGCAACAACATCCTGTACAGACATGTTATCTTTAACATTATTAAAAATCACAGAATTGTATACTCTAGGAATGTAAGAGGAATGAGTATTATTCCACTCACCGTGAAAACAACACCCATTTTGGTGCATTTGTCAATGGTGATGTTATTCACTTTTCCTACAGATTATGCAACAACAGTAAGGACCTCAAAGATTTCTGACTAGATATCCATACTTTTCACAGTGAGGCTGGAATGCCGCAAAGTTACCTTGTATCTGCAAGACGGAATCTTTGCAACCAAATATGTACACAGACTGTTTGGAATCACACTCGCTGATAACCAAGTCCTTCTTCCCAATTTGGTTCTCAACAGCCCATCTAATAATACAGTACAAGTAGCAATCAGTACTATAGCATTTCTACCATTCTATCAGAGCTATGTACCATAATAGTAATTGTTAGTAAAACCCACTTGCGACCCATTTGAAGTTCCATTTTCGGTGGTCCAGTTTTTGAAACGGCTGGTTTACTGGCACGGGTTTCCTTCTCAATGGCACTAACAGCTCCAGATCTATCAGCACGGTTCTTTGTCTTCATATCATCCGTCACTTTTCTAAGACCTGGAAAGCAAAGCACAAGGATTATAAGCTACTTGTTATTCACATTCCAAAATAGACACTACAACAGAAAATATGAAGACATACAAATACAACATCAAACCTACCTGAGGTCACAGCACCAGAGCTGAGCTGCTGGAAAACAGCAGACATCCCTTGTTTCTGGTTTGACGATGAAGATGGCTTTGAAGATTCAGAACTGAAGAGAGGCGCTGGTGGAGGAGCAGGAGCACCGGGTGGAGCCTTGGCAGGAGCACTAGCAGTAGCAGGTTTCCCTGATGCATTCCATACAGGTCCCAAGGGGTATTGACTTTTAACATAATCCCTTAAACCAGGTACGTAGAGTTCTTTCAAGGCTTTAGCCCATTCCACATGATCTGCGTCTTTGTTACGGTACTCCACCAGAACCTGACGAAGACAGCAATATAAGATTCAACAACCTAATCAAGTAACTCTAAATTCCTTCTTCCCTATTGCTTTTTCATAAGCCCATAACACCATAACATATGAAAGCATAGAGATGATTAAAGATTTAGCACCTTATTGTTGTAAAACTCAGCCATTTGCCAACTTTCTTCCACATGAGCGATTGGCATGCTCATACCTTGCAGGGAGAAAAAAAAACAAAGAAAGAATTTTGAAATCATAAAATCCATAAATTTAGAAACTTGATGGCTATGGCTCTCTCTCTATGCTTACCACAATCTTTGCCAGTGAAAGCAATCCAAGCCAATGCAGACAAACTATCGGAAGCAGCCTTCAAGTGATTGAAAAAATCAGACCTTTTGCCTTCAGTCATTGCATTAGCTTTCATTGTAACATCATTCAACGGCTTTAGAAATCCAGCCAATCCAGCAAGGTCAGGCTTCTGTTTTCCAAATCACAACCAATACACCAAAATATTCACACAAAAAGACACACCAAAAACGAAACGATCTTAGTCACACTAAAAAAAACACAACAATACCTGAGTTTGCTTGATACGAACAAGCAGCTCCTTTTGCGAAGCAAATGCTTCGGCGACAATCTTAGTCACATCAAGAACAACTCCACCGATCTTCTCAGCAGCGGTTAAAGCCCTACCAACACATTGAGAAATCAGATCGTCATAAGCCAGAATCGAAGGATCGGACGATGCGACATCATCATCGATTGAGAAATCTCCTCCGCGGGAAACAGAAACAACTCCTCCTCCGTTGCTTGAGATCCCTTCAAGCCTCGTAACCGCAGCTTCTAGACGTTTAATCAAATCCTCTTCCATTGTTTCCGCTTAACAAAAGGCTCGAACGAATCACACAGATCTGGAGATGAAATCGATTTTTTTTTTTATAGAATGTGGATTTTGTTTTCCCTTTTCTTGTGGGTTTCTTGATGATGGGGGGAGATGTCAGGAGAATATGTGATGACACGTGGCGTTTCTGGGATAGTTTCACCAATCGCAGGTAGTGGAGTGGTCGTGGTTTGTCGGATCCGAATTCCGTCCTCCACCCGAACCGGATCCGATTTGTCCGAATCCCGTTTTTGAGTAGCATAATAATTTCGGTTTGAGATCGGTTTACCCGCGAACCGATCGAATATGATTCTGGTTTGGTCAGGGTCAATGTGGCTTAAATTGAATTGAACCAGTTTATGATGCTATAAGTGAAATTATTCACATGGCTGGGCAAACCAAAAGAGAAGAAATGTAACATTTTTTTATAGAGTTTCACTAATTTCCCTTATTTATACATTACATCATATGATCAGCTCTTTATGATATATACAAAATACAAGCCTTAAATCTGAACTCCATCCTCATATATCTATTCTCATCTTTCCAATTTTTTTCTTTTGGCATATGATTAATCATCAATTTTAAGAATTAATAAAACATGGAAACATCTATCAATTTGTGGCTGTGTAAACGAATTGCAATCAACACTCAACCGTGATGGACATTCTTGTTTGTCATAGAAGCTTTCTCGGTCAATCTTTCCTGGTTTGATCTGTGTTCCTGTTAGACACATACAACTTTTTATTATCAGTGAATTGCATAAAGTATTAAATAAATCTCTTTTGAGCTTTTTTTTTTGATACTTACAGGACGGAAAGGGAAATCTTCAGCTTCAAGCATGTGAATGATTTGTCCCATCTTTGGTCGTTTACTAGCATCAAGGTCTATGCAACGCAAACAAACAAGCAAAGCTCTTTTCAAAGCTCTTGGAGGTGGTGAATCTTGATTTTAGGGTCTATAATTTCTTCTCCACGTCTACTTGCAACCATTCCTTTGAACCAATCCACTAAGTTCATCTGAAAAATGTTTCAACAAACAAATATATTTGCATATGTTCTTGGGAGGAGGAATGGATTATTTAGTCAAAAGTTCTCAAATATTAATGTATGAGAGAGATTACTACCTCGCCAGGGGTCTTGAATAATCGACAGGACTTCTTCCTGTAATCATCTCCATGAGCAAAACACCGAAACTGTAGACATCACTACACTCATTGAGCATACCAGTACTTGCATATTCCGGTGAAACATATCTGTAGATATTATCACAAAATAATGTAAGATTAATCAGTGTGAAGTCACATTCTGCGTTTGAATAATTGAAAGAAGAGAAGGTATATATATATATATACCCAAAAGTTCCCATAACACGAGTTGTCACATAGCTTATTTCAGATCCTAATAACTTGGCCAAACCAAAATCAGACACTTTCGCGTTCCATTTCCTATCGAGCAAGATGTTACTAGATTTCACATCACGGTGCACAACCTTAGGTTCAAGCCCTTCATGTAAATAGGCTAACCTGTTCATCAAAAGATATGGTTTTAAGTGCCGTATTGCAGATAGAATGCAAATCTAGAAGAAGTAGAAAGAACAAAAGAAACTGCACCCTTTTGCTGTTCCAATAGCAATCTTCATGCGTATATCCCACGTCAGAGGACTAACCGGGCCTACATCACCGTGCAACCACTGCTCCAAGTTTCCATTATCAATATATTCATACACAAGCATCCTAATCAAGAACAAACAAAGAAGTTAATTTTTGTTAGATTAAATACAAACTGGAGTTTACTACTACTAATTCATTTGAGTTGGTATGTGATTTGGCACCTTTGAACACTGTCAGCACAATATCCCATCAGACCAACCAAGTTCTTATGTCTTACTTTTCCAATAGCTTCTACTTCAACTTTGAACTCTTTCTCTGCTTGACCCCTGAAGAAAGTTATGTTTTACCATCAATTTAGCAGATTCATTTTATTATATCTAAAATGTTTACTATAAAACAATACTGTGAGAGAGTAAACAAGAAGCCAAATAAAGTTTCGTCCATGCCTCCTCTGAGGACCAAAACAATTTATTATATTTCATTTTTAAAAAGCATCAAACTTGCAGTGGTTGTCCTGCAACCAACAACCAGAATCTGCTCAACCTAACAATCAATATAATAGATTTTCTGCAAATCTTGCTACCTAAACAGAAGATTTATCCATTTACATTAAATCATAAAATCAACACAGTGATTCAAAAGTCAGAGACCCAGTGAGACCATCTCATCATCTAAAAAAGGTAACAACTAAAACAAAAGAGGTCAAAAGAAAAGGAAAAGATTAAAAGAAAGCATTAGTAGAGAATAAAGAACAAAGCACACAGCTACTTAATTTGAAACTGAAACAGCAAATTATAAAGTTCAATGGTCGGAAATATATTCTCTGAAATGCCTCTGGAACTAAGTAAAGACTGTAATTTAGATATATTGAAGTTACTACTAATTCAGGAGATAAAATGGTTACATCACTGAAAGTCAAACTCTCAATATATATTAATCCGGAGAATGTGTTATCTAATTAAAACACTTGTCGGAGATATATTAAACAATCAACGTTTCACCATTTTCTTGGGGTGGAAACGAGCGAAGAAGACAACACTTAAAAGCATTTTTTTAAAAACCAAGTAGTAGTAAGTAAGTACCAATGCAGCCTTGACCCAAGAATCACGGAGTCCGTGAATTGAAGTAAATGAAAAAAAAATTTGTCAGACATGAGGAATGAATAATTTAATGTTATGTACCACCACCAGAGAGAGAGAGAGAGAGACAAGATCCAAATTTCAAAAAACTGAACTTTATTTTTTTTCAAAAATGATCTAATCTGTAATTAGTAAAACAAAACTACTTACTTGTTGTTAAGGAGGTTCTTGACGGCGGCGACAGAACCGTCAGAGAAATCAGCTCTATAAACAACACCGTAACCACCTTCACCGATCACGTTCTCATCAGAGAAGCCACGCGTAGCAATCTCCAGATCTTTTAAGCTATACCATCTTCCCCATCCCATCACCTCGGAACCAACGTCACCACTGCTCGAAGCCACCGACAAAGTGTCAAACCCACCACTCGTACTTGTAGTCGTCGCTTCTTTGCTCGATGCGGGAACCACAACGTTTCCGATCTTACCCTTTGATTCGTCGGAGTTTATAATAAACTTACCGACCGTCGTCGTCTTTTTGATCTCCGATATCTCCTTGGAACTAACGGGATCGAGCCGGAGCTGTGTTTAACACGCATTCTACGAGCGCGTGAGACTCGGTTCAAACAGACGAAGAGGAAGATGAGGACTGAGATCAAGAGTATGAAAACAGAACATATCGCGATGACTATGTAGATGTTTAGTCCCAATATGGAAGGTAACTTTGTGGTTGTGGAGGAGGACTTGTGAGATGAACCAGAGTCCGACATCGCGAAACAACAAAGACTAAACTAAACTCTTCTCTTTGGTGTAATATTAGTTTGGTTCTTTCTTCTCAAACAAAAACAAAAAAAAAGTTTTGGAGATTGTTTGAAGAAGAAAGAGAAAACAAACAAAAGAGGATGATGACGATAATAAAATGAGAGAGACAAGACATAAGAAGAGCTCTCAACGGGTAGAAACTGAGTGTGTTTTTTATTTTAAGGCTTGCGTTTAGCAGTTTATTACGATAATGCCACCGAACGAGAGAGTTATTATTAATGTCTAGTTGTTAATGATAGTCTTAGTCTAAACTGTATTAATTTGGTTTTTATTGAAATAGAGAATTTGTAAAGAATAATGATCTGTAATTAATAGCTGGATTTGCATTAAATCTTACGCCGTTGGTAATCGAAATCGATTAAATAATAATTTTAGCATAGTGTTCCCGACATGCTATTGGACAATAATACTATTACCTTTCTCTTTGGGATCTTAAAAAAAAAGGTTATATATACAAGTTGATGTATATTTGATACAGATCCAGTGATTTTTGCTAAATTGACTTTAGGTCCACCGAAGAAACTGAAAAAAAAAAACAATTGGGCCTTAGCCCATGCCTGTTTTCACGTCCATATTCTCTCTCATTAAGACCTTTTTCCCTAAAATTTTAGAAAAACCGAAATCGATTCAGAAAATCTACTCTTCAATGTTTAATTGAAAAATAAATGTCAAGTGAAAAATCTAACTGAAATTAACTTTACCAGCAGCTTTGTTTGGTAACTTTGGTTAATGGTTCTCTTTGGGCCTTCATATTCGATTGGCCCGTGGACTATATAATTTGGCCCTTTATTCAAGAAGTTGCGTCTAAACAACGCACAATACACGTCATATAATACATACGTGTCTAGATCTGGTTGGCTAATGCTTCACCGCCTTTAACTTCCCCGTGACCGAGTCGTCCTCATCCTCATCCTCATCCTCTTCGTCTTCGATATAAACTCTCTATTTAACACCCGACGACCTCTTTCATCTCTTTCACAATTCAGCGTTCCAAATTCCTAAAACCTAATAGTCATCAATCAATCTCTCTCTCTCAATCGTTGGTCAAGGTAAAAAAAAACTTCTCCTCTCTAATACGATTTACTTATTTCTTCCGATCGCAATCGAGTCTCCGTTTTTCTAATTTGGTTAGGGTTTGAGTTTCACCGATAGATCTCTCTTGTGTTAATCCTCGATTAGGGTTTGTATCGATTGATAACTTGTTAATTCTATCTAGGTTTGTTAATTCTTTCTAGGTTTGTTAATTCTTTCTAGGTTTGATAATTAGTTTCTTGATCGAATCTGATTGGTGTTTTGGACTTGATCTGTGTATTTATAAATCTCTGTTTCTGAATTGCAGATGCAAATCTTCGTTAAGACTCTCACCGGAAAGACAATCACCCTTGAGGTGGAAAGCTCTGACACCATCGACAATGTTAAAGCCAAGATCCAGGACAAGGAAGGTATCCCTCCGGATCAGCAAAGGCTTATCTTTGCCGGTAAGCAGCTAGAAGATGGTCGTACCTTGGCTGACTACAACATCCAGAAGGAATCTACTCTTCACTTGGTCCTCAGGCTTCGTGGTGGTATGCAAATTTTTGTCAAGACTTTGACTGGAAAGACTATCACTTTGGAGGTGGAGAGCTCTGACACCATTGACAACGTGAAGGCCAAGATCCAGATCACCGGACCAGCAGAGGTTGATCTTTGCCGGAAAGCAACTCGAGGATGGTAGGACTTTGGCTGACTACAACATCCAGAAGGAGTCGACCCTTCATCTTGTTCTCAGGCTTCGTGGTGGTATGCAAATTTTTGTCAAGACTTTGACTGGAAAGACTATCACTTTGGAGGTGGAGAGCTCTGACACCATTGACAACGTGAAGGCTAAGATCCAGGACAAGGAAGGGATCCCTCCGGATCAGCAGAGGTTGATCTTCGCCGGAAAGCAACTTGAAGACGGCAGGACTTTGGCTGATTACAACATTCAGAAGGAGTCTACACTTCACTTAGTCCTCAGGCTCCGTGGAGGTATGCAGATTTTCGTGAAGACTCTCACCGGCAAGACCATCACCCTCGAGGTTGAGAGCTCTGACACAATTGATAATGTGAAGGCTAAGATCCAGGACAAGGAAGGGATCCCTCCGGACCAGCAGCGTCTCATCTTCGCTGGCAAACAGCTTGAGGATGGTCGCACATTGGCTGATTACAACATTCAGAAGGAGTCTACACTTCACTTAGTCCTCAGGCTCCGTGGAGGTATGCAGATTTTCGTGAAGACTCTCACCGGCAAGACCATCACCCTCGAGGTTGAGAGCTCTGACACAATTGATAATGTGAAGGCTAAGATCCAGGACAAGGAAGGTATCCCTCCGGACCAGCAGCGTCTCATCTTCGCTGGAAAGCAGCTTGAGGATGGTCGCACATTGGCTGACTACAACATTCAGAAGGAATCGACCCTTCACTTGGTCCTCCGTCTCCGTGGTGGTTTCTAATCTCTGTTGTGGTTACTTTTAAGTTTCTTTTTACAACTTGTGCTTTGGGGCCTTGTAAAGCCCCCAGCTAAATAATTCGATGAACTATGTTATGTCTTTTCTTTTATCTCTCTCTCTCTCGTATCATGATTGGAATTAATATCATTCAGTTCTCTTTATCCTCGTTTGTTTGATAAGAACATTGAAAAGTTGCTTCTGCTCTACAAGCTGGTTCTAAGCTCTGCAAAACTTAGTACAGTTCTGATGGTTTCCTCAAGTCAAGTTGTGTTGGTAAGCACCTGAGTGTCCCTCAGTGAACATGTTTAGCTTTTAGGTTCCAAGGATGGTTTTTAGGTGAAAAGTGACTGAGACATGAGATGACACCGTCATATTGAGTCTGTCGATACGCTGCTTTCAGGTTTAAATGAAGGAGATATTAACCCTAGTTATAATTTAAATTGATGATCACAATTCACAAGGATGTTCTTCCAAAAACGTGATAGTGATCTATTGGGTTATGCAAACATTAAAGTACAGTCTCTGAAATGAGACTTCAAAGAGCGCAAAAAGGAGTTGAGAAAAATTCCAACAAAGATAACACAAATTATAATAATGGTCATCCATTTTGGATTTAAAATAACAGAAATAATTTTGGATTAAAAATGTCATACATCTGCTAGAGCAACAACCCTTTATAGTCTCCAAGTTCCCGAATAATACGCATTGACAGAATAAACAAATATACCCTTCATGGCAGGGTCCTTGGTCACAGCCTTTGACTCTTCATGTGCAGCCTATATAACAGCAAACTCGTCAGTGAACAGTCAAAACTGAGACTTATGACTTAAGCATAAAATTAACAAAGAGCAACTGTCAAGCTACAGAATCATAATATATTTTTGTTTTAAGGGAAAGCCAACAATCATACAGAGCGTAATACAGAGTAGTCAGTGTAATTCTTAGAAGAAATACAGATCCACTGATTTTTGCTAAATTGACTTTAGGTCCACCGAAGATACTGAAAAAACAATTGGGCCTTAGCCCATTCTTATTTTTACGTCCATATCCTCTCATTTAAAATACCTTTTCCCTATAAATTTAGAAAAACAGAAACCGATTCAAAAAAAATTCTACTCTTCTCTGTTTCTCCATAAAAACCAAAAAAAGCTTATTCACTCTTGCTCATTACGTCTCCCATTAGTTGGCCAATGCACATGATGCCAAAATACATTAATGGCGACTTATTTCTGTTTTTTAGTTATATCAAACTCCACCCAACCAGGAGAAAAATTTATGGTGTGTCTGTCTCTATAAACACAATACATTCCCCTTACGATATTTCTTCTCTTCATCTCTCTCGGTGTCTATATATACGCGCACACACACCTAGCATCAGCAACAAGTTTCCATGGACTCCCGAAACTACGTCAAGCTTGGTTATCACTACCTGATTACTCACTTTTTGAAGCTCATGCTCGTCCCTCTTGTAATAATGGCGGTTTTGTTCACGAACGTCTCCTTATTAACCCTAAACCAGCTCCAGCTCCAATACAATCTTGTCGGAGTCATCTCCCTCATTACATTCGCCATATTCGGATGCACAGTTTTCTTCATGTCACGACCTAGATCCGTTTACCTTGTCGATTACTCTTGCTACTTACCACCGTCGGATCAAAAAGTTAGCTACCAAAAATTCATGAACAACTCTAGTTTGATTCAAGATTTCAGCGAATCGTCGCTTGAGTTCCAACGAAAGATCTTGGTTCGATCCGGTCTCGGAGAAGAGACTTATTTACCGGAGTCTATTCACTGCACCCCGCCACGTCCCACTATGGCCGCTGCGCGTGAGGAAGCAGAGCAGGTAATCTTCGGTGCACTCGATAACCTCTTCGAGAATACCAAAATCAATCCTAGAGAGATTGGTGTTCTTGTTGTGAACTGTAGTTTGTTTAACCCTACGCCTTCTTTATCCGCCATGATTGTTAACAAGTATAAACTTAGAGGAAACGTCAAGAGCTTTAACCTCGGAGGAATGGGATGTAGTGCTGGTGTTATCGCGGTTGATCTCGCTAGTGACATGTTACAGATCCTTAGGAACACTTTTGCTCTTGTGGTTAGTACTGAGAACATTACTCAGAATTGGTATTTTGGTAACAAGAAAGCAATGTTGATCCCTAATTGCTTGTTTAGAGTTGGTGGCTCCGCGGTTCTACTTTCGAACAAGCCTTTGGATCGAAAAAGATCCAAGTATAAGCTTGTTCATACGGTAAGGACTCATAAAGGATCCGATGAGAAAGCATTCAATTGTGTGTACCAAGAACAAGACGAGTGTTTGAAAACCGGAGTTTCTTTGTCGAAAGATCTTATGGCTATAGCCGGAGAAGCTTTAAAGACGAATATCACCACTTTGGGTCCTCTGGTTCTTCCTATAAGCGAGCAGATCCTCTTCTTTGCGACTTTTGTTGCTAAGAGATTGTTCAATGCCAAGAAGCACAAGCCTTACATACCAGATTTCAAGCTTGCCTTTGATCATTTCTGTATTCACGCGGGAGGTAGAGCCGTGATCGATGAACTAGAGAAGAGTTTAAAGCTTTCGCCAAGACATGTCGAGGCGTCTAGAATGACACTGCATAGATTTGGAAACACTTCCTCGAGCTCAATATGGTATGAATTGGCTTACACGGAAGCCAAAGGAAGAATGAGGAAAGGGAACAGAGTTTGGCAGATTGCTTTTGGAAGCGGGTTTAAGTGTAACAGCGCAGTTTGGGTGGCTCTCCGCGATGTCAAGCCCTCGGTTAACAATCCTTGGGAACATTGCATCCATAGATATCCAGTTAAGATCGATCTTTGAACTCGTAAGAACCGGTAGATTGGTCTGGAAACATGGTTAGTCCTCCATGTACCAAAAAAGAAAAGTTAACTCTTATACTTTTAGTTCGTTACCAATGTGTCAAGAAAATCAGTTGAAGGTTAAATTATGTTTGTATATGTTGTGTATAAAGGTAACCCTTAAATGACCAAGAATGGTTATGAAGTCAAAAGATAGGACCAAAAGTGTTGACCTAGTAAAATTTAAAATTTTAGATTTTTCTAAAAATAAAATCGTTTGTAAAATAAAAATTGTGAGTTAGAAAAATAAAAACAATTTACTTACCTACACGAAGCTTAAAACTAAACTTAGGTGTTAAATTTTTAGAATACATGAAAAAATGTTTGGTGAAGCCTTCACCTGAAGGATGCACTTAAACCCTTAAACCCTTATTCGGTTTGGTGAATCTTATTATAGAGATGACTTACTTTAAAGATAGTTGCAATTATATGTAAAAAAACCAGTGTCCGGATAGTTTGATGCAACTAATTAGTGTTCTATAGGGTCTGATTCTTAAGATTTATGCAAATATTATAGTATTTCAAAGTATTTGGCCTTAACTAAACTTCCACCTCATTTATTTACTGCTGTTCGGGGACAGATACTTTGCGAATAAAACTCATTCCCGAGAAACATTCATCCCATAATTAATTGGTATTTAGTCAGAGGCTAATCGACTATGGCCAATCAAAGCTACGAACACGAATCCCCCTAAAACATCCTCAAGTATTTATTTAATACACATGAATCGCACTGAGCACCACTCATAAACTAATTTCATATACATTTACTACCTCCGTTTCATAATATATGATATTTCGAGAAAACATTTTGTTTCATAATATAGTATGTTTTCAACTTTCTATGCAAATTTTAGATTAATTTTACATTTATATTATGCAGTTTTGTTTATGATTAGTTAAACTATTTAAAAATAATTATTTCTTAATATGCGTGTTTTAACTAAAATATTTTATATTCTGAGACGGAGGTAATATCATATATATAGTAGGCAATAAGAAACAAAACAAAACATTTTTGTTTTCTCTCCAAATTTTCAAAATTGGAAAATGAAACTTGGACCTTTAATACTTATGTTGGCAATATAATATTGTAGAGTGGACTATTTCCCTTATTTTGGCAATTTTCAGTGGACTAGTAATTTATTTCAATGTGTATGCTTGCATGAGTGTGAATATACACATGTCTATATGCATGCCTGCAAATCGTAACGGACCACAAAAAAGGATCCATACAAATATACCTCTCAACGGCTCCTCTCTATTATGCTCTCCGACACAAACTGAGCAATGACGTCCGTTAACGCAAAGCTCCTTTACCATTACGTCCTAACCAACTTTTTCAACCTTTGCTTGTTTCCGCTAACGGCGTTACTTGCCGGAAAAGCCTCTAGGCTTACCTCACACGATCTCTACCACTTCTATTCCCATCTCCAACACAACATTGTAACGGTTGTTTTACTCATTGCTTTTACCGCTTTCGGTTTGGTTCTCTACGTTGTAACCCGGCCCAAACCGGTTTACCTCGTTGACTACTCGTGCTACCTTCCACCACCGCATCTCAAAGTTAGTGTTTCCAAGGTCATGGATATTTTCTACCAAATTAGAAAAGCTGATACCTCACGGAACGTGGCATGCGATGATCCATCCTCGCTTGATTTCCTGAGGAAGATTCAAGAGCGTTCAGGTCTAGGTGATGAAACGTACAGTCCCCAGGGACTCATTCACGTGCCCCCACAAAAGACCTTTGCAGCTTCACGTGAAGAGACAGAGCAGGTAATCATCGGTGCGCTAGAAAAGCTATTCGAGAACACTAAAGTTAACCCTAGAGAGATTGGTATACTTGTGGTGAACTCAAGCATGTTTAATCCAACTCCTTCGCTATCCGCTATGGTCGTTAATACTTTCAAGCTTCGAAGCAACATCAAAAGCTTTAGTCTCGGAGGAATGGGTTGTAGTGCTGGTGTTATCGCCATTGATCTTGCAAAGGACTTGTTGCATGTTCATAAAAACACTTATGCTCTTGTGGTGAGCACTGAGAACATCACTCAAGGCATTTATGCTGGCGAAAATAGATCCATGATGGTTAGCAATTGCTTGTTCCGTGTTGGTGGGGCAGCGATTTTGCTCTCCAACAAGCCGGGAGATCGGAGACGGTCCAAGTACAAGCTATGTCATACTGTTCGAACGCATACCGGAGCTGATGACAAGTCTTTTCGATGTGTGCAACAAGGAGACGATGAGAGCGGTAAAATCGGAGTTTGTCTGTCTAAGGACATAACCGCTGTTGCGGGGACAGCGCTTAAGAAAAACATAGCAACGTTAGGTCCGTTGATTCTTCCTTTAAGTGAAAAGTTTCTGTTTTTAGTAACCTTCATCGCCAAGAAACTTTTGAAGGACAAGATCAAGCACTATTACGTCCCGGATTTCAAGCTTGCTATTGATCATTTCTGTATTCATGCCGGAGGCAGAGCCGTAATCGATGTGCTTGAGAAGAGCTTAGGACTATCGCCAATAGATGTCGAGGCATCTAGATCAACGTTACATAGATTTGGGAATACTTCGTCTAGCTCAATATGGTATGAATTGGCATACATAGAAGCAAAAGGAAGGATGAAGAAAGGGAATAGAGCTTGGCAGATTGCTTTAGGGTCAGGGTTTAAGTGTAACAGTGCGGTTTGGGTGGCTCTATGCAATGTCAAGGCTTCGGCGAATAGTCCTTGGGAACATTGCATCGATAGATATCCGGTTCAAATTGATTCTGATTCATCAAAATCAGAGACTCATGTCAAAAATGGTCGGACATAATTTATCTATCTGAGTCTTAACCATTAAGTGTTTTTTCTTTTTGTTTCCTTCTTTCTTTTATTGGTTATGATTTGATAATGTTTAATGATGTTCTTTCTCTCTTTTTCGTTATTAACTTATAAATAAAGAAACTCATGGGTGTTTTCATTCTTCTATTTAAGTAGTGGACCGTTTTATAACCTAACTTATAACTCAATCACCATTTTTTTTTTTTTTCTGTTTTCAACTTTTCCAACCAATCAACGTTTTTTTCATACTAACATAATTATTAAAATGTGTTTAAAATTAAACATCTCTTTGGTGTTTCTAGAGGTTTTAGATTGTTTGCTCTGTTTGCCAAATGTTTTATTTTTTTCCCCTTCAGCTCTGTTTGCCACCTGTTATTGTTGGAAAAGTTACATTCCTGTATTTGAGATTTAGATATATAAATGCATATTTGAATTGTTTAGGTATCAATATTAAAAAAAAAAAATAAGCAAGGAAGCCCATATAGTTCAATTGATAGTTGAATAATGAAAAATGATATGTGTCAGAGAGTTGGAGCAGTCCCCGATGAGCCTACATCAGAAAACAAAAAAAAATTCATACTACTATATTTTTTTGGCTAAAGCTCACCTTATCTATCAGTTATGAGTTATGACATTAGTTACATTGCACATGTAATTCTCAAAAAATGCGGGCACAAACACATTTTCACAATTGATTGTGTATTTCACTTAAGCTTCCTTTTAAATTAGGTGTGTTTTTTTTGCAACATGTAAATTATTTTGATATTATTATAGCTAATACTAATAACTATGACAGTAATTAAATTATAAGATATATATTTGCACAGAAAATAGAAATATATAAACATTTCTTCTTAGTAGTATAATTTTATAATATATACTAGATAATGACCCGCGCTGGTAGCGCGGAATTTTTTTTTTTTTGTTATTTGTTAATAATATGTTTATGTTGTATTATTCAGTTACATACTATATAATATAGTACTAAATGGTGAGTTATGATTCATATTAAACTACTAATATGTAGGCCTGGAAACTACTACCGATACTCGTATTTGACCCGTCTTTCGGTTTGTATCCGCCCCAAAAAAAGGTACCAGCAGCTTTAGGGTCGAGTGAAAGGTATAATAATTTTATTATCCGTGAATAATGATCGAGTATCGGATATTAATTTAATTTTTGAGCGTTCTGTTACCCGTCTCATTACCCGTTTTATTACCCAACTCATAAATACACGTTAATATTTTGTAGAATAATGTTACCAGCGTGAGGAAATATTTATGTAAATTTAGATTTGTTTGTTACAAAATAATAGTAGAAAAATTATTAATTCTATACATTTTATAAAATTATATATTTTATTTTGCTGAAGGTCATACTCTACTATTTTGGTTTGGTGCAATACCAAATTCGTTAATTATACATTTGGTAAAGCTAAAAAAACCCAACAAAACATGTATTGACCCGTGATTTGGTATTACAAATTAATGTGATCGTGTTTAGAGATCTTAATATACCAAATTTACAAAATTGAAGTTATTGGTATAACATGTTATATATTAAATTTATAGGTGAAAGTTACAATTAGGTTATGAATATTATCAACATTATACACTTAGTAGTGTTTATATAGTTAATATTGTGTATAAACAATTAATTTTTAGCCAATTAAATAGTTTGTTATTATTTCCTAAGATTTATGAAATAATAAATAGAGTTTTATTATTTTGTAAACAAATCTAAACTTTTCTTTTATTTATTAGAATAATTAAAATATAATGGCATTTTTGTAATATGTCACATCAGAACTGGTTAAATTTTTAACAACATAGCTTAAATAATTATATAGATATATTTTAAAAATAGAAACAATGTTGTATCTTAATTTTAATATATATTTGTTATTATTAAATGATTTAGATATGTAAATATTTAATCTTAGTTTTATAAATAAAATTAAGTTTTATATTTTTCCTAAATAGTTTGTTATTGTTTCCTAAAATTTCTAAAACAATAAATAGAATCTGTTTAATAATTTTATAACAAAATTTCGAGATTATTTTCTTATTATTTTATTAAATAATTCCAAAATTATTTTATTAATTATTTCTTGTAATCTAATAAATTAATAATTACTATTTTTTAGGTAATCATTTTCTGGTTATAACAAATTAATATTAAGATTCTGTTATTATATTTTGTATTGAAAATACAGTGGTATTTTGTGTAATAACTTACATAAAGTAGGGTTATTTGTTTATAGGGTTGCTTAAATAATATAATAGAGATATATATATATATATATATATATTTTTTTTTGGTAAGAAATTATAATATATATATATATATATATATATATAAGAGAAGAGATGTAGGAATTGGGATCCCATCATGTAATCATGACCATTGGATATCTCCTCATTATTGTTCCATCCTCTACATGATGATTTCTAGGAACTTCCCCATCTGCAATTTTGTATAGACATATGTATAGATATGTCACTGTCATATAGTAACAACACTTACACACATATTTGTAACAACACTTAACACACATATTTGTATGATAAATATGTAATATAATATAATTATATCTCCAGATCGACACACCGAATCAAGTGTCAAAATCTACATACATGTCGACGCATCTACATATATGAATGTATTTATGAGCATATACATACAAGAGGATGGGGAACCCACAAATTAGGTGTGTGACACTAACTTTTATAAGTGTATGCATCAATGCATGTATATTGTATAGTATTAGTATGATGATAGGGAAATAGCCTTCATATTTCTATGGACTTAGTCCAAATTCATCACATCAAAAAGCAACGACCATTTCCTTTGTTTCTAACAACTTTACACCCTCCCCTTTTCTTATCTTACTAACTCCATATATCTTCTTAAAAAGCTTACTAATAAAAAAATTGGACTAAGCCGAAGAAAAAGCTTAATTTATCCTAGACTCCAGAAGAATTCATGTCCTCTGCCCTAAATCAATCACATAAAGGTTGTTCATATATCGTCAAAAAAAAAAGGTTGTTCATATAAAACTTAATATAAGAAAAAGTAGAATACATGAAAATATTTTGAGAATCTAAACAATGGAGAGGTCCTTCTCAGAAAATATTTGCTCACCGAAATCGGTGAAAGTGATCTGAGACGAAAAACTAACTTGTGACTTGTGAGTAATTTATGTGATGGGCCTTCTGCATAGAAAGGGCATGGCGATCACGTGGCATTCTCTCTCTCGCGCCGTCTCACTATCAGCCTATCACAATATAGAGTAAGCCAATACAGCATGGCGATCAGACGCATGGATCGATCTGAATAACAGGATTCATAAAAGCCTCTTGTCAGGTCTTGTGTAATAAATTCATGTGAACAGTGAGCACATCGTATAGCCAAATTAAGACCGGAGTAGGTAAAAGTGTATCTTGTTACCCTTTTGAAGTGAAAATGTCTAGTGCACTCCAATCTAACAAGGTAATGGATTTCATTTGTTACTTAGCTTTCTAAGATAAAAGACTATACGATCGATGCAGTGTTGTTACGCATTATCATGTAAAGAGTGTATATATGACAAACTTTAGAAATAGTTTCCTTTCATTGTGTTACAATAAACAACAGCACACGTGACGTTCACGTGCTCCTTTAACGAAAGAAAAATTTAGTAGAAACCTAAAAGAAGACACCAATTCGAATAGACATCCCCTGAGCTTATCCTTTCTTTAGTGAATCAAGATCCAATAAATATTATAATACATGCATATGTATATTATGTCATTATTGTGCTCTGTGTGTTATTTTTTTCAATCATCCCAAAACGCAATTATCTCGAAACATATAAAGTTTCCAGATTTGTACTATGGCCTACCTTATTTGATGCGATGAATTTGGACTCTTAAGTACATTACATAGCTTATGTTTTTTCTCCTATAAATAATCCTTTCCTCTTCTACCCTCACCTTACCTTTACTCTGTTTCGTTCTCACTCTCTCTCTCTCTCACACACTGCAAGTTTCTTTTCAGAATACAAAGAAGCAAGAAGAAGATGAATGGAGCTATAGAAGCTGATCTTTTACTCAACTATAATACGGACATGTCGGTCTTAGAGAGACAAAGGGCTCATCTCAAGTACCTCAATCCCAGCTTCGCTTCTCCTCTCTCCGGCTTCTTCTCCGATTCTTCGATGATTAACGGCGGCGTGATTGACGGCTTTCTTGGGACGGACGGTTTGAATCTTCCGATGATTTACGGAGAGACGACCGTGGAAGGTGATCCAAGACTCTCTATCTCGCCGGAAACGATGATTGGGACTGGAAGTTTCAAGAAAAGGAAGTTTGATACAGAGACCAAGGTTCGTATCTATGTAGCTCTGTTATTGAACTAAACAGATCTTACTTTGAGGTTTTACTTATCTGTTTCTGTCTTCTTCTTTTTTTAGGATTGTGATGGGAAGAAGAAGAAGATGATGATGATGAACGGAGAAGATGAAGTGGAAGAAGAAGATGAGAAGTCGAAACTAACAGAACAAAACAATGGGAGCACAAGAAGCATCAAGAAGATGAAAAACAAAGCCAAGAAAGAAGAAAACAGTTACTCTAACGATTCATCAAAAGTGACGATACAGAAAACGGATTATATTCATGTTCGTGCACGACGAGGCCAAGCCACTGATAGTCACAGCATAGCAGAACGAGTAAGAAAGAGACTTCATACTGTTTAAGACAATGTTTTCTTTCTTTGTATCATTTGAGACTAATTGTTTTAATTATTAAAAATGTGTTATTATAGGTTAGAAGAGAAAAGATAAGCGAGAGGATGAAGTTTCTACAAGATTTGGTTCCTGGTTGCGACAAGATCACAGGCAAAGCAGGGATGCTTGATGAAATCATTAACTATGTTCAATCACTCCAGAGACAGATTGAGGTATAAGATTCATTATCCAGTAATAGAGAAAACATTTCATTAACTTCTTACTTAATTTGTTACTCTAATATATATATGACGTTGTTTGAAACAGTTCTTATCGATGAAACTAGCAGTTGTGAATCCAAGGCCTGATTTCGATATGGATGACATTTTTGCTAGAGAGGTCAGTCATTTGATTTGTTTATGTTTATATGAAAAATGTAAAGTTTAAAGGTTATAATTAGATGAGCTAAAGTAAGCCATGTGGATTCATCATAAACCAGGTTGCCTCAACTCCAATGACAGTGGTGCCATCTCCTGAAATGGTTAATTCCGGTTATTCTCATGAGATGGTTAATTCCGGTTATTCTAATGAGATGGTTAGTTCCGGTTATCTTCATTACAATCCAATGCAGCAAGTGGATGATACCACCAGTTCTGATCCACTGTCGTCATGCTTCAACGTACGTCACATTTTGGTTACTCTCTTTCATTGTGATCTAGTGTCATTTTAATTTAAGTATTTTGTTAAAGAAGTTGTTTGATTATGTCACAGAACGGCCAAGCTCCTTCGATGTGGGACTCTCATGTGCAGAATCTTTATGGCAGTTTAGGAGTTTGATTAAGGTATAATCAATAGTGATATTTTGCATATTTTTGAGGTTATGCTATAAGAAACGTTCAAATACCCTGACTATATTCAAAACTTACAGATACAAGATTTAACTGTGCAGGTTCACTGGACAAAGACAACTTATATGTTTCAAGTGGGAGGATTCAAAAATTGATATTATTCATCGGAAGAGATATAGAGAGAGCAAACTTATTATAGTAGCTGTTATTACTAATTCCACTAGAATGACTTAAGATTTGCCGCTCATTATTTGATGTATCAAAAAGTGTATACAGAGTATTTTGTGTATAATTGCAAACCAGATATATATTTCTTATCGGTGGACGTAGAGTCTTTCAATGTGTGTGCTCGTCTTGTTGTTGTCATCTATAAGATTTTTTTTCTTTTTGATATAATCCCACAACGCCTCTATGCAACTCACCATTTATCTAAAAGCTAATAAATCTTTATATAACATTGTTGATTTTATTTTTTTATAATAAAATCTAGTGAATACTGACGGAAAAAAAAAAAAGTTCTAGCAAACTAAAATATAAATAATTAACCAAGCCTGTCGGTTTTTTTTTTTGTTTCAATGTCCGTATCTATATGTTGTAGTTGAAAACCAAAAAGTAAACCAAAAAGTAAAAAGAAAAAAAGAAAAAAAGAAAAAAAAAAATCTATGTCATGACTTACCAAAACGATGTTGTTGTGTCTGGTTTGGTTATGCCAAGTACGAACGAAAACTCTTGAGTGAGATTATAAAACCTATGAGGCTATGACCAACCAAACCCACCTGTTGCAACTCAAATACCCTAAATCCTCTAGACCACGGATTTGAAGGGGGTAGTATTAATGGAGGAGAAGAGCAGAGTTTTGATCATCGGAGCAACAGGAAGATTAGGGAACTATTTGACCCGTTTCAGCATCGAATCGGGTCACCCGACTTTCGCCCTCACCAGACACTCCACTCTCTCCGATAACCTGAAATCTCTCTCCGACGCCGGCGTTACTCTCCTCAAGGTCTCTCTCTCTCTCTTTGAAAATACTCAAAGTTTTGACTTTTTTTTTTTTTTTAATTGCTTCGTTTGATTTTGGATTTCGTATTTAAATGGGTTTAGGGTTCATTGGAAGATGAAAGAAGCTTAGAGGAAGCAGTGAGTAAAGTAGATGTGGTGATCTCTGCAATTCCATCAAAACATGTTCTTGATCAGAAACTCCTCATCAAAGTCATCAAACAAGCTGGTTCCATCAAGGTCTCTTCTTCGTGTCTTAGCCATTGATCTTTGTATAAGCAATGAAACTGATTCTTGAATGTGCATTGAGCTGATGAATGATGATGATGATGATGATAGAATTAGATCTCTCTCTCTCTCTCTCTGACTAGAGCATTGGACATTGTGGTTACGTTTTGTTGCAGAGGTTTATTCCTGCTGAGTATGGAGCAAATCCTGATAAAACACAAGTCTCAGATCTTGATCACGGTTTCTATTCTAAGAAATCTCAGATCAAGCGTATGATTGAATCAGAGGGTATTCCTTATACATACATTTGCTGCGGATTGTTCATGAGAATTCTACTTCCTTCCCTTGTTCAACCTGGTCTTCTTTCTCCTCCAATTGATAAAGTCACAGTTTTTGGAGATGGAAACGTTAAAGGTTTGTCCTTTTTTTAACTCAAATGTATACAAAATCTTGTGAGGTCTGAAACTGAGTGTTTTTGTTTGTTTTTGTGTATAGCTGTATTCGTGAATGACGTTGATGTTGCAGCGTTTACTATCAAAACGATAGATGATCCTCGAACGCTGAATAAAACCTTGTACCTTAGACCATCCGAAAACATATGTTCCATGAATGATCTTGTTCAGCTCTGGGAGGGCAAGATTGAGGAGAAGCTTGAGAAAGCTTTTGTTACAGAGAATCAACTTCTCAAGAAGATCAAAGGTGCTATCATCAACACATTTAGTGAATACCAACATCTGCCTTCAATTTGCAAAAACTTTTTTAACTTCAGCTTTCTGTTTCTATGATGCAGAGACTCCGTATCCGGATAACATGGAGATGGTCTTCATATACTCTGTCTTTATTAAAGGGGATCATACATACTTTGATATCGAGTCGTCAGGTGGAGTGAATGGTACTGAGCTTTACCCTGATGTCAAATACATGACCGTGAGCGAGTTTCTTGATACTCTTCTTTAGGTTTATAACCAAATAGCAAAGGCAATCACATTTTGTCTGTATTTCAGAGATCTCTTTTACACTTCTGTAACATCTCTCTAGTATTATTTTTTCTGTGCTTGGAAAGTGTGTAAGACAGTAGCGCTTCTGAAGTTCTGATGATGATTAACAAATATCCAAATTTATCAGTTACATGGTATCAAGATCATATGTTCAAGCCTCCATGCCTTGTATTGACTTAACTCGCAAAAAAAAAAAAGTATGTGCTTTGTGGACTAGAGTGATAAAGTTTGAGTTGAGGATCACATATTTTTGAGATGTTGTTGAATGTTGAGAATGAACTTTTAAGTTAACTTACGATTGAAACAGCGCTAAAGGAAGCAACTCTGGCACACAATGGAACACGTCAATTACGTAACTAAAAGAAATAATTTTATTAAAAGAATGTGATTCTCAGAGCCTATCCAAAAGTACGAGGTTTAAGGGAATGGATGTGAACGAGTGATCCCGACAAGACTAACCTTTATTTCTCAGCCTCTTCTTTTTTTAATAAGACCTCTCTTTACGTTTTCTTCCAACCTTAACACAGACAGACACATTTGCTTCAAGACAAAATCGAACCTCGTCTTCAAGTTCCCTTCTGTTCTTCCACGTATCCGGCCACTCACACTGTACGTCTGTAACATCTCTTTCCATGTCCGCTTCAGTTTCTAGCATTCTTAATTTTTCGACGCACTGAGTTTTGTGATTACTCTTTTCTTGTTTGCCTCGATTTCTTTAAACAAATTATAGTAGTGTGATAGAAATTGCTACTTTTCCTTTATTTTGTGAAACTTGATTGTAACAAGAGCTGATCTAGACACCTTTTGTTTAGGAGCAAAGCATTAAATATTAATGTTTGACAAGGAGAGTTTGAAATTGTGACTTGTGAGATCCAATGTCTTTTAGGTACAAATGTCTGAACATGTAATGGGCTTAAGCAAGATTAACACAGAGATTTGTGTTCATGGTTATCAACCTGCCTGGTTAAGTCGTTGGACTCGTAGAAACAGAGATGGGAAGTGCTCCAAGGAGAATAATAACTTACCGGAAGATGGTCAACTGTTGAAAACGTCAACAGAATCCTTGAAACTAAAAGGAAAAATGTTGAGTGGAGTTCTTGATCTATTTCCTAATCCTGATTCAGCTGTTCCAAGTGTCAAACTAATACTTGACATGAACAATGAACCGCCAATTGTTGCGGACAGAGAAGACTCGATAGACAGGGATGAAGGCGAAACAAGCAGTCAAGCTACTCAAAGTATGAATGTGGAACACTTTCAAAACAACAACACCAAGCTGCTCAGCGAGTGCAAGCGTATATGGTCTGACTCTGAAACCAACACTAGATCACAGGTCAAACGTCTGAAGACAAACACATCATATTATAGCGGAACTGAAAACGAGAGCATGATGGATGTCGAAGAGGGACGACCATCAGGGAAGAAGGTGAACTACTTCTTTCACAGAATAATCGGAATCAACAAACCCGGATCCAGAAGATATCAAACACCCTCCACATCACAAATCAATATGGGAGAAGATGTTAACCCATGGATTCAGAGATGGTGTAAGAAAAAAGCTGGAGAGACTCATGTACCAAGTGGAGGGCAAGAAGTCAACCCAAAGGGCACTGCACTAGACAAGCAGTTCCCAAGTATTGCAGCAATGGCAATGATGAAGAAGGCTCTGAGCGGTTTAAACCCGACCGGCTGTAGAAAGACCAACTCCCTCTTCGTCTGGAATGCTGAGGATTTGAGGTGAAACAAATTCTGTAATGCCAATCTTGCTGGTGTCAGAACACAATACAAAACTAGTATCTACCTACTTTAAATAAACTTGGAATCGTGTCTGCAAAGTATACTGGTGTGAACGTTTTTACCGTTTGATATACTAAGTAAATTTTCTAGAGCCTTGTTTAAAAACAGTCTTTTTATCTCCAAAATCTCACAAGATTAAAGTAGTGTACTCCAATGTCTGCAAGTAAAAGTGCATTTCTAGAAAGATAATGGTCTACAGAGAGATTGGATAAAAGATAGAAAAAGCAGCAAAAACATTCTTCAGAAGCTAGCCGTGGGTTGCCCTAGTGTAGATCTGTTGGCTTGAGTGAGCAGAGACCATCCTGATCGTTCCCTTAGCCATCAAGTCTCTGATTGCCCTCCTAGCAAGCGATCCATTGATCTGTACCAATAACAAAAGCTTATGTCAAAACTAGTTGACATCGTAAATCCATGTGTGTTCGAAGATCAACAAAAAAATCGTTAAGGCACCTACATACATTATTACTCAAGTATCATTAACAACAGTCTTTACAATGCAATCTCCATTATAATCCAAAGCTATCAAGTAAGCCCCTTAGATGTTATCTATCAAGAAGTACTGATAACACACAATTTACAACTATAGTGTCACCAATGCCATATTCTATCAGAAATGAAAAAACGTGTTTACCCTCAAACGGTCAGAGAGGATAGAAGGAGTGATCAATTTGAACTTGGGAGCCTCAGAGAGAAGCTTGTCGTAGGTAGCTTGGTCGAACAGAACCATGTTGTTCACTTTCTCCTTTTGCTTTCCTTTGCTCCACTTCTGTTACATTCCCAAAGCAAAAAAGTAATCCCAGAGATCATAATGAGATAAACCCAGAGATCAAAAGGATCCAAATTTATGATTCAGATTTCAGAATATGTAACTGCGAGACAAAAGATGGGATTTTTAGAAGAAGAACAAAAAAAAAGTGACCTTCTTCTTTTGCTTGCCGCCACCGGATTTGGCGGGTTTAGAGGAAGGAGGAGGAACTTTGTCTTTCTTGGGTGCCTAGTAGAATCATACAGAGAAGCCATTGTTAGTAACATCATCAAGACAAAGAGGAATTTGGATAGTGAAGAGAGTGAGAAAGCAGACACACACCATTGTTGGATCTGGACAAGAGAAGAGCGGCGCTACGATATGAACAACTCTTTAAACAATGAATTGAATAAATTGACCTTTGAATAAACCCTAGACGACGATGTTGAGTTCTCTCTCTCACGGGGAAATTACTCTATTTAAGTTTTTATTAATTAAAATAAATACCCTTGCTAATTATATATTTTATGTTTTGTAGTCAATCGGTTTTATGGCCTAATTTAGATCAAACAATTTTTTTTAGTCACACATTGTTCTTAAATCTTGTTTTAACATTTTCTTATGTGATTTTGTAAAAAAAAAATTATAAGGGTTTTTTTTTTTGCAATTATTATTCATCTCACCACCCTATTTTCATTTACTTGTGTTTTTCTCTTTTTGCAATTCCGTTACTTATAGCCTATGTTGCATGGAAACTCTTTTTGAGGTGCGTTTCCCGTTTCCGAAACGTTTCGGAAACAGAAACTCGTGGAAACTCGGAAACAAGCCACGGAAACACGTTTCCTAAAAATCTCAGTTTGGTCACACGATGGAAACTCCGTTTCGGTTTTGGAAACACGATGGAAACTCCCGTTTCCATTTTGGAAACGCGACGGAAACTCTTTTTATAATTTAGAGTCAGTTTTGTTTGGTGAAACCAATGAAAATGAGAATGGTAATGCTGGTCAAAAAAATTGATTTTGAACGTTTTAGTTTTTTTATATTTTTATTTTTAATTGAACTATTTAATATTTATGTTTTGAATTGGTGTTGTTTCAGAATTTTTTTTAATTATGATTTTTATGTTTGTGGATTTATTATATCTATATTATATATATATATATATACGTTTCCTATACGTTTCCATTACCTATTTTAAAAAAAATCCGTTTCCCGTTTCTGAAACGTTTCGTTTCCGCGTTTCCGTTTCCGTTTCCATGCAACATAGCTTATAGCACTTAGCAACGTTTATTTGTTAACTACTCTTGGATAAATTTAGGCTTAGTTCTAATTAAAGTTTTAGGAATTGTAATTTTTATACTAAGGTGAAGTAATCATAGAATATTAGAATAGAACTCATCATTTGGGCTCATGTTTATTAGCTTAAGGTTCAACTGTCGTTGGACCTTTTTAAGTGGACTTTTTTTCTTGTCAAAAAGTGGACTTGTTTACTTGGGCTACTTATACAAGACAATGTTAGAGAAAAATAGATTGAAGAGAGTTCTATGTACAATATCTTCCAAAGTTCCATTGGTAGATAGATTCATTGTTATTGTTAGATGTAAATACGATCTCTTAGGTAACGATAATATAGTAAACTAGATTATGACCCGTGCTAAAGCACGGATTGTAATTTGTTTTGTTTATTTTATAATTATTATAATAAAATATAATTTATATGATTTTCTAATAATTTTTCTGGAAATATTATGAAAAAATCATATGCAAGTTTTTTAGTCATTGTTGGATCATGTTATACACACGATGATCATTTTCATCGAGAATGATAGTCTTCAAATACCGCATTTGATTAACATTTGATATAGCATTTAATATTTGCATACTACATTTAATATAGCATGTAATATTAACATTACATATAACAAACATGCTATAATATTAATTTTAACATTACATGTTATATCATGTGATATAAATAAAAGAAATTTCAAGCCGTGCTCTAGCACGGGTATTAATTGTTATTATTTGCTTAGATTTTATTCTTTTTTTATGCTTATCAGTATCTTTTCTGTGGAAAATTAATTTGGAATATTCTGTTTATTGTTTTTGTAATCAACGTGATGTAGCAATTAAATATTTGGAGGATATATTTTGGTGTAAAAGAGAATTAAAATTATCTCCTAAAATCTTCCATGTACACCTAACATATTGTAACAAATTAATACAATTTTTTTTATAACCCATTTATAACCTACTATTAAAATTATATAGTGTACAAATTTAAAGTCGTGTACTTCCGTTTTATTAAATAGGAGATTGGTAGATTTAGCACATTGTCAGGTGTCTAATCTAATAGATTTCCAAAATATCGTGATACAGTATATTTTCATTACACAATGGATCGAGTAAGTCAACAATGAATTATGCCATTACTACTATGTAGATAATGTGTTGCACTAGAACCATATATTCTAGAATCAAATAAAAGCTACTTGCTCAAGGACGACCATACGTGTATTTTTATATGACCTTTTTCTTTTACGAGGGACCATATATACGTATATGAATTCCACCTTTTCACATTTTTAAATTTGTATTCAAGAAAAGTTTTCATAAGCGCCAGAAGTCTGAAGGAAAAAAAAAGGAGAGAAGATTTTGGATACTACGAAACAAATGGATAATTTAAAGAAATTAATTGGAGAGTTTTATCATTTAGCCAGCCAATCATGTCCATAACGGAAAGTTTATGTGACTCAAAAACTCTAAAAAGACAAGTTAATTACAAACAAGATGGGGTCTTTCATATTAAGGAAAAGCAAAGTTAAAGTTGATAAATTATTAAAGAGAGACCCCGAAAAAAAGAGACAAAAAAGTGTATAATGTTGAGTATGTCTTAGTGAAGAAGGAAATCACTCTCACTTAAGTGTTCCATATTGCCAAATGGACTTTCTGCTAGAAGATAATCTTCTAAATCTATATATTGGGAAAATCTGTATAATTTGTGGAATGTATATTATTCAGTGTTTTACAAAAAAAGAATTGTGAGATATATAAATGATGTATGATTGTCAAAAAAAAAAAATGATGTATCTTTCCAACAAAATGATTTTTTTTGGAAATATGTTTTTTATTTTTTCGTATAATATGATCTTGTTTGTTATTTATTTGAATAATTTATTACCCATTTCACATATATTTAAAAGATGTAAATAGAAAACTTAATGTTATTTTTCTTCTATCATCTTGATAAAGGTGCTAAGTGAATTAATAGTTTAAACTAAGTTAATCTCAGAAACAATATATATAGGCTCAACAGGGACATGCTATTTACTTTAGTTTTTGGTTTCAAAATATAAGAGTTGAAAATTTGATTATATCATTAATTCTAGTATGATAGTTTTTGTGCTACTAAAAGCGTTTCTTGCATTCAAAAAGACTAATTCATAATGGCCTTTCAGAATTTTTGGGGCTTAATTATTTGTTGCTTGCAGTTTTTTTTTTTCCCTTTCCAAAGAAAGTATTAAAGAAAAGAAAGATGGTTAATTATGACTGTTAATTTCCTTTTCTTATCGACCAAAACTTTCTGTCGACAACGCCTATATAGTTTTTACAGTTGCATATGTATACACTTCACTCGTCTCGTCCACATCAATCTGTACTCTCTTTTAGCTGACTGTTGGTTTATGAATTAATTATGAGGTTCTAAGTTCCATTCATCATAAGGGTTTGTAATGTGTTTGTCTTCATTCAAACGTCTAAAGTATAAGTTAGTCATAAATCATAATATATGAATCCACACGTCTACATGAATAATACTGGAAAATCGTAGTATACATAAAATTAGGTACACGTTACACGCTAGACTCAATATATCTATGTCTAATACATATATCCAATTTTTTCACAATAGAAATTCGTCACATTTTTTATTTTTTATTAAATGTGACGATTAGATTCACAAAGAAAGATTTAATAAAAATTTGAGTTATAATTTGGTAATAAAATGTAATATAATTTGAGTTAAAGAAATCAAATAATGATTAAATGAAATATTAATAACAATTATTTTTATTCAAATGAAACTAAAATAAAATCAATTTCATATCATTTATAGAGAGAGTGTGTTTGTTATAGCGCCAAGGCAGCATTGTCTATGTCCTGACATTTCTAATTTTACTATCAAATTTTCATTAACATCGTAATCTAAATATAATTATTATTATTCACCTGTGATTAAATTCTCCATACCATTTATAGAGAGTGTGTTTGTTATATCGTTAAAGCAGCATCGTCTATGTCTTGACATTTCTGAAGTTTCTGACATTTCTGAAACTTCTGACGTTCAGCCGTAAAAGTTGAGCTATAAACTATATTTGGAAGAATTTATTATTATATTTCTCTTAACTATTACTATATTTGCATTTCTTTGTTTTTAATTAGATAATCCCCTTATTTTAATAGAAATTTTAATAGTATTATCATAGGGATACTTTATTCATAACAATATCTCCTTATTTTAATACTCATGATTTTAGTTAACTATTACTATATTTAGGGGATTTTTTTTAATTTATTTATTTGGTGAATCTCAAAAGTATAATACTATATTTTCTCTTTGACTATTGTACTATATTTGTATCTCCGTGTTTAAATTAGAGAATCTCCTTATTTTAATAGAGATTTTGGTAATTGCAGAGTAGTATATATTATCATTATTATTTTAGAAATAATATTTATAATAACATCTTCAGATTTATCTAGAAGACTAGAAGATGCACATATATTTGTATGTAAAGAACATAAAATATATGAAGAAAATATCGAATAAATGATGAAAACAGATCAGGGAATAAGAAGAAGAAGATGTGATTGGTCATGACCTCATGGGCGATGAAAAATAGTAAGGACAGCTTTTGGGAGCATTGAGAATAATATTATGGATAAAGTAAATAAAAAAGCAAACAAATGCTGTTCACAATTAAAACTTAAAAGTAAAAACAAATAAATAGTACAACTTATTTTGATGTTTTTTCCAAAATTAAAAGCTCTCTAGAGAATAGTATTTTCTACACTATATTAAAATAGATTAAAAAATTTGATGGATATATCCTTAAGCCTATAAATAATAAGCGTAACCAACTCAATTTAACACCTACAATACAAACGCAAGAACAAGAAAACAAAACACATAATAAAAACTAGGTCTAACAAAAGAACGAAGATCATCAGCAAATAAATATTCCTGAATCCTCTGTTTTTACTTAATGAAACATAACTGCACAAACTGGTACTCATTGTTCAACATGGCTATTGTTCTTCTTCCTCTGTTTCATCTCTTGATGGCAAAACACTCTGCTTCTCACTTTCTTTCCGTAAATATCACTTCTTTCGAGTGACCTAAACCACTCCCACGATCCCTTTTTTAAGCCTCTCTTTTTTCTTCTTCGTTTCGTCCCTGTGTTGTTTTTTCTTTTCGCAATTGGAATCATATCTTTTGATGGATTCAGTTAAGTTTCAACACTTGAAGATGGAGAAATCCAGAGGAATCTTGAATTTTCAAGCAATAAGATCGTTCACGAGCTTGTTCAGAGTGATCGAGCTGCTTTTTCTTCTAATCTTGATCTCCAAACTCTCTTTCCCTTCTGTGAAACTCTCCGGTGACATTTTCAAGGAAGCAGCAGTGTTTCTCGTTAGCCCTAGATTCGTTTTCTTCGTCGGGAACGCAATTGTAATTACTCTTTTCGCGAAATCCGGACGATACAGCTCGTCGAGTCACGAGTCTTTAAAGACAACGACAACAGAAGCTGCAAGCAACGATCTTTACCAAGAGTTTGTTCACAAGAGTGAGAAGAAGAGATCCGAAGTTTACGAGACGAAAACAGAACAGCTAAAGAAGCCTAGTGGAGTGAAAAGGGTTACTTTCGAGAGAAGCCAATCGCAGAAAGCGTTTGAGGCGGTTCAGCCGCTGGAGAGTAGCAACGGTGGGAAAGTAATGAAGAGGTATGTGTCGGAGAAGAATCTGAGGATTTGTGACTCCGACAAGAAAGTAGTAGTTAGGGTTAAGAAACCAGAAGATGGAATGAGCAACGAGCAGTTTAGGACAAAGATTGAAGCTTTCATCGCGAGACAAAAGAGGATTCAAAAGGATGAAGAACACTTGATAATCTAGATCCTCTCTTTGTTAGTTAATGTTTGTTCCTGTTTTTTTTCGGTTATAAACTTGGATCCTCTGTTTCGTAATGTTGTAACTTTGCCTTAGAAAAAAATCTCGTTATCTTTCTAACCATTGTAATAATCATTTAAGGATTTTTAAGTAAATACAACAAATGGTATTGGATGTTACTTTTGCGTTTTAATCTGAGATAGCCTACAATTGTAATGAGTTCACTGGTACATTAATGCGGGTTAGTGAGATTCTATAGTTTGAAATTGAAAACATTTATAAAATTGTAAAATTTTAACCAAATAAAAGCTTTTTTTTTGTTCAACCAAAGGTTAGAGTTTTCCATTGTCAAATTCATTTTTTTTTTAAACAGAATATTTACTAACTAGTGCCTAATTTGTAGAGAATTTACAGAAAATAAATAGGAAAGCATATAAATAATGGTGTTTCCAAATGCTGGATAGCATTAGGGTTATGCTGTTATGGATAAAAGGGAAAAGAAAGCATTATAGAGGGAATTGTTGGTACTAACTATATATGTCGTCACGTCATCGATCTAGGTCTCGAATTGGGAATATTTAAGATCCCATTGTTAGTGTAGAATTAATCTTTTTTCACCCATAACTTATTTATCTGTATGCAAAAATGTGCTATTGGTAAGCCAACACTAGAGTATTGATTCTTTGATATTACGAACTAACTAAAGATTAGGTATCGGACATGCTCAAATTTTATGCCGAGACATATGCTATATATGACGTAAGGCTGTTCGATAAGAACATGCATTGGCTAACGTATTTGCATTAAATTGACAAGAACATTAGTAATTGGCTAGATGTCATCAACATTTTGAGAAATCTTTATAACTTTATTGATAAGATATAGTTTGAAAATGTTGTAATGTGCTATCAATTACAGCTTTTAATTACATGCAAGCAACATAAATATAATTATATGAAAACATAGAAATCCTCTAGTAACTCGATTGTGATGTATTATTTTATGTAAACAAAACATTTATACTATAATTATAACCCTGATCTCTTACGAAAGATAAGTTTTTTTTTTTTAAATTGGTTTCGAATCGGTTAAGTAAGATTAATGATACTAGATTGTAACTGAGGGAGGGTGAAATGATCTGACGTGCAGGAACCAAATATCTGGAAAGGTGAAGGAGACAAGATACGTTTCGATGAGAAAGATTGATGCCAATCTACGAAGGATACACGTGAGATAGGCATAAACCTGCAAGGAACATATCGTATAATATATGTTACTTGTACTTTGTTTATTGTATTATTTATACGTTTTATTTACATGTGACTAGTTGATTATTGGAAAAACGTTAAAAAGGTTATGAATAATTTAATGGTTAGCTTTACTTATCTTATTATTCTTTTGCTCGTTGATCACTGTCTATTATATGGATTGAATCTGAATGATGAGGTATCATCGACGATACTAACACAAATCAATATAGTTACATGTTATGCTTTCTATTTAAACATGTTGAGTTGCATATACACGGTTTGAATTTTGAACTTTAAGAGTATTTTGTATAAATACTTATATTGACCAAGACATTTCAAATCGAAGTTGCTTTCATAGTCAGTAGTCACCACCATATATATATATTGAAAAAGAATGACAGAAAGTATTCAATATATTGCATATTGTACATATACAACATGACAAGATTGAGGAGGCAGAGAATTTATACCATAACGTATTGTCCATTTAAGGGTCATCAGCATCCCATTCATTTGCTCGTCTTACTTAGACAAAACATCACTTAGAATCTCTCCTTTGGCATAAGTATTTCTACTGTTAACCGAATCAACTAGAATTGTCGCATTAGAATTGTCTAGATATTTTGGTAGAGGAAATAAATAACCTTAGGATTCTTGGATGTAGACTATCTAAACTAAATAAAAAATATTTCTTCAAGTCGCCAGTGCATCTTCTGAAAACCAAGCATATACCATATGAGTAACTTTATGCTAAGCTAAACTAGCCTAATTTCACAATCAAGTTAATTGGCATAATTTAAAACCCGTAATAAGAAGTCTTCATATCAATAAAATAGCTTATGAGTCTAATTCTATAATGTCCTTCTGCGGTTTATGGTTTGTTTCATACAAGTAAGTAAATAGTAGTAAAGACAGAATAATCAAGTTTCTTTTTAGCAAAAATCAAAAAGTTATCTCATGAAAATATTCAGTTGTTCATGAAAGGATTTTTTCTTAAGTTGAATTCCAACTTACTTTGTTCATGATAAAATTCTAAACGATTTGATTCTCCACTTAGTAAAAAGTAAACTAATTCGATACTAACTACGAAAGTTCTGACTGAATAATAGCACAAGAAAATTAGGGGGCTAAACCGCCATTTTCATATCTATTTTCTTGTGAGGATCATAGCCAATGAGCTCAAAGTCATCCGCAACAAAAGAATCTATATGTTTCTTCTCCGGATTTATCTTCAAAACCTGTAAATATATCCAAAGATGAATAAGGATACAGTTGCAATGAACTATTGATAGATCTTGAATTAATAAAACTCAAACAAGACTAAGAATCAGTGATCATGCATGTATTCACGTCCAGTATATATACTCACAGGAAAAGGTTTTGGTGGGTTCTCAAGTTGCTCTTGCAGAGGCTTGACATGGTTTTTGTAAACATGAGCATCTCCAATCACATGGATAAAATCACCAGGAACAAGATCTGCATAATGTCAACAAAATATCAATAGATGACAGATACTCGAAAACATAAATTTGCTCTTTCTGTAGTGAAAATCTGAACATTACCACAGACGTGAGCGAGAATGCATGTAAGAAGGGAGTATGAGGCGATATTAAACGGTACACCGAGACCCATATCGGCTGAGCGCTGATACATTTGACATGAAAGTTCTCCATTTGCAACATAAAACTGTGCAAACATGTGGCATGGAGGAAGTGCCATTAACTTAAGATCAGGAGGATTCCAAGCCGACATTATGATTCGTCGATCATCAGGATTATTCTTGATCTTGTTAATTACATCTAAGAGCTGATCAAATCCTTGGCCAGTATAATCAGCATGCATATCTGTGTACCTGTAGAAAGAGATTTAACGAAATGGCTAAAACAGAGAAACATATTTTGCCAAAACTCAGAAAAGTCAGGAGACAACAGACTAGCTACTGACTTAGCACCAAAGTGTCTCCATTGAAATCCATAAACGGGTCCAAGGTCACCTTCCTCTCTCTCAGTCAGTCCAATACTGAAATCAAAAAGTGTTCAATATATCAGTGTGATGGCCAAAAAATTTCAAGTTCTGAAAGCAAAAAAGGCCAAACTAAAGTTAACGGTTTACCCATCAAGATAGGCTCTTGACGCATTCCCATCCCATATACGGATACCCTTTTCTTGAAGTACCTGCCACTTAAAACTTCTCAGAGAAAAAATATAGCTCATTTGCATATGCTCCAAGTGTGACCTAGGCATGAAGTTAATGATAAAAGATTTGTTCTCTTACCTTTGCATTCGTTGAACCACTTATGAACCATAGAAGTTCCTCAACAACACCTCTCCAGAAAACTCTCTTTTTAAGTAAAGTGCAAACGGATCTTGTAAGGTAGAGAAGACAAAGAAACTTCTCTTTGGGTTTAAAACATGAAAAGTCATTGTAAAGGTGAGCAAGCATACCTTAGTCGTCAGAAGTGGAAAATTCCTGCGTAAGTTGAATTTCATCTGTGGATCCAAAGATATGGAGATTAAATAACCTTAAGAAGCAAACCAAAACAAGACATTCAGATACACATTTAGAGGTAGTAACTCACCTGACAGCCGAATTTAGATAACGTGCCAGTCCCTGTCCTATCGTTCTTTAAGTTTCCATTTGAGATTATCTCCTTGACCAGATTCAAGTAGAGGAGTTCCTCATGCCGGTCAAAAATCATCTTAGAGAGAAAAGATGAAAACTTCTTCCAGTCAACTTGAAGGGATTGTGATTCAGCACGTTCATTAGAAGATTCACCAGCAGAAGAATTCTTCACACGAACGTAAGTCGTGAAGGCAAATCGAAGTCCATTTTCACATACTGGAAACGACGAACACCAAGGTTGATATGCAGAAGTGTCAACTGGGGGAATAAATGTATCACAGTCAATACTTGTATCAATCTCAGTTAAGTGGATGGCTTCACAGCGCGGTCTATTCAATGTTTCCCTACAATACAACAACTGTCATGACAATCAAAGAAAAAGGAAACCACGAAAAGAAATGAGAATCCTGAGTAAAGAACACACACCTTAATATGTCACCACCTCCTATTACAAAAACCTTTTCAATGGACAGACTATATGGCGATGCAGCTAATAAATCTAGCGCGGATTCAATGCTACTGCAAGTTACAACATTCTCATTGACGCCTATACTGGAACCACTAGAACGAGTTAAGACAACATTGAGGCGACCAGAGAGTGGCCTATACTTCGAGGGAATAGACTCCCACGTTTTCCTACCCATTACAACAGCGTTCTTCTTAGAGGAATCTAAAGTGGTTAGAGTTAAATCCTTGAAGAATTTGAGGTCGGTAGGCAAATTCCATGGAAGCTTTCCGTCTTTACCAATGCCCATATCCTTGGTTGCAGCTACCACAACTTGGTAAGTTCTCTGAAGCTTTGAAGCCATGATCACATTTTTATCGAGAGTACTGCTTGCCATGGTTGATATTGAAATCTTGAAGATGTTTGTCAATGAGGATGGCTTGGGAGAAACTTTACAGAGCAATCTTTGAGACAAAGGCAGCAAAGTCTGAGAATTGAACACATAGAGAAGTTGAGAAGATTAACAAGCTAACACACTCATACAAGTAAAATGCGACAAAGTCAAGTTCACTACTGACCGATTTAAACGCTAAAGGTAGAGTCTTTGCGGGATTTGGCAAACACCTAAACAGAAAAACCAAAAATTTCAGACGAAACTTACAGTTTATACATAAAAGCAAATCTTTCTATTTGTAAAGCTAAATACTTTATCAATTACTAAAACAAAGCAGCTACAGAACTAACCTCATTGGAGTTCACCAGTTTCAATCCGCATTCAGAGTGTGAATCTACACATTCATCATAACTGCAAAATAAAGGCTCAATAAACACAATCAAATTGGTTTTACACAGCCAAAAACATAATCACTCGAGACTCCAAAACCCTAACCTTGAGACGGAAGCAAGCGCATAACAGATTCAGAGAAGATAGTTTAAAAATCTGAGATTCAGGCGGTGTAGAGAGAGTGAAACGCCGCTGTCTTGGCCGCTCCGGTGCTTTCGGAGAGAATAATATTAAACGGCGCGATACGACGGCGAGTCACACTGAGTCGTTTTAACAGACACAACAACAAAAAAATGGAAATCGACCCATTAATAATATATTGGGCCTCTATTGGACTGGAGATAGGCCCTTTATTACTAACTTGTATATCTAGTAGATAAAACTTTAGGTTTAATTCAATCAATGATTAAGAATCTAATATTAATTAGATGTATTTCAAGAATTGATTACTATAATTAAATTGGATCCAAAGTACTGTTATATGAACATGGATAAACGACCCAAAGTTGAATTTTAACGACTAGTTAATATTTAAATAGTTTTTCATATGTATCACTATTAGATCGAGTTTTTTTGGCTTGTTGTACAATGTTATAATTCTTGTATGGAACCTATAATTGTGAACAAAGAACACAATTATGTATCTCAGCACCGTCTATGGGGAATATCAGCATGTGATGGTGGTATATATAGATTATTTATAAAAATGAAACTATTTGAATCTATTATATGCAATTATTTCCTTAAATATATAAATTATGTTTTTATTCTTTAAATAAACTATAATGATAATTTTTATTTGGTGTTTTCATAGTTTACTATAAACCAAAGTCACTGTATGTGTAAAATGTTTATATTAGGTGGATAACATTACCATACAAATAAAAACAATATCATCAAGAGATACTTGGGTTGACATCAAGAATTTTATACATTGACAAAATGTTCCAAGTAGTGGGCAGCACTTCGCCTAATATAACAAAGACATCTTTCTCTCATATTTGTTATTTTAGTTAGAAACGATTGGTTGTTCATTATTTTATAACTTTATATTCATGTATTTTAATAGAAATAATTGTAATTTTTTATTAAAAGTATTTATATATTATCAAAATAATTTAGGACCTTGTCAATATATAGATTGTTAGAATCAGAACCTAAATAGTTGTCTACATGTTTTCACCTAGTCTCAAATGAGCCTCTCCATTATCATCAACCTCCCTTACCTCTCCCAAAACACTCTCTTCCAATAAGGTAAAAAAAAAAAAAAAAAGCTCTCTCATTTCAGTTCTCTAGCTTTCTCATCTTTGGATTGTAAAACACATTTTGGTTTTTTACTCATCTTGATTCTTTAGTTTCATCTTATCATTTCTCATACAATCTAAACTAACTTCTCTTGAATGAACTTTTTACAATATTGTCTTGGTAGGTATATCCGTGAGAAACAGAGTGCTTTCAAAATTATCTAACCATGGCTGAGACCAAACCTGGTTAGTAATTTCAAATCTTGTCTTGATCAAGTAATTATTTCTTAAGACTAATGCAAATAGAATCTGTTAATTAATCAGAAATAGAGATGTCGGAGGAAGAGAGGAAGATAGCGAAGATGTCTTCGTTGAAGAAGAAAGCCATAAATGCATCGAACAGATTCAAGAACTCATTCAAGAAAAAAGGTCGGAGAAGTAGCAGCAGAGTCATGTCCGTGCCGATTGATGATGACATTGACGCAGAAGATCTTCAAGCTCTTGATGCTTTTCGTCAAGCTCTTGTCCTTGACGAGCTCTTACCATCCAAACTAGATGATCTCCACATGATGCTTCGGTATGAAATCTTGTTTTCTAATCAATTCTATTCAATCTCTTATTATCTTACCATATTTACAAGAGTTTTTGGGAGACTAAGAAACAAGTCATACATTGCATTCTAGACCGGAGTGTATTAGCCTATAAGATTATATAACATTATAACCCATGAGAAAATTTGCTCAAAGTCAAATGGATATAATGTCCAACCATTAATTAGACTTCCATCTTTAGTATTTTAAAAATACCTTTTCCATTTATCTCACTTTCTATACACATGCATGTATATACACCTTTTCAAGTATTTTAGGAATTCAAAAAATCTTATTTTCAAAATTCAGTGGAAAGGAAATCCTCAAAGACATCAAAAATGCAATGTAAATTTGATATGACGATTTTTTTACCAACATTTGCTTTCCTTATCATCTTTCTAACCAATTTCAGCATTTTAAGACCGTTGGACTTGCACATGGATCTATTACAAAGTATAAAGCGGTTGATTGCTTTGTGTATAAATAGTTAGAAAAATGGGAAAACTAACAACATAGCCTATTGTTCAAATAGACTCAAGAGCGTCCATTCTTTTTAGATACATATGGAATTTTATCACAAAGGTTTATATTTTCATAATGAACATAACAGATTCTTGAGAGCAAGAAAGTTTGACATTGAGAAGGCTAAACAGATGTGGAGTGACATGATTCAATGGAGGAAAGATTTTGGCGCTGACACGATCATCGAGGTAAATCCTAAACGAGCATGTTGTTGGACCTAACTGATCTGCATCTCTTGTTTGTGAATTATATCTTCGTTGGAAAGCTCTATAACGTATGTTTCTAATTGTGATGAAGGATTTTGAGTTCGAAGAGATCGATGAAGTGATGAAGCACTACCCTCAAGGCTATCACGGAGTAGACAAGGAAGGCAGGCCGATCTACATTGAGAGATTAGGTCAAATCGATGCTAACAAGCTACTCCAAGTGACAACAATGGACCGGTACGTGAAATACCATGTCAAAGAGTTCGAGAAGACTTTCAAGATCAAGTTCCCTTCTTGTTCTGTCGCAGCGAATAAATACATTGATCAGAGCACAACTATTCTTGACGTTCAAGGCGTGGTATGCACTATAAATCCATTTCCCTTTATTATCTCTTTATATTCATAACTGTTAGTTTTGATTGTATGCGCATTTAATGAGTGATTAGGGCCTTAAGAACTTCAGCAAATCCGCTAGAGAGCTTCTTCAAAGGCTTCTTAAGATTGACAATGACAACTATCCTGAGGTATGTATATATGTATAGTTTGATCTCAGTTATCTTAATAAACATAGAATGAAAAGAAAACGCAAAGAATAACAATTGAGAGCATAAGTTGTTGACTTCCGGTTTACCTTGTAGACATTGAACCGGATGTTCATTATCAATGCCGGTTCTGGATTCCGGTTATTGTGGAGCACCATTAAATCGTTTCTTGATCCCAAGACCACATCAAAGATTCATGTTCTTGGGAACAAATATCATAGCAAATTGCTTGAAGTCATTGATGCTAGGTAATATATCAGGAAATCGTTAGTTATATATAATGTATGTATAAATTTGAACATTCATTAAACGTTTTGTGTTGTAAACAGTGAGTTGCCAGAGTTCTTTGGAGGCGCTTGCACTTGTGAAGACAAGGGAGGATGTATGCGCTCTGACAAAGGTCCATGGAATGATCCTGAGATTCTAAAGGTTATTAAAATTTAAATATACCTTAATTAATAATTAGGAACTGAGATTTATTAGATTTTATCAAAAAATTTTGAACCTCACACATACAAAATAAATGTTTTTGAATGGAATCAGATGGCTATAAATCGTGAAGCTAAGTGCTCACCGATTTCAGAAGATGATCAGAAGCATGTAGACCAAGGAAGATCAACTTCAGTTCCTGAAGTAAGTTAAAGAAAATACTGTAAAATCTTTACAATCAGCTAAGTAGAATAAGATTACTGAGATTCTCCATTCACACCGCAGAGCTTTGAGAGAACCAAGAAGAAAAGCGATGAAGGCAATGCGTATGAGAAGCAAATCACAACTATTGACAAGTCAATGGATATGGCATGGGCTGTAAAAACTCATAAAGCTGAAAACTTCCCAATCTCTAAAGGTATATATAATACACTAATGTTTTAGCTCATTGCATTTAGTGTTTCTTCTTCCGCACGTACTAAAGTTTCTTTAGGGCTAGAGTGTTACGTAAGGAAAGGGGCACAAACAAAAGGGGATGGAATGCTTGTGGGAGGGGTCATGGCCTTTGTGATGGGGATTGTTGCAATGGTAAGGCTATCAAAAGACGTTCCCCGCAAACTCACTGAGGCTGCTTTATATGGAAACTCAGTCTGCTATGAGGAATCCACAAAGTCTAAGCAAAATCAAGCTCAATTCGCAGCACCAGTCTCGAGCTCTGAGTATATGTTGATGGTGAAACGTATGGCCGAGCTGGAAGATAAATGCATGTTCCTTGACTTGAAACCAGCTAATGTTGAATCTGATAAAGAGGAGAAACTTCAGGCCGCACTTAACCGTGTTCAAGTGCTTGAGCAAGAGTTGACTGAGACCAAGAAGGTATAACGTAAAACCTAAACTACCAAAAATATAATGTTACGGACAATTCAAATAACCAATTCTTATCTTGAACCTACAAATCGATGATTAAGTTCGGGTTTATTTTTTTGGTTTAGGCTCTTGAAGAAGCTCTTGTGAGCCAGAAGGAGATTTTGGCATACATTGAGAAAAAGAAGAAGAAGAAGAAGGTAAGCACAAAACATATTCATTCAACATCATTTTCTTATGTAATTCATATATACTAATAGTGTTATATATTATTCCAGTTTTTCGGATTCTAACTCAGCGAAAGGAAAGAAGATGAGATCATAAAGTAAGAAGATGCATGTTGGATCAAACTGAGAGAGCTTGTTTGTGAATTTTTTTTTTTGAGGAATAGATATATATTCAGCTTAAAAGCAACAGACTTGTATATTTTGTGAAACGATGATTTGTCTTTTTGGCTGTGACATTGTTTGTGTGTGTGCGTTTCTATTAATTTCTCTTTGAACATTTGTGATTTTATTTATTTTATCCACGAGATTAAACTAATATACGTTTGCTATATTGGATTTGTATTATATCAGTATCTGTAAGACTGTAACATATATATTTAGTCACAGAAATTATAACTTTGTAAATGGAAATCTGATTATATATACAAAATTGTAGGATTTGTTGTGTGGTGGGTCATGTGATTGCAAAAAGATAGAACACAAATTGATTTTTGTTTTTCCTTATTTTGCCATTGCGTTAATTACTTCCTTTGGTCCTCTCTCTTTCGTTGTGTCTTTCTTTTGGTAGTCCCCACTCAAAGATTGTACGTACCTTCCATGACATTTACGGATCATATTTTTCCTGCAACAATATATACTTTTTTCTTAAAACATTTATATGTATTTGAGAGCTTCTTGTCCGTCGAAATGTAAATTACAAATATCAAAAAGCTAAACTTGTTGCCAAACGAATTTGGTTTGTAGTAACAACATCAAAAGGAGAAGAAGAAAAAAAAAGGAAACACGTGTAGATATATCAACCAAATCAATAGATGTTCTACTAATCATATAGCTCTCTTTCTCCAAGGTCCAAGCTACTTGCATTATTGGAGATTTTGATTGTTACACAGATAGCGAAATACACAAATGGTTTTTTTATTTATTTATGTAAAATGTACAAAATTAAGGAGTTACTGAAAAAAAAAAGAAATAGAGTACACAGAGGATCACATGAAGTATTCGGACCATTTGTTTCCTTCAAAAGCCAAAAGATGATGTTTTACTAAGGTCAGTAGCCACTGTAAAAATAATAATTGTACTATGGCGATTAAAATATCCAATTTAAACGTCAATCAAAATTGTAATCAAGTGAACCTTGAACGTGTAATAAATGGACACACATGTACTTTCCTCAGATTCTTTTTGAGGATTTCGGAGAGACGTTTTGTTGACATTGGAGTTACATCATTATCAATTGATAATACAAATTATAAGACTAACGACGATGATATGTCGGTTTAGCGGATTGGTATGTGTCGATCAACTGATTTGAGAGTGGCGGATTGGTATATATTATGTCGGTTTAGTTTGTAAGCAGAAAGATTATTGTGCTAGTGGCAAAGCTAAAAAAAAAAATGTTAAACAAATTAGGTGTTACGAATTAGTATCATTTTCTTAAAAATTTCAGATGTTATTTAGTATTTAACATACGTTTTTATTCGTACGTCCAACGTTTCTTACCCTCTTGGCTCTTGCTTTGTACTGGTAAGAGGAAAAACAAACATTTATAGCCTTTTTTTAATGATTAGATTTGTTGGTGTGTTACTAATTTTACCATGTAAGAATTATTTTTTTTTACTAATTTTGCGATGCTGATTTGATTTATTTATAAATACGTAGTATAGACTAAAAAGCATGTTGAGTGAATGTGTTTGGTGAAATTCATGCATCGTTTTGGGGAAGTGAGTTTGATCAGTGGATGGATCTCTTTCACACTTTCCCAAAATATTGAAAGAGAAATTGAAAAAAAGAAAAAGAAAATAAAAAGCTAATTAATATAATTTATCGTCATCTATTGGTTTATTATACCATAATTATAAATTAAGAGAAATAAACATCAATTTATGTAGATCGTAAATTAAGGTTTGTATTATAATATAAAAAAAGAGAAACAACATCTGCGATTAGGCGGTGGAAATATATTAAGCATATGTAGTACTAAAATTATTCTACTACATGTACTTGAATGGCTTTTTATTAAATCCTAATATTCTCCAACACAAAACAAAGTTATTAATTTCATGCCCTTCAGAAAACTATTGTAAAATCAATTTGATGACCTACCATCCCTCAAAAAATATGATCAGCATCTCTGAATAAGTAACACAAATTATTATAATTTGAAATAAATATGGAGAATAATTAATTATAGGAAGAATAAAATTAGGAAAAAATAAGTTGGGGGGAACAAAAAAAAAAAAAAAAGGGAAATGAAAACAGCTGTGTTAAGTCTAGAGGAGTTGGTTTCGCAACCTCACATGTCCCTCTCAACCTTTTCTTCTTCTTCTTCTGCTGCCTACTTACACATGTTCTTCTCATTTTACTCCAAGCACAGATTCCTTTTTTATTCAGGCTTTTTCATTTCTTTATTCACATTTTTTTTTTTTTTTTGCAAACTGAATTATTAAATAAATGTGTTCATAGATTTAGTGTTGTTTGTGGTAAATTAATTTTTAAATAATCGTGTTCATAGATTTTCCAGACAAATTCTGGCTTTAATGGTTTATTTTATTTTATTTCTTTTAATAGTCTTCAATACGCACTACTAATATAGTACTAGTATTATTTAAATTTCCTTTTTTTCTGGTTTTTGTCGTTACATGAATATATGACTTTACTATTTTACTGAAGAAGATTCAATGGTTCACTATTTTTACTTTTAATGATAATAAACAGGAATAGTAATAAACAAAGACAAATTTTGTTTTCCCCTCAAACAAAGAAAACTTTTCATCTGCATTCTTTCTTCTTTGTAAAAAGAATCTGTACTTTTTTTATATTTCTTTCCTACTAAGAAATCACGGTTACTATTAAACAAAGAAAGAAGAAAATTAGGCGGGGTCATTTTTTTTTTAGTTTTTCTGTAGCCTTTTTGGAATGTTTCATTTTTTTAGAAATCATATTAAATGCATGATTTTATAGTATCTAAAATTAATTAATATCTGATTTTATCTTGACATAATGACATAATGGTGTAGCGTAAATAATGCTCAAAATATTTTATAAATCCAACTAAAATAAGAATTTATTCTTAACTTTTAATTAATACTATAGAAGTAAAGAATGAATTAATTTTATACAATAAAGCTTCAACTTTACAATTTTTTTTTTTTGTTTTAAAAAACGGGTAGGGTAAAAAAAATGTTTACAAAAAAAGAAGTTAGGGGAAAAATAAAAGTAAAGAATCTTCTTTCTCCGAATAGAATCCAAACAAATGTATCGCTTAGCATCAAGTTGCACAAACAAAACACTTTTTCTTGAAGTTTCCTTTCTTCTATAAATTCATGTCTCCTAAACCATTTCAAAGCCCCCTCTCTCTCTCTCTCTTCTCTCCCCTTGATCTCGCTCTCTCTCTCTCGAAGATATCGTCTTTTTAATTCCTTTCCTTCTTCTTCTGATTTCGTTTTTTTCTTCAAAGCTTTTTTTTTTTTTTTTGTAAGAACCATAAATAAATAAAAAAGAAGGAAAAAAACATTGATGCTTAATCAGCAGTTCTTGGTGTTTGAGACACATGTCTCCGATTATACTCAGTGAGATCTTTCTCTCTGGGTTTATGTTAAATTCCACAATCAGGCGCAGGACCCATCTTGTTCAATCTTTCTCTGTTGTCTTCCTTTACTGGCTTTACTACGTCTCATGATCATTTTCTTGAAATTATAAATCTTTTTACGTATAAATTACAAACAAAATAACCCTAGTTTCCATCACAAATCTGTCCTTCTTCGTTTTTTTCGTCATCTGGGTCCTGTCCTCTTCTGTTCTGTTTTTAGTTTTCCCTAAAAAAACCCATTTTGTAATATTTGATCTCTCTTTCTTGTAAGATAAGGCTTCTTTGTTTGTTTTGTTTCGTTTTGTGTGTGTGTTACTAAATGGAATCGTCGTCGTCGGGAACAACGTCGTCGACGATTCAATCGTCATCAGGATCAGAGGAGAGTCTCATGGAGCAGAGGAAACGTAAACGGATGCTCTCAAACCGTGAATCTGCAAGGAGATCTAGGATGAAGAAACAAAAACTCCTCGACGATCTAACGGCTCAGGTTAATCATCTTAAAAAAGAGAACAACGAGATCGTGACAAGTGTCAGCATCACAACGCAGCACTACCTGACCGTTGAAGCAGAGAACTCTGTTCTCAGGGCTCAGCTCGATGAACTTAACCACAGGCTTCAATCTCTCAACGACATCATCGAGTTCCTCGACAGTAACAACAACAACAACAACGGCATGTGTTCGAACCCTCTGGTTGGTTTGGAGTGTGATGATTTCTTCGTGAATCAGATGAACATGTCTTATATGATGAACCAGCCTCTCATGGCTTCTTCTGATGCTCTACTGTATTAAATGTGGACCTAAAAAAACCCTTGGAAGTTACAAACATGGGGGCCGTTTTGTTTTGTCCGATTTAAAGACATGTCCAAAGAGAGAGATCTATTATTATATAAAAATGGGTCTGTTGTTTGATTATTTCCGTTTCAATATTTTGTTTTGGGGTCCGTTCTAGGCGTTAGGTAACCTCAGCCAGCATCATCGTTATGAGTGTGTTTGTAATAAAGGCTCTGTTGCCGCATGAGTACAAAGTGTCGTCTTCTTAATATTGTAATCTCTGCTTCTTAGTTTTATTTTAATCCCATTTATATATATTAATAATAGTAAATGACTTCACACTTTCATTATCAATGTAAAATATACTTATAGAATTGGTAAAAACTCGTGGTCAGATTGTAGCCCGGAGAGACCAAAAATATCACTTGGACTCTGTATAATCATGATTCATGCCAATCAAATATTAGATGATAAATCATATGATAAAATTGCATGTGGGGACATCTTTGTCTTCTCACTTGAAAAATAAACCTTTAATTATTTTCTTATTATAAATTTTCAACTCTTAAATAATATCTAGTATACCTTGATGTCCAAAAGAAAATAAGAAAAGTCTACATCATTAGAGACTGTGGATATCGCCATGATATGAATGTGAATTCTTAAGAAAAAAAAAAAAAGTAGTATCAGTTTGGGTGAATTTGGAGATACTCTTAAGAAGACTTACAAAATTCAAAACTTTAAAGAATCGGAGAATCTAGGTGAATTGAGGGTTCTTAGGTAAATGTTGTATTAATAAGAAATCTAATTTTTCTATCAGGAAAAATTGAAAATATATAGTAACATGTTAGACAAGAATATTGAAATCTCCGAAGTCTGAAAATCACCCAAAAAAAGATGTTTTAGTCTTATTTATAGTGATTTAAAGAGGTTTAAATGTGTACTAGTCTTATAGAGTTATAAGAGAAATCCTAGCCTCCTGTATTCTTTGCTTTTAATCTCATCTTTTAATTGATTTTCTTATCTCGTATTTCTTTTTTGTTGTTGTTGTTCAAAGTTCGTTTATCACCATTAGATCCACACACCAGTACATCACAAAAATAATGGTTATATTACATCGTGAATAATAATGGGGAATCCTATTCTACCCTTTTGGCAGAATTATACTTTTGGATGCTGCATGGTTTTGTTTTATATCCATTGATCACGGATGGTTCGTTCATGAATATTACACATAGAAGCCTCTTTGATTATTATATAAAGGAGTCTTCTATTTGATAATTATATTGCAAAATTTTCAACCTTTATTTCAAGTTTAGTATTCCTTCTTGAGAATATCGTGCATGTGTCGAGTCTCGAGAGATTAAGGCATCTTATGTGTTTTGATCTAGAAAACTAGAAAACCATTCATACTAGGTTATGTAACCTTCAGAATGATGAATAAAACTAGAAAACCATTTATACTAAATTATATGCACTAAATAACCATTACGGTGGATATGTTAATTTACAAAAGAAACAAAAATACTTGATGATAAATAATTGTGAATCTGTGGTTTTACAACCCTATTATATATTTGTTTGAAAAAAAAAATCATTATCTTCCATACCAAATGCACCTTTTATAATAACCGCTCTTACAATATTAGAAAAACATAATAATTTGGAAGTCGTAATCAATTATGGCAAAATTGTCATGTGCAGGGAACAATTTTTGCCGGTACTTGACCTAAAAACACATGATGATTTAAGCCTTAAATAGTAGATCGCATAAGTAAATGATTTTATAACATTCGTTCTCCTATAGATCTACCTGAACAAACATAATTGGTAATTAGTCGGTTTATGTACAACATATACAATAAAGATTCTTTTCGTTATATAAGAGGATACATTATCTACATTAATTTATAATATGAAAATGAAATGATGATCTATATTATAATTTGAAAAGAACAGCCTAAAAATATAGAAACTGATATAATCTCTTTACGAAATCTAAAAATAAATTTACCAAAAACGTTAAGATCTTCTGCATGACGTACGTAAACCATGCTATGATCATCGAGAAGGTTGGAGAGAAATAAAAAAGCCACAAGACGGTCATGGTCGAACTGCAATCCATAAAGGTATTTCGTAACGTTAACATAGATTGTGGGTTGGGTTACTCTACTATAATCCCACAAAGGCATTTGAAAACTCCATAACCTTCTTTATTCAAACCGGAAAACACTAGCATTTTGTACCTTCACCGTTATTAGAATATGTCGAACAGCTTCATTTTGATAGAATACACCAAATACTTTACACGAATGTTTGCGGATATTCTTGAAGATTCCCTTAGATCAAAAGAAAGAAAAATAAGAGCTTTAGTCAAAGTGTCAAACGATTAGAGTCTCTAATCGTTGCACAAAAGGAGGCAAAAAACCAAAAAGAAATGTAAGTTTAAACGAAGGTAATGTTTTGTCTGCTAGTGTCACATTTCTTTTGTATTCCCACGTAACATGTAAAGGTCTTTAAGGTTGTCACAATCATAGTTTGTCGTTATATCTAAAACAATACTAATATGTTAAATTAGGGTAGAAATGTCATTAGAGTTCCGTAAGCGACTTTCCCAATTGTGATTAGTCCTCTCTAATAAGCCACAACAATTGACCATAATTTCAAAACATGTTACGAAGGTGGTTTAAAAGACATCATCATCCCTTAAATATATGTATTTTTAAGACCAATGAGGTTTGTAACCCTTGGTACATTTGCTTTTGCATAGTGGCTCTTGCGTAAAAGAAATGCGAACATTATACGGATTAACAATGATGCGAAATAAATACGTTAGTAATGTATATAAATAACGAAATTTGGTATCCCGTCAATTGGAATATCGTTCTCTCTTGGAAGGTTCATATCCTTTTGACTGATTTCAGTGTTGTGGCTATGAACACTTTTTCCTAAGCTAAATTATTTTTAATCTTGTCATATATCGATCATACCAAAAAATTCTACACCTTGTATAAGTTTTTGATGAACTTAACTCTTAATCTTAATTCATATGTTAGTAGTATTAGCTACACTCATTATACATGCTTATACGTTTAATTAATATTATTCAATATTGGGAAAGAAAAACAAGGACCACAACCCACAGTGTAATTTAAAAAGCCTCCAAAAACAAAATAAAAGACTATATATACCCATCTAGCAGCCAATAATGGGAAGAAGTCGGTGCTTTTCTTACTCTAAAGCCTAAAAAAGGGTTCAAAGCAAACAAAAGAGTTAAGAAAAATCTAGACTCTGGCAACCAAATGCAAATATTTTATATTTAAAATCTATGAATATCGGTCTAATGTATAAAATCTATAGAGTTGTTGTTATAGTATTGTCAATTTATTATAATCCGGATTTAAACTTGTATATATGACATATAAATTTATGAATGTTACGTATTTTTATAAGTTTAATATGTTAGAATTATGAATGGTAAATTGCTGCATAGCATGTAAAATATATTTTAATGAGGAAAAAGTTTTTTTTTTAAGATAAAATAAAATCCTTATTCTATAAGTCACAAGTAATTTTTCAAATAACTGCAGCTCTCTCCATCTGACACCTGTCTTAAGTCCCAAATTATGGTCTTCCACAATTTTTGCTTAACAATTCTCTTATTAAAACAAAAAAAAACATACAAAATCGCAAAAACATTATTTTTTACGACAGAGTAAACCAAAACGCAAAAGCAATAAACTGCTATCCTCTTCCCCCACGATCTCCACTTCACCTCAATTCCATCAGTTATGGAAGACCAAGCTGATTTCATACAAAAACCTCTCAATCTCTTCTTTTTCTCATTTCTGTTTCTCCTTCTTTTAATCGGGTACAAAATCAAATCCCTTATTTTGAATTTAGGGTTTTAATAGCTTTCTTCTGCTTTCAATCAATCGAATTCTTATGATTTTGGGTTTTAATATCTTTCTTCTTCTGTTTGTATTCAATTGAATTGCTTATGATTTACGTTTTTCATCGCTTTCTTCTTCTCTTTGTATTCAATCGAATTTCTTATGATTAGGATTTTCATCTTTGTTTCAAAATTATGATTCTTCTTCTTTCTTCTTCGCTTTCTTCTTTCATATTTGTTTCATCGTTTTCTTCTTCTTTTCATTTCTTAGTTTTCAGAATTATGATTCTTACATTTTGATTTGGAATTGCAGGTTCATAATCGATACTTCATTCTCCGATATGCCGCTTGAGGTGACGCCTATTTCCCAGTTAACACTAGCATCGATCCATGTAAAATCAATGTTCGAATTGTCCGTCTTTGGGGATTCCCTAAAAAGATAAACCAGAAGAATTTTCTGGAATCGATCTTCTCCTTGTGGACGAAAAGGTATGTTAAACCAGTGAAACAAGCAAACGTATCGTTGTTCCCTTTTTCTAAGTTAATCAGTACAAATATTTGAAAAACTCTATATGACAAGTTGTTTTGTTTTATTTTGGAACAGGGAAGTAGGATACAAGCTTCGTAAAAGGAAAATTACTCTCAAAATTTCGAAGGACTTAAAAGAAGGTGTTTGTTGTGTTCTTATGAACTTTGAGTTATGCCCCAATCTTGGAAATTTTCGAAGTTGTGACCATCCTTACAAGATCAACTTCCTATTCTACACATGTGTTAAACCAAGCGACGAAATTTCTAATCTGGAAGCGTCTTTCAACTTCTGTCCTTTTTCGAGATAATAGCAAGAACAAACGATGATACTATATTCATCGGTACGTTATCTCCACCGTTTTTTGTTACAAAATTTTTTTATATGTTATTTCTCTATTTAATTTGACTAATTTCTAGACATTATTGGCGAGATTGTTCGGATGAATGAAGTTAAGAATCTCACTACTACCGAAGGTCCCACAAAATTGCTTAATCTTCAGCTCAAAGATCTTGGGTAATTCTTTTTCTATCCATCAAGTTTTGAAATTAAAATCTAATTTTATTTTTGGTGAACAACCATCTGATCCGAACACTTTTTTCTCAGGGATTCATTAATTGATGTTGCCTTATGGGGTAAAGTTGCAGAAGATGTCTACTTTAAGGTTAAATCCCAACCATCTGGTCCTGTTATTTTCCTTGGAAGTTTAATGAAGACTTTGTTATATCAAGGTAAATTGATTATGCAATTTACCAGTTTCTCTCACTTATTCCAAAACAGTGTCATTAACTTAGTTTGATGTATATTTGACAAACTTGATGTTGAGATATCTCATACGTTTTTCTTTGTTTTTATAGGTAAAGGCACAGTTCAAAGTTCAAAATTTACAACTAAAATTTATATCAATTCTCCTCTACCAGAAATTCTCCAGTTTCAAGAAGTGTAAGTACATTTAGAATTTTCCATAACATTTGTGAATCCCGAATTTCATTGTCCTATATATTCATCTTTTAAACTCCCGTATTTTTTTAGGCTGTGCACAGACGAACCAAGAACATCTATTACTGAAATCAAATCTTCAAGCTCAATTCAAATTTCCAAGCAGTCGTTTCTCTTATCTGAAAGAAAAACTATCATCGAACTCATGGATAGTTACCAGGTAAAAATACTATTATTCATACCTATGGCATGGTTTAACATTGTCACTCATATCTACTAAACATATTCATTATTAAAACCTAGGCTAAGAGCTGCAACATACTAGCATCAATTTCCCTGGCACCAAAAACATCATGGTTTTACATTGGGTGTACGATTTGCTTTACAAAAGTGACTCAATACTTTAACCCTGAAACTGAAGAACTAGAAGCAGACAAGTATTCTTGTGTGAAATGCGCTAAACAGATAACCACGACGCAACCGAGGTTATTCATGTTTTACATATTTGTTCACATTTTAATCTATTTTGGTGTTGAGTTTATATAATCATGAGCCATCTCTACTCTTGCAGGTTTAAGTTGCACATCAAAGCAACAGACAACACTGGTAGCACTTCGTTAATTTTATTTGATGATGTGGTCATTCCACTCATTAAAAAATCTGCCTATGAATTGCTTGAGCAACAAGTCCAGGTATTCTCAATTCCTCTTTATCTAATTACTATTTTTATCATCATATCTTTCCTTTGTATATAACAAACGATTTGTTAATCATTTTCAATAATTTAGTTTAATCGTGAGGGCGAAACACCTCAAGAACTGCTTGACCTAGATGGTCGTTGTTATGTTTTCAAGATCATGCTTAAAGATGATGTATCCCATAATCAATCTTCTTCATACAAAGTTATAAGTCTTACTGATGTTCCAGACATTATTCAGAGTTTCTCTGAATCTGATTCTACTTTGGTAAGTTAAAATTTATTGTTATTTAAATTAATGCATAAATTATTTTTTTCTTATTATTTGCTTTCATGGTTGATTTTAGAATGCTAATGACCAAGAAATAATCACTGTATCTGGAACTTCAACTGGAACTTCTATTGGGACGTCATTTCAGGTTATATATTAACTTAATTTATAACTCATTCATTCTTTTGTACTATTACTTAAGTTTTCTGTCTTGCAGGCTGAAAACATATCTTCTGCCATCATAAATATAGACAACGATGCTGACAATGTTTCAAACATCTCCACCCCAACTCCAACAAGAAAAGATCATTTCCAGCATCTAAAGATGTGCAACAATCAACAACGAAGCCTAAGCTAATGTCCAAGAGTCAGATTAAGAAGGAAAAAAGTGATTGTAGGAACAAGTTGTTTTGTGTTTCTTATTTTTAATTTGTTAGTACTTAGGATTATTACTTTTAATCTTAAAGTTTAGGAAGATTATCACTTTTCAATTTCCGTTTTCCTTTTTAGTGGGTTAACCATGTAAACTTTCACATTTTGTTGCAAGTTAATATATTTATGTACTAATATGAATTTACATAAACTATAGAAAATAAATGATACAAAATACTGAAGCTTAACCAAATTATGAGTTGTGGAAGAAAATAAAATAAAAACAATATATCACCAACATTTCGTTTAACATTTAAAAACACAAGCTTGACGTGAAGTCAATAAAACTAATACACTTCATTAAGATAAGTATAACCTGTTTTTAAAAATTTACATAATCAACTGTAGATACCATTCACATTTTCTATCGACAGTTACTATTAAAATCTTTTCTAATCCACCACCTAAATACAATGTAATTGGCAGTTAGTTACTCTTTCTCCACCATTTCGTTCTTCAAAGTTTTTCCAATACTGTCTCATTTCTGTTCCATTTATCTATTCTCTGTTGTTTACTATACTGATCTATTCTAATCAACCACGTAAATAGAAAAAGTAATCAGCCTGTTGGTAACTATTTCTCCACCATTTCATTCTTCATAGTTTTCCAATAGTGTCTCACTTCTATTCCATTTATCAATTCTCTGATGATCACATCAACCTGAAACTGATTCAAATAAAAACTCTTTCCATCGTCAAGGAAAGAGAAAGATGAATGTATCAACAGCAAAGAAAAGAAGGGTGGAGAGGATGGCAATTCGTTCAGAGAAGAAAAAGAAACAAACTGAAGATCAAGGTAGTACAAAATTATGCAACCTATTATTCTATCTCTTTTGTCAAAGAATCGTTCCCTTTACTTATTTCCTATCTTATATCTACAGAAAACATTCCTCCTACTTCTGAAGCCAAGTCAACAACACCAATACAGCCAAACAGAGTTTCTCCTACTATCTTGAGCGATATAACAAATGGTATTCTCAACTGCTAAGATTATATATTATTGGAACTTTATATTATGATGATTGCACACTTATTTCTAATGCTTTTAATAGAACATGAATCTCCAAGAATGAAACGGATGCGTATTATAAAAGAGACGAAAGCTAAAAGAAAGAATGGAGAATCATGTAAGTATTTTGTTCACAAGCAGAATCAAGTAAAAATTTTCTTGACAAGCAAGATCCTAAATATCATACCTTCTTTTCAGCTTCTGCTTCACGTAATAAGTTTGATGAAAACGTTGAAGAAGCATTTATGGCACCTCATTTAGAATCCAGAAATCATAATCCCAAAGAAGCTGCATCTAAAGGTACATAGTATCCATTAACATCCTAAAATAAAAAATATCGACAGTAATTAATAAACTCAATTTTAAATTTTCTTTTCAGACCATGCATCATCATCACGTCCACAATGCTCACTATATAACCCAGAAGGTTAGCTCAAACCTCATTATTTAACTTTGAAGCTATCAATTATCAATATGCTACAATAGTTATTTAAGTTATACTCTTTCAAGCAGTATATGATGACAACGGAGATGCAACCTACAGTTGTGAGCATTGTGGAGCTTTACTGTGGTACAACGAGAGAATAGACAAAAGAAGCAAAAATCTAACCCAAAGTTCTCACTATGTTGTATGCACGGAAAGATTGATCTTCCACTACCACCAGAACCTCCCAGAAACTTAAAGATCTCATGTTCAAAGGTGATGAAAAAAGCAAAAATTTCATGGAGAACATTATAGCTTATAATTCAATGTTTGCATTCACATCCATGGGAGGGACAATTGACACATCAGTGAACAAAGGACGCGGACCAAATGTTTACCGACTTCATGGGCAAAATTGTCACAGGATTGGCAGTTTACTTCCTCCTCCAGGAAAATCTCCTAAATACAATCAACTTTATATCCAAGACACTGAAAACGAGAATCGAACAGGATAGAAGCATTCAGGTTTTCTATTTATCACCTCTTTACTGTTATTATTTTCTACACCATTAATTTTATAAAATATTTAATCCCATATATATTTTGTTTTGCAGTGAAAAGAGAACAGGTAAATTACCAAAATCAAAAATCCTACGAGATGATATTGTGGAAGATATCAAAAACATGTTGAATGAGTTTAATCCATACTCGAAGATTCTGAGAACAACAAAAGATCGTTTTCAAGACACACCTTCGTCAAATGTTCAGCTAAAGTTGATTTCAAGGCGTATTCCCGGTTCTCAAAGTGGTAAAACATACAATCTTCCTACTACATCAGAAGTTGCTGCCTTATATGTTGGGGATTTCGATCTAGAAATGGAGCCAAGAGACATTGTTTTGGAAACAATGGATGGAAAATTAAAAAGAATCAGTGAACTTCACGCAGGATATCTTCCATTACAATATCCGCTTTTGTTTCCTTTTGGAGAAGATGGTTACCATATTGATCTAGAACTCAAGAGGACTACAACAGGATCCACAAATCCACGCACCAGGGTTAGTATGAGGGAATTTTTTGCATACAAGCTCATGGACCGTCCAAATCATCCGACAACTTTAATGAGCTCCCGCAAATTATTTCAGCAGTTTCTGGTAGATGGATTGACAATGATAGAGGCCGAGAGAATTGGATATTTGAAGCTCAACCAAAAGGCATTACGTGTTGATAAATACGTAAATGTCGAGGCTGCTGCTGATAAAGGAAACACGAACACCTCAAAGGTTGGTAAGCGTATGGTGCTACCATCTACTTTTATCGGTAGCGCACGATGTACGCAAGAAAGATATATGGATGCAATGGCAGTTTGTCAGCACTTTGGATATCCAGATCTATTTATTACTTTCACTTGCAATCCAAAATGGCCAGAGATTACAAGATATCTACAAGCTCGAGGTCAGCAATCAACAGACAGAGCTGATATTGTGTCTAGGATCTTTAAGATTAAGCTAGACAATTTGATTGTTGATATAAAAAAATAATGTTTTTGGTCCTTCCACAGCAGGTAAAAATTTCGAACACTTTTAGTTTTTGTTAATAATTGCGTTAAAGTTTAGATATATCATTTTGAATTTATTTTTCATTCTATCTTTTTTGCAGTTTTGTATACAATAGAATTTCAGAAAAGAGGACTGCCACATGCACATATTCTACTTTTTCTGCAGAAAGGATCAAAACTGACAACAACTGATGCCATTGACAGTGTAATCTCAGCTGAAATTCCAGACGAATCAACAAATCCAACACTGTACAATGTTGTCAAAGAATTTATGATACATGGACCATGTGGGCATGCAAATCGACATTCACCATGTATGGATAAAGGAAAGTGCACGAAAAGTTCCCTAAAGAGTTCAACAGCAGCACTTGCATCAACAAAGATGGATTCCCAGTTTACAAGCGAAGAGATGATGGTCGATCAGTAGAGAAAAATGGAACTTTGCTAGACAACCGATTTGTCGTTTCTTACAACCCATATCTACTCTTGAAGTATCAAGCCCACATCAATGTTGAATGGTGCAACCAAACAAAAGCAATCAAGTATTTATTCAAATACATCAATAAGGGGAATGATCGTGTGTTAGCTACAGCAAAAAAGGATAATCGAACAACAAATGATGTTGAGTTGCACAACGAAGTAGAACGTGATGGATCTTCAGACCCGGTAGAAGAACCAGTTATAGATGAAATTAAGCGTTTCTATGATTTCAGGTGAAGTATTTTAAAATAGTATATACTACGTCTTTTTTTGTTTTAAGAGTTTTCTTACATTTCTCTAATTTTTTTATAGGTACATTGCACCATGTGAAGCTGCGTGGAGGATTTTTGGATTTGAAATACATTACAGTAGCGTTCATATTCAAAGACTGAATATTCATCTAGAAGGAGAGCATACTGTATTTTACGAGGAGGATGAAGATGTTGATGATGTCCTAACCAAAGATGGAAATCAAACCTCGCAATTGTTAGAGTATTTCAAAATTAACAGCTCGGAAGATGAGGAATTAGCTTTCGCAAAAACACTCACTTACGCTCAATTTCCTACTTGGTTTGTGTGGAACAAGAGAAACAAAGAATTTACACTCCGAAAAAGAAAAGTGTCATTCGGGAGAATCCATCATTTTACTCCAGCTGCGGGGAAATTGTTCTACATGAGGATGATTTTAAACAAAGCAACAGGAGCTACAAATTTCGAAGATTTATGCACTGTTGATGGAATCGTATATCCTTCCTACAAGGAAGCATGTTTTGCTTTGAATCTTCTTGACGATGACACTGAGTATATTGGTGCAATAACTGAAGCAAGTCAATGGGGATCAGCACACTATATGCGAAGACTATTTGTTATGCTTCTTCTTTCAGAAAGTTTGTCAAGACCAAACCATGTTTGGTTAGAAACGTGGCATTTACTCTCTGAAGATGTCTTATATATGCAGCGGAAAATCCGTAGGTCACCAGGTACATATTCATAAGTTATAAAGCATAATAATTCACAACTTTATACAAGCTTATCTAAAATTGATATTTTATATTTTAACTTGCAGATTATCTCATGTCTGATGAGCAAATCAAGAATCAAACTTTGTTTGAGATTGAAAGGCTTTTACTCACTAATGGAAGTTCTCTAAGAAATTTCACTGAACTACCATTTCCGGATAATAATAATATCCCAGCTGCAATCAACAGACTCATAAGTGATGAACTATGTTACGACAGGCATGCATGTCAAGAGGAGTTTCGTCGTTTGCTACCTTTGTTGAACCTTGATCAGAAGAATATATTTGATCGTATAGTTGGTGCAGTGGATTCAAAAGGAGGAGGTCTTTTCTTTGTCTACGGATTTGGAGGCACCGGAAAACGTTTCTATGGAAAACCCTATCTACATACATTCGTTCAAAAGGAGAGATTGTCCTAAATGTTGCATCCAGTGCAATGGCTGCATTGTTATTAGAAGGTGGTCGAACAGCTCATTCTCGATTTTCAATACCGATACAGGTACACGAGACTTCCACTTGCACCTTTTCTGCTGATAGCGATATTGCTGATTTGATTGAAGAAGCTAAGTTGATAATCTGGGATGAGGCACCAATGATGCATAAACATTGTTTTGAAGCTTTAGATCGATCTTTAAGAGATATTCTGAACCCTGGAAAACCTTTTGGAGGTAAAGCTGTTGTCTTTGGAGGTGATTTTCGTCAGATTTTACCAGTGGTACCTAAGGGGAGTAGAGAACAGATTGTTCAAGCTTCATTATCTACTTCGTCTTTGTGGAAATATTGCCAAGTTCTTACATTAACAAAAACATGAGACTTACTGTGGAGTCAGATCCATTAGAAGTGGATCTCATCAAAGAGTTTTCTGAGTGGATACTAAAACTTGGAGATGGTAAACTTTCTGAGCCAAACGACGGTGAAGCAGTGATTGATATACCTGAAGATATGCTTCTGAAAGACTCTTTGGATCCAATTAATTCAATCGCACTTAGCACATATCCGGATTTGCTTCACAATCTTGATGATGGGGATTATTTCAAGGAACGTGCGATACTATGTCCTACAAATGATGTTGTTGATGAGGTTAACAATTACATGATGGATCTTCTTCCAGGGGAATCACATCAATACTATAGTTCAGATAAGATCTGCAGTTCAGATACTTCCAGCAAGAGAGATGATGGTCTCTCAACAGAATACCTTAATTCAATTAAGTGTTCTGGATTGCCAAACCATCATTTGAAATTGAAGAAGGGTGTTCCTGTTATGTTGCTACGAAACATCGACCAGCAATATGGGTTATGTAATGGAACCAGGCTGCAAATAACCCAACTTGGAAAACATGTCATTGAAGGAAAAGTTCTCACTGGAAATAACATCGGCAACAAAGTCTATCTTCCAAGAATGCTTCTAATGCCTACAGATACTAGATTGCCTTTTCGGCTTCAGCGAAGACAGTTCCCAATAGCTCCTTGCTTTGCGATGACAATTAATAAGAGTCAGGGACAGAGTCTCTCCCATGTCGGGATATACTTGCCGAGACCAGTATTTACACATGGCCAATTATATGTTGCAGTGTCAAGAGTCAAGAGTAGAAAGGGCTTGAAGATTCTTATCGTTGATGAAAATGGTGAAAGGATGAACACAACAACTAACGTTGTGTACAAAGAAATATTCCAAAACATATAAGGTATGTTCTACATCACTCAGATAGAAATGGCTTAATTTTACTACTTAGTTCTTATTAATATCCTCTATCCGTATATATAGTACTTATTGAAAATTTTCTAATATATATTTTTATTTTTAACTTATTCAAGGTGCAGATGAGTGATTTAAAGCTAAAGTTGCAGTTCTCCTTTCTACAATCTCAATTCCAACTATCAAGAACCCTTATGTCGTTTACTCAATCAAACAAGCTTGAATGTTTCTGTTTTTTTTTTCTTTATTTACCAGACAACTTACTACAATGCAACGTTTTCTATTCGTGTCTTTTGTTCTTAAAAATATTATCCATGTTATGAGATAATTTTAAGCAGGTAAAACAGATAAGAAGAAACCATACCTTCCACCAATGAGGAATGGCAATAGAGTCATCTTCACGGTGAAAGCTGTTAACCTTGCTTTAAAAAGAATGATTGTACTTTTAATTGCGTTCTGTAATTCGTTCTCAAATAGAAAAACACTGCAAGAATAAAAGTTTGTATAACTTCGAACCTGATATGGTCTTTCTGTAATTTGAAAACTTCATGTATTGAACACTGTTGGAATGTAAGAGCTTCGTTAAATCACAAAAATATATCCGGTTAGAGGTTTCAGGATCCCATTCTGTTCCTTTTATCTTCCCTCGCTTTGTTCACAATCTTCTACTCCAATCGAAGCCATCAAAAGCTGCCTTACTAATTGTACAAAAGGCTTTTCTCTAAAGCTCTTCCATGTTGCTAAGTCGTTTTCCTTCAGCTCCCTTATTCTCTGCAAAATCCAAACTCGAATAATAAAACATAGTGAGAACGTCCAGAAACGATTAGAAAATATTGGTGTGATGGAGCTGTAAGTGGAATAAGATATACATAGTCCACAAGGAGAAGAATTATAGTGAGTTTCGATCTTGAGTTTCGAATCAAAAAAACAAATCAAAGATTTTGAAAACTCCAGGAAACCAATGCAACATACACTCTTATGTACAAGTATACAATTCAAAATCGTAATTGATTTTGTCACTTCTCATTCAAGAAAAGAAAAAATCTATACTTTTGATATGATTTGCAATTGAGATAAAAAGAGAAAGAGATAGACCTCAAGTAAACGATTCGAGTCAGCATCTTCTTCCCGTGAAACTGAAGACACAGGAGACTCAAAGCTCGACGTAGTGGAACAACTAATCAACAACCCATCTCTACGTGAAGGTAACATCTTCACTTTACAGCTTAATTTAGCTCCCTCTGGTTTTCTCCGACGGACGAAACTAGAAAGAGAACCCCAAAATTGAAAGTGGGAGAGCATATTAGAAAGGTTTAAGGGTTTCCAGATATGGATTGGAGTTAGTGAACTCAAGATATAAAACGCAATTGTTGGATTGAAATCAAATCATAAGAGAGGAAATAAATTTACTCAAAATATAGTTCTCTCAATTTCTAACGATAAGCAAAAAAATGAAAAAGTGTTCACTAATTTTGTAATTGGAATTACTTAATCAGGTACCTTTGCTGAAATTGAAATTTTGAAGGTGGATGAGTTAACTCGGTTGGAAATGGAGAGTAGATGCTGGTCGGCGTCGATGAGACGAGAATCAAGTATGCTGAAATTGAAACACTAGATTGATGGAGATGGAGAGCATGAGGTCGATCAAAAACATGAGACGAGAATCAGATACCTTTGCTGAAATTGAAACAATAGATTGATGATTTAACTCTTTTGTAGATGGAGAGCATGAGCTCTGTCGGCTCCGATGAAGCGAAAATGAGTTTAGAAGGAATTTTTTTTTTTTAATCAAATGAATCATTAGAAGGTAAGATTATAATTTGGGCCGACCAAATTCACTATTTTTAATTTAGGCCGTGCAACGCACGGGCCATGACACTAGTTAAAAAAATAAGCAAGAAGGAGGCATATATGGCTTAATATAAATCTGTGGTATGTAGACGTTGGAAAACAAAATTATACACTTTCTTTTTTTTGCTTTCTTTACGATTTTCGGATTCTCCATTTTGTTACATCATAATATGAATACCACTACTTTAGACGTACGGCCTATATTCTACATCTGCTTTATTCCTTCAAATTAAAAGTTTCGTGAAGGAGAATGTTTATAGTCAATTTATAGTGCAAATCTGTCTAGTAATCTGTATACATGTATTATATGTCTTTAATATTCTCATGTTAATTTGTAGTTTCTCTGATTTTATAATTTGCTATTTCACTATGTTCAAGAGGACTTATATATTGATTATCTTTGCAACTCCACTGAGATATATATAAGAATTACTGTCTTATAACTATTTTTATACATTAACAAAGAATTCTTAATAAGTTTTATCCCAAATGGCAAGTATCTTTCGTTCTTTCTTTAATTTTCTCCTTCCATTGTTTTTTTTGGGCACTGACCAACTAAGAGAGAAAGGTAATTATGTATAATCATCACATATTTCGTAAAGTTACGAAATCAAATCATAATTAAAAGACGAGTTATGACAAAAATTTAAAGTAATATTTTCTTTTGAACAGAAGATTCAGACTTTGGATTCATAAATTTCATTGATCCGTGACTAATAATATAATTTTGTTTTATTTATAGAGAAAAAAAAAAGAGTTCCAAACCTGAGTGCAACAACAGTAGTGGTTAATCTGTTTCTCTATCTTTAAAAAAAAAAATCGCTTGGAACCTAGCAATTTTAAAGAGAACATCTTCTTCGTGAACATGTGTGATGTAAAATCTTATAAAGCTGTTTCAGTATTATTGAAAATAATTTTTTTTTCTTTTTTGTTTCTTCAAAATAGTTATTTATTTATGAATTCAAAAAGTCATAATATAATTGTTCTGATAAGCAGATAGGTGGCAAAAAACATTAGTATAATATGAAGACAATAGACAACCATACTTTACAAGTAAATGAGCTATTTGATTACAATTTCGTTTAGCAAAAACAAATTTTATATGTTGGAAATTTGGATGCCTAAAATATGATATTCTAATAAATTCCATCAATAGATATATCATATACTTTGCAATTTACAATTTTTGTAAATTGTTCACAATTTCTTTCAAACCAGACAGCAGTTAATCCCCTAATCCATGATTGTTGCAGTGCTACAAGGAGAGCTTTACTCTCCGCCTCTAGTGCAGTATGTGATGATGTTAGAGTAGTGGATCCCCATCCTAGTGAAGCCTTCTATTACTTCTTAAAATCTATTCCCTGTATTACTTCTTAAAATCCATCTTGCGGCTGATTCTCGACACTGAATTATTGAAAATAAATAAAGAATAATGACTAACGAAAGGAGTAAAAAGTATTTATAAATGAACTATAAGAATTAATATTCAAAACGTTTCAAACAAATTTACATGACGAGACAAGAAAAGCAGGGGAGGCTATGTAGGTTAGTCCATTTGACATCACTATCATTCGGATAATATATAATAGTTTATTTAGAAAAATTACATTTATGCACGAGGAAGTTATTATAAGTCATAGCCGATAATCACTAAAAGTTTAATTTGCATGTGTAATTAATTCCTCATGGTTCACCGAGTCTACGATCAAGATATGTTAATATAAATGTAATTTTGCGACAAGAATCACAATTTTAATTCTTCGCAACATTGACACTCGTATATTTAGACAGTAACATTAACATATTATAGAGTTCAGTTGAGACATACCCTACACCAGACTCTAACTTCTAGCTCTTAGAAAGGATTACCTAATTAAAAAGCTTTTTAAGTCTAAAACCATTTATTTTAATATTTGTTAACAACACACATTATATCAAATTTAAATTTTGGTGGTGGTATAACATATTAGCACAAACTACCAGTTTCTGTCTAAGCTTAGAAGGCTTAGAAGGCAAAGCAAATTAATTGAAATGACCAGCCTCTTATATATAAGCCCATGGATATTATAAAGCCTCAAAGGTCAAAACATAGACCCGAGGCATAACAACCTATGGGCCATTCAAGGAGTTTAGTCTATCCAAGAGGTATACAGTGATCATATATTTTGAAAGAAAAAGATATATTGTGGTTGACAGAAAAAATATAAATATATATTGTGATATTTATCACGATAAATTATACTATATCTTTAAGATTAAAACTAAAAGAATACGCTAATTTAATATGAGACCAAAAACAAGTTTTGACCGACGAAAATCAAAAACAGTGTTAAATATTAATCAAAAACAGAATTAACCAGAGTTAAAAAAAAAAAAAAAAAAACAGAATTTATAAAACAGAGTGAGAGTAAGGTCATCATCCACTAAATCATCTTTACTTCTCTTTTTAAGGGAAACCATAAGATAATACGTCCAACATTAATTAAATATAGAGACGAATCAGTTCATTAAAGCAAAGTTCAAACAACTTTGTTCTCTTTCCATAATCTCGCGATCCATTTACGTTATTTATTGTGACGAATCAGCTCCATTGAAGCAAAGTTTTAAAGTCTTCGCCACTTTGTTCTCTTTTCCATAATCTCAATCAGCAATCCATTTAAATATTTTGTGAAATTGTTTTTCTTCTTCAGTAATATATTAATTTGTTATGATATGATCTATTAACTTGAACGAGGTTTGTAATCTACATAACATAATTGGGTTATACATCTATCTAGCATATGTCTCTGAAATGGAGAAAAAGGAATAAGAACTATGACCGATATATATTGAATACCTCTAGTCTTTAAGGATTCTATCATTATAAGGTTATGATTGTTGTCTATCTCCAAATTAAACAATAAAGCCACTCACGTTAAATAATCAAAGCCACTAACAACTTCTTTAGACTTATTGTGACCAACAATAGGAAAGTGGTCTCCTTTCAACTTTTTTCTCCAATCCCACCATTTTCTTTCATGAATAATAAATTAGTTAAAAGCATAAGAGATACTTATATGCATTAATTAAATGATGGATCAATCCACTTTTGTAATGGTATTTTTATTTATTTTTTATTGATACAGACTCAAAAACCTACTTGTAATGGTGTTACTTCTTTAGAGATTCTATATATGTAGTGATATATACCAAACGCATAAGGGCTCTCTGTTTTTTGAAAAGGTATATCGAAATACACAAGATACATATAAAATTTGCTTTCTCAAAGAGAAAAACTGAAAGGGAGAAGAAGATGGGTTTATTACCATTGTTGAAGAAACTAGGTCTCATCTTTCTCCTTGTTTCAGCTTCATCGTTTGCTCTCTCTTCTGCAGGTTTGTTTCTTATTCTCTCTCCCTCAGCCTACATATATATATTCCTTTGTTTGCAGCTTTTCTCTGCAACTCATGTGCCTCCTACTACTTGCTCAATCTTTTTAGAAAGTAAGATAATAACATTAATAAGAGCTTGTGGTGCACATGTGTGTTTCTGAGAATACTCAATGACTAATTTCTAGACTTTCGATTGTAAAATAAAGTGACGCCATCCATAAATATATATAACTATATCTGTAAAACTAACTTTCTAAAAATAGAATTTAACGATGTATGTTATTTGCTATAGGTTATTTGTAGTGATTACTCTTGGATAACAAAAAAAAAACACAGATAGGCTTAAGAATCTGTTTTGTTGTGTAGGCCGATCATCAATCCTAATCTATGACCAAGAATCTAATCATCCAGAGGTTAGTCGTTTTAACCCCAAATAAAGTTGCCACACCTAACGTGCGTTGTATAGGGTGATGAATAATTGGAAATTCAACAAAATCAGTAAGATTAAATTAGGGTTCTACGTTACGTTTTGGTTGAACAAAGTTTATATATGTGGACAGGTGGTGGAAAGAAGAATACATGAACATGAGAGAATCCTGAGAATGAATACAAAAGACTATGGACAGTTCAGTCCCAAACATAAGTTCGTGAGGCCTCCTTTCAAGCTTATTCCCAACTGATCATCATATCGCGGATCCACTAGCTACCACTATATATAGATTCCGGGTTTATGAGATGTATAATATATGTATACCTAAAGAGTAACACTGCAATAAGTTTGAATGATCATCGATCTTAATATCATAAAAGTTTGAAGATATATATATATATGTTCTTTCTTTTTCTAACTTCAATAATAATCATCATATAGTCTCTTTGGCTAGCTCTTTGCTATCACATACGAACGTAATTTTGAATAGTGCAATATTTTGACTACACTTTGATATTGTCCATATCTCTTGCTGATCTCAAATTGCATTTCCCATAATGTGTTTGGTCCCAATGACCTAACCTCACTTATATATTTCTTGCAGAAAAAAAGAATGTTTTCTTTATACAAATATTTGTAAAACTTTTTTCTTGACCAACTTTCTCACACTAGAGAATTGATACTGATCATATATAACACCTACGCTTTATTAATCTCTCCATTGCTTAATTTCTTCTTCAAGCTACAAAATCATGTACCAATTGGGACGAACTTATACGGTTCTGGCGACTCCCGGGGTTTACATACTCCAGTTCGGCTCCCGGGATGACATTCTCGTACATATCCACCCCGGAAAAGTTGTTGTACGCCTCACTAGACATAACCGTAGTAACATTATCATGTCCGTTAGAGTTTTGAAGCCCTAAAGTCAGAGAAACATCACCACGACCCAATCTTGACATCTTAGCCACATGATACGTAGGCTCAACAGCCATGAACCGGCGACCATCCATTTGACTGCCTTGGACCATGCCACAAGTTTCCTCACCATATCCATCATGTCCATGGTCCTGTTTCGTCTGATCTTGTGAAAACTCTTGAGCTCGATCTTCATCATCATCATCACCTGCAAGTCTTTTTGGTGTATTTTCGGAAGACGAGTTGGAATCATTCTCTGTGAATTCCTCCTTGTATATCTCCTCCACCATTGGCTTCCATAAACGCACACGCGCATTTATAAACCAGTTTGAAACCTTTTACAAACATAACAACACACAACAATCAAAAAATAAACTACATGACTATGAGAAAATAAAACATTCTTCAAGTTCAAATAAAACATCTATTACCTGACCGCGGCTCAAGCCCGTTTGCCTTGCTAGCATGATCTTATCAGAGTCCTTTGGGTAACTATTCATGTTTACAAAAACAAATCAGCATTTTTTTTTATAAAGAAGAGAAGAGACTTACGGGTGTAGATAAGATACAGAATGGACTTACGGGTGTAGAAAATGCTCAAAGAGCCAAGCACGAAGAATCAAAACAGAGTTTTCAGGTAGACCACGTTGAGGCCTCCAAGCTTGAGGTTGCATAAAACCTCTTTGTTGTCTTAAATGTTGATCAACGTACTTAAGCCTGCTTATTATCCCAACTCTTTTCCCATCTGATCCATCTTGTTGTTCCCCAAGGCACTTACGTATCACGAGGATTTGTCCTGATATAGCATCCCTTAGGCTACGGAAATGGCGAGAAATGGTTTGAAGAGCGAGTGCTGTGTATGGCTTAGCCGCTCCATAACCTGCTATCACATCGAACGAAGATACAACTATCTGCATCTGCTGGTAATATTGCTTATATCTTCTATCCACCTTCACCAATATCAAATACAAAAGTTTTTATATATCATATAGTACCAAATGGTTCAATATTATAACATGTAAATCCAAAAGCAAACACAATAAGGCCTATAAAATGTAACTATGACATGATCAAAATTACAAAACTTATAAGGCTCAAGTTATTACCTCATCCAACATTGACAAGAGTTTTGTCAACTTGCTCTGCATTTCTTGTCTCTCTGATTGAGATATTTCAGCGGGAGGATTCGTGTTCGAGTCTTGAGTGTTCTGATCCGTTTCTTGAGGCTTCTCATTGTTCTTATCTCCCTCTGCTTGAAACTGCTTCAGAACTTTCCTTACATTAACAGCCTCATCAAGAAGCTGTTGAGCAGCCTTGAGATACTTTGAATTAGGAATTGTTCTCACAACATCCAAGTTCTGATTCCCTCCATGAAAGCTCTGCGTTGCATACTCATTGCCTCTGAAATGCTCGGCTCTTGGAGTTGGAGCCATACTTTGATGGATTCCAGGATGAATCTGTGAGCCAAGGCTAAGAGACAATCCCTGACCGGTATGAAGATGCGCCGTGGTGGCACCTGCCATTGCGCTCATTAGCTGGAAACCGTTTCTGTCACTCGCTTGATCTCTCCAAGAACCGAAATCTTGATCAACGTCCTGCATTTGCGAAACTTGACCAAATCTTGATCTCTCTTGTGAGGCTGAGACATTGTTGTTAGCTACAGTTCTTTCTCTACTAGCTAATTCCTCCGAGTAAGAAACTGTAGCGTTCATGTGGATCATTGCATTCCCCGGTAGAAACTGTGTTTCCGGATAATTCTCCATCGAAATGTATCAATGGAGTTGGTCTTTCTTGGCTCAATTGAGTTCCATAGTACTATGATCAGGTCATAGACTTAGCAGCAGCCTGAAAAATTCAGATTAACACAAAAGCTTGAGCTTATAATCATTGTTATAAGAGGGAAGGCTTGAAATTAAAGTCGAAACAGAGTAGGATACAGAAACATGTGAAGATTTGATCATGTCTTGAATTGCATATGCATGCAATTATGGAGATGTAAGCAAAATTCATAGACAAAAAAAAAGAAGAAGAGAGGAAGTTGAATAGAAATAAAGAAAGAAAGGTTAACAAAACTACCTTGAGACCAAACTGCTGCTTCTTATGAATTGTTGAAAGAGAGACCAAACCAAATCTTGAAAAGATTTACAAAATCTGAAAATGCTTTTTTTTCTTCCTCTTGGTTTTTTCCTTCTTGTTCAAATGAAATATGGATTTGAATTCATCATCTCATCAATGTCACACGTGAAAGACCCATATCATTCTCTCCTTCCTCTCCAGAGAAAAAAAAAAGGAATGGAAAAAGGATTGTAATTATATATTTTTTTTATTTAATATAAAAAGAAAGAGGGAAGAAAAAATCAAATAAAAACTTTTTTGTTTTTCTGAAGATATTGATTGCTTCAGAAAGCCATATAGTTTGCCTAGTTGGTGCTTGAACCTCCTGCTTCTTGCTAAGTGCTTGTTAGATTCTTGGAGTTAAGTCTTTGGTAAAGAGATGACAATTATTGTGAAAATGTTATATATATAAATGTATGGTTAAGGAGTTTCTATCCTTAACAACCAGTTGGTCGACCTAAACCCCTCTCTTCATCCTTTTCCCAATCCTTAAACCTAATCTTTATCTCTCTCTCTGTCTCCAAATAACGTTTTTGATTAAATCAACATCTACCATTTAGTCACATTTTGTTCATCAAAATTCTATTTTTCTTTACTTAAGTTGAAAAGTACAAAGAATCAAAGATACTACTACTAATTCGTAAAAAAGATTTGATGGACCCATTCATCTCTAGTTTTGGTTCTTATAATAAACATGCGTGTGAATAGATTGTAGCAAAATTTGGATGAAGTAATATGGCAAATTGTTCATTAAGTCATTATTAGCAATGTACATAATGACTAATTGACTATAGTCTTTTATGTTTGGTATTAAGCTGCTTTACTTTCTAAGTAAGTCAAGCCATGATTGTTTCTTCTTACTTTTCTTTATATATTTCTTTCATACTTTATTTTATTTTATTTTGGCTATCAATCTGATTATACATTCGTGGACTCTGGTCGTCCAGAGGCGCTAACAGTTGCATACAACTATCAAAAAGAGAAAGAAGGGGTCCCAAGAAATAACAAGCACAACTTTTTTCTTCTTTTATATTATTTTTGTAAACACTCATAAGTGCTCGTTTTCCCCCACTGAGTTTTGTCTTTTCCTGGAGACGATTTTTTTTTTAGGTATTTATGGATTAGTACTTTTTTCTTTCAAATGCTTCTAGTTTTTAAGCATTCACTTTTTTTTGCTCGACATATATATCCTAAGTCCTCCTAACTTGGTAACAACTAAAATCTTTATAGGTGTTTAAGATTATGTAGTTCAGAAATTACAATATCGAGTAGAGGCCGACAGGATAGTTAGTTCCATGGCTTGAGAGGTGAGAGTTGAGAGCATCAAAACTAAACATAATGAGGGATGACTTAGATATAGCTAAAGGAAGTTCAGGGTTGAATGTTAAGAAGTATAAAATAGTAGGCGTAGAATGAAAATTATAGGAAAGTTGTCTGAATTGGGGACAGATGTTGCAGCGAGAGGGTCAGAGCCAGAGATGCCGTAATAATGCGAACAATGAACATCTCTGAACCAAGAAAGAGAGAGAGAGAGAGAGAGAGAGAGAGAGAATCTAATGGGATACGAAGCGAGAGATATTGTTGGCCCAATATAGCTGTATAATGTCTCCAAGACACAACCCTTTTTCATACTATAACCATCTTTTGGCAATACAAACCAATGAAAATATCTAGACCTAAAAGATGAAATGAAAAAGTTGAAGAAATATACAGTAAGGGGTGTCACACGGTCACACCTGTATGAAAATATATATACGTAACTAATTTAGTGATGAATGAAACTATAACCATGTAAGAAGTAAAGATATATAAAAGGTAAGAACGACGTTCTAATATGTAACAGCAACATCATATTCACGCTAGTAGATAAGTAATTCCTGTCTTTAGCCCACAATTTAGATATTGAGAATGAACCCAATTTCTGAAAATATGGGCCTCTTACCAAAGCCCATTTAGCCTAAAGTTGAGAGTTGTTGATGAAACAAAGGCATATATGCTCATATTCAGAATTCAACACTCTGTTTGTCAGGTGATCCAAAGCAAAAGTCTTAAACCAATGAAGCATTACATCAAAACAAAAGTCTTGAAACCAAATGAAGAAGCATTACATCAACGACATAAACACAAAAGCTCTCTTTCTCTCTCTCTCTCTCTCTCTGCTCATTAGAGAAAACACACACACCTAGTTCAAGATTTCACCAGTAATGGGTGAAACATGCTGGCTAGTAGATTGCTGTCCATTTTTCGAACCTTTAACAACCATGGACTTGGGGGGAATCAGACCTGCCCTGAAAAGCATGTTTTCGACCGAGTCTGTTGGTTGAGCTCCAACTGATAACCAGTACCTGCATCATTCGAGTAGCAATGTGTGAAAATCAATTTCTTTCAAACAGCTGTGCATTTGAAGCTCAGTTACAAACTTACAAGGAACTGAGTGGCTTTAGACTTGAAGAGTAGTGTAATCAAAACAATCATACAAGCAAAATCCAAGCCTCACAGTAAAATTTGCAATAGATGAAAGTTATGTTTATTGTTTTCAATGGCTAGAGAGTTAAATTGTTAAAGAAAAACAGAAACACTCCTAGTCCTCGTAAATGTAGAAACAGTACCAAGAACAAGTAAAGGAATTAAAGATGAGACCTTTATGCAAACAGAGTTCCGGACACACATAGAATCAACACAAATCATCTCAATTTATCACATAAGTTATAATTAAACCAAGTAAACCTCTCTCTCATCCAATCAGGTTAGAACTTGTTCATAGTGCTACAGAATGAAAGTGTTATTTGGGTCTCCCATTAAACCATATGGACAATGTCGAGTAACTCATTAGTGTTACAGTACTATTAAACACAATTTCACATCTAATTAGTACACGCAAAGAGGAATGTGAAGAAGATATATGATAGAAGAGAAAAAAGCATACTTGACCCTGTCGAATTTGAGGCTCACTCTGTTAGCATCTTCTTTCCCTGAGAAGAAGGGTACAAGCAAATTCAGGTAAGTGTTGAAATTTTTCAGAGAAGTGAAGATAAGAGGAGGAGAAGGAGAAGAGACGAACCTTGGAGTGGGTCATAAAACCCAATAACCTCGATTTGCTTGCCGTCCCTTCGCGATTTCTCATCGGCGACAACTACCCGATAAAAGGGTCTGTGTTTACAACCAAAACGCGCGAGCCTTATCTTCACCGTCATTTTTCTGCTTGAAACTTTGAGGATGGAGAAGAAGAAGATAAGTTAAGGTTTTATAAGCTCTGTGTCTTTTTTTTTTTTTTTTTTTTTTTGGCTTTTGCCCCTCTTATCTTATCTTCTTAAGTTTGTTCTATGGCCAACACAACAGGTCGAAGCAATAAAGAACTTCGCACCGTTCTGTAGTTATGTGAATGTACTACGTGCCGTTTAATTTACTCAGAAACGGCATCTCACACTTATTCCTTGCCATTCTTCTTCCTTCCTCTTAAGTTAAAACTTATTTATTATCCTGATCCTAAACGTGACTATCTATCTACTCTGATATCAACTCTGGATACATATATATTTGCATATCTGAATCCGGATACAAATATCCGCATATTTTTCCTAATTCTTTTCAAGATATCTACACAAGTAACGGATCCATATCCAAAATCAGCTTCCTCTGATAGTTGGTAACCAAGTCATTAAGCAGAAGAGCAGTCAGGGATGTCTCTTACTCGACAGGGATGGGGTGGATCGTCTCACATTAACAGCAAGCATCATTCTTGTCATCGTATATTCGTATTAGTATTGGTAAAGAACTACGAATCACATAGTACCTACCTGGTTTCTAACGTCTTAAGTCAATTCAGAAAATAAAGGTTGTCTCCTAAGTCTGAAGTCTCAACCACTCACATCCCACGAGACTGACTTCTCAAGCAACAACCAACCATTAATTAAATATTGCAAAAGCTTACAAAAAGATAAATAACCAAATTAACCACCACCAAACAAAAACCTTTTCTTCCTATGTTGTTAAATCATTTACTAATTCTAAAATGATTTGATGTCGTTATCCAAATTTTACAGTTCACACAAAACTAGAGACCTCATCATCATCTATCAACAAGAGACTCAAGAGTTATTATGATCGTCCATCTTCATATTTTTCTCCATGTGAAATCAAAACACTAAAAATCCTAACCACAGTCTGATCTGATAAACTCCATTAAAGAAACGATCACAAAGAGAACGAATCAGTTTGATGATAGAGAAACTCGTGAATCCTAGTGCGAGAGTTATATACAATGCGAATCTTCAGAAACATCATCCGAATTACTGAAACGAGGAAATTGAACTAAAGCAAAATTTACACATCAATTAAAAAACCCAGGAAATTGAGAAATTTCTAACGAGTTCTTGAAGAAATCCATGTCCCATCCATGGCGAGATGAGATCTAACAACAAACAGATCAGCACTTGAATTTCATGCCGAGACCATGCTTACCACGACGAACGCATCCATACTTCAAGTGCGAATACGGAGTCATCTTCTTCGATGCTACCTTCGCGATTGCTCTTTTCCCCAATTTCCTCATCCTCTCTCTCCCAACCTTCTTATTCACGCTACGCAGAACCAACTCTTCCTCGAGATCATACGAATCATCGTAATCTCCATCTTCTTCACCACCGCCATCTTCTTCTTCTTCTTCGCCGTCGTCACTAGAACTATCTCCGTACGTGACTCCGCGAGAACCTCCATTGAAAAACAGAATCTGCCGTTGAACCCATCCAAGATCGATATCATCAACTTCACCGCGAACGACATCATCATCATCGCCATGATCACCGCCAACAACATCACCGTCGTCTGAATCCAGATCCACGGCGTCGGCAACAGCAAGCGTCTGAGAAATGACAGACAACGAGACAACAGGACCTTCTTCGTCGTCGTCAAGAGAGATGACGTCATCATCGGAAAGACTATCGACGGAGAAAGAATCGTCGGAGAACTCGCCATCAGAAGGATTCACGACTTCCCAGAGATCGAGATCGTCTTCCTCCTTGTCGAGAACAAGAGGAGACATAGTGATAACCCTAGATCGCTTCGCCATTTTTTTTTTTTTTTTTTTTGATTTTTCACAAGAACTTGTTTTTTTTTTTGTGTATCGTCCAGAGGAAGTTAAGTTTATTAACCCTCTTTAATAGAGAGGAAACTTGGAGAGAACCACAGAGTGTGTTATCGTGTGCCAATTGGTAGTTACACTGTTGAAGATACGTATTTACAACCACTTATATCTTGCCACGTCATCCTTATTTTCCCATCTCAGCGTCCGCATTAAAGTTTAATTAATAATTACAACTGTAAAATCGAATCGTTCATTTATGATTAAAAAGATACCTTTTTCTGTTTCACCAATACCATATTTTTAAGTAATTTTGAACGAAGGATCTTATTTTATACGATAGTCCTTTTTTCGGTCAAATATATTACGAATCGGATAGTCCGTATCTTCCTCGATTCATTATTTTCACGCTTTGTTATTTTATTATTTTCTCTCTATTTTAAAATGTTTACACTCTTAAAGCATTTAAATAAAAAAAATGAAAAAATGTGAGAGACCTTTGTGGCTCTCTCACTGGCAAAAAAAAAAAAAAAAAAAAAAAGTCTGAAGAAAACCTTTGTTTTCATCGATGTACAATAAGAAAACTCTAAAATAGAAAAAACCTCCGCTGGTCAAATCGAATCGATCCAAATCGCAGGTAAGCGTTTTCTTCTCTCTCTCTCTCTTCATTGCTTATTTTGAATCTTAGATCGTCTTCACAAAAGGAGTTTGAGTTTTGAGTTTGCTTGCTTCTTCCGTCATTGTTTTCAGGGGGGGGAGACGCCATAAGCAGATTCTTCGTTCTGTCTCTGATAGAAACAATGGGGAGTTTAGGGACGATGCTGAGATATCCAGATGATATATATCCTCTCCTGAAGATGAAACGAGCGATTGAGAGAGCCGAGAAGCAGATCCCGCCTGAGCCACACTGGGGCTTCTGCTATTCAATGCTCCACAAGGTTTCTCGTAGCTTCTCTCTCGTTATCCAGCAGCTCAACACCGACCTTCGTAACGCTGTAATCTCTCTCTCTCTCTCTCTCTCTCCGCCTCTATGTGTGTTTTGGTATTTATTTGGTCAACGGCTAAGTTTTTGTGGATGAATCCAAATATCATATCTGACACTCATTTATTGTTGACGTTTTGGCGATTATTTTGGTTTCTTCTACAGAAACGATGGCTTTAGTCTATCCCTTTTGGTTTTTGTGCTACTCTTAGTTGATCATCCTGCAGATTGCTATAAACTGATTCTGCTGTTTATCTCAGCTGCAGTAAATGCATATTGTATTTAGTGAACTCGGGGTTCTATTTTGTATCTGGCAAAAATATTTCTTAATACGTTCTTGTGTTATGTCAATATGAGGCTTTCTTGGACCATTTCAACGCATAGAATATGGTTTTTGGTTGTTTCTTAAGTTTCCATATATCTTGCTTCTTCTAGCTCTGTCCAGTCTTGCATATTTTTTTATACAGTTGCCTTTTTCTTTATTTGTAGGTGTGTGTGTTCTACTTGGTTCTCCGAGCTCTTGATACTGTTGGTTAGTATCTCTTAACTATGCTTTCAAGATTACCTTAATATGATGAGCCTTCTCCAAATCTGCGCAAATTTTTGTTTTGAAATGTTTTCATGTTAGAACCATTTTTGTTCTTCATGCTCCTGATGCGAATATCATTTTTTTTTTTTTTGTGTGCAACAGAGGATGATACAAGCATACCAACTGATGAAAAGGTTCCCATCCTGATAGCTTTCCACCGGCACATTTACAATACTGACTGGCACTATTCATGCAAGTCTGAAGAGTCTCTTTTGCATCTTCATCTTTTCACATCCCGTCGATATTTCACTGTTTAACTTACTTATTTTACTTGTTCAACTTTTAGGTGGTACGAAGGAATACAAGGTTCTAATGGACCAGTTTCATCACGTTGCTGCAGCTTTTTTGGAACTTGAAAAAGGGTTAGTTTTATAATTTGCTACTTGTGTTTCTGCTCTATTCTATTGTTTGTTACTCATGTTGTTTCACGTTTATTGATCGAGTCACTGATTTTGTTGAAACTCTAAAATATGCTTTCTGACATTAGTAATTTCTGTTATTTTTATAATTTATACCTTGGTTTATGAAGGTATCAAGAGGCTATCGAGGAAATTACTAAAAGAATGGGTGCAGGAATGGCCAAATTTATCTGCCAGGAGGTTTGTGATACGAATCATTTTTGCATAGTTTGATTTTGTTTTCGAGTTATGGTGACAAACTGTCTTGAACTAGGCTGGGGTCTCTGTTTCAGTTGGAATTGTGTCATGCTTACTCTCGTCATAAGTCATAACATCAGATTTATTTTTCAATGAACCATGTGATTCTTTTTATATGAAATGGCATGTAGTACATGTATTGAAAGTACCAAAACTTATTGATATGTTTCATGAAGAACTGATATGATTTGAATACCGATCCAGTTTATCCAGTTTTCACTTGTATACACAGGTAGAAACTGTTGATGACTATGATGAATACTGCCACTATGTTGCTGGGCTTGTGGGTTTAGGTCTGTCGAAACTCTTCCTCGCTGGGGGATCAGAGGTTTTGACACCAGATTGGGAGGCGATTTCTAATTCAATGGGTTTATTTCTACAGGTACAACAATGTATTACAATATTTCGTTCTCAAATATTTTGCAGCCTTGGACAAATTTTTTGAATAATTCATAACACTGGTCTTATTTGCAGAAAACAAACATTATCAGAGATTATCTCGAGGACATCAATGAGATACCAAAATCCCGCATGTTTTGGCCTCGCGAAGTTTGGGGCAAATATGCTGACAAGCTTGAGGTACATACATACCACTCTCAAGCTCTCATCTTAGATCTGATGTCACCCATATTGACTATTTTCTGATAATGCCTTTTATGGTGATTTATTAATTGTAATATAGGATTTAAAATACGAGGAGAACTCAACCAAATCCGTGCAGTGTTTGAATGAACTAGTTACCAATGCGTTGATGCATATTGAAGATTGCCTGAAATACATGGCTGCGTTGCGTGATCCTTCCATATTTCGGTTCTGTGCCATCCCTCAGGTTAGAGAAGGAGATATCACAATATAACTAGATATTCGCCTCTTTAACTTCTTCTGCTTTGATTTAAAATGCCTTAGAAGTTAAAGTTAACATTGCTTTGCTTGGATGTGTTTTCTTGATCAGATCATGGCGATTGGAACACTTGCATTATGCTATAACAATGTACAAGTATTTAGAGGCGTTGTGAAACTGAGGCGAGGTACGCTATTAAGCCTTATAAATTATGCAGGCCAATCCCTGATATTTATTTCTGCGAAAGGGAAATCCATCATCTTTTATTAACGAGCTTGAGAAGTGTTAGCAAGCATTGTTATCTGAATGTTAGCTAATATTGTTGAACTACTCTCTGTTGTTTAGGTCTAACTGCTAAAGTCATTGATCGCACAAAGACAATGGCTGATGTCTATGGTGCATTCTATGATTTTTCTTGCATGCTGAAAACAAAGGTACATCATTAGTTTCTCGTTTGTTTATTCTTTTGTCACTTGGTTCTATTCTTAGATAATGATCTGTATATTTTAAATCAACATGTATGTACATAGGTTGACAGTAACGACCCCAGTGCCAGTAAGACACTAAACAGACTTGAAGCCGTTCAGAAACTCTGCATAGACACTGGAGTCCTTAATAACAGGTAGAGTCTTTTCTTTGATCCCAAAAACGGATCTAGACTAAACCTCTCACTAAGAAACTGGTCTCAAGTGAGAGGTTTCTTTTTGGTTGGGTTTCTGTTGAATCTTTGTCTCTCTTCCTTTCAGAAAATCATATGTTGATGACAAAGGACAACCAAACAGTATCTTTGTAAGTTGCATTTATTTTTCCTTTTTTCCACATCTCATTGTAAAAAAATAAAATAATACAATACTTATGCGCTTGTCTACCCGAAAATGCAGATTATAATGGTTGTCATTCTACTGGCAATAGTCTTTGCATATCTGAGAGCAAACTGAGTGATGGGAGTAATCAATGTAAGCGAGTCAGACTGTATCACCCATCATTCAAGATTTTTAGATCATGATTGAACAGTGGTTTTCTAGGTTCATTCTTATTCACGCCTCTGAATCCTAAGCAAGATTGTTTCCAGAACAAGAGAATATAAACTTGGGTTGGTATAGAACCATGGATTCTATTTTAGTTACTACTTTCTTTGTCTAAAACATACATTTGTTCATCTACTTTTTTTTATCCCTTTGTGTTTTTATAAAAAAGTATTGTTTGAAGTTCTTTCTTTCTTTTGGTCTTTTGTTCATGTCTTTTTATTTTCTTTAGGTCGGCAACAGTCGTCGTAAATCAAGCTAAGATTTATTATATTTTTAACGTTAAGCGTGTAGCACGCGGCAAAACATTTTAAATGCCAAAAATAGAACATTCGTTGGACCAATCATAAACATGTATCACCGTGACAGAGCAAAGGCCAAAGTGCGATTCTGTGTGGAGGTGTGCATATGCCATGGGGCGTGGGGTCTTTGGTTTATTGATAAGGGCCACATTTGTTGTATTATTATAGCAACAATAACAGGGCCTACCATTTCTTTGAGATGGCCCTGGTTAGGACGTAAGTCGGTAAGTGTCTTACATTTTCTTTGCCGACGAATCATCCATTGTTTCAAAGGAGTTTTTTTCTTTTCTTTTTCCTCTGTTTCTAAAAAAAATGGGAGCCTTGAGTACGATGTTGAGACACCCGGATGAGTTATATCCGCTTTTGAAGTTGAAAATTGCGATAAACAAAGCTCAGAAGCAGATCCCACTTGAGCCAAACTTAGCTTTCTGTTATACAATGCTCCACAAAGTTTCTAAAAGCTTTTCTCTTGTTATTCAACAACTTGGCACTGAGCTTCGTAACGCAGTTACGTAATTTGCTTCTCTGCCTCAACAATATATATTAACATGGACTTAGACATGTATAGCTATGTTACCTTTTTAAAAAAGTTAAAGCATTATTTCCAACATTTTCTTATTTAATTAGGTGTGTGTGTTCTACTTGATTCTCCGAGCTCTTGATACCGTTGGTTAGTGCTTCTGCATAACTGTCGTATCCAAACATTACCTTTCATTTGATGAATCTTTCTCTCCAATTCTTTTGTTTCTTTAAAAATGTATTCATCTTTAGAAGTAAGTATCATTTACTCTTGTTTTTGCGACAACAGAGGATGACACAAGCATAGCAATGGAGATCAAACTACCAATTCTGATAGCTTTCCACCGTCACATATACGATTGTAACTGGCATTTTTCATGTGAGTAAGAAAAGTCTTATCGTATTTTAATCTTTCAGATGAAAGTTTTAACTTAATTACTCTTCATTAGGTGGTACAAAAGAGTACAAGGTTCTAATGGAGCAGTTTCACCATGTTTCTGCAGCTTTTCTGGAACTTGAAAAAGGGTTAATTAGTTTTTTTACTTGCAATTCTGTTATGATTCTAATATTGATTGATCCAAGTGAATTTGGATATACTAAGTTATGTTTTTTTCCTAACTTACACAAAAGGTATCAAGAGGCTATTGAAGATATAACTAAAAGAATGGGTGCAGGAATGGCCAAGTTCATTTGTAAAGAGGTTAGTGATGTGGATTTTGTTGGTTTGAATATAGAAGTTCAGCTACTGAGAGATTATTTGTGTATCCGAACAGGTAGAAACAATTGATGACTATGATGAATACTGTCATTATGCTGCTGTACTTGTGGGTTTAGGTTTGTCAAAAATCTTCATCACTTCAGAATTAGAAATGCTGACTCCAGACTGGGAGCACATTTCAAATTCTACAGGTTTATTTCTCCAGGTATCATCATCACAATGTTCTTAGTCGAATCTATATTTGTAATCTTTGAACTTTATCTTATTTGCTAGAAAACAAACATTATCAAAGATTATCTTGAAGACATTAATGAGATACCAAAATCGCGCATGTTTTGGCCTCGTGAGATTTGGGGAAAATATGTTGACAAGCTTGAGGTGCATATAACTTCACTCTCAAGTACTATATGAAGATCTTATATTTAGAAGACAATGTAACTAACTCTTATTTTGGTGAATTCTTTATAATGTAGGACTTCAAACATGAGGAGAATTCAACAAAAGCAGTGCAGTGTCTGAATGAAATGGTCACTAATGCATTGATTCACGTTGAAGATTGTTTGAAATCCTTGGCTTCATTGCGTGATCCTGCTATATTTCAGTCTTGTGCCATCCCTCAGGTTAGAGAAATTAAATGCTAATTTCATATACTACTCTGCCTTAAAGATCAACTTGAGAAGTGTTTATGTAGACATGAAATATATATTTCCTTTTTGATAGATCGTGGCGATTGGGACACTAGCATTATGCTATAACAATGTACAAGTCTTTAGAGGTGTCGTGAGATTGAGGCGAGGTCAGATGTTTTTATCTTGAGTTGGTTTTGTAACCTAGCTTTAACATAACTTGATCATCTAATTGCTGAGGTTTAATAAGAATCAAAGGCTAATCAGTTATTTGTGAGTTATGTTACATACAGTTATATATGAAAGCTGATTTATTGACAAATGATTTCTATTGTTTAGGGCTAATAGCTAAAATCATTGATCGAACAAAGACAATGGATGATGTCTATGGTGTGTTCTATGATTTTTCTTGCATGCTACAAACAAAGGTAAGATATATATGTTAATCAGTATATTTCCTGTGTTTCCTGCCAAGTAATTAGAAGATGAAATATGTGTTCTATTTATAATAGGTTGACAAGAACGATCCAGATGCCATGAAAACATTAAACCGACTCGAAACAATTAAGAAAGTTTGCAGAGATAATGGAGTCCTTCACAAAAGGTAGACTCTGTTTTTTCTTGGTTTCTTCTACTTATTCTATTCAATACAAGAAGATTTAAAAGTTGTTTAACCAATATTGTTAGAGTCATTGATCTTTTACATTTTTGGTAGAGGTTCTAATGAATCTTTTGTCTCTTTCTTATTCTGGTCAGAAAATCTTATGTTAACGATGAAACACAATTGAAGGCTATCTTTGTAAGTTAGTTTTGTTATCCGGTTTCAATAGAAAGTGATTCATATTTACTATATGTTACTTACTTATCATCCTCCTCTGCTGTATTTCTGAAACTGCAGATTGTAATGCTTGTGCTTCTACTGGCCATAGTCGTTATGAATCTCAAAGCAAATCAATGTAAGTAGTGACTCTGATGATTGTGTCACTTCAAGATCTTGAAGTCATAGCTTTTTTGAATGTTTGATCAAGATTGTTTCCTTACGGCTGAGTTTAGAAAGTGAGCGAAACAGAATGCAAAACACTGTAGTAGTGATGTACGAAAGGGTCAACGGTTTTGATTAATCATTTTTATCAAGTTATAAGTTCTTCCGTCATGCTCATAGTTTTTGGCTTTTTGGAGTTCCAGTTGACCTTTTAAGTTTTGATAGCTTGCAGAGTGGTAATGTACAACACCAGATTCCAACGTTAAGTGTATGTATGATCAATTTGATAGAAAAATAATCACTTCTTTATAGGTGTTATCAAATGAAAGTAATTTGAACAAAGAAAGGTCACAAATAAGACCCAAAAAAATAACTGTATACACATATGAAGATAGATAAGAGATTTGGCGTTTACATCAAATGCCAAAGAGAGGACCTAAAAATTGAACACTTGTTCAATTGTATCACTAGCAGATTCAGAAAATCGCAGAAATCCACATCAACTCTGAACCTCATGAACGTTAATTCAATCCCAAAATCTGATCATTCTCTTTCTACAGAACACACAACTCTTCTACAGAAGTAACTCAATTCCATAACCAACAGCCACAAACAATGATGTTACCTTTGAATTCTCAGAAAACTTCGGACACTTTGCTAGCAAGAACTCGTTCCCGTCTTTCAATGTACTCGTAAGGGAACCAACCGGCTCTGCCTTTGCATTCACCTTCTGCCCATCCGCTGCCTGTAACCTGACAGTGACAAACAGACAAATGGGGTTTCAAACAAACACTCTTGAATTAAAGGAGTCTTTGTTTGTTTTCTCATGTGGGAGTTGGTTTACTATCGAACCTTTCTAACAACAACATATTCACCAGTTGATAAGCTCAGCTCGACATCTGTCACACCGTGATATGGGAACAACACCTGAAAACGTTTTTAAAAGGGGAAAAGTATGTTACAATGGCACATCTAACGAGGACCAAAAAGAATCTTGATGTAACCTGTCTTTCGGTTCTCTAATCAAAAACACTTTATCTACATCCAATGCATTGGTAGAGAACTTATAATCCTATTATCTCTTTGAAATTGTTACCACCAATGTAAACAGAAGTTTTAACTAGGTTATTTGTTAAAAGGGCACTAGGCATCATTAAAGACCTAAGTGGCATACCTCTCCTAAGAAGTAACCCATGCTATCTGTTGACGTGTCATGCATCTGAGATGCAAACACTCCATTAGCTTCCTCATATGATGGAGGTGGCGGCATACTTTCTGCACTTGAGGGAGTAGCGGGAGCTTCTATACGTTGCCTCTCAGATACCATCTGTAGGTTCAAGAATGTTCAATTTTTTCCTTAGTTGACTCGTATAATGATGAACTGGCTATTCGGCAAGAATACTATCACTATGACAGAATAATGAAAGCTGTAAAAGTGATGCACACCAACCTCTCCTTCGAGCTGATCAAGTATTTGGAGGACTCTTTGATGGTAGGCACGTTCAGATTCAACCTGAAATGAGGAATGAACAATACAGTTGTTTCAAACAAAGTACATATAGGTAAGTAAGACATAGTCGACCTAACGATAGAGCTTGCAACCAATTGCCCTACCATTGAAAGAAGTCGTTCAAGAGTCAATTTTTGTTGTTGATCCTCAACGGAAGCTAAAGCAGAAGCAGCTTCCTTCCCCAGTATAGTCATATTTGATTTTAAGTCGTGAAGTTTTGCTTCAGCAGATTCGAGTTTCATCAGGATGTCAGGATTACCTTGAGACTCTCTCGCCTTTGCTTGACGTCTTGCAACTTCTGTAGCCTGTTTATATCAGACCATGAGTAAAAATTCTATCACGGTAGTAATAACAAATGCTAGTTCTAAAAAGAGGAAAACACCCATATTTCTATGAATGATAATCAAATTCCTTCATGGTATTACTATTCATGGTACCTGAGCTTCAGCTTCTTGGCGCATTCTGTCATAACGTTGAGCAAGATGTCTAGCATCCTCCAACGGAGCTCCCAAAACCATTGCTCGTAGTGGCTCAGCAACCTAAGATTTAAATTCCAGTGTGATGTAAATTATAGTAGTCATATAAAGAAAGATCCAAGAAAACAATGACAAGAAAGCAATTCTTTGTGTAGGTCTATCACATACACAAGTTATGTACTTAACACTTCGGTGGAGGCTCAGAGAGACAAACCTGTGTACCAAGAGCCTTTAACATATTTCCACGCTCCTTCTCCATTTGTGCCCGAGCACGCCCATAGCTCAGTGCAGCTCTTATTAGTACGTTACCATTTGTACATGTATTATCTGAACCATATTTCCTGCTATCCTCCGACAGTTTGGTCCCTAAGGAACAATGAAAGCCAGGACTGTGAGCCAATTCAAGTCTACAACAGACATACAAAAAAACTACAATAAGTGAACACTCAAGGGTCAACAAAATCACCTATCTCAACTTGTTTTGACCCAGTGACTATATAACCTTCCACACCACGAACAATATCTCTTTGGTAATGCTGAAAAACGGAGAACGTCTTGAGTCCAAAAAGAAAGTAATCAAAACATCAAACTAGACAACCGTATATTAAAAAAAAAAACCTTGGCAGCACGGGTGGATATGTAAAGCTTTTCTAGCTTCTGATGCTGATTGAGTTCTGCTTCATCAGATAAACCAGAACCATATCCTCCTCCTCCAAATTGCTTGAAGACAGCCTTAACCATTCCACACAAAACTAAGTCAGTCTACTAATTAACAAGAAACAACCCTCCTGATCTCTTAGTAGCACTAAGATGTTAATCTAAGACTACAAAATCATTCAAATCCCCTCAACAAATCGATAAATTTTTGATCTTGATATATATACATATATATCTACACCAAGCAAATCCTAAATGACCCTTTTGACAAAATCATCAAAATTTGACTGAAACTTCCCCAATCTAACATCGAATCAAAAAGTATTAATCATTCTCAGATCCAACTACCCATTAACTCCAAAAACACCGATCCGAAAGAAAAAGCTAATCCCCTTCTTCATCATCACATTATTGATTGATTCACCAGAAACCAATCAACGTAATGGCCAAAAGAGAATACAAAATCAAAATCCAGAAAACGATAAGAAACAAGATCTAAACAGTTGGGCAAAACAAAAGTTCACCTGCTGCTGTCTCGCAACTTGTTCTCTCAACCTACTAGCTTGTTTTCTAATTGCTTCCATTACGTTCACCTAATCAAGAGCTCTTTTACAAATCTTCCTTCTTTCTTTCTTTTCTCCGTATTACCCTTTCTTCAAATTTCGAGCTTTTTCCGATTCACCTGGACGAAGAACTCACCCGAATGAAAGAGAGATTCGAAAATCGTCAAAAATGGCGTTGTTTAAGCTCTGCTTCCGAACACGACGAAATCAAAAAGAAGGTTACAAAAAGACTTTGTACTTGGGCTTTCTAAAACTATTGGGCTTTTAATATCAGATCCATTAGCTTAAGTTTATGTCAAGTCAAAGGAAAAAAAAAAAAAAAAAACTGAAGGATACAAAACCCTAGACATATATAAATGAAATGCCAGTGAATTAGGTCATTCTCTCAGTTGTTGAAGCCGCTTCTTCTTCATCTTCTTCTTCTTCACTGTAGCTCGGCGTCGCTACCATCTGAAGATCCTTAACCATGGCGGTCGGGTAAATCTCTCTCTCTCTGTCTCTTTCTAACTCCTCGCTTTAGTTTCCCCAGATTCTGTATCGTAATCTCTCATTTGATAGCTTCGAGTAATCATGTACTGATCTATTGTTTTATTCCCGATGCTTACAGCAAGAACAAGAGGATTTCGAAGGGTAGGAAAGGAGGAAAGAAGAAGCTGTAAGTGTTAACTTATTCCCTGAATAATTATTTCAGATTTCTAAAATCTAAATCAGTGTATTGAGAAATTGTAATTTTTTATGGGTGCAGTGTTGATCCTTTCTCCAAGAAGGACTGGTATGACGTGAAGGCTCCTTCTTCATTCACCAACAGGAATGTTGGGAAGACTCTTGTCTCCAGGACTCAGGGTACCAAGGTAATGTCTATTACTAACACTGGAGCTAGATTAGGGTTTCACAATACATTTGCTTGAGAGCATAGGGATAGAGAATAGTCATTTGCGTTAATGTTAGTTGTTAGAGATAGACAATTGCTTGTGTTGTCTTTCGTTGTTGGGATTCTAGGAATTGCAAATAGCTAGGGTTCTTTCAGATTGATACGAATCTGATTTTGTTTTGTTTAAATGGCGTTTTATTGTGAATAGATTGCCTCTGAGGGACTGAAGCACAGAGTGTTTGAGGTGTCTCTTGCTGACCTTCAAGGAGATGAGGATAATGCTTACAGGAAGATCCGTCTTAGAGCTGAGGATGTTCAAGGAAGGAATGTGTTGACCCAGTTCTGGGTACGTTTGATAAGACGACCACCTCTTGCTTCTTCTTTTATTTGTTGTTTTGGGGAATATTAGAACAATGTACTGATTTAATTCTATGAATTTTTGTAGGGTATGGATTTCACCACAGACAAGCTAAGGTCATTGGTGAAGAAGTGGCAGACTTTGATTGAAGCCCATGTTGATGTGAAAACCACTGACGGTTTCACCTTGAGGCTTTTCTGCATTGCCTTCACAAAGAGACGTGCTAACCAAGTGAAGCGTACTTGTTATGCTCAATCCAGCCAAATCCGTCAGGTAAATTATTAACATTATGATTCATAATTTGTTTATTAGTATTGTCTTTCTGTTTTCTGAAGATTAACATTTTTCATTTAAATGTTTATGGTTCATTGTAGATCCGCAGAAAGATGAGTGAGATTATGGTGAAGGAGGCTTCATCTTGTGACCTCAAGGCTCTTGTTGCCAAGTTCATCCCAGAAGCTATTGGAAGAGAAATTGAGAAGGCAACATCAAGCATCTACCCATTGCAGAACGTCTTCATCCGTAAAGTGAAGATCCTCAAGGCACCCAAGTTTGACCTTGGAAAGCTCATGGAGGTAAATTGAAATCACATTTGTCTGTTATTGTTTCATCTGTCTTGGTCTAGCCATGGAGACAAATCTGATCAAACTTTGTTCTTCTTGTTGTTTCCTTAAGGTGCATGGAGATTACACAGCAGAGGATGTTGGTGTGAAGGTAGACAGGGCAGCTGATGAACCAGTTGCTGAGGAGCCAACAGAAATCATCGGAGCTTAGGGGATTATAGATTTGTTTGTTTTTCTTTGGCTAAAAAAACTTAATGTTATGTCGCCATTGATATGGTGTTTTTTTGCTAAGAGATCTCTACTTCAGTGCGACTTGTTTTGGACTCGTTTTTGATGGATGAATTATTATATTGCTCGTCTTGTTTATCCTCCTTTTAGATCGTTCCAGCACTTGCTTAAACTATACTTGCATTATAGTAGAAAAATCAAAAAATTACAATTTCAGATTGTTGTCAATTGTTTTTGTTATAACGAAGTAACACACCATTGGCCATTGGGTACTTGAACTCTAAAAATATCGAACCATGAAATCTGTTAATTATACCTAATTTTAAGCTCATTTTTGTATATTTTGTCTAGTACTAGCATTTCTTGTTCTTTCATTTCTATCACAGTTTTCTCTCATATCGTGCCTTTGATGCGAATAATGATAAGTTGTTTGGTCAGTCGAAACTTGAGATTAATTTGGATTTTATTTTGACTATATGCTTCGTGAAGAATGATTACGTTGTTTTGTCAATATGTAGTGGTTCAAATGGATTATGATTAGCTAAAACTGAATGATTATGTTTTTTGTTTTCCTTTTTTTTTTCGTGTCTCTATTTCGTTTTTGTTTAATGTTTATATGAAAAACAAAATACATTAGGAACAATTATATTTGCGTCACTAAAGAAGAATCAGAATGGGTTTGAAATTGAAATAACACTAGTGAAGTTTGATTAGGTAAAACTTTATAGCTTAGAGGGGATACTTATATATTACAATTTTTGCCTAAACATATAGATAATGCATGGATCACTATTCACTAACTCAAAAACCACATGAAACCATCTCCCATTTTATTGACGTCAAAAATGATAAAAACTACGACGTGTTTTATAAACGAAGAGAATGGGGGGAAGAGTGATGATGCGTATAGAATCGACGAATAACAAGGAAAATGTGACACGTTCTCCTTTTCTTCCATTACGCTCTCGTCACTTCTCACCAGCCTGCTCCGGTGCTCCCTTTTTAAAAATCTTTTCTGTTTTTTTCCCCTAATTTTACGAAAAATGAAATATCAGCTAAAAAGGAATGTTCCTTTACCAAACTTTTCAAAAATAAAACTTTCAAGCACACATCAAATTTGTATAACAATACCCCATGCACTATTAAACTGAGGTTGGCAAAGCAAACAAAATATACTACCAAACTAAGTGATTGTGACGGCTTCTTTTGAAAAAACCAATCCCTAATTTTTGTCCCAAGGTCAAAATAACATCCATATGCAGATTCTTAAGATTGTGTTTAGATTCAAAATCAACGAACGAGCATATAAAACATTTAGAGATTTTTAGATAAGAAACAAAAAGATTTCAAATTATGACTCTGGTTTTTAAAGCAGCAAATAAAAGTTGTGGTCTCTTTAGTATAAGCCAAACTAAAATGGAAAGATTGCATAGTTGTAAGGAAAGTAGTATATTGTTGATACTCATTTTATTTATATATATGTTTATCACGATATTGGTAAGGATTTAGCTATAGTGGTTGCTTTGGTGAACTCCACTCCACTTCACCGGTGGCATGCATCTTCTCTCCATTCCCATCACTACCACAACCCACACTTCCTTTTTTTTGTTTTTGCGTCGTGATAGGTATAAAAGAACTTTATACATGCTGTTTTCGGGTTGAGTAGTGTTTGAATCCAATTTGAATTGTACACTTCTTTTAAAATTTCTAAATTATTAGGTAAATTTTTATGTGTTTGGAAAATTTGGTGAATCGAGGTTCGGTAGAGATTATATTAATTCTGTTTAGCAAAAATCCGCTTAATCCAATGATACGTCTGATTCATATTACGTTATTCTATCTATCCTGTAACATGAAATTTGTTGTTATGGTACGAATATGTTTCTATCGGAATACTATTTTCTTGTTTTGGTTACCTAATCTTATATCTAATGAAAATAGCAGAACGGATCAGATATTTCCACTAGCGACTGCATGGCAATGTTTGTTATATAGCGTAACAATGCTAATATATTATTATTTTTTTATTTACTAGAGTGAAAAAATGTTGCCTTGCGCTAATATGTTATTAGACTGAATAGATGTACTAAATAATAGATCGTTAGAATTTGTATTTCATATACAAAAAAGATAAATTGACTGGACAATGTGTTTTAGAAAATAAAAATTCAAAAGTCTGACTTTTCTTAGAAATTAGGATGGCTATAAGTAAAATTCTCATTTCTTTAACAATTGCATCTCAATATTTAGTTAATTTCTGACGCAATATGGGTCAGTTCTAACGTTTTAGATTGGATGATATAAATAGAATAGATTCCATGATTTTGTAATGTTATGACATATTCTTGGTAACTTAGTTTCAATTTGGATATTTATATATCGACATTTCTTAAAAAATAAGAAGAAAATCACGAGTTAATCGGTGAATAGTATTAACATATTCACCTTTGTTAACAAAAAACTTAAATGTTTCACCCGATGGTCAACCCTTGTGACAAGACAAGCTAAATTGGCATCGACCAAGAAGAGCATGATATAACCCTTCACAATAATTAAAGATCGTATTATAAAAATAAATCAAAAGTTTTGTATTGAATAATGTGAAAGAAACAGACCTGACTTATCAATATGTGACGACGAAAAAGGATAAGCCCAAAGCCAAACATCCACGTAAAGAACTCATTGATTAGGTCCAAAGAAAACTCGAGAAAAGAAATCAAACAAATCCTGACGTGAAAATAAAAGAAATCTTAACCTTTTTTTTTTGCTTTCCTTATGAAAACAGAACATAATGAGTAGTAACAAAAACAAATAGATTTAGACTTAACCCTGATTTACTTTTTTTTATAAAACTAATCCACACACATCGTTTTACACCAAAATGAAGAGGCAAATAAATAAAGAAGACGAAAAGCATTGATTCTGTGATACCAATCAAAGTATCATTCGTGAAAGAAGATTTTGTAATATTCCCACAAACAAAAAAAATTAGGAGAAAAGGAAGAAAAAATTAAAAAAAAAAGAGCTTTAACTTTAGGAATTGGAAGCACAAACACAAAAAAAAAACACACAAAGTCTCTGTTTTACCTTTTTAACCCCTAGAAGAATCGTCCTTTAACTTCAGTGCCCCTTCTCTTACTTTTCTCATCTCTCTCTCTCTCTCCTCTGTTTCTTCGCCCTTCTCTCAGCCTTTCTCGCCTTTGTCAGGTAAAAAGATACGATGAGCACATCCCATATACCTCTCCCCTCTTATCTTCTTTCTAATCTTTCAAAACTTTGCATGCGAAGAAGGTTTTGTTTATCATAAAGTTTAGCTTTCTAGCCTTTTTTTCGTATGTTGTTTACTTGTGTTTATTATGTTTTGTGTATTGGTGGTTCTTGTAATATATATATACATAGTTAGTGAGAATTAAAGATTATTATGTCAAGTGAAACTTAAAAACAAAAGATTCTATATGTGTTGTTAAAGAGTGAAATGGAGCTGTGGACAGAAGCTAGAGCCCTAAAGGCAAGTCTAAGAGGAGGAGACTCTACTACTACTTCATCTCTCAAGCATCATCAAGTGATTGTCTCCGAAGATTTAAGCCGAACTTCTTCTTTGTCCGAAGATTTCTCCGTTGAATGTTTCCTCGATTTCTCAGAAGGTCAACAACTTAAAGAAGAAGAAGAACAAGAAGAACTTGTCTCTCTTTCTTCTTCTCAAGAAGAACAAGAACAAGAACAAGATTGTGTCTTTAGTTCACAACCTTGTCTCTTTGATCAACTTCCTTCTTTGCCGGTAATTTCGAAGCTTCTTTTTCTTTTTTCTTATAATTATAACAAAATTTGTTTATTTTTCTGATTTTTTTTCTTTTTTGTTTTGTGATATTTTTTTATTTAGGATGAAGATGTGGAAGAGCTTGAATGGGTATCTCGTATTGTGGATGATTGTTCTTCACCAGAGGTTTCACTTCTCTTCACACAAACCCACAAAACCAAACCAAACTTCTCATCTCGAATCCCGGTTAAACCAAGAACCAAACGGTCTAGGAACAGTCTAACCGGAGGTCGTGTTTGGCCACTCGTTTCAGCCAATCACCAACAACATGCAGTAGTAGCAACAGAGAAGTGGAGGAAGAAGAAACAAGAAACGGCGGCCGTTGTGTTCCAACGAAGATGCAGCCATTGTGGCACAAACAACACGCCACAGTGGAGAACCGGTCCGGTTGGTCCTAAAACGTTATGTAATGCATGTGGAGTCCGGTTCAAGTCAGGTCGGCTCTGTCCCGAGTACAGACCGGCGGATAGTCCGACGTTCTCTAATGAGATTCACTCGAATCTTCATAGGAAGGTTCTGGAATTGAGAAAGAGTAAAGAGTTGGGTGAAGAAACAGGTGAAGCTAGTACTAAAAATCAGACCAAGTCAAATTTGGCAGCAAGTGGTAGATAAGACTTAGGTAAAACCTACTCTTTTTTTTTTGTAACATTATCTGTTGTAGTCTTGTAATTTAACAACTTGCTTCATAACAATTGAAGGTGTTTCAGGAATTAATTAGTCTTTTTAAAAAAAAGGTTTTATGTAAATAAAATCTTTTTTTTTTTCTTTTCTTCTAATGATGTAAGAAGACCACCACCACTACTACTTAGAATGATTCAGGTCCATGTGTAGTGGCTTAGTATATAGACTTTTTGAGGTATTTTTGCAAAAATAAATGCCAACACTTTGCGTATACCAAATGAAAGAACCATCCAAAACATTCCACAATAGATTATGATAAGAGTAATTTACTTTACAGGTCGAATACATTGTACTTGTTGTGCTAAGTTTAGAGAAACTCTGCTCCATCACTTGTGCAAACATAAGATGTTTTCTAAGTTTATGCTATGGTGACAACATGATTCATCACACTATACACATATATCACTTACCACCAGCACATGACATTTACCAGCTTTAATTTTCTACCTACGAGGCTACGAGTTCTTAAATTATATCAACTGTGAACTGTCACATAAAGATTTACAATAGAAGGACCACACAGTTCCATGGACCCTTTGGTCAGTAGTCAGTAGTTTCATAAGTGTTTTTTTTTCTTTCTTTCATAAACTAAGATTTCAATACAAAAGTAGCTTTTATCATGTGCTATCTCCTTTCTGACCTTCCCAACCCACACCCACTGATCCGAAATCCAAATATTTCGATCTTCTATTTCAAAGAAGCAATAGCAAATCTTAACTTTCTGATTCAAAACATTATCAACCAAAAACATTTCCAATCAAGGTTCATATATAGCGCCAATATATAATATTCTCTCCAAACTAGTGAAAGACAAATAAAGAGCATTATCATATATATCATAAAGTCTATGTTACGTTACCTTAATACTGTTTACTTCAGATTTGAATCTTACAAGATCTTTGATTCTTGAAGTAATGAAGCATATAAGTAAGTCTACTGTCTACGTTACCTGGAAGCTTTTGTTAGTAATCTTGTTGTTCATACAATTAGGTTATGATATCTAGTTCTATGACTATGTCAACAATCCGTTGTAGTCTAGCTGGTCAGGATACTCGGCTCTCACCCGAGAGACCCGGGTTCGAGTCCCGGCAACGGAGTTAATTTTTTTCCCTTTATTTATTTTTTTTTTTTTTATTAATTTTTGGTTCGACTAATTTAACAAGCATCATGTTTCGTAAACCCATTTCATGTATGGGCCAATCACAGGCCCAATTAATATATATATTTATTCTCTTTCCCTCTGATTGATACAGAAGGTTTGGGTTTGTTGAAAAAGGGGAAATCAGATAGAGGAAGGAGAAGAGTGTAGAGAGAGAGAGAAACAAAATCAATCGGAATCAGATACAATGAGCGGAGTTTCGACGGCGGCGTACTTTGCGCGGCGAGCGGCACAGAAGGAGAGGGTTAGAATCCTGTATCGCCGTGCTCTGAAAGATACTCTCAATTGGGCTGTTCATCGCCATATCTTCTACCGTGACGTAAGTCTTTCCTCTCTCAGATCTCCTCCTGATTTAAGCTTTGGACTTTTTCTTTGTTTCGACCGATCTCGCTTCCCTGGGTTTTGATTTTTTTTTTTTTTTAATTGATTCCTTTTTTGTAGGCTTCTGATCTGCGTGAGAAGTTCAATGCCAACCAAGATGTGGTTTGTTCTCTTCTCCTTTCATTCCTTACCTCCAGCTTCAGCTATTTTTTGTTTGTTTGTTGATTTGAGTTTTTGATTTGTCATTAGAGATATGAACATAGCCAATGTAAGTGTCTTTGGATGATAAGTTGACGATTTCTGTGTGTGTGTTAGATTTTCTCCGGCTTAGTTGTTTTCTTTGCAACTATCAAATAAGTGAATGTGCGAATGCTTGTTTTACACTGCTGCAAATTGGTAGGAGATGAGAGAAACAAAACTGTTGTTCCTTTGTTTTTGAGTTTGGAACTCTGCCTTCCTAATCCATTTAGCTTATGATTTTATGTTTTGTTGAGATTAAGTGAATAGTGTAAAATTGGAGTTGAGAATCAGATAAGGAGCCATCATATAGTGAGATTATTCTTTTAACTGATATGACACAGAGACAACATTGGTCTACATTTGCCTTTTCTCATCTGTGTGTCTCTTGATATGATTCTTTTATTGGGGTGCTTCTAGGAGGACGTTGACAGAATCGACAAACTGATCGCTCATGGTGAATCTGAATACAACAAATGGCGGCACCCTGATCCTTATATCGGTAAGCATTATTACCCATTAATGAATTGTGTTTGATGTTAGGAACTAGTGTTTTGTTAGCTGCTTCTCACATAAGAGAACTTTGGTTAGCGGTCCAAACCTCCAAATGACCCATATTTTCTGTTGTAGTTCCATGGGCTCCTGGTGGCTCAAAGTTCTGTAGAAACCCGACTCCGCCTGCTGGGGTAATTTTTTCGTACTAAACAACACTCTCTATCACGTTCTCTGTCATGATCTCACTTTCTTCTTCGCAAGTGCTGATCCTCTTCTTCTTCTTCTTCTTCTTGTGTGTGTGACTGATGCAGATTGAGATTGTGTACAACTATGGTCTAGAAGACAACCCATAAACCTAGCTTCCATATTTTCATACCCATCAATAAAGTAAGTTTAGAGGATCATACAAAATGCTGAGGTTGCATCCACAATAGTTTCTCTGCATTCTAGTAAATGTCCCTCGATATATCAAAATGTCGCAGTGGAACCACTAACTAAGACGTTATGTTTCAATGGTGTTTTGTTATCTATTGCAGATTTGAAGCATCCAGTGGCTATGGCTCAGCAGATAAATTAACGACTTTCAAGGTTGAAACCTTTTGAGGGACCAATTGTTGTTTTTAAAGAATGTTTTGTTCCAGTAAGAGAATCTTGTTTCAACTTGGTTTATATTTCTTCACATAAAACACTTCCAGCTGCGCTTGAATCATGGAATGTTCCGACCATGAAAACTTGTCAGTAAAACATCGAAAGTGTGTTCTTTTTCTTACCTTGCTGCATGTCGAATACCCGACAGTGAATAGTATAACTAAGATCTATCTGTTTTTCGACACCCAAGATTGTTTTTTCACAAGTAATGTTTGGAAATGAGATGGGCTCAAAACCGAATAAGGTCCACTACTTTCTCGTTACAGTCCGTGAGTCTATAAAAAGTTTTTTTTTTTTTTGTATTTACTATGGGCTGCCATGCCTAAATGCCTCATTGTGTGATTTTGATAATCAACATTGTCTCTCTTCATTTTTGTAGAAGTGCAAGTGCAGCGTATAAACAAACATACTCCAAATCTATTGGAGATTAAATTTGAATCATAGATTGGAAACTTTGGGTTGTTTGGAATCACTAAATCTAACTTGGGAATCGGGGACCAGTCTCAGCAAATTGATTGTCGTCACGCATCACATGGCATTTTGGTAAGGACCATTGGTCGATAAAAGTAAATGGGATCAAGTTGTCTAACAATATGCCGATTCCAAATCCAAATTGCTGAATTCAAAACATAGATGTTATAGGACTAGATGCTACCAACCTTTAGCCCAGTCTTGAATTTTCTATCCTTCAATCCCACAGTGAAAGAAACAAGATTGAATCTGTTGTTTCTTTCAAATTTTGGGTAAGCTCTGACGTTTTAGATTTCGAGGAATACTATCATCTTTAGGAAATAATGATAAATGTATTTCTAGGTTAAAAAAAATACATACTTATGTTTCAACAAACACACCACAAAGTGACACGATCATCTACAAACTGATGACCCGAACTATCAATACTCTTATCATCTTCGTCAAACTTTTCACCTTTAAATTTTTATCCTTTCCTTTTTTTTTTTTTTTTTTTTTTGCATGATCGACAACTATAATGGAAACAACACATTATCTCGAATATGCATTTCTTTTTTCCTTTGACAAGAATGGGTCCAAAGGAAATATGTTCCAACAAGCCGTGACTTAAATAGAAAGAGAACTAGTACTATTCGATTAGGAAAAAAACACAATCATGAGCCACACAGTATCAATCATCACTTAACCGCTTCCGAAAGTCCAGTAATAATACAAGGCAAAAGATAAAACATGTCAGTCGATAATACACAAATATGTCAGAATCTTTCATGTCCATGTGGAACTCGTGTGTGCTGTCATACTCATCTGTTCATGACCACATCCCCCCAGGACCCCCCACAATGCCGTCTAACCTAAATTATATATATAATTTAGGTTTTGAACAATGTGCAAAGAACTTGTTCACAATTCATCGTTTTGAACAAAGTGAAAAAAGTCGTCTAATCGGTAAAATTAGCGGCCAAAAGACTCAAGTTGTTTATAAAATGGTCTTTTTGTATTCAGTAAAACAAGATAACAAGATCCGAATTACAACAAAAGGCTCTCATTATTCATTCGGATCCTTTAATTAAAAACATTAAACAACGATGGATCATGAATCTCATCATTTCTTTATTTAATAGTAAATTTATTGAAAGTAAATAATGCAACAACAAACCACAGTACGACCACCTTCCCTCACACAGAGAGGTAATCGAAGCTGTCTTCCTCGCAGTAGTAAAACCCGAGGTTACTGATCGCAGCTGAAAGAGAGTTACTTGGTGATGCCTGCTCAGTTGCAAGATACGGCATGTTGTGGAACGAACGGTCGAGACAAGCCGCGACATTGTTGAACTCAGTATCATCTTCTTCTTCTACTTCGTCTTCATCGCTACTGCTTTTGGTATGCATCATTTCCTCTGCTCGGTGCTTCAGGGTCTGAAACATTAGCTCAGGCTCATGCTGCATTATACGGAGAACATCTGCTGAGGACTGACCAGGCACGGCTCGGGTCACTGCAAAGCTGTGCGGTCCATCACTCTGCGAGACACGGACAACACTTGGCCCACCAAACAGATTGTGATATCCACCTAGCGCCTCCTCGTAAGCCCCTCCAAGGAACATACCCAAAAAGTACCTTCCTCCACTGCCATTGTTGTCAAGCTCATGCAACGGCAAGCTGGTTTCCCCACCTATGAACTTGTTGATCTTCCCATCACTGTCACAAGTTAAATCCGAGAAGATCCCACGAGCCCCTGGCCTTTGATCGAGCTTATGGATAGGAACAATAGGAAACAGCTGATCAATCCCCCAGAGATCAGGAATCGAAGTGAAGACTGATAGATTGATATTGTAAGTATGAACCGGATCAGATGCGCCTATAGCCTTCAACACCCACTCACATAACCCATCAACAGAAGCCAACTGCTCGATGCTCAAAACACCTTCTTTGAAACCTTTAACACACCTCTGCTTCAACTGATCGACATAAAGGAGGCAGCTTTCACGGTCTCCACGCATCAAAGCAGCATAAATATCCTCGTAATTGGCACGAGCTTCCTCATCACCTTCGAGCAGGAACTGAATATCGTTAGGAGTCTCTTGATGATGAACTATCGGTTTAGCTACCGAGACAGCTTCAAAGATCAACACAGAGTGATGAGAGACTATAGCTCTACCGCTTTCACTGCATATCACTGGATGTTTCACAGATCTCCTGTCACACACAAAGCGAACAGAAGCTACAACAGCTTCAGCATACTCCTCGAGAGTATAAGCAACAGAGAGATCCGAGTCTCCAGATTTAGACCCGTCGTAGTCAATCCCCAAACCACCACCGATATCGAGAACTTTCATATTTGCACCAAGACGCACAAGTTCACAGTAAAGCTGAGCAGCCTCGGAAACACCATCAGAGAGCAACGAAGTCGATGGAATCTGTGAACCAATGTGAAAATGCAGAAGCTGGAGACAATCAAGCATACCAGATTCGCTCAGCCTCCTCACAACACGAACAATCTGAGTAGTGGTCAGTCCAAATTTGCCCTTTTCACCTGAAGTTGATCCAAAATGCCCCGAGTGTTTAGTCCTCAGCTTAGCCCTCAACCCAATGACAGGCCTCACATTCATCTTCTGGCTAAGCTCAATAACCAAATCAAGCTCTTCTTCTTGCTCAAGCACAATCACAGTGTTCAACGCAAGTTTTCTCCCAAGCAGGGCCAAGGACACATACTCAGCGTCTTTGAAACCATTACACACAAGAAAGGCATCAGGGTTACCTTTACACAAACAGCTCATAGCGAGAAGGATCTCAGGTTTAGAGCCAGCTTCCAAACCAAACCGAAACGAAGATCCAAACTTGACAATATCCTCAACAACGAATCGATCTTGGTTACATTTCACAGGATAAACACCTTGGTAATGAGAACCATACCCTTGGCTCTGAATCGCCAAATCAAAAGCAGATTGAAGACACTCAAGCCTGTTCTTCAACACGTCAGGGAAACGAACGATAAGTGGGAGCTGCAACCCCAAACCACCGGAAGGTTTCGGATCCGTCACCTTCTTAACGATCTTAAGCAAATCGATGTCTTGGTGAGGCAAAGTCTCAGAGCCGTGTGGACGAACAGAGATGTTACCAGACGAATTGGCCACGAAATAAGGAGCTCCCCATCCATCGATTCGGTAAAGAGACGACGAGAGAGAGGAAGACCAACGGCAAGAGGTGTCGACAACGGAAGCAGCGGCGACGGAAGTTGGTGAAGACGCCGGGATTAAGACATCAGCGGCGGTGGTGTTGGAGAAAGCGTAGCTAGGAGGAACAAAGGAAGTACAAACGCAAGCTAAAGCAGGCATCTTTTTGTATATCTTCTCTTCTCAGCAACCAAAAACAAACGATCACAATCTCAGCTTTACAAGAAATTCTCGAACAGAAAAAAAAAAAACTTTTTCGAGAAACAGAGGAAAAAAAAAAAAATCGAAACTTTTTTTGATTTTGTGAAGGTATGGGGTTTAAAAACCGCCGAGGCCGTGGCCTCGGCTACCCCCTCAAGAGAAGGCAGAAGATGAATCTATCCCCGCCGTGAAATCCACCTCTAGCAGCTCTACCTGATCCGAGAATCTCCACGATTGATATTTTTTCAGAACAAACTTTTTTTTTTATAAAAAAAGAGGACTTTTGAACGAATCTGAACTCAACGAAACGAAATTGTTATTCACCAACCATGCAAGAGGATGGATTTGTTTGAAAGGGTGATGAAGAAAAAAGAAAGAGAAGAAAAAAAAGGGAGAATGTGAAGTTTTTCTCGGGGAAATGCAAAAAGAGGGAAACAGAGACGGGAAACCTAAAGCGGAGAAGACGGGAATGAAGAAGAAGAAGAAGAGAGAAGGCGTGAGTTTGATGAAGGCAAATGGCACATCCTTATATAGCAAGCAAGGGAAGGAGGAGGAAGCAACGTGAGCAGGTTGAGACTGAGGCAAGTTTGATTTGGGCCTCTGTGGGCCCATTTACGATTACGTTTTCTACTTTTCCTTTTTTTTTTTTTTTTTTTTTAACCTTTATCCTAGAGGTTCAACCGTTCAAATGTTGTTTAACTTATAACCACATGATGTTTTGTTTTTGATTACACTCTGATTAGGATTATGTGAGTGAATGTATTATCTTTCACGCACAAAGACAATTTTTTTTTTTTTTTTTTCATATGTGATGTGTTCAAAAACAAATAAGTGTCGTTTCCTCTCTATTGGTCCACATCTTGACTTCTTTCATAAATATGTACCTTGGCTCCACTTATTTTCCTAAAATATATTTTCTTTTTAATTTTTGAATTAATAGTTTTTTTATTAACGCTCTTGGGTTTCTTGTAATGATGGTAGGAATCAATATTGAGAATATTCCTTACAGTTTAGTTTTTGTATGAAACTTATCTGGAATTTATTTATGACATACGTATATTAGAATTTACAATTCATGATAATGTCGAATAATAATACTAACTTCAAGTAGAAAAGTAAGAATGGTCTTGTTATAATAAACTAGAAGGACTTATTATTTAGTTTTGGGAGAACTTATCGAAAATAATAAGATGAATCTAAAAAAGAAATCTTGAGATATATACTGGACAACGACGGAAGTGAGAATTTTTTTTTTAAATTTATAATCTTTAGTTAATCGAATCTGCTATCTTCCCTACATTGAGAACTACTAGCTGAAAGCCTGAAAACTCGTGTAACTCATGTTCTGTAATACTGTTATGTTTTTGACATTTTTCTTTTTGAAACGACGACAGAAAAAATAAAAATAAATAACTGTATTCAAGTTTTAAATATCTAAAAGACTAATAAAAGGAACCTATGTTTTTTAACTTGCGCCTAGATGGATGGACCATTGGTGAACCATAGACAATGTTAGCGGTGACACATGACCAATAATTGTGTCATTTCATTTGGTACATGTGCTTACTGGACCAGTAAAACCTTATATATAAAGAAATATATACAGTCTCTTGGTTTTGTCTCTAAATAACAGTGTTTTTTTATCTATTAAGAGTAATTTCCATTAACTTTTTTTTTTGTTTTCTATCCTGGCGACAAATTTCCATATTAACAATAGTAAAAGTGTTCTTTTGTTGCTGATAAAATAATGTAAAAAGGTAATATAGGGAGAGGAAAAAAGAAGAAGAAACAGAGACATTAATAATTTAATATAGTGATTATGCTGTCTTGTTGAAATAAAGAATAAGATTCTGCTTTTGGTCACGAAGACTCGGCTACGAGGCGCCGCGTGGCGGTCTTACGTGGGGGCGAGCAGTTGTGAGTTTATATGATGTTTCGTCTCTGCTTCTTCTTTTGCCCTTTTTAGGTTACTACAACATTTAAAATGTTAGATGGCGCCGCTCGCCCTTACACGTACGTGCGAGTGTTATGGTCTCTTTGTATAAGTATCGTGTGACGCGATCGGATCCGTAAGGATATCCCAATCGTGGAGACGTTGTACGTACGTATGATGATTTTTTTCCGGTCCAACGGATGAAAATTTTGCCACGTACGATAATCATATCGGTTTGTTTTTGTGTTTTCCTTGGGTGCTATCATATTTGAATGCGAAAATAATTTACGAAGAGGGCCATAGTTTTGTTGGATTTTGGAAGCATGTAATTAACTACGTTTCGTGACATCTCTTTCTATTTCACAACATGTTTTTCTTTCTCCATATATATATATATATATATATATATATAGTCTTTTCAGAGATTAACATCGTGTATCCTGGTCGATTTCTCAAACCCGATTCAAATAGGGTAACTTTTTTTGATATTTTTGAATAATATTATAGCACAATTATGAGTTAAATAGTTTCGAACAGAAGCTTGATGCATTGAGCTAGCTATGTAGACACAATTCATAATAAATTGAGTTGTTGAGAAGATACGACACTAAATTGTTAATATACTTTTGGACAGACAAATTGATATATACTTGACAGTGACATTGTTGTACTAGCAAAGAGAAAAAGAAACAAATCGATTAAACTTAGTAAAATACTAATAAGTAGTAATAACCATAACAAAAGCGGAATATGCAAAACAATTATCAAAAGAAGAAGATGAAGAAGGTGGAATGAATATGCAAAAGAATATGGAAAGGAAAACGCGTTGACGGCGGTAAACGGCCGTTGTTTGAACGCGGACGGCACACGATCACTATGGTCCGTCTATTGGCTTTTATCGTAAATAGTGCTCTTTCAACTTCATCTTTCACACTATTCTATTCCTCTTTTTCTTCAAAAAGATATACAAAAATAAACTATTCGCAATATTCCTCAATATTAATAATATTCGTATTGAGCCATGCATAGTGCATGGTACTACTAGCTACTATATTAATATTGTCTTAATTGCGATCGTGAACCCTAATCCCATCGGCCATCGGGCATCGTGCTATATATAATTATATATCATAGCTCGTAATTACTTGACGCTCTTATTAATTACATGGCATGTGATTTGGAGAACCCACTATCATGTGGTTGTGATGGTCAACTTAAGGCTATGCAACGACTTTGATATTCTAACAACGTGCCGTATTCAACGTGGTTAGTTAAATTACTAACTTTTTCTATTTGTAATATATTTTATTTACCATATATGTAAACAACTGTCCATTTTTCGGAATGTTCTAATCATTTAATTTGATACACTCATGAAACAATATTGCCATGTCAAAAACCAAACAACGTTACATTTGCCGTGGATATCGTTTGCTCAATGTTAGTTACGGTTATAAATATGACTACGGCCTCAAATCTCTAAATGTAATTTTCACATACACATGTATTTGCGTTTATGAAAGGAAAAATAAAATTCTTCTTTTTAAAGAATAATATGATATTTGTAGCATATTCGTTTTATTCAGAATGATGAACTGAGTGGTACAAGTTCTTTTCAATCTATAGTAATTCGACACAATAATTGAAAGCCAGTGCGTGGTTGTCCTTTATTATTTGAGACTTTAATGTTTTAGGGATTAGGTTTCGCCGCGTCTTGAACAACGTCGTGGACAAATGGGTTGTGAGTAAAGAGAGGATGGGATCATGGGACAAGAACAAGGATAATAATTAAAAAAAAAAAAAAAAAAAAAAAAAAAAAAAAAAAAAACAAGGATAATAATACCACACATAAGTTTCATATGGTTTGATCCTGACTTGTTAAATCTTTTCATTTGTTAAGATTTGGGCGGGGAAGCGGTTGAATAATTGATTGATATGTTGGACTTGGAATGGCTCAAAATATCTTAAAGCATAATAAAATTTAAATAAATGGTGATCGAGATAAATTTGGTTTTTAGGGTTTGATAACTTGAATCCGGGTCTCTCTAACGATTTAATTCTTAATGACAGTTGTCAAATTTTTAACACATAATTTGTCTATAGGGATTACTCTAATCCTTGATCCAAAATCTCGTGTTTATTTAAAAAACAAAAATATAATAATGTTTTGGGATTCGCGGAAAAAAGACGTTGATATTTTAATTGTTTCCAGACTGGTTTAGAGTTAACAATTTCACATAGTGCGTGATAAAAGAATTCAAATAAAATAGTATTATTATTTGAGATTTAAGATTTTTTTGTGTAAAACAAAATTTGTAAGTAAAATTTTTTTCGTTTATTTAAGTTTGCATTTATTTTATGTAAAAATGCATTTGTATCTGTAAAATATTTAAATGTGAAAAAGAAGTTCAATGTGGTGGAGAAAGTTTTGATATCTTTTGTGTTTCTAAAATTAAACTCACATCTTTTATGTTTTACATTGTTATCTATATCACTATGCTATTGAATAGATAAAGCAATTTTTTTAGAGTAATATATTTAATTTTAACTAATCTTAAGCGTTTTGTCCACAAAATAAAAGACTAATCCTAAGTGTAAAAATGCAATGAGAAAAATGTATAAAAAATGATAAATAATGAAAAGTGGTAAAGTGTAGTTATGGTAAAAACTTATAGGAAAAATGATTGTCTAGGGTTTCAAAAAATTCAATAACATGGATACCATGCTAAGATTGTTGAGTCACATATACTTAAATAGTCATTAGAATTTTTAAATAGGAGACAAAGTTCTTGTTTTTCAAAAATTTAAATTGGTGAATAGATTTAAAATTATTTGTGAAATATTATTTATTTTTAAGATTATATTGTGATAATTAATTTTTAATACTATACATTAATAGTTATCAGATTTTTTTTTAACTTGAGAATAAGTTTTGCATTTCAAAAAGTTAAATAGGTTAATAAGTTTAAATTTTTTATGGTATGTAATTACTTTTATGACTATTGTGATAATTATTCAATTAAATATTTTAAATATAGTTGAATAGTCATTAGACTTTTTCAAAATAGAAGAATAACTTTAGTATTTCAAAAAATTAAATAAATGGTTTATAATTTTTTTTTGTAAAATATGATTTACTTTTAGTTTAATAGATTATGAAAGTAATAGTTAAATATATTTTCTGATTTTAATAGTTGATTAAATCATTTATTTTTAAAAACTAAAAAAAAATTGCCTAATATATTGGAGGAGCATATTAATGTAAATAGTAATGAAAAATGATGACATTTATTAAAAATATATATGAACTCTGTGAGTGTGACACATCAATTTTTTGTTAAGAATATATCAACGGATTCCAAACTAATATACATTGTTATATTTGTCGAGAACATCAATATTTATCGGGTTGGGGTCTGTCTCGAACAAAAAAAAAAAAAAAAAGATAACCATCGGTTGGCAAAAAAAGAGATGGACACATCCAACAATCAAACCATGTCACAATACAAACTGATGATAAAATTTTAATGAGAACTAGTGAATTGTTCCTTTTCTAAACGATATCTTCTTTTTTTAAAAAAATTGTTCAGCAACAATCAAACCTACAAAGAAATTATCCGATTATAAATGAAAATTTCGTAGGTGATTTTGGCGATTATGTACGGTTTGTTATTATTATTATTTTTTGTTCGAAAAATACGGCCTGAAGAAGACATTACACATATAAAGATTTCATGAAAGTGAAATAATAGCAAATTTGTGATTTACGGAAACAAGCATTACAATATGGACAGCTGTAGTTTTTGTTTATGTCCATAGAAACAATTAAGCACGTTTATAAAATAAAATGTGAAAACTGTATAGTATATATTTATATGAAATCTAACCGTTGAAAAATGCTAGAACGTGTAAGATCTTCTATATCACTGAAGTTAATGATGTATCATTGTATCTCATCCAGCTGGAAATTTTATCGTCTCTCCTAGACAGGTACACATGAACCAAAGTAATCTCTGGAAAATAAATACTTATTGTAAATCGTCTAGTATTATTATTATTATCCTTAAATAAAGCATAGATACTCGTTGTGGCACTGGCACATATTGATCTATAAACTATAAGTACCGAGTCGTTAGGACAAATATTTATATATTAATGTAAAATAGTGGAGATTATTACGAAGGTTTGAACTTCATCTTAATCTTGTATTGTATAGTAAGAAAAAAAAAAAAAAAAAAAAAAACTGTTTTGGTTTCTTAGTTTAGGACTGTCTAGAAATAGGTTAGATATTCATTTGATTAGCCCCTTTACAGATCGATCAACTGGATGTGGCCCTTAACTATAAATAGGTAAAATTGAGAGAAAATAATATCTTAAAGCAAAATAAAATTTAAATAAATAGTGATCGAATTGTATTGGTTTTTAGGGTTGGATAACTTGAATCCGGGTCTCTCTAACGATTTAATTAATTCTTAATGACAGTTGTCAAATTTTTAACACATAATTTTTCTATAGAGATTACTCTAATCCTTGATCCTAAATCTCGTGTTTATTAAAAAAAACAAAAAACAAAAATATTTTGGGATGCGCAGAAAATGACGTTGATATTTAATTGTTTCACAGTTAATAATCTCAATAAGTCAACTATTAAAGAAAATTTAAGGTCACGAAATTTCATGACAGAAACGTTTTCTCACCACCATATAATTAGTATACTCAATTAACGAAAATTGTGGCAAACTGTCGTTGTTCAAGTCAACGAATATATATATATATATATATATATATATATATCAGTACTTTCCACATGATATTACTCTAATCCTTGATCCAAAATGGTAATACATGTTTTAGAATACGCATATTACATTGTTTAATAGATTATATTTATGAAAATCACAAATTTTAGTATCTTAAGTTTTAACTAAGAATTGTTTGTTGTCAAAAAAGAAAAGAAATCTCATATATATTAATAGAGAAGCACATTCTTGAAAAATTTTCAAGTGATATGTCACCACTATAGAGTTCGAGACACATTTAGCTATTTAGCCTTATTTAGATTTATTATTTACAACTATATGTCATTATGTTTTTGAAAAAAAAAAAACAAAAATGTGTTATTTTTAAAAAGCTTATCAAATAACTTTATTAATATCAATTAAGTATAAGCTTTATATATATTTTATATTAGAAAAAATGATTTATTGAAATGCATCAGATCTCACAAATTCAACCGAGAGGATACAAAGACATTTTGCAGCTCAAAATATTTAAACCTGTTGTAGGATGGCTTAGCGGACGGGTTTGACAATTTTATTTAAATTATCCGGTTGATGTAATTTTAGCTTATTACAATTTTTATTTGATTTGATAGTTTAAGATTTTGATGAAAAATCTAACAATCACTAATTTGGTTCACATTCTATCCAGATCTGCCATGATGTCAATCTAAAATTTATGGTGAAACGACTACTATTTTAATCTTTCATAAACTTGATGAATTCAAAACAATATAAACTTAAATGTTATATTAAATAAATATTTTTACAAATGTAATAACTCAAACAAAAATTTCATTCTCTGCACGGTGTTGGGCATAATTTTATCATCATAAATAAATAAATATAATTTATTTAGTCAATGCATATTTTTCTGGATAAAGTCAGCGTAAATAAGAGTTTATCTTATAAAAGGAAAATCTTCTTGATTAGTTCAAGGAACCGAGGATCTCTTGACTCACTCTGTCAAGAGACCGAGAATCTCGCGACTGACTCTGTCACGAGACCAAGAATCTCGCGACTCACTCTGTCAAGAGACCAAGAATCTCGCGACTGACTCTGTCATGAGACCAAGAATCCCGTGACTAACTGTCATGAGGCCGATAATCTCGTGACTAACTGTCATGAAGCCGATAATCCCGTGACTAACTGTCACGATGCCGAGAATCTTGTGACTAACTGTCACGAGGCCGAGAGTCTCGCGACGAACTGTCATGAAGCCGATAATCTCGTGACTAACTGTCACGAGGCCGAGAGTTTCGCGACGAACTTTATCAATAGCCCAAAAGTCACGTGACTGGTTCTGCTAATGGACTAAGAGTCTAATGATCGACTTCGCTAGTGGGCCAAGAACCTTGTGACCGACCTTATTGTAGATAGACTCGGCAAACCCAAGACATATCCGAAGGGATTAGGGTAAGGAGATGTCTCTATAAAAAGGGAGCGACTTCTACAGAAGGGATCATCGAGAGCAAAGCAAGAGACCTAAAACACAAGACACACGACTCAACTCTAGAACGCATCTAGGGTTTATAGATTGATTCGCTGTGCCTTGAATTCTTGTATTTAAGCTCGAGACTTTGATTAATAAAAGCAACAACTCAACATCTGTTTCTTGTTTCCGTAGTCTTTAAGCGAATCGATTAATTTTGCCCAAACACACGGTTTGTTACTTAGTGTTTGTATTATAAACTGAAAATGTTACATAAAAAGAAGAAAATATTAACATCATTCATAAATCATAATACTAGTATATTAATTTGTTTATCTTCAAACTTTTGTAACAAAAGAACTTCAAACCGAAATGTTCATTTATTATTCAAATAGTAAAAGATTGGAACACTAAACACTAGAGCGAGCAAGACACATTCACAGACTAATTTCATAAAAGACACGAGATGGCTTCACAAAGCAAACTTCTATACAAATAAATATATTTAACTTTTTTTTTTTTTTTTTTTTTTTTTTTTTTTTCTAAATGAATGTCAACCAAAAAAAACATTTGTATAATGAATGCTTCAGCGTTTGAAAAGAAATACCGAACAAGACTGAAAAATCATACAATTGGTCTTAACTTAAGTGGAAGTGGAGGGTCGATCGTAAGCTCTTGTGGAAAACTAGAGTTGCAGGCCTTCATCGTAGAAGTGATCTTGTAACCCCATGTATTTAACTTTCTCATGAACGTTACAAGAATAAAACATACAAAGCTCCTCAGAGCTCTTTATCATAGAATCAAGAGATGACAATAGGCGAGGTTTTGCTTCCGAAACAACAGTTCCAAGAATTCAGTAAAATTTTGGTTCCCCCATGATACATACTAATCAGTATAAAACACAATGCACACAGAAGTGAAGTAAAGGTTCATGTGGGGGTTCATTTCTCATTCAGCTCTAGACTGGCCAGCTCGTGAGGAGAGGATGATTCCTACAATAAGACCGTAAAGAGCGAGCGCTTCTGCGAAGATAAGGATAAGAATCATCCCGACGAAGAACTTAGGCTGCTGAGCATTTGCCCTGACACCAGCATCACCAACAATAGTACAATACCAATGGCCATTCCAGCAGAAAGACCAGCAAGACCAGAGGAGAGATGTGCGTAACCATCAAAGAGGTAGTAAGATTTAGCCTTTGGGTTAATCCCTGTACTGATGATAACAGCTATGATCAACCCATAGATACCCAACACACCAGCCATAACAACAGGCACAATTGATTTCATCACCAACTTGGGTCTCATTACTCCCATTGGAGCCACACCAACTCCACTCTGTGAATTTTGGGCATGGGCCTGCCTAGCTTAAATCAAACTAAGCCCAATGTGTTCTTATTCCTATAAGATGTCAACTATTTATTTTTCTCTCTTTGATACTTTTTGAGTTACTTGAAAACTCTTTGTTTGTTCAATTACTTTCTCACATCGTAGTGGTATGTATTTCAAAATTCTCACATACTTTCTAGTTAGTTGTTATCTGATAATTGTTGTCAGAACACCTAACATGATATTACCAACATTGTGATAGCTGCTGACATTAAAACCAAACAAAGAAGACATTACAACGAATTACAGAAACAAGAGAGCTTATGCCTAGACCGTTACACTGTCTAATCCAAAATAACAATTTGTTGGAGATATCTTGAGTAAACGGACCAAAGAAGCTTTCAGGGCTTCATAATGAGTTTTACAAGTAGCTGTCATCTGTATATTCATCTTCTCCGTTCTCCATTCCGCCTTTTAATATCGTCCAAAAACTTCACACAAAACATGGAAAATGATTCATTTAACCTTCAGATACTTTTCATCAGCAATGCTTTCTGTCTACACTCTACAAGACTGGAAATGCACAGGCTATCTAGCTTATCTTTTGTTCAAGGGAATGTAACGAAGAATGTTCCGGGTATACTAAGATGAATGATCTCTCCTAAACCAACTAACCAGCTTTTAGCTCCTAGATGAGTTTGAGAACATAATAAGATGACTCACCATGGAGCGTTATATCAGAGTGATATGCCACTCGTGCTTGGTGCTTAAACTGCTTCAGACCCATTACTTTACATAGATTATGTCTTCGTCAGGGTCATCCACTTCCCAATCTTGATTATCCTCTGCTGAATCAGATGGTTCGTTTACACCATCACCGCTTCCTTTCTCAGCTTTTATTTTGTCCAGTATTGCAATCACCTGAAAAAAATCTATACATCAGTCTCTGACAACAAACTTGGTGATAAGAATAAACGCACATGAATCATCGGACCCCAAAGTATGCATAAAAATGCTTGAATATACAAAGTTTCTTTGTAGTGAAAAGATATATTAGAAGCCTTACCCTGCTTCCTCTTTCCATGGATTCATCCTCGATAAACCTCAGGCGTCAATCTCAACTTCATTCGCTTCCCAAGCTCACTCCTAACGTACTTAGCTTTTGATTTCAACCCCGCAATTGCAACATCTTTCCCTCTATCATCACCAAACACAGATACATATACTTTGACCACCTATAACAACCCCAAAAGATACCATTTTTCAGCTTGTAACATCTCTATAGCAAAGTCAAAACTTACAACAGCAAAGTCTTATCATCACCAATCATAAATCAAGTGGCATACAATTTTGGTTCCAAAGGTTTCTAAAGATGCAAAATTTAAACTCCACCCACATAAATACATAACTAGAAAGAGAATGATTCGTCTCCGTTACAACCTTCTCCGATATTGTAACCGTCGTCTCTTCCACCGTCTTCCTCGACCTTTTGTTGAGAATTGAGTTTTTGATTAAATCTGCAACAAAGAGAAAGAAGAAATCAGTGAGTCGAGTGGAAGAAGCAAAGCGTCGTGTAGAAGAAGAAGCAGAGTCAAAGACAAGAAAAGGTCAACAAACCTATGTGTTTTGTCATGGACCACTAACTTGATTTAGGCCCAAAGAGAAAGATGTTTTGGTGGTCCATGTGGAAGATGGACTCGACAAGTAGAAAAGAGTGAAGAGACCAAGGACAAGACAAAGTAGAAAGTTGTATTGTGTGACTTAGTCATTTGTTTGGTTAAAGCCTAGCTAAGAGAATTGTTGTAATAGTAGTGTGACTTGTGTAAGAAAGCAAGCCTATGATGTGTAAGGGTTAGTAACTAGGAGTGTGGTCTAATGTGTAAGAGTCATGATGGTCTTAAGTATGGGAGCATGTGGGATGTGCAACTAGTAGAAGTAGTATAAGTATGATGTGTGTGTGTTGTAAGAAAACATCTTTGAGATCCGAAAATAAAATGTAGCCTCTTAAGTGAAAATGTTCTTATGATTCACTCTAAAACAAGATCAAAACAGAGTGTTCAAAACAGAGAGTTAGAGAGATGAAAGCAAACTGACCTCAACAAGTGAGGTCCCAAAATGTCAACACCTTTCTCCTCATTTTCTCGGCCAACCACCGGTTCTTCAGGTCCTTCTTTGAATCTCCTCAACAAACCTAAACTCACACCTCCTCCTCCTCCGCCGCCACACCAATCACGAAGTCTTCTCCCGTCGTTTCGCACCTTCTCTCCAACTTCTTCCTTCTCTAAGAAATCCGTTTTTGTTCTCTCCGCCGCCGCTTTATCCACCGCGGTTGCCTATTCCGCTGTTTTCCCTTCTGATCATGACCTATCTAATCGTAACCCTAGCGGAAACAGCCGTGTCTACGAGTCTATCGAGGAGGCTGTTCAGAAATCCGGGAATTCGTTGTTACTGGTTTTGTAATTTTCTTAATTAATTGATTTACGATTCTAAAGAGTAAAGATTAATTGGTTTGTTTGTGTTTATAAAATGCAGATGGCGTCTTCTTCTGAGCCAAATCCTGCCGATGATAATGTTGAAGTTGAACTAAGTGGATCCGATTCTGAATCCGATGATGATGTTCAAGCTCCTGGTTCTGAAAATAAGAGGAAGAGGAAAGAGAGAGTTAGTGACGATGGAGGAGGTAATAGTTCTGGTAAGAAGATGAAGACAAGATCATGGGTTTGGGATCACTTCACCAAGAAGGGACCAAAGCAGGACAAATGCGAATGCCATTACTGTGGGAGAAACTTGGCTTGTGAGACTAAAAATGGGACTTCTACAATGAAGAAACATCTCGAATTGTTCTGCAAACAATACAAGGTATGGAAAGATGCCAACGGTAATGATCCAACTCAAACTGTTTTTACTTCTGATGGTGCTGGTGGTAGTCTTAGGGCAGTTAAAGTTTCAGAAGCAATATTTAGAGAGGCTACCAATGAGTTGATAGTACTTGCAGAGCTACCCTTATCATTCGTAGAGTGCTTGGGTTGGAGACATTTCTGCTCCAAGGCTCAAATGTATAAACCTCATTCTAGGAGGACAGCATCGAGAGATATTATGGAGATTTATGTCAATAAGAAATCAGCTATGAAGAAGATTCTTGGGCAGAACCGACAGAGGTTGTCATTGACTACGGACATATGGGTTTCAACAACTACTGGAGCGAGTTATATGGTAATAACTGCTCATTTTGTGGATGCTATGTGGAAGTTAAGGAAGATGGTCATAGGATTCAAGAGTGTTGATGATCATAAGGGTGAAACAATCTGTAATGTTCTCCTTCAGTGTCTAGCCGAGTTGGATATACAGAGAGTGTTCTACATCACAGTAGATAATGCTACAGCAAATAGTTCTGCTATGACTAAATTTAAGAAAGCTATGAAGAACATTGGAGATGATGCATTGATATTGAAAGGTAAGTATATGCATTTGAGGTGTGCTACGCACATATTGAATTTGGTTGTGAGAGAAGGTTTACAAGAGGTCGACAGTAGTGTGGCTGGAATTCGAAATGGTATTCAGTATGTGAGAGCTACAACAAACAGACTGAAATCATTTGATTTGCGACTTGAGGCAGTGAAGATTAAAAGGGGAAGTGTACCTTTGGATGTGAAAACAAGATGGAACTCGACTTACCTCATGTTAGATCAAGCTTTGAAGTTTAGATTGGCATTTGAGAGGATGGAGGCTGAAGATAAAGTGTATAACAATTACTTTCTAGAAAAGGTGGATGGAACGAAAAGGATTGGACCACCAATGCCATCTGATTTTGATGAAGTTGAGAGATTGGTTTCTACTCTTGTCATATTTTATAAGTCCACATTGGTTCTTTCTGCTTCAAACACGGTTGCCTCTCATAAACTCTACAATGAGATAGTTTCTGTTACTAAGAACCTGAGTGAGTTAACTACAAGTACAGATCCTGAAGACCCTTTGAAAAAGAAAGCTTTGTCTATGTTAACAAAGTTGGCAAAGTATTGGGATTCATTTGGAGATCAAGTTGAAATGAATAGGCTGGTGATAGTAGCAAGTATTTTTGATCCTAGAAAGAAAATGAAATTTGCTGAGCTCTGTTTCGATGCTTTGTATGGGAAAGGTAGTATGGAGTCTGTGCATCTTTTAGATGATTTGAATAGTATCTTGAAGGACTTGTATGATGAGTACAGTAGAAACAGTTTACTAAACAAGACTGGTTCATCTTCTCAGTCACATGGATCATCTTCCCAGTCGCAGACCCGAGAGCAAGTTGCACCGGATTTTTGTCAGAAAGCAGGTATTGTTGACATGGAAAACGTATTTGATGAGATGGTGATGGAAAAGGTAATTTACAGCTCCTCTAATGAGTTGGAAATTTACTTGAAAGATAATGTGGAGAAACCAAGTATTCTTAAAGGTACAGAATACGATTTGTTATCTTGGTGGAAGGTTAACAGTGGGAAGTATCCGATTTTGTCTCTAATTGCTAAGGACATACTTGCAATGCAAGTGTCTTCAGTAGCCTCTGAATCTGCATTTAGCACTAGTGGTAGAATTTTAGAACCGTATAGGAGCTGTTTAACACACAAAATGATAGAAGTGTTGATCTGCACCGAGCAATGGCTAAAAGCTGAAATTCATATCAATGAAAAAGGAGTCTCCACAGTAGAACATTTGCTTTCGGAAGTTGAGCATGATGATGAACTTTTGAGAGGTAAGTTTTCTTTTTATTGTTTAACTCTTTCTACAATTTTGAATATGATTTTGATTGTTCTTACGGTTTACATTTGTTTTTTATAGAGTACGAACCTGAATTCACGCATTTGGACAGCTAATCTTGAGAATGAGTCACCCAGATGATCTTTATAGTTTGAACTTTGAATGGTTAGTTTAAGTATATACTATATAGTCTCTACTCTCTACTCTTTGTATTTGTCATTATTCTCATTGTTGTTATTGATATTTGTTTCATTTTGTTTCAGGAAATTTCAAATCAAAGACATCAATCACCAAGTTTCTACTTTCTATCTTCTATTTCTAATTTTCTATGTTGCACTTTCACATCTAAACTCTTCTTTGCTTTCACTCTTTCAGCAACTTGAATTTGTTATCATTTATCACTTTTCTATCTCTTTCAGTTTTTGGATGTTAAATTTGGAGTTATATTCTATGTTTTCATTAGTTATGTGTAATAGCTATGTGATTTTGGATGGTTAACTGCAGATTTAGGATTGTAAACTGCAGATTTGTTCATGTATTTCAGGTGTATTTCGGGTTTCGATTCGGGTTTTCGTTGAGTTCGGGTACACTTTACCCGAAACCGAATAGAACCCCTTTTTCGGGTTTTTTCCGGGTTCTGAAAATTGTAACCCAAACCGACCCGAACCCGGTACTACCCGAACCGAACCGAACCCAACATAGTAAAATACCCGAATGGGTTCTATTTTCCATTACCCATTAACCCGAACCCGAACGGGTAATACCCGAACCCGAACGGGTAACCCGAATGCCCAGGGCTAATTCAGGCGATGAGCCAAAACTCAATTGAATTTTAGTGAAATAAGGATCTTGGATTACTATATTCTTATGAGGAAATTTTGTTTTGAGTATAGTATGAGTTTTTTGAGATTTCTCTAATTTTATGAATATCATATTAATTTATGCTATTCTTCTGATACACAGATGTCAAACCCTCACAATTTAAATTCATCTCAATGTGTCATTAAGAATGATAAATTAGATGGATCAAACCTCCTTGATTGGTATCAAGTTCTAAGAAATGTTCTCGAAAGGGAAGAAAAGAGTTTCACCCTTAAAAACAACTTTCCTGAAAAATACTTGGAAGATCTAAAAGAAAAGAAGGTTTTTGAAACTTCTTCTAAAGGAATTTATGTTATAGAGGTAAATGTTACCACTTGTGGTTCTACTCGTTGGGTATTAGATACCGGCTGTGGCGCTCATATTTGTACAAATTTGAAAGGCCTAAGCAATAGTAGAATTTTGGAGAAAGGACAAGTGGACCTACGCGTTGCTAATGGAGCAAAAGTTGCTGCTTTGGCCATAGGTACATATCAGTTGTCTTTACCTTCTGACATGATTTTGGAACTCAAGAATTGCTACTATGTACCTACAATAAATAAGAATATCATCTCTATCTCATGTTTGGACATGGAAGGTTTTCATTTTTCGATCAAGAACAAATGTTGTTCATTTGATCGTGATGATATTTTTTATGGTAGCGGTCCATTAGAGAATGGACTTTATGTTCTGAACCAGAGTATGCCTATCTATGACATCCGTGTTAAAAGATTTAAGTCTAACAACTCAAATCCTACTTTTCTTTGGCATTGTCGTTTAGGCCATATAAATGAGAAACACATTCAGAAGCTTCATAGTGATGGACTTTTGAACTCATTTGATTATGAATCATATGAAAAATGTGAATCTTGTTTATTGGGTAAAATGACTAAGGCTCCCTTTACTGGACACAGTGAAAGGGCCAGTGACTTGTTGGGCCTTGTACATACGGATGTATGTGGACCAATGAGCTTAGGTGCCAGAGGAAACTATCAGTACTTCATTACATTTACTGATGACTTCAGTAGATATGGTTATGTTTATTTGATGAAACATAAATCTGAATCTTTTGAAAAGTTCAAAGAATTTCAGAATGAAGTACAAAACAAACTTGGCAAAACAATTAAAGCTCTTCGATCAGATCGTGGAGGAGAATATTTGAGCCAAGTTTTTAGTGATCATCTCAGGGAATGTGGAATTGTTTCACAGCTCACTCCTCCAGGAACACCTCAATGGAATGGTGTGTCTGAAAGGAGAAACTGGACTTTATTAGATATGGTTCGGTCAATGATGAGTCACACAGATCTTCCATTATCCTTTTGGGGATATGCTCTAGAAACGTCTGCGTTTACACTAAACATATGTCCATCAAAATTAGTTGAAAAGACACCATATGAGATATGGACAGGAAAGGTTCCTAATTTGTCTTTTCTAAAAATTTGGGGTTGTGAAGCTTATGTCAAACGTTTGATTACTGATAAGCTTGGACCCAAATCTGATAAGTGCTACTTCGTTGGTTATCCTAGAGAGACCAAAGATTATTACTTTTACAACCCTACCGAGAACAAAGTGTTTGTTACTCAGAATTGTGTCTTTTTAGAGAGAGAGAGAGAGTTTCTCTCTAAAAGAAACAGTGAGAGTAAGGTACAACTCGAAGAAGTTCGAGAACCACAGGAGATGGCTCCACCTATTGAGGAAGAGCATCAATTGGATTTACGAAGTGTCATAGAATCTACGCCTGTGGAACCTGAAGTGCGTAGGTCCGAAAGGACACGTCACGAACCTAATAGATATGGGATTTGGGTGACAGATCATCATGATATATTTATTATAGAGAATGATGAACCTACGTCTTACGAAGAAGCAATGATGGGCCCTGACTCCGAGAAGTGGTTAAAGGCCGCTGAATCCGAAATGGATTCCATGTCACAAAACAAAGTATGGACTTTGGTTGATTTACCTGATGGTGTAAAAGCCATTGAGTGTAAATGGGTTTTCAAGAAGAAAATTGACATGGATGGTAATATACAGATATACAAAGCTAGACTGGTAGCTAAAGGTTACAAGCAAATTCATGGTGTTGACTATGATGAAACCTATTCTCCAGTTGCAATGTTTAAATCTATTCGGATTCTCCTAGCAATTGCCGCTTATTATGATTATGAGATTTGGCAAATGGATGTGAAAACAGCTTTCCTTAACGGAAACCTGAAAGAGGATGTGTACAATACATGACACAACCTGAAGGTTTCACACATCCTAAGAATGCTGGGAAAGTATGCAAACTTCAGCGTTCTATTTATGGGTTGAAGCAAGCATCTCGGAGTTGGAATCTTCGTTTTAATGAGGCAATCAAAGAGTTTGATTTCATTAGAAACAAAGAAGAACCTTGTGTTTACAAGAAGACTAGTGGGAGTGGAGTTGCATTTCTGATATTGTATGTAGATGACATACTACTTATTGGAAATGATATTCCTTTGCTTCAGTCTGTGAAGACTTGGCTAGGAAGTTGTTTTTCAATGAAAGATATGAGAGAAGCTGCATACATTCTTGGAATAAGGATCTATAGAGATAGACCAAATAGACTAATTGGACTAAGTCAAGATACTTATATAGATAAGATCTTACATAGGTTCAATATGCATGATTCTAAGAAAGGCTTTTTACCAATGTCTCATGGCATAACGCTCAACAAGACTCAGTGCCCTAAAACACATGATGAGCGAGAGCATGAAATCCGAACACATCAAATATTATATTTTATCTTAACTGTTTGACAACAGAAAAATTATGTTCACATATACAATTTTTTACTTTAAAATATGTATAGTCTATTATGGTCTATATAGTGTTCTTTTATTTTGAATCTCCTAACTTTACAAACTCATAAGATTATTCTAACTTTTAAATATATGTATTTATCAAAAATTAGAATTATTTTTAATTTTTAATTAAAATTCTACAATCTACCACTACTATTGTAATTGTTTTTATTACAAATAGCCTTTTCAAATTTTTTCTTAGTCTTTTTCACTGTTTTTTTTGGTGTGTGTGATGTTCATAATAAGTTTTTTTTAATATGTTTTATTTCAAGTAACTTTCTATATTTCTCTTAAATATATACATTATTTTAATTTTTGAGCACTTGATTAATATTTTCTTCTATATATATATATATATATATATATCTTTGTTTATGTAATCTCTATTCATATTTTATTTTGATATTTTTTGTATTTTTTTATTTTTTAGTTTGTACTTTAGTTTAAATTATTTGAAATGATTGTTTTAATAATAATAAAAATATTACAAAAATAATTGAATTAATTGATGCATTAAATTTAGATTTTATGTTCTTTAATGATATGAATTAATTTATTAAAATTGAAAATAAGAATTGATGAGGTGGAGGAAGGAGAAGAGAGAAAAGCCAACTTTATATATATAGATATGTGATATTCGATATACATATATACTAGGTTAAGACCCGCACATACGTGCGGGGTTTTTTTGCCAATTCTTTTTATTTAAAACATTTGATATTTCATATTTAATGATGTGTTAGTGAATTGTATGGATTATTACTCACTATAAAATATTGAATTGTTTAGACCGAGTTTAATATTACTAAAGTTATTTACAGGTAGATATTAATGGCTCAATAAGTATGACTAAACATTGTAAACTGGATAACCTAGATAGATATGTAAAAAGGATCAACCTCTACATGTTAGACCAGCCCAACAGATTTTAAAATATTTTGACCCAAAAAACCCGTTCTGTGAAATCTACATGAGTAAATAGTATGTCCAAATACTCGAATTGAAGACATTAATATAAAATCAATTTTTGTTCGGATTTTAACATGTTTTTCGGGTAGCAACGGTTAGCATGGGTATTCAAATAACTGTTCAGTTTTGGTTTGTTTGGATATAGTAATATAATAACCATTCGGTATTTAATAAATTTCAGTTCGGTTCAGATATTTAATAGATAACCGTAATTAACCGAAGTTAACCAAATATAACCAAAAAATACAAAAACTGAAAAAGTAATAATATAATTAAGGAAAAATAGAAAGAAAATTGAAATTGGATTTTGCAAGAGTATTTAATTTTAGGAATATCGGTTTTGATTTTTTGGGTTCAGATCAGTCGGTTATTTGGTTCTTGGTTACTTTTGCCTAGCGTAGTCAAAAAAAATATAACTCTATATTTTCGAGTTTCGAATAACTAAACATAACCCATTATTTGATAAAGCCCACACTGAGCCCATACGACTTCCTCGATCTTATCACTCACCTTCTCCATCCTCCCCCACCTCTTCCACTACTCATCACCGTTTCAAATCCGCCACCACACCAATCGCTACGACCACTGCCGTCTAAAGAATATATTACTCCGTCACGGATCTGATCCGCTTTGTCAATGGCTATACAAAAACTACCTCTCCTCTGATCCAAATATTTGTCTTGTGGTCCTCTCGCACGTGTACGATATTATGAGGTCTCAAGTTCTTCTATCTCGAAAACGGTATGTAGATTGTCTTTCAATAATTTCTTCTACTCCGAAACATGTGTTGTGTTTCTTTATAGATTTGAATATAATTCTAAAGTTTAAATAATTTAAACTCTAATCCTCAATAGTTATGTCGTTAATAGTGTTGGTGTTTTCTTAAAATTATTTAGTGCTAATATCAATTTTTAGATATGTTTATTCTCCATGACTTGGTCCAAACTAATCCGAAGACAGTCATGATTATACTTCTGTCTCTGGAGCTGTTTTTGTTTAACAGACAAAACTCCCCGTATATTAAAAAAAAAAAAAAAAAACTTTGTTGGTTTACTTAAATTATACCCAAGTGATAACAATTATCTGGTTTAACAAATGCTCAATCTTTTGGCATCAATAGACTTATGGACTCTAATCGGGACATATAGTTTTAATGTTTACCATTTAGTTGTAAAGTCAGTGATTTCTTTTTCTAAATTTTTAAATGGGTACTTGGGTAGCAGATAGCCTCTCGAATATATACGTTTCTTTTTATTTTCTTTCAATCATTTTACAGGAACATTGATGAAAAAAATCTTCATGCATGTAGAAGGCTCTATGCATAAAAGATATGAGATGCTTTGAACTTCGGAAATTTCTAATATATTTTCTCCCTTATTGAAAGACAATAAGATTACTTAGTTTTTCTATTGTCAAGTAACAAAAAACAGTGATGATAAAATGATGATTAAGTAATTTTCTTATATGTTAGACATGTGAACTTATAAAACTAATAAATAATATTTAAGTAGATTAACATATTTATTATGCTTTTGACAGATTAAGGATGAAGTTAAAAGTGTGAAGAATTGTTGGTGTGAATCACAATATGAAGCAAAGAAAAACAGCATATGCAAGCTCGTGCCATGTTATTCAAAATAGAGGTTAGCAATGTTATTCAATGTCTAGAAAAAGTATAAGTCTAACATTCATTCTAAAATAAGTTTTATTAAGATTGTTTCTTATTTACCTGTGAATAGTACCGTGTCCACCTGCTCTGGAAAAATTTCAGAATATTTTAGAAAACAGCTTAACATCATTAGTTAGTCTAACATCAATTAGACAAAACACATTAGAAATCAAATGATAAATACAAAGGTTATAAAGTTATTACCATGGTGCTAAACACAACTTTTGATTATTTCTAATGTCCTTTGGTCACAAACCTCCCAACAGCGTTTCAGTTCTACCTGAATTTTGGAACCCTACAATCACACAGAATAAATAGAAGTTACAAATCAAACAATTTATCTATCAACAAACAGAAAATGAGAAAATAGATAAATCTAGCTATATATGTTTCTATTTGTTTACGTGATGATAAGCTGCTTATAGTCATGATCTTTTTAGTATGTTACCGAAGTTTTAAGCAAAACAAAAACTTACCGCTCCGTTCGTCATCATTTCCAGGATTCCACCGATTTTGCAAAGATTGTTTCCCATTCAAAAGCAATCATTTGTCTTGGTTTGGAGAAGAGAATTGTTTTCAAAGGTTGAGGTAATGTGTTTCTCTTGGAGCTCTCTTTTATAGACAACATATTAAAGGTAGAATATTCGATGCAATGAATATAAGATTTTTTGTTTTTGATTTGATTTTGGGTTTGATACGATATACCATAGTAAGATTAGGGATTCGATCCAACTGTTTCTGTTTTTAGTTTTGATGATTGATATAGCCTATTAAATTACGAAGAACAAAAGGTAATCCATTCGAAATGGTTGTTGTGATTGTTTAAAAAGAGAATATTTGTGATTAACTGTAAATATTTGCAGTTAATGTTTTGAAATCATTTTGATGATTGATAATTTGATATGATACGAAAGAGTATCATTAGGGATTGCATATTATTAGTTACCATTTTTATAGTACTTGCCGATTATGATGTCGTTTGGATTTGATTTCTCATACAGGTTTAAGAAGAAAAAAGTGCTTGGATACACATCTAATATATCTATGATCCGAATGTGATAATCTCAAACACATAGGATCCGCGTCCCATCTACACATATAATGACTTTGTTACCCTTTAATTTTTTTTTTCTCTTCTTCCTTGCTTAATTCGTAGGGGCAATATATGGAATTTTTGGCAAAGTTTTTTTTTTTTTTTGCTTTTGTACTCCCGATTTAATAGTATAGATGTGTACGTGAGATAAAATGTTATTGGGCTTTCGTTTAGGTTAGGTTAGACGATTAACTATATATATATATATTGATATATTAGTAATCGACTAATCTCTCGCCGAAAACCTAATACAAGACAAAAACGTTTTGTCATGTTTGAGATTTGATCACCCGTTCGATTCAGTTTGTGTACGTGTGGATACCAGTAAAGGAACGACATTTGGAGTGCTTTACAACCTTGATTTATTTTAGTTCAACTTCTGCTGCGAACTATCCAGATATATTTATAATCTTATGACATAGATTTTGATTCAATATTAACATGAATCCTGGCAATAGAATTTATGACTAGTTTTATAAATCGTTATAAACCGGTTCAAATTCCAACACCTTTTTCAATTGATTGTTGGTATTATGATTCCATCGTAAAGGTGTACGGTTTTTTCAATCCAAATAGTCAATCTAAATCAACTGGGTAAATCGAACAATGCAAACAACCAAACTATAACACAAACTCAAGAAACCCTCAAAGAGTGGCAATAATAGCAAATTTGTGATTTCATGAAAGTGAAATAATAGCAAATTTGTGATTTACAAGCATTACAATATGGACAGCTGTAGTGGTTGTTTATGTCCATAGAAACAATTAAGCACGTTTAAAAATAACAATATGTGTATACTGTATAATTATATATATTTATATATTAAATGTCGACACAAAAGTTAATATGAAAGCTGACCGTTGCATAATTCTAGAACGGGTAAGATCTTCCATATCAGTGAAGTTAATGACTTAGATCTTTTTTTTTTTTTTTTTGTCGGCAACTTAGATCTAATAGGTATATCAATTAGAGTTAAAGCCCGCAGGCTAGTGCGGTCTGGTTCTGAAAAATATCACGCGGACTTAAATATATATGTCCAGAAAAAATTGGATCTTTCGGGTTCAGCCCATTTGATCTATAGGGTTTTTTGGTTTAGCCCGACCAGTCTCGGGCTAGTCCGAATAACACTTTAACAAATAGATTTGTATTTTTGTGTTAATATTTTTGTTTGATTGCAATATTTTATTAATGATTTATTGTAAATAAAGTTTTAAACTCTAATCATAGTTTTCATATTTACTTAATAACCTTATTTAATACTATTAAATATTTTATCTATGATATTTTATATGGATTATATATTGTTTTATTTGGTTAAAATATTAAAAATTTATTAGTTTTAAACTTTTTCTTGTAAATTAAGTTGGTTTTAGTAAATATAGATGAGTTATTAAAAATTTGATTGATTTGTTTGATAGTGCACCTTTAAAGACTGCTCTTTAAGGCTTATTAATTTAAATTTTCGATCTGTAACATAAGCCAGGAAAAACCCAAAAAGCCCTGTAGCTCTGTTAGGGCCGGGCTCGGGCATTGAAATATAGGCTCGGAAATATTTTAGACTGAACCGGGCCGGGCTCAAACATATGTGGGTTTTACAGATTTTGGGCCGGGCCGGGCCAGCCCGATTGACACCCCTAATCTCATCCAGCTGGAAATTTTATCATCCCACATGAACCAAAGTAATCTTTGGAAAATAAATACTTATCGTAAATCGTCTAGTTCATTTATTATTACCGACTACTCCCTCTGTTTTTATTACTTGTCATTTAAGCTTGTTTCACAAAAATTAAGAAACCCATTATATTTTCCGTTTTATCTATTTTTAATAGATTTTCTAAAAAATTTATTGGTCAAAACATTAATAAAGTTGGATAGAATTGAAATCTTTACCAAACATTTGCATTGGAAATCTAAAACGGCAAGTATTGAGAAACAAAAATTTATCTATAGAATGATAAATAATAAAAAACAGAGGGAGTATTTATTTGTAGAGATGAACTACAGACTGTTTTTTTTGTGAAAAATGAAATGATTTACTGATTACTTTTTTGGTTTGTATAGACGAGACTAAGCGGTTACAATAAACAGTTACATATAATTAATTAATAACACAATCCGTCGCGTCGTTACTCATTAACGAGTAGAACTTCACACGCAAACTTCATCGCCTGACTTCTTTACTCACATTGTACGAATGACTTCATAATCTAAGTTCTAAGTCTTTATGTAAACGGTTGAAGTCAACTAAATAAGTCAACTACTGAAGTCACCGAAGTCGTCCAAATATTACAGAAACTGAAGCAAGTTCACAGATTACAGACATAAATACGACATTCAAACAAACAGATGCGATAAAGAAAGGTTCACAGATTTTAGATCTTAATTGAAAGATCTACAAAATCGAAGAGATTAATACAACAATGAGGATTATACCGGCGATTAACACATTCTCGACCACCCCGCGTACACGACGAACTGATAGACGTAATTCCTTCATCTGATCTTTCACCTTGTCTAGCTCCTGCTGAACCCAATATCATATCTTCATTTTCCTGGATGACTATAATATCATTTCTTTGGCCAGCAAGTCCACCTCTTATTGCTTGAAGTTTTTGCATAATAGCCTCATCCCACCAATTCATAATATGGTCCTCTTCATCCTATACAAAAATATAAATATCCCATAAGGATATTATTTAAACTCAAATAATAATTATACCAAACGAATAAACCACCACACAGTATAACAACCTCATGGTTATTGCATCAAAATAAAATCCTTCCAGGATTGTCGGCTGTAGTGGAATATTTCATAACAGTTTCTCTTCCGCATAAACATTTGTGAGAAATTCCAAATGTCAGACCAAGAAAGTTTACTTTGGGTGGACCTGCACCCCATACTTGCAAAAAACTAGAAGATGGCTGAGTGTAGCTGTGTAACCCATATCCGTACGCAAAATGAACAAAAAACGTTGAGTACATATATATTTTCGAACAAAATTAGCTAAAGCGTTGCAAAAGAAAAGTGCTGATGAGAAATGATGAGAATACTTATCTGAGATGTCCTTGAGTTTCGTAGACGATAAATGATGAGAATACAATCTGAATTTTCGAGAGCAACAATATCGGAATTTTTGAGAGACATTTTGGAGAGAGAGAGAGAGAGAGAGAGAGATCATAAAAAAACTAGGGTTTACTTACAGAGATAAGTATATATATGGTTAAATTATCCAGTTAGATTAAAATCAAGGAATCGGTATGTATTCGGTTAGGTTCAACTATCGGTTTGGTTAAAATTTTGGTGAAATTAAGATATTATAATATTAATGGTTGATAGCATAACAAATTCAATCACCAAAAGTCTACAGAGAAGTTTATTTAAGCAAATCCTAAATCAAATATATTTAGCCTAATCAACCTTTCTTTATTTAATTTTACTGGTGTATATGTAAATTTATTTTATTTTAATGCAGGAAGTCTATGTGGTTATTATTTGATCAATAGATTTATCAAATTTTTTTTTTTTTTGTAATTTTTTAATTAAAATTTAAACTATAGTTAAGGAGTAGACGTCTTTTTATGTCTACTTGTTGACGTCAAAATGTAATCCACCTTAAAGAAATTTGTTGCAGACTTCCTCCGGGCTACATCTGTCATTTCGGCTTCTGTTTTTTGTTTGTTCGTAAGGGAGTCAACTGTAATTTCAGTACCCTTAGTGGTTATCTTTCTCAAATATCGAATATGGGGTCTACGTTTTCATTCAAGACCAAATAAAGGTCTACAAAAAGCAATTGCCCCTTCTTAGTTTAGGACTGTCTAGAAAAGGTTAGATATTCATTTGATTAGGCCTTTTACAGATCAATCAATTGGATGTCGCCCTTAACTAAAAAGGTAAAATTGAGAGAGAAAAATATCATACAACAAAATAAAATGGTGATCGAATTGTATTGGTTTTTAAGGTTGGATAACTTGAATCCGGGTCTCTGTAACAATTTAATTCTTAACTAGATTATGACATGTGCTAGTTATTGAAATCCCCTATATATCCTCTATATATTAATAGGGAAGCACACTCTTGAAAAGCTGATGTGTCGCCACCAGAGAGCTCAGTGCACATTATAGCAAAATATCCTTAAATTTTCTACTTAATTCCATTAACATGCCATTATATTTAAAAAAAACAATTCACTGAATAATAATTAGATATATCATCATTTCTCACAAAGATTTAAATCAAAATTTCACTAAAATTTACTTACAACTATACAAGTCAAAGTTCTATTGATTTCTTAAAATCAATATAAATATTGATTTCCTAATATAAATATAAATATTGATTTCTTCAAATTGATAGAAGTAAAATATTCTAAAAAGGCTATAAAACGTACCAATTAATTTAAAGTTAATAAAAATAAAGAACATATAACTTATTAAACATATAACTTATTAATATAATCATATAAAAACAAAATATTATTTTTATGTTAGTATTATTACAATAATAATTTAAATAACAAGCTTTCAATAGTTATTATAATTGATTATGAAAAGAAATATATTACCCCAGAATTATCTCCAAATTATTAGAAAAAAAAAATCCAAATAAATATAGATTTATATATATTTATAAATAAATATAAAAAGAGAAATACCCTAGAATAGCACACTTTTAAGTTTTCCTTCCAAAGTTAGCACACCCTCTCAAATTTTCCACAACTAGCATTTACTAATTAACATAATAATTAAGAAAAATCTAAACAATAAGAAATAATTGATATAATTTCTTTGTTTCATGTCGTCTCTTTTATCTAACCTCTCAAGAAAGATCTAAAATGGATATAGCCCCAATTCTCTTGTTCTCATTGGAGATTACCCAATTCTCATTGTTGGTTCTCACGAGCTCCTCCTTGTCCCCTTTAACCCGAAACGAATCGTCATGAGATTGTGTTCTTTGCCCCTGCATTTTTGGTTAGATCTACTTTTTATGAATGTGGATTCGATAAAATCTCTCAAAATTTTGCTTTGAGATCGAATTAGAGAGAGACTAATGGTGTTGAACCGTCGGCAGCGATGCTATTGGGTACATACCAGCTTCTTTTGGTTATTTACATGGATTAGTTTACCACCAGCTTGGTTATTTACATGGATTAGTTTACCACCAGCTTCTTTTGTCTCTAACTCAAGTGATTGATGATATACATTATAGCAGATATTTCTAGAACAAAGCAGAGAGTTGATGATGAAGGTTAGAAAATGGGCACTTGAGTGGAAGTTTGTGTTCGTCATTATGGAAGGTCTTCCTAAATTTCAAGAATGCCTTCATAAATATTAGGAAGACCTTCCTAAACGGATTTCTTCAATCTAGTTTTTGGTTTTTATATACTTTCAAAAATCTGCTTGTTTATTATATTTCCATTGATTTATATGACAAATAAGGAACTCAACTTTCATGTTGCACTAAGAAAAAGGTAAGTGCGTCCACTTTCAAGGAGCTGCATTGTATGTATATATATTTGATTTTCTCATATGTTTGTCGGTATGTCTTGATACGCTTGTCATTTGTTGTGTGAGTGCAGGTACTTTAATACACTCGACAACAAGAAAATTGAACATTTTGATATTTTACAGTGGTGAACCCATATCTGAAGAAAACATTCAAATAGATGTTGGTTTCAGACAAATAGGAAGACCTTCATAAAAGTCAAGGTCACTATGGAATGCCTTCCTAAAATTCAAGAATGCATTTCTAAAAGCTATTGAATCCTTCCAAATTTTTTTAAAAATGTGTTTTTCAAATTTCTTTATATGTGTTTTGTGCCATATTGTATCACATTCACATATTACTCCATTAATGATGTATAATAATTTGATTTGGTGCACATATTGGTGTTTTACAACAAAGGTAGAAAATAGGAATATCTAGCATGATGTTTTATTTTATTTTTATGAAGGTCTTACTAAAATGCGAGATAACCTACCTAAATATTTTATTGTGCATAAAAATAGATTTCGTAGTGTAATATAACTAGGTTATCAACAAAATTTTAAACGTTCTGTAGTAATGATAGATGTTGTTGGTTTTCCAAGTTACAAGAACAGGAGAAGGTAATCTACAAGCTATCAAGGAACCATCTATAAATAATGATTTTATGGAAATATATTTGAATTCATAAAACGAAGAAAAGTTCAACATAAAAACTCATCATTACTAAAAAAATGTAAAACATAGAAAAGAAACTCCATTAGTAAAGGGTAATGGTATTATTTTTGTGTTAACCTAGTGTTACCAATATCCAGAATATTTATGAAAGTCATCCTGAAATCTAAACTTGTTATGAAGGTCATCATGAAGTTCTAAAAATTCTTCCTGAATTTCGTGTAATCCTTCCTGAATTTCACCAGTATCACGACCAAGTGACATCATACATTTTCTTGCTGCAAGAGTTGCTGATCCTCCTAATGAACCTCCCTGTAAGAGTTAATCTCTTAATGAAAATAGCATTCCATAATGGCAATAATGATAACAGTGGGACATCTCCAACCCTTTTCAATCTGTGCACTCCTTTCTTATGTGACTTGAATCTCCTCAAAGTGGCATCCTCAGCGAAGAGCTGCAACAAATACAACCATGAAAAAAAAAACAGGAATCTCACTGAAACAATCAAGAAAACAAATGTTACAGGAGCCCTATCCCTCTTTGCCTCACTAATTTAGGTTTCAGGCTTGGCACACCGAGACTAACAGAAAATTACACTACCTTATTCAATTACCAATTTGACATACAAAGATCCTTCCAAAACCAAACTTCAAAATGAATCACTTCCCAATTCTTAACAATCTGATTAGAATCGATTTCATGATCTCTACCTTAGAACAGAGACAAATGTAAAAGATGCTTACAGCTTTCTCGCGAGCACCTAGCTCCACATGGAACCCACGACGGGATTGAGCCAAAGCACCATCCGTCTTCTGAAAAAAAGATCAAAGAGGAGTATAACGATCCCATCGTAAATCAAAAGAATTGAACACCATATCTGTTAATCAGATTCGATTCGATTCTTAAAAATAAAACCTGGGAAGAAGATCGGAGATGAGATGAAATCAAAGTGTTGTTGAATAGAAACGCCATTTCCGATGAGGAGCAAAGATTTCAGCATTACAAAGACGATGGGGTACCAAAATTAACAAAGACGGATGAAGAAGCTCCAAAATTAAAAAGACGGATGAAGACGATGAAGAAAACGGTTCGATTCATTTTTTTTTACTTTCATCCCTGTATGAAATCTGGGTACGGGATGAATCGTGTCGGTGGAGACAGAGAAGAAACGACATAAACTTTAATTTTATTGATAATTATTTTTTCCAAAATTAATGATATAAAAATGTGTGCTAGTTTTGGAACATTTAAAAACATGTGCTACTTGTGGAAGAAAAACTTAAAATGCTATTTTTGTCAATTGCCCATATAAAAATGATGTGTGATTCTTCGTTAAACATGATGTGTGATTATCTCAACATTTAGTGTGATTCTTCGTTAAACATAGAAATATTGATAATCGAATAGGAATATACATTCTAATTGTACATTCATCTATGTGCTATTAAAAAGGAATGAGACATAATCATTATCATTATAAATAAACTTAGTACCCAAAAAAAAATTATAACATACTTAAAATGAGTGATTATTAGATTATACAAAATTGTTATAGTTACTCAAAAACCATAAATATAAATTTAATTTTTAAAACACACAAAATATATATTGTCATAAATTGTACCATTTTATAAATAATTTCTGAAAGGACCGACCCTTTCTTTTTAAAATAAATAATAAATAATATATATAAGAGACTACGACTAATGGTCCCATACCCACTAGCCACCTAACCACATTCACAATCAACATCAGAATAATCAATACCAATAACAATATCCAATAATAAAACTAATACCATAGCATAAGCAATATCCAATAATCAATCATCTGAAAACAGGAAACCAACAACCTAACAATGTTTCTAATGACTCAACTCTAGCAACCTAACAATGCCAGACAACATCCAATCGAGTCCCTAGAACATCCTCCTCTTCATTGCCTGGATTCCACGATCACACTTTGCCTTTACCTGCACCACAAACACAAATTGAGATGCATGAGTATTTGATAAACACTCAGTGAGGCAATCCTCCCATCTATTGGGCTATACACACAAGTAACAATGATTCCAATGTTCAAAACAAACAACAATCAACACAAACAAACCAGGAAATCAGACATGTCTCGCTGGAAGGGAGGTGTCGACCGACACCAGCCAAGTGTCAACCGACACTGGCCTTGGTGTCGACCGACACTACCCCACAGTGTCGATCGATGCCCAATTTTCTGGTGTCGACCGACATCAAGTGGTGTCGATCGACACTCCTTCTGCAACTGCGATCCGCGCGAAGTCGAGAGTCGAATCTCGCCCCCAAATCGCCTCCAAATCGTCCAATACTCGAAACCCAAGCCTTATACATCCGTAGGAACTTGTATCAACCAATCCCAGCAAGAAAAACACACAAACAAGCAACAAACAAGCAAGAACAAGGAAATCAAAGGCTTAGATTAGCCATGGTCATGCACTCACCTCTTTGCAGGAAGTTTTTGACCAACAATGACGAATCAAACCTTCCTAGCAAGCTTATAACTCCTTCCCAGCCTTGGATCTCTCAAGAAACAGCAAGGAATCTCAATAAGTGCCCATTAGACCGGTTTGGTTTACCAAATTCACTTTTCAAAAATACCTCTTTATGGTGTCCATTTTCAAAATTACCTCTTTTTAATATATAAAATGACAAAATTATAAACCCTATACCCTAAATACTAAACCCTATCCATTAAAAAATATATACTAAATGTAAATTCGAAACCCAAACTTGAAAAAATAAATTCTAAAAATTAATTTAACATAGTGTAATTATGTAAAAAAAGACAAACATGAAAATGTTAAAAAAAAAAATATTTTTGAAAAAGGGTATAACAAAAATGGTATTTCTAACGAATTCTCATTTATTTATAAGGCCGGATTACTCTAATCCTTGATATAAATCTCGTGTTTATTAAAAAAATAACAACAAAAATGTTTTGAGATTCACAGGAAATAACGTTGATATTTAATTGTTTCCAGAGTAGTCTATAGTTAACAATCTCAATAAATCAAACCATTAAAGAAAATTTATGGTCACGAAATTTCATGACAAAAACGTTTTCTCACCACCATATAATTATACTCAGTTTAACGATAATTGTGTCAAACTGTCGCATTGTTCAAGTGAACAATAAATTATTTTTCTGCATGATATTACTCTAATCCTTGATCCAAAATGGTAATATAGTAAAACTTCTATAAATTAATATGGTTGAGATCATAAAATTTTATTAATTTATAGAACTTTTAATTTATTGATAAATTAATAATTATTAATTTGCTATAAATTGTTAAAATATTAATTTATGAAAATATTTTTATATTTACATAATTCAAGAATAGACAAACAACTGTAAAGTCATATTTCACTAAATTTTCTTATATATATATATATATTATATCTTTATTAATTTATGATATTGATGGAACTATATGTTTATATAGGATTTTCAAAAGAAGTATTAACTTATTATTTTATCGAATTGTGTCATTTTTAAACCGGTTCAATTTGAGACTAGAAAATTTTATTAATTTATAGCGAGTGTTAATTTACAAAATATCTTATTATATAAAGTTTGGTTCTCGAAGTTAGTAATTCATCCGATCGTGACACGTGTTAGTTTTAACGATCAGAGATCAAAGTTAAAAACTCACCATATCGTGACATGTGTCAGTTTTAACGATTAAATATCCAAATTAGTAACTCATCAGATCGTGACACGTATCAATTATAACGACCAGAAATTACATATCAAAGTTAGTAACTCATCAGATCGTGACAAGTGTCAATTTTAACGATCAGAAATCACAGTTTTCAAGCTTGCTATAATGATGCATAAGATTGTTGTAATCTTATTATAATAAAAAAAACTTTGTTAATGGAAAAGGATTGTAAATACACCCTTCTGTATAAGCAAAGAGATGATGACATATTTTTCACCAAAAAATAATTTCGACTAGCTTTGTGTTTTTTGATAAAATTTATTTTTTGTTTTTTGTTAACATTTTGTTTTACACATTATTGTTCTAGAACAAGTCTCAAAGGCAATTTTATTTGTTGTCTAATCAAAGCAACTATATAAAAAGATTCTTATATATTACCACATGTTTTTGTTGTCGTTTCTTTGAATTTTGTTTTGTTTCTCAATTTCATAATGTGCAATCTTTGACTTTGAAGTGTTAACATAGTTTCTTATGCATAATAACTAAGGTTTTTGGCGTTAACAAATTTCTCACGATGTTATTATTATTTCTTTTAATTTGCAGGGCAGGTAGCATAAAAAAAAGATGAATACACAAATGCAAGATAAGAACAGAGATTATATAACATTAGATCAACTAAACAGAAAGCGTTCTTATTATCAAACGATTGTACGTCTTACAAGAAAGTGGGAAGCATGAAAATTTTAAAAAAACAATGAGCTCATTGGAATAAATTTTCTCATAAAATAGAAAAGAGATTAAGGAAAATATACATAATATTAATTAATTCTAAAAATGTAAATTTTCACTTTTATATAAACATATATCGTCTTATATTATTCATCTAACAAAATTATTAATTCAAAAATATTTTTTTCAACTTTGTTCTATTGGTCAAACTTTTTTAATGGGAAGACAAATTTTTTTTTTTTTAAAAAACCAAAATATACTAATACTTTCTACTTTTTCAGTTTTGAATAGGTAAGATTAATATGTTGAGGCAAAAAAAAATTAGAAGATTAATATATGTATCTTCTTTTTCTAATACTGTATTTTAAAATTTATTGTATTAGTTTTAGATTGTCTTATTTAATTTATATTTTCATCTTTGAATTATTTGATATTCATATATTACCGTGCTTATAATTTTCTATATTTCATTAATCATGTCAAATTAATTTTCTTCTAATTTCTCAACCTTGATTGGTTGGTCATAGATCTTTTTGTGTAAACATAATTGTTATCATTCGTTCAATCTCAAAAGGAGATAAAGAGGAGAATGTCATCAACCTAATGGTTGGATAACATAGGCTAATCAAACACAAGCCTACAACAAACATAGATAGATTGAAAAAATATAAATCTTTGTTGATAGATCCATAGGAGCTTGAAGACAGAAGCTACATCATGGTGTGTCAAAGAAACTTACATGAATACATTGAGAAATTTAACATTACTTACTATAAAAAGATTTTGTGACGTTGAATAAGGATCTTTAGTTTCATTGTTGCGGGAGCAAGCCACTTTGAGATAGCTAAAAGATGTGAACATGTTCTCTCCACATAGGAGGGGGGCAGAGCCGAGACTCTCTCTATAGTGGAGGAGGTTGGATGCAAGGTTATCTCCCCAAGGGAAGAAGGTGGGAGAGGTTTGACGCAAGGTTATCTCCCCAAGGGAGGAAGGCGGAACAAAGGTTCTCTCCATGGTGGAGTAGGTTGGACGCAAGGTTCTCTCCATAAGGGAGGAGAGCAGCACCAAGGTTCTCTCTATGGTTAGTCATACACTACTGTGATGTAATTTATTTTTTATTCAAAATATTTTTTGAGCCAACAATTTTAGTGAAAAAAAAAATATGCATAAATGAAAGTAAAAATATATAATAGTTGACTTAATTTATTCATATGGATATTTTTTAGGTGGTAATATACCTAGTTGTAAAAATACACTTTTAATGATAACATACATAAAAAAATTTGTATATGGATATAAATCAGTGTATTATAGCAAAAAATATTTATAAATAATATACAATAAATTCTAATATATTTTTTTATTAAATTTTGTTTTATTTACAAAACTTTAAACCGGGGCGGGTCCTTATCTAGTAAAACCTAATTAATGATGTTAGGTTTTGATAATTACACATTGTAGAAAAATGAAGATCTAATTGATGAACGATACTAAAATATACCTATAAGTCTATAAATATAACAAAATTAAAGAAAACCCAAACCAAATTTTTTCTGTCTCTCCATTTTTGTTAAATCCAAGAAACACAAACCATTTGTACTAATGGCTTACGTAGGCTTACTTGAAGTCTTCATAGCTATTCTTGTCTTTATTTTCTTCCATTTCTTGATCCACAAGAAACCCAATCAAATCTCCCCTAGAAACTGGCCAGTTCTTGGGATGCTTCCTGGCATTCTCGTCACGCTTCATAGGATTAATGATTATGTTGCAGAGATTCTCGAGGTCTCCAACTTGAATTTTGTATTCGAAGGCCCGTGGTTCTCTGGGATGAACATGTTGGTCACTGCGGATCCTGTAAACATTCAACACGTTTTCAGCTCCAACTTCTCCAATTATAACAAAGGACCGGAGTTCAAAGAGATGTTCGATTTTCTAGGAAACGGGATCTTCACTGCTGACTCTAAACTCTGGGAGGATTTGAGGAAATCCGCACTGGTCGTGCTTAGCCATCAAGGGTTTCAAAGCTTCTCATTGAGGACCACCACGCGTAAAATCAAGAACGGGGCTGTCCCGGTCCTTGATCATTTTGCAGAGGCAAATATGATATTTGATTTACAAGACTTCTTCCAGAGGCTAGCATTTGATGTAACCCTTACTATGGTAACGGGATACGAATCAAATTCTCTTTCCATTGAAATGCCGAAGAACGAGTATGCGAAAGCTATGGATGATGCCGAAGAAGTGGTCGTGTATAGACATGTGAAGCCTATGATCTTGTGGAAGCTGCAAAACTGGATTGGAGTTGGAGAAGAGAAGAAGATGACCAAAGCTAAGGCTGCTTTGGACAGATCATGTGTAAAATATATATCTGCCAAGAGAGAGGAGAAAATAAGTCGTCGCTCTGATATTGGAGAAGAAGCTCATGATGAGGATATATTAAGCGTCTACATGAATATAGATACTTCCAAGTATGAGCTTTTGAATCCAAGAGATGATAACTTACTCAAAGACATCATCAAGAGTTTCATGCTTGCTGGAAGAGACGCCACTGCAACCACTCTCACTTGGTTCTTTTGGGTTCTCTACAAGAACCCTGAAGCTGTGACCAAGATCCGCCAAGAGATCGACAACACAAATCTACCAAGTTCCGGATTGAGTTTAGATGAAGACAAGTTAAACAAGATGGTGTATTTACATGGTGCATTGTGTGAATCACTACGCCTCTACGCTCCAGTCCCGTTCCTGCGGAAGTCACCCATAAAGCAAGATATGCTTCCAAGTGGACATAAAGTCGATGCAAATTGGAAGATTCTGTTCTCTGTTTATGCATTGGGGAGGATGAAGGCCGTGTGGGGAGAAGACGCGTCTGAATTCAAACCTGAGAGATGGATCTCTGAGAGAAACGGAGGCCTAAAACATGAACCTTCTGTCAAGTTCCTCGTGTTTAATTCCGGTCCAAGAAATTGCTTGGGGAAAAACTTGTCTTTCTTGCAGATGAAGACAGTGGCTGTTGAAATCATACGGAATTATGACATCAAGGTCGTTGAAGGGCACAAGGTCGAGCCATCTTCTGCCATGCTCCTTCACATGAAACATGGCCTCAAAGTCACAGTTGCTAAAAGATGATTGGTTTCATAACGTCAAAAGGACAATATTATCAAACTTGAAAGAAATCCTTAATAAATGAAGCATCATTTCAAAGAGGTTGGTGGCTGTGAAGCAATCTTATACTTATACACACTATGAAAGTTGGTGGTCGATGTGTCTTTCTCCAATGTAGGTTTGTGGCCCTCTCTCTGCTTCTCACCTGCTTTTTTTTTTTTTTTTTTTTTTGCCTTTATTCGTACTGTATAATCTTTTCAATTTATTTCTGAAAATGTTCTATATACATTAATTATCCAAGATATAAAATTTATAATGATAAAGATAGTATAAAATTGATCAAACATGTGTATTTAAGTGAGGAGAGTTTGGTAGGTAGAAAATGAATGAAAGACAATGATTAATTTTCTAAGGTAAAAAATATCTACAAGATGTGCATTGAGAATATGGCCAGACCATCCAAGTCTCATATGCAAACATGCAAGTATCCAACCAGTTGAAATATTCATGTTTTTGGTGCTAATATATTCAGTTGAATAATAATATTGCACCTATTTATCCGATCCGCTGGCTTCTAGGAGGATCTCGGGCTCTCCTTCAACCCGGGAAGATATTTTGATTAACCTATCCCATGTTTCCAATACCATATACTGTGTCAGTTGCTTACCATCTCGAAAACAAAACTCCTACCTACTTATGAGTCAATAGGTATTCAATCGTTTTCTTGTTAATTTATAGAGGTTTAACTGTACTACGTATGGTCACCGTTCATACATGTTTTAGAATACGCATATGTAGAAACTAGGTTTCTGCAATGAATTTGTTTCCAATTTCTCTAAAAAGTTGATCTAAGCTTAGAAATTGGAAAAAGGGTTTAGATCTCTCGAACTAGGGTTTTTTGCTAAAAACAATGTGAGAACTGAACTATTGTATTAGATATTGGATGCTTTACAATGGATAAGTCTCTCCTTATTTATACAAATCCAAAGATTACACAATATATTAACTTTCCTTATGAGACGAACTGAGGTAAGGAAAGTTGCTTCATTTCTTGAGTCGGCCACCGGACGAATTGGGAAGTCGGTTCTTCATCTTTAAGGCTGGACTTCCCTCTTCCGAACAGGACTCAATAATACCTAACTGAGTTCTTAACCGGATTCCCGGTTAAATAATCAAATTATCTTTCTGGTTTAGTTCGGTATGTTGGGGGTACTAAATCCCGCACGAACAGCATATTACATTGTTTAATAGATTATAATTATGAAAATCACAATTTTTGGTATCTTAACTAAAAATTGTTTGTTGTCAAAAAAAAGAAAAAAAGAAAAGAAATGTTTGTATTATAAACTGAAAACAGAAGAAATATAAACATCATTCATAATTCATATATAATAGTATATTAACTTGTTTTCCTTAAAACTTTTGTAACAAAAAAACTTCAAACCGGAATGTTCATTTTACTACTCAAAAAAAAAGATTGGAACACAAAACACCAGAGCGATCGCAAGACACATTCACACAGAGACTAATTTCATAAAAAACACGAGATGGTTTCACAAAGTAAACTTCTAAACTTCTATACAAATAAATGTATTTAACTTTCTCATGAACGTTACAAGAATAAAACATACAAAGCTCCTCGGAGCTCTTTATCACAGAATCAAGAGATGACATTATGACAATAGGCGAGGTTTTGCTTCCGAAACAACAGTTCCAAGAATCCAGTAAAGTTTTGGTTCCCCCATGATACATACTAATCAATATAAAAACAAAATGCACAAAGAAGTAAAGGTTCATGTCGGGGTTAATATATATATATATATATATATATATATATATATTGAATTTAATGTTAAATTATATTTAAAAGAAATAAGATAAATTATATTAAAAAAATAAATTGTTTTACAACTAGTGCAACACTTTTAGAGGATAACAATTGATTAAGAGATTACACAAATCATAGCCTAGAGACGAGTTTGAAGCCACATCTGGAAAGCCTCGTCATATCGCCTATCACCCATTAGACCTATAGAAAGTAGCTGGTCTCGAACTTGACGGTCGATCCATGCGATAAGAGTAGGGACACTCTGCGCCTTCTCCCCATGCCTTCTACCATTCCTCTCCCTCCAAATGGTATAGATAACTGCTTGAAAAACTTAGCGGATAAAGAAACCATCACCCAATGGAAGTTACGGATTGGAGATATAAGCCAGAATTGTAGACCAGTCTGTTGAAAACCGTGTTTTGAGCAGACCCTTAGCCAGATCCGACCATACCAATGATACAAATGGACAAGAGAAGAACAGATGGTCCCTCGTTTCCATGGTAAGTTGACAAAACCCACACATCCCCGCAGCACTCCCATTCCACGCCACCATACGAACACCCGTCGAGAGCCTATCAAGAGCTGCCAACCACACACAAAAAGCAAACTTCGGCGTAGCATGACCAAACCAATCCCCTCTATGCCATGACATCGTACTTGATGTGGTACGAATGTGATTCCATGTGTCCCGAGTGGAAAACCTAGGACGGAAAACATCATTCTTACCGCGCCATAACAATTGATCTGCTTGCGGTTGGCGGTGCTGCCTGTGCAAATGAAATTCCTCCTCAATCTTATTAAACAAATCTACACGGTGACGTAGTTGCCGACGATGAAGAGTCCATGCTTCGGCCACCGTACTCTGCTTAGCAATCCCTAGATCAAGGACACCATTACTTCCCACTACCTCATCAAGTACACCTAACCCCGACCAGTTATCGAACCAGAAAGAGGTTTGTTCTCCATTACCCACTTCTACCTTACAAAAAGATTTAGCTAAATCTCGATGCTTAAGAAGCTTTGTCCAGACCCAAGAACCCAACGTAGTAGAGCTTTTCACCAACCAGAACAATGGTTGAGTGTCCTTCCAGTAAAAGTCAACTAACGGTAGAAACTCCTCCATGTCGGTTAACAAATTAACAAACTTGAAAGGTTTTCGCCGTTGACCCGGATCATCGATGTCTCCCTTAATCATAATCCGACAATCTAGATGATCAGAGCAGCCTCCAGCAGAGAAGACACAATAAACAGAGTTCACTAACACCCTATCATGCTTTTTGAGAATCAAGTCATTTTCCCTCTTGTTGCACCAGGTGAAAAGGGGACCATGAGTGGCTAAATCCAAGAGAGAACAGTAGTTAACAATCGATTGAAAATCTCGCATACCACTAGAAATTATGGGATGATAATCTACCCGAAAATGCTCCTCCATATCCAATGTTTCATTAAAATCACCAAACAAATCCAAGGCTTATGGCGTATAAGTGGCGAGTCATGGTGATCTTTGAGCTCCTGCCACAGAGCCTTACGGGCCTCTGCAGTATGTAAAATGTAAACAAAAGAGCAAAAGAACTCTTTTGAATCATCATCCAACTTCACTGAGCAGGTAATCAACTGCTCACTCTTAAAAAACAAATCCAACCTCACATTATCCTTCCACAAAACCCAAATGCGACCATGACTACTATGCTCATAATTCGTCAGAACAGACCAGCCCAAAAACAGACGCCTCCCCAACCGCTGAGACTTTGTTTCCTTGACCCTTGTCTCCGACAACCAAACTGAAATTTATTCCCCTCTACCCACTGTTTTATTGTGGAATGCTTAGAAGATCTATTTAAACCACGAACACTCCAGCAAAACCCTGATATTAATGCTTTTGGGGGTTTTTCTTAATCGGATCTCTAGAGGAATCTCTAGCAGAATGAGTAGGAAGGTTGGAACCTTTTTTATTTGCCTCTTTTGTACCCCTATGGAGAAAGGTCCGCAATTGCACATCCTGCTGTGAACCTCACGTAGCGGTCCTAGTTGGACGGGTTGTGACATGTTGATCCTTCAAAGAAACTGTATTTACATCCTCCGAGGCAGATTTCACTTCCGCTATTTGGTCCTTATCATTCACCGGAGTACCATCCCCCTCCTCTTCCTCCAGAACAGAGTACGAGTTCTTCAGTAGAGACTCAGGAGCCCCACGCATCCCAAGTTGCCTCCCCGGAGTACCACTACCACGACCAGATTTTGGTGTGATCCACTCATCAGACTCCTTCTCAATGGAAACAGGCAAACCAGATTCCTGGTTCGAAGAGGATGCGTGGATGATTCCTACAATATCTACAATATCTCATTCAGCTCTAAACTGGCCAGCTCGTGAGGAGAGGATGATTCCTACAATAAGATCGTAAAGAGCGAGCGCTTCTACGAAGATAAGGATAAGAATCATCCCGACGAAGAGCTTAGATTGTTGAGCATTTGCCCTGACACCGGCATCACCAACAATACCAATGGCCATTCCAGCAGAAAGACAAGCAAGACCAGAGGAGAGATGTGCGTAACCATCAAAGAGGTAGTAAGATTTAGCCTTTGGGTTAATCCCTGTACTGATGATAACAGCTATGATCAACCCATATATACCCAAGACACCAGTCATAACAACAGACAGAATTGATTTCATCACCAACTCTGGTTTCATTACTCCCATTGAAGCCACACCAACTCCACTCTTTGCCGTTCCATAAGCAGCTCCCATACCTAATAAATGCAATTCAAGTTTTTTTAACATCATTGGATCCAACAAGATCACTCCAATTCCAAATCATATCCAACATATCACAAATTCTACAGATATATATCAAAAGGAATGGAAAAAAAAAAAGAGATTACAGGAGAAGACGAGTGCGGCTGCAGCGCCGAGGAAGCCGAAGAAGGGAGTTGTTTCATCTTAAAGGATTTTAATCTCTCTAGCCCCTTTTTGATCAAATTCTAATTTGAAACCCCCCCCCCCACTTATTCTCACTATCCCCTTTCCTTTTCAATATTATTAAAATTCCACTCTACCCTTATTATAATATATTATAAATTTAAATCTTAACAAAAGAAATAAAAATAACTAATATAATAAACATTCTTTCTCCTCTCTCATTAACCCAAAACAAAAATACGAGATTCGTAGAAAAATTTGGGAATTACATATTATGGGACAACTGGGACCATTGGGTACAACTATGTAAAAATTTACTAATACAAAAATTTGGTGCAACTGAGACAAATGATTACAACTATGTTTATGGACTGCTACGAAAAAATGTATAATAAGAGACAGTTTTCTTTCTCTTTCTTTTACAGTTGACAATGTAAATAGTTCAGTCATACGCTTTCATTTTGATGGATACTATTTAAGTATCAGAGAAAATTTACTATGGATTTCAAAAGAAGATAAGGAAGTGCATTCTATTCTTATGAAGACATCACTAGTAATGTATCATATGATAAGTTGGTTGAGAAGATATGTAGTAAGATAAGGTAGATGAGCCTATGAAAAATCTGAGAGTTAGTTACTTTCCCTTCTTCATTCTCAAACTATAAGAGAATACCAAATTATATTTTTGATTGCTCTCATTATGAAAATTTTAGAAATTATAGTGTTTGTGTTTGTATTTGTCTGTGAAACTTATCTGTTATGTTTCATACAACTAAGTTTTAACAGGTACAACTCTAATTAATTTATTGTGCTATTTGTACAAATTTGAGTTGTTTTGTCTAGGTATACTAAATACAACTGGTACAACTATATTATATTGCCTTACTTAATTTGCAGAATATATTAAATTAGAAAGCTAAGAACCAAAATATACAAACTTAGTCTTTTAAGATTACATTGTATATAACAAGTAACAACCACAAATTTTTAAAATATAGATCTACTTCACATGTAAAAAATAAATCTAGATCATAGAAATCCAAATTCTTACATAAACAACCTTAGTCTTTTAAAGTTACTTTGTATATAACAACCACAAATATGAAAATCAAGAAATAATGGTGGTTTCAAACATCTAAATACAAGATAACATAGTAAATGTATTTTAATTACGTAATATCATAAATACAACTAAAAAATTTTGATTTAGAGTAAAGAACAACTAATTTTTGTGGTTTTTAGAACAAACAACAACTATGTTCATTTTTGTACAACTATGTACAACTGAACAACTATATCACTTTTTGTTCGAGAAAAAAAAACTAATTTTACACATGTCAGTACATTGACGGTGCCAGATGTCACAATCTAGTCTTTTGACGGCGCAAAAGGTTAAACACAAAATACATAGTTGTACTTAAATTTACTTAGTTGTGCCAACATAATTTTCAAATGAGATAACTATTTCTTCGAAGACATAGTTGCACTTAGATTTACTCAGTTGTACCAAAATATTTCATTGTGAACATATTTGTCCCTAAAAATACCAGTTGCACCTAAATACCAGTTGCATAAACACAAAAGACAAATATCCAAATTCACATCCGTGTTTTAGAATACACAAACAAATATCACTTATTTTTCCTAGTCGTGAAAGGAGTAGTGATGAACTTTGACGGACAGAGCATCCTCTTCCCTCTCAGAGCTTCCTCCTTTACCATCACCAGAGCATATTTTCCTACTTGATATTCAACACACCATCCACTAAAATTTTCACCTGGTATCTCCATTAGCTTTAGTCTTTTGAATTCTGGTGCGCTTTTACTACCTCTTGCATTAAACCCTGCAATAATAAATTCAATATCAAAATTTCAAAAACAATCTCATTATCTAAAGCAAAGAGCTAAACTCACACAATCCAAACACAAAAACAAACTCAAACTCACACAATCTCACAAACTCAATCCAAACAGAAATTCACAATCTGAACACAAGCTCACATAATCTCATTATCTATCTACATAATTATAAGAAATAAAATGTTTTCTTTAACACAGTTCACGAAATCATTTCACAAATATTTCTCAAACTCAGAACTCACAAAATTCAAATTTTTTCACACAATTCAGAGAACTAAACCCAACAATTAATCGAATTAGGGATCAAAAGAAAGAAACAAAGAGAATGTCTTACAATGATTTGCAGCTGATAGGAAACAAACAGCGAATTTCGATTTCTCACGGCGGATTTCTCTAAAGAGAAGAAGAAAGGGGATTGAGAGAAACGGACTACAAAAAAGATAAGAAGTAGATAAAAGAGTATTGAAAGAAGAAGAGAAGAAGAAGATGTAACGAGATTAATTTTCCTCTATAACTGTGACTCGAGTCGAAGAAAAAGAAAGACAGAAGAAAAAAAAATACAAAAATTAGGTTTTTCCCAAAGATTTGAGGATTTAAGATGCGAAGTTGATATGAATATCTGAAAAATATGGGTCTAGATCCAAAATAAGGTTGGATCTGTAAATATGTAAAAAATCCTAAATTTTTTAGTTTTTACCAGTGTTCAAGAAAGCGGTCTAGGCGGCCGCCTAGGCGCCGTCTAGGCGCTAGGTGCTCAGCAGACGCCTAAATGACTGTCTAAACCGCTTAAAATTACATAAATTTAATTTTAATATTTATTTTTGATTTTTGACTATATATATTTAAATAATTAAGTTTTATATATGTATACGTAATTATAAATGTTTATATGTTGTTAATATAATTTAAATAAATGTATTTTCTTACTTTTGTTTATAATTTATATTTTTATTTTATTTTTCTAACATATATTTGTACATAATTTTATATATATAGTATTTTATGTTGTAAACACCTAAACCGTCTAGACCCCGATTAGGCATTTTAGGCGCTAGGCGTTGGGTCACCACCCAGATACCGCCTAGCGCTTTCTTGAATACTGGTTTTTACTAATTATTTAAATAAAAATAAAGATTTAAATATAATTTATTTATTAGTGGGGCTAAATAGAATGAAATTTTAGATGCAGAGGCCAGAAAGATTAAAATCCCATCTTAAACATGGTCGACAAAGTTTTGTATTTTCTGAAATCGGGAGAGCGAGAGAGAGATGAGGATATCGTTGTTGAAGGAAGTAAACAACGATAAGAGGCAACCACGTCATTTTGGGCATGGGCCTGCCTAGCTTAAATCAAAGTGAGCCCAATCTGTTCTTTCTCACATCATTGTGGTATGTATTTCAAAATTCTCACATACTTTGTTATCTGAGAATTGTTTTCAGAACACCTAACATGATATATTACCAACATTGTGAGAGCTGACATTACCACCAAACAAAGAAGACATTACAACGAATTATAGAAACAAGAAGCTTATGCCTAGACCGTTACACTGACTAATCCAAAATAACAACTTGTTGGAGATATCTTGAGTAACGGACCTAATGAGTTCTCACATCATAATGAGTTTTTATAAGTAACTGTCATCTGTATTCATCTTCTCCGTTCTCCATTCCGCCTTTTAATATCGTCCAAAAACTTCACAAAAAACATGGAAAATGATTCTCTTAGAGTCAGGAGTTGTTGATTTATTTAACGCTTGCTTTCTATCAGATACTTTTCATCATCAGCAATGCTTTCTGTCTACACTCTACAAGACTGGCATGCACAAGCTATCTAGCTAAGATGAATGATCTCTCTTAAACCAAATAATAGGCTTTTAGCTCCTAGATGAGTAGAGAACATAATAAGATGACTCACCATGGAGCGTTATATCAGAGTGATATGCCACTCGTGCTTGGTGCTTAAACTGCTTCAGACCCATTACTTTACATAGATTATGTCTTCGTCAGGGTCATCCACTTCCCAATCTTGATTATCCTCTGCTGAATCAGATGGTTCGTTTACACCATCACCGCTTCCTTTCTCAGCTTTTATCTTGTCCAGTATTGCAATAACCTGAAAACAATCTCTACATCAGTGTCTGACAACAACAAACTTGGTGATAAGAATAAACGCACATGAATCGGACCCCAAAAGTATGCATAAAAATACTCGAATACAGTTAGCTTGTAGTGAAAAGATATATGAGAAGCCTTACCCTGCTTCCTCTTTCCATGGATTCATCCTCAATAAATCTGACCTCAGGCGTCAATCTCAACTTCATTCGCTTCCCAAGCTCACTCCTAACATACTTAGCTTTTGATTTTAACCCCGCAATTGCAACATCTTTCCCTCTATCATCACCAAACACTGATACATATACTTTCACCACCTATAATAACCCCCAAAAGAAACCATTTTTCAGCTTCTAACATCTCTATAAGCAACACACACAAAAAGGCAAAACCTTACAACAGCAAAGTCTTATCATCATCACCAATCAAAAATCAAGTTTAAGGGCATACAATTTTGGTTCCAAAGCTTTCTAAAGATGCAAAATTTCATACACAGGAAATTCCAATTAGGGTTTTCTGACCTGCAAATCATTAGAGACCTCAACATCACTGATAGTGGTAAGAGAAGAGAGGTAACGGTCAGCTCCAAGAGCAGCTTCAGGCAACACGGCGTGCTGTAAAACAGTATCAGTGAGAAGCATATCAGAAAGTTCCCTCATTATCTGCTTAGCCACCATCTTGACTCGTCTCGGGTTCGCCATACACCGTACACTCCGGCGAACGGAGAGATTCGTACGGAGGTTGTTAACCGGAGCCATTGATTGCGGGAAGTGAAAAGACTGCGACTTTGAATGAACGGTCGAGATTGGCGGATGATGATTGAGGAATAAGAAGTGAGATTGATTGGTGTGAAGCAAGTTAGCCATCATCATCACAATGGATCCTTAAGACCTTAACTCTCTTCTGTTCTGTGTTTTGAGGAAGTAAAACAAGAACAAACAATATCCAATAGAGATGAGGCTATTATCGTAATTTCCCACAATCGATTGTAACGTGGAAGAGCTGAATCCACGAAACCGATCCGAGTTAACAATTAAACCGAAATAAACCAAATCGATAACCGAATCAATTTTTTTTTAGTAATTAGAGACTCTGCTTTGTAGTAAGTTGCAATGAAAACAAAGAAAGATTCAGACAAGAACAACACTTTTATCAATCCAAGACTGAACAAAACAGTAGCAAATTAAGGTCGAATGGATCACAAAATTCAACAAGGTTTGATTTTTTTCGTCATCATATAACTTCTCCATTAGTACCCAAAATTGTGTTTCATAAATGCAGAATCATAACTCCCATCAGGCTTTTATCTACCGAACCCAACCACCTTCAATGTTGTGGATTCCTCCAACGAGACCATCATCTATAAAATCACCTCCACGCTTCACCTTATCCTCAGTAGGCTTCACCGGATAGTCCCCTGTGAAGCACGCGTAGCAGAAGCTTCTAGAATCTTCTCCCAAGTGTTTCTTCAACGTCTCAAAAGACAAGAACGCAAGGGAGTCACATCCTATGTAATCCCTGATTTCATCAACACTCATCCTATTCGATATCAACTCGTTTGAGCTAGGTGTGTCAACTCCGTAGTAACAAGATGCGATGATAGGTGGACTCGCGATCCTCATGTGAACCTCTTTAGCGCCAGCTTCTCTCAGTAAACGCACAATCTTGGACGAAGTTGTTCCTCTAACGATCGAGTCATCCACAACAACGACTCTTTTACCTTCTAAAACTCCTCTGACTGGTGATAGCTTCAGCTTCACACCAAAGTCTCTGATCTTCTGAGACGGCTCAATGAACGTTCTTCCAACGTAATGAGACCTAATCAAACCTTGCTGAAACGCTACACCAGCTTTAGCAGCGTAACCAAGAGCAGCCACAACACCAGAGTCAGGCACAGCGATCACCACATCGCAATCAACAGGTGACTCAGTAGCTAATATCTCACCAAACACATGCCTAGACTCATACACAGACCGACCAAAGACAATCGAATTAGGCAATGAGAAGTAAATGTGTTCGAAGATGCATTGCTTTGGCTCAGGATGAGGCATCAGACACTGACACTTGACACCGTCTTTGTCAACAACCAAAACCTCACCAGGATAAACCTCTCTCTCATAAGTAGCTTCAATCAAATCAAGAGCACAAGTCTCGGAAGCAAACACAACAGCTCCGTTACTTCTCCTACCCATAACTAAAGGCCTAAACCCATGAGGGTCACGAACAGCAACAAGCTTATCCTCAGTAACAAAGACCATAGAGTACGCACCTTGAAGCTTCTCACAAGCATCAACGATTCTCATGAAAAAGGGTCTAGCTTTGGAGATAGCAATCAAATGAAGCACAACCTCAGTATCAGAGCTAGTATTGAAAATGGAACCGTTCTCTTCCAAATCAGCTCTCAATTTAGTGTAATTCACAAGATTGCCATTGTGAGCAACACCAACAGAGCCAAATCGATAACCAGCGACGAAAGGCTGAACGTTCTTGAGCATAGAAGAGCCAGCGGTTGAGTACCTGACATGACCGATGGCGATGTCTCCTGGTAACTGGTCGAGTTTGGACTCGCTGAAAACCTCGGAGACAAGACCAACACCAGTAATGGTCTGAAGAACCTTGTCTTTGCTAACGGTAACAATACCAGCACCTTCTTGACCACGATGCTGAAGCGCGTGGAGAGCTAAGTAACAGAGACGTGAAGCTTCAGAGTCGCCGTAGATTCCGACAACTCCACACTCTTCCCGAGGCTTCTCGTCGTAGTCGTCGTTGTCTGCCGCCAAAGGGGTAAGAGGGTTTGAAGAAACTTTAAGCGGAAACGAGGGAGAAGAAGAAGAAGAAGAAGAGGATAGAGGAGAGAAGGAGGGTTTAAGGAAAGGAGTACGGAGAAAACGGTGAGTCTTGTTGGAATTGTTAGAGAGTTTATTGGGTTTAGCATTGAGAGAGAGGGAAGAAGAGATGCTAGAGGTGGCCGCCATGGATGTTGATGACTGATGATGATTGAGGTTTGTGAGGCTTAGCGGAAAAACAAAAAATAAAGTTTGCTCTTTTAGGTTTTTTTTTCTCTTTGTGATAAATTCGTTTTTAGTTGATGGGCTCAATTTGGGGAAAGGGTTTTTTTTTTTTTTTTTTTTTTTGACAATCGTTGGGGAAAGGGTTTTTGTGAGTAATGAATGAGTGTATGTATAGCACACGTCGTCAAGTGTGGTGACCTGACCGCCTCACCCTTTCAATCTTACGAATCTTTTATTTGGTTTGCTTCGTCTTTAATTCTTTTTTTGGAAATTCGTAATTTGATTTTATTTCTTTTTGTGTGTTTTGATATTTTCTACAAAGAGAATCTCTCTAATTCATTCTAGGTAGGTCCCTCCACTGTATCAAGTGTATGTATTTTTTTTTTTTTTTTCTGTGGCTCAAATTGCGCAAATTCAAATGAATCGGGTCGGGTTGACAAATCAAAGAAAATGAAGCGGGTCGGGTAATTGGTTCGGGCGCAAACAAGCAACTCTACCCAAATCAAAGCCATATGGGCTTTTTTCTATAAGGGTCGTGAAAGAAAGCCTTAATCTTCAATTTTTTTTTGTTTCTTTTTTATTTTCTGTAATTTTTTTTTATTTTCTAATTTTTAAAAAACTCAAAACAAAAGATAACTAGAGAGATTATAAAAACAGAAGATAATCTTACTGCATTTTTGTTTTGTTGTCAAAAAAAAAAAAAAAAAAAAAGAAGAAAATCTTAACTCAGTACAAAACAGAATCAAAATTTATTAGTAACTTTTATCAAAAACTTTATTTTGTTATCTGCATCAATTTAATACCCCTACCCAAAAAGAAACACACACACACACCCAAATCTATTTTGAATTGCTGTTGTTGACCATAAAAAAATTGGTAAAAAATTCATATAGTTTCATATAATTCACTGTATTGATAATTTTTTTTTTTTTAACAAGAAGATAAAAAAAAAAGATAAGAACAATTTAATTAAAAGATTAAAAAAAAAACCATAAATAGGTAAAAAGACTAAAGAGTAATTTCGTAATATAGCAAACATAAATCAAAAAACCTATGTATCATCACCTTTAAATACCACAACGCTCCCCTCAATATTCCCTTGCTTGCCGTATTAATCCCAAAATTTGTAAAAAAGCAACGCCTAAACACCAAATTATGTTTTCTCTCTAACCTTTTTTTTTTTTTTTCTTCATTCTCTCCAACTTTTTTTTTTGTTGTTGTTTCCTTCATTTTTTTTCTGGGTGGTGGAGGAGCCAAAAAAAAAAAAAAACAGCCCACAGGAATCAATCTCAATCCAATGGGGAAGAACAATAAGATCGGAAGCGTTGTACGGATCCGTCAAATGCTAAAACAATGGCAAAAGAAAGCTCACATCGGATCATCCTCCAACAACAACGATCCTCCTGTTTCCGATGTACCTCCTGGTCACGTTGCTGTAACCGTCGGAGATAATCATCGGAGATACGTCGTTCGCGCCAAGCATCTCAACCATCCCATCTTCAGACGTCTCTTAGCTGAAGCTGAGGAAGAGTACGGATTCTCCAACGTTGGTCCGTTGGCTATACCTTGCGATGAATCTGTTTTTGAGGATATAATCGAGATTTTGATTCGTTCTGAGTCGTCATCTGGTGGTGGATGTGGTGGTATTCTGAGTCCGGCGACGTTAGAGGATCTCCGGAGATGTAGTCACGTCGGTTTAGCTAAAAGCGTTGAATCTCGTCCGTTGCTTCCTGGGATTGCTGAGAAATCTGTGTGCTAATTATTTGAATCTATTTGATGATGATGATTAAAAGCTTTGGTTAGAGATTTAATTTTTTTTTGTTTAATCTCTAATTAGAGTTTTTTTTTTTTTTGGTTTCGTTGCTAATTTTTAGTGTTTTTTTTTTTTTACTTTTTGTTTTGGGAAAGGAGATGGCAAAAACATTAGGGCTTGATTGTTTTTTTTGGTTGTCGCCAGTGTCGTCGTCGTCATCATCCCAGATTTGAATGAAGATTATGTTGAAGTTTAAATTGGAGAGAGGAGCCCTCAGTTTTTTTCTTTTTTTTTTTAGATTTTTGATTTTGGTCATGAGATTATTATTTGTATTTATCTTTTTGGCTATTTTCAAAAATTGTATATTCAGCTTTTGATAACTGATGAATAATAATAATAATAATTTGATGATATGTTGTTATTGGTATAAAAAAACGATTCTTCCATATGTAAAGTAAAGATTTATAATTCTTGTTGCCGATTTTTTCGGTCAAAATGCTTATTTTTAAAAAATATAAAATTTTGAAAGTTACGGCTAATTTATGATTATACTAAATACCGTTCAGATTTCAGAAATATCGTCTCATTAGAGTAACATTACAGATTTAAACAAAACAGTAAACATCCGTATTCATAAGAGTAACAGAGTAAGTAATCTTAGAAATTAAAGACAAAATCAAGTTACACAAAAAAAAAAAAAAAGTCATTGAATACAAACAATGATATTATATCTACCACATGATAAGTTATTGATACAACGTATGACATATATGCTAAGATATCGTGATATTTGTTGAGTATATGAGGAAATCGATTTTTTTTTTTTTTATTTATTAACATCATACTGGCAAATGGCAATACATGCACACAAACAAATGTCATCAACTTTTTCTATTTCTTATTTAAATTCATGTTTTGTAGATTTCTATGCTATTTTTTAAATGAAATTAACAAACATACCATAGATAGATAAATAATATTTAATTACTCTAGTGTAATTCTGTAACAAAAATTATAAATAAAATAAATTAAAGTGATATATCTTTGGTCATTTAAATTCTAGATTATCAATAATTTATGTAAGATTCTGAATGCACTTTTTACTTGTGAAAAAGGTGGTCTCTAGATTATTTTCCACATATTAAGATTTGAGATTTTCCACATATTAATTGACCAAACAATGAAACCAACGTTATCTAATTTCATTGGTACGGTGTACGTGGTACCTCCACCAAATCATCCCACCTAAATCTTACGCCTGATTTAACAGTTAGATAATCTTCCCACTTGGATTTTCCCCACCTTCTACGAATATAAACATATATATGCCTTTAGTATGATCTAATTAAGGGAATACTTACACGATACCAAATTCTACAAAGATCATTTCGAATAAATTTGTCGTTGTGGATTGATACATGCATGATTATTTTTGTGACGATCGATGATATGTGTTTACGTTTACTAATTGAATTATGTTTAATAAAGGATTTAGGGCAAGTAGAATCCCATGATCTCCCGGCATATCCCCAAGAAGTTGTAACATTTTTTTTTTTTTTTTTGCATAAGCTCAATATGTTTTGAAGTTTTAACATTTTTCAATGATCTAAAAGCGATTTCTTTATAGACTGTGTCGCTGTTTCTTCGTAATGACCTTTTTGTTTCACTAGAAAAGAGTGTTTGAATCTCCGAGTAATCATAGATATTAACCATATAATCATCATAAAAAAAAAAATAGTTGACAGATTGATATTGTGCTTTTACTAGACAAGAAAATCTTGGTAAATCATATTTGCTTTTGCGTGAGTATTCATCAAAGCACTAACAAAATGATTTTACTATTGACTGTTTTATCGTTATTAGACGTTTGTTAACGATCATACGAAGAAATCATTTTTCGAGGGTTTATGAGTAGAACTGTTCTGGTCCTGCCAAGATTCGTAAAATATGGATCGGATTAAACCAGATCCTGATTTTTATTAGAATGAAAATATGGATCGGTCAAGGCCAGACAAAAATGAAAATCTAAACATCGGAGATTAATATTAGAATCTGCATCATTTAAATAAAAAAAGTTAGTGGAGACCTAACAAGTTGAACCGACAATTAAGTTTACTGTATGGACCTTACTCTTTTAATCAATAAACCCAAACCGAATTAAAAGTCGATAGTCACATTAAGGGAGTTACTATTTCCTGAACAAGTTGAACTCCGACGTTTCGTAACCTACTAAAAGTAAGACACTATTTGCTGTAAGTCGTTCGTTGCTTAGTATGTGTCGTCACAATCCTTCTAAACAATTATCATGCTTTTACTTTTGGAAAAGTGCTTACGAGAGAGATCATAGTGTCTGCTAAATTTTTAAAAAACAGATTACATTTGTTGCTTTGTTAATTACAACTTGCAACTAATTAATGTAATCTAAACCTTAAATAATTAAATAAATTCTTATTATGTTTGCATTGCTATCGTTTTATGAAAGTCTGTTCAATATGGACTGTACGTATAATAAGTGTTTTCTTTTTTTAAGTAAAAAAACAAAAGATGAACTCGGTTTTTATTATCCGACTAATCTTTCTAAAATGAATGTGGTCATCGAGAAATTCACGTATCAAGTTTTCTAATGGACTCTACTATATCGATCGATTAGCAAATTAATTGATTTACTATACGCTTGGCAAATACAATATTTTTTGTTTTATTTTACAAGACAACTCCATTTATGTAGAAACAACTGAGACCAACTCCAATGAAAATAGAGTTGCTCTATATATAGAACAATACTTTCATTTTTCTACTTTACAGTAAAATATATAGTAAGGTTAGAGTAAATATTGCTCTATAATAGAGATTTGACTCCAAAATAGAGTGGGGTTAAAATCTTGTTTGTTGTTCTTTAGTTTTATAGTATTAAATTAATCAGCGTATTTGTGCATTGATTAAGTTGTTAAAACCAACGGAGCTTGAAATGCGTGATAAATCGTGCATCAAAATTCGAAATTAACGACTAATTCAACAGAGAGATCCAAACAAAGAATTGTACAGTTATAACGATTTAATATTTGGGGGGCATGGGGAGGCCTAACCTTTTTCCCGATCAATTAGATAAATGTTTTGATTACAGCTTTAAAATAATTGTACGGAACAAGGAAAAGCCGTAGAAGAAGGAAACGTTTGATTGCGCATGCAGTTCATGTATATACACATCTATCTATACATATATAATGCTGACTCTAAAGAATGATTAAGAGATGCAATATTTGGAAACAGCTCAATATTATTTGTAAAGTCTTCTTTGATATACAACTACTTCCATTATCACCATGTATGAGTCATTTTCTTTGCTTTATACCGTTGTATGTTTAATTTATATAAATAAGGGTAAATTATCTTATGTCTTCTTTCCTTTATAGTAATGCTTATATAAATATTATATTATTAATAAGTAGATATTTTTTTTAAATGGATTTAATATTTCAAATCTGTAGCTTTTATATATCTAGTTGATAAAAAGAAGTCAGCGCTTTTTTGGTTGAGTAATGAATCAGCTTTCACTAGCTAGTACATATGGTAATATATAACAACAGAATTAGTTAGAGTTTTGGTATAAGAGATGTATCCCAAAGAAGCTTTAGTAGAGAGACCAGCATTTGATACTTGTTAAACAGTGATTGATAATTTAGTTACAATTTACAAATTCTACTTGTATAGTGTTGTAAGAGAGCATAGTTATTAAAAATTCGAAAAATCCCAAATTAATGTTATGTTAAAAATAAACAGTACGTACAGTTGATATAAATAAGCTGAAAAGGACAATTGCAGATGCCGAAACATGCATAACAATTTACAATCAAAGTATTAACAATAATCTACTACTATATAATAATGGTGAGAAACTAGTACTTATATACTACTCCCTCTGTCCCACAAAAATTGATGTTATAGGATATTTTTTTGTCCCACAAAGATTGATGTTTTGTACACTTCAAAAAGTAATCATTGAAAATATTTAAAATCTTGAATTGTTATTGGTTTAAAATTAAACAAGATTTTTTTAATCAAAGAAAAAATATATTTAAACTTACTAATCATTGTTTTCTTAAAATGTGTAATCTACCAAAACATCAATCTTTGTGGGAGAGAAGGAGTACTATTTACTATTAGGTGATTAGTGCGGTCGGTATGAATTAATAATAGTACTATAAAACATGCATTATGCAGTCAAAGTAGTGAATAGTAATAAATAATATTGGTGAGACAGTGGTTGTTATATAGTTACTGTGACTATATGTGCAGGTTTCTTCTCGAATAAAAATACTGTTGAATTAGCGCTTAGGCCCCCTGCACAAATTAAAACTTCTTTTAAAATATTGGTGATTTGGTGGCCTAATTTTCGTCCCAAACACCCGTTAAACATGAACGGTGACAAGAATATGCCGAACGTTCCGAACTAATGGATCTTATCTTAGTAACCGCTAACCATTTTTCTTCAAACGAATGTAGAAAACGCCTTATCTGGTAATTCTGGTTCCGTACGAGATATAAAGTACCCCACATTCTCTGACATGCCCATGTTCAAGCATGCACTTTCAAAAGGTTATGTAACCATTGATATGATTTGACATAAAATCTTCCTTCTTTAAGAACACCAATTATTTAGCTATTACAGAGAAATTTAGTCGTCTTAAATTGAATTTATTGATTAGGTTTTACAAGCAAGTTAAGTCCAAAGTTAATTACTACCCTTTTTTTTTAATGCTTAAGATGTCTCTGAAAATACCTAATTTTTGTAGGAGGTAAATGACAAAAAGCATTGCACAAGAATCAATAGAAAAATATTAGAAACAAATGGAGGAATACTTTTTCTTGCATTGAATAACTTCTCTCACAGAATCAAGATCTGTGAGGAAAACATTACAAACATTTCTTTACAGATCTAAAGCCCATAGAATCTATATCTCATATGGGTTTTTCTCTCTTGTTAGACGAGTCAATTAACTCGTAAAAAAAACCCTAGATGGGTTTTAAAATAGAGGAAAAAAAATTACTTAGAAAAGAGAAGAGATGCGCTTTTTCTTCTTCTTTTAAACCATCTTCTTCTGCTTATTCTTCAAATGATGTAACTTAAAATATCATCGGATCATGGAGGTTAGGGTTTGAAACGCGAGTTCATCACATGGAATGGTGAGACCCATGTCGTGATCGAACCCAAATTCTTCCTCTGCTCGTCGTAAGAGAGATTGGAACTCAGGATGAGTCAGGAAGGAGATTGGTACAATGTATCTACTTCTGTTCTCTCCAACATACACAGGGAAGTGTCCCTTTGGTACATCGAGTGGAAGGCAGTCTTCATCGTACCCTCCTCCGTTCTTCTTCCCTAAGCTTGAACATCTCTTCAGAATCTGCTTCAGCATTGCTGTTTGTGTGAGTTTTGACGTTTTCTTTATTATAGCCATTTGTTTTGGTTTCTTGAGAGATGAAAGCTTTTGGTTGTGTTTGGAGAGAGAGAGAGAGAGAGAGAGAGAGAGAGAGAGAGAGAGAGAGAGAGAGAGAGAGAGAGAGAGAGAGAGAGAGAGAGAGAGAGAGAGAGAGAGAGAGAGAGAGGGGGAGAGAGAGTTATGGAGAAGGAGGTGGGTGGATATTGAGGAGTTGAGGACTATATATTTATAAATAAAGATTTTGTACGTCTATATGTGTTTCTACATATATGTGTGGGTAGAGAGAGAGAGAGAGACACGAAGACATGTGCATATGTGTGTGGAAGGAGAAGGTGGGAGCCAAAATGGTAAAGGCCAGCGGAGGATTTAATTTCATTGTTGGTCCTCTCTGTGACATTGTGGCCCCTTCTGATCTCCTGGTCCTTACCAAGATACATCATAAATATTATATCTTTTTTATTTGCTATTTCCTCTTTTTAGTTTTAATATTCACTTCTCAAACACGTATGTGACTACTTACTTGAACAAAAATTATCGGCAAGCAAAAACAGTCACTAATATATATATTTTCTCTAAACTCAATACTGTACTGTATAAGCTATAAGTGATAACAACCCTTCTAAAACCGTTACTTTCATCTCGAAAGACAATGAGAATAGTTTATTTTCTACAACTTTACGCTAAAGTGAATCATTTCACTAAAAGATTTATAAAGTGAAAAGAAGCAGATACATTTCACTGATAATTATCAATATATCGATTCCATCTTAAGTATCTGAATTACGAGGATTTTGTAAATGAAGTAGACATGAGATGTAACTGGCCGCCGAATTGGGATTGCAAGTAGACATGAGATGTAACTGGCCGGGGACGGTGGAATTTGATATAGCTCCTCGACCAGTTCGTTTGTGCTTTGATATTGCAAATATCTTTAACGGTAATACAATTAGCTTGATCGACCTAGTGTGTCGCACAAAAATAGAAAATTAAAATGGAAAAATATTCTCCTAAATCCGATTTTTCCCAAAGAAGAAAATTAATATGGAAAAAAAGATTCTTCTATCAAAAGTAATGTTTACTTTAACTACTATATACAGTCAGTACTCAGTAGCTAGTGCACAATTTTTTTATATAATAGAAATACAGTTATCAAACTCCCAGAATTGAATGGCAGAAGAAAAAAATGCACACATGTCTTCTCTCTCTCTGTTGAGAGGTGTCATTGAAGAGCGTAAATCACGGACTTTGGAAAGAGTAATGGTACTGAAGAGTACAAAGCAGAAGAAGAGTGTTTGGAGTGTTGTTAAAATGTGGTTCGAGAGAGTGTGGCCTGTGACACTTTCAAACAAAATTTCTTTTTCCTTTTTATTGCAGACACCCATGTGCATCTCCTCATACTGTATTCTCTTCTTTTCTCTCTTTTTTTCATTTATTAATTTCTGCGTTTCTGATCGTTTTTCTTTTCCAACGGTTGGTTGCAGTTAATCCTCAGGCTTCTCTATTTTCTTTTATAAACAAATATCTTTTTTCCTGAATTAAAAACGCGTCTTCGGACACACAAAAAGATGAAAACAGGTCTGGTCTGAGTCACCATTTGAAGTGAGTTCCCTTAGCAGCATGATGCCGAATTGGGTCTCAAGTACATTTATGCACTTATGCTGCCGACGTTTGATAAAACGGAAATACTCATTTGCAAAGGAACTTTTAATTTACTTTTTTTTGTTGTTGTAATTTTCACTAATTTAAATTGATCACCAAAAAAATAGGTTCAGAAAAGGGTTTAAATTTGGTTCCAAATTTTGATTACTAGGAAACGATCACAATTTACTTTCACTCGCTACAAAGCTCCCTCTAGATTCGACATGCATAAAAAATGTAACGTTTCAAAATAAAAAATGAATATAAATTAATCTTAAACTTTTAAGATTTGAAAATTCTAAAATAATAACCCTAGATCAATCTAGAAACCCTTTAAGTATAGTCTGGCCTTTTCTCAATAACCAAGAACCTGACTTCTCCCACCAAGAGCCTGACTGCACTTTTTCCATGAGATATATTAACTAGATGAGAAAAGTTGGGTTTTTTTTGTAAACCATTTTTCTTAGAAGTGAGGTAAGGGGTAACTAACACTGATAATACTTTCAAGAGATGTCTCATTGTAACCATATATTTTAAGAAAGAGTAAACCAAAATGCTTGTTTGACAAAGGGTTAGTTTATTTTACATAGCCAAATATTGCAACTTTTTTTTGATAAAACAACGTGGATTTGCATTTTAAACGTAGTTGTGTGATATCATGTAAAGTAAGGTATATCAAATAAAATAAAATAAAAAATTTGTTTCAAATATCCATAAAATCTTGAATTTGTTTTAAGTTAAAGCATGTGTGATTGTGAAATCAACACTCGTTTATTTATAATTATGCTATCACATTATTCCTACAAATAAACATCTAGAATTTGATTATCTAGTGCATATAACTTAGACGATAAATTTCGTAGATATCTAAGATTTGGCAGTGTTATATTAATCGATCTGCACACTCTTGAGTGAAAGAAAATCTTCAGACTATTATTCTAAGATACGCAGTACACTTTTCTACTCATTCCCGATATATCCAATCTTTGACTGAAATATAAAACTAAAAATGAAAAACTATCGTCAATAGTAAAGGTATACTCAAATATGCATGAAAAAAAAAAAAGATTGATTCACAGACAGTAAGATTCCTCATCGGTAAGTTTCTAAAACTAAAAGTAGAATATGAATATTTTAGTATTAACATGTCAGTAAGCTATTTTAGTATTAAGAGGTTTAGCTATTTTCTGTTTATAGATGAGAAGTTGATGTTCTTAGGCAGATAAATAATCAAAATATCATCTTGAACACGAGTAAAGTATATATTATGTGAAGACGAATTTCACAAAATATATTTTCCATAGACGATGGGATTGGTTTAGTCACAAAACTTCGAAAGTTAGATAGTCATAATCGTTTGACAAAAAAAGATAGTGATAATCTAAAATTGAATTAATTATTTAAAGCAAACATGGTTTTGTCTTAAACAATCCCATATGCACTGGTCTTGGGAACTACGGCCCATGCGTTAGGGAGCCACCTATGTTTCTTAAGTCCTAATCATCCTTGTCCTAATCGATTTTTGATAGTATTAAAGTATTTGAACCATTATTTTTTGATAATTGTTAGATTCACATTTATGTATTAAAACGTCTTAAAATATTGTACACTTTTTAGTTAAAATTTATGTACTGCTAATAGTATAAAACTAATGATCTAAATAAACTAATACAGTATATGTTTTCATAAAACACTGGAATTACTCTTATTCTTCATATATGGTATAATACTATAATACTAGTATAATGCATCCAGTCTTATCATAATTAACGAGTAATGATAACACCGTCTTTTTAACAATTTATTATGATAAGCGATTAATTAAAGAACTAGATTAAGACTCGTGCTCTCCAGCACGGGTTGAAATTAATTTTATTTATATTGTATTTTTTATATGAAATATAATTTATGTTATTGATTTTAAAAGTTTTTTTTGGATAAAACATTATGTAATAAAATCATATGCCAAATATGAAAGTTTGAAAAAAAACATATATTTTGTAAGTTTTATATTGTTAATGATTGTAGATAAGTACTCTTGCTATAACAATGGTTAAATTTTATTTCGTAATCTATCTTGTAACCCACTATTTAACTTGTAACCAATCAATCTATCAATTTCGTAAGCTATCTTTGGTTAACGTTGTGGTCTAACGATAAAATCTATGAAAAATAAATTTGTAATATTGTATTTAAAGATCTTTGGAAACAACGTGATATATAACTAAAATATTCCAAAAATACAGTTTGAAATATCCATAATTTTATTTGTTACCATTAATATATCAATTATCAATTTAGAATATCCCTAATATTTAGGTGTAACCATTAATATTAATATATGGATTAATCTATAACCTATCTATAACCTATTTGTAACCATTTATTAAAAATATAAAGTCTACAAAAACTATGTTGTTATGTTGTGTACTTCCAAAAAGGGGATGTCCACCACCATCGTAACGTAGATGATCTGTCATAAATCTAACACTAGCAACGTAACCGCTTTGTTTCTGCATTTTTTTTTTCAGAATTTAAAGACATATTATGCATTTCTTTATCTATCACTATTTTGTGACTAATTTATCGATTATTTACTTTGTAATTGATTTGTTTTCTTACTTTAAATCTTTGAAAACATAGCTAGGAACGTAGCGATCCCCCAAACCAATTTCCCAATTGTACATTAGGGCTATACATTTACGTGATACTGATACCATCTCCCAACCTTATCTTAGGTGGTGGTATTATATGTATAAAGAGATATAAGAGATTAGAAAAGGTAAGAAAGTTGCAAAGGTGGTCCAAGGGAAACATCATGACTTATCTCTTATGGTGTTATATGTGTATTCCTATAGATGTTTTTACTGTTTTGTCTTTTTAGGTGTTGTCATTTTGTCTTATAGATTCTGTGTTTTTAACATACTTCAGTTAAAACTACCACGGCATGTGGCCAGGGTTGGCCTTGAGTTTTGGGGTCGAAGACGGAAATAGTGATTTATTTTGATTTAAAAATATAATATTATCATCAAGTTAATTACAATTATAATTTAATTCATTATACAAAGAAAACAAAAATATTGACCGTTATGCTTACTAAATGTCTGTATTTGAAATGGGGTCCGAAAAATTTAAGAATAATAGAGGGAGTTTGTCGCCATTGCCTCAAATTTTGTTACATAAACACGACTCTGCATGTGGCATCGACCCAGAAGGCCGGTTGTCCATAAAGTGAAGATATTTTTATTTTGTAATGAAAAAAGTTAAGATACTTGAATGTTTGAATAACAAGAATTGTCACGACTTACCAAATATGGCGTGTGGTTTTGAGTTTTTTTCTTATTACTTCAGAAAGGTACTTTATGTTGTTGTAACCTGTCCGTGCCATATTTATTCTGAGACCTACACTTGCTATGTGGAATTCAGCAGTGCTAATCTAACAAAAACCAGTATATAGATAGACTAGCAAGTACCAAAGGGTTCAACTACAAAATATTTGTACCGAAGTGTCTAACATATGATATCAATCAATATTGCATATTTGCATTATATTGACTTTTTTTTCTTTTCATAACTAACTATTTAACGTTTTTTCTACCGGTGGTTGGGGACTTGGGCGTAGGTCTTATGTTTGACCAAAAAGGGTAAGTTAAAATAGCGATTTACATCACAGGATGGGAGGAAAATGGTTAGTAAGGAAAAATAAATAGACGTAGAGGTACGTAGTCATGCATTTTATTTGTTAGGTGCTGCTTTGCATGTTCTGTGACACAGGATGGATCGTGAAAATACGTGACTGAAAGAAGATGACCATGAGCATATGGGACCATACTGTTTTATTAATTTATTTATTACTAATTATTATATTTTGTGTATGTTTTCTAAAATTTCTATTGGCTAGTAAATCAAATCAATTGAATGGATTTATTTCCCACAGTGAATGTTGTCGTTCTTCGTTGGTGATGTTGTTGTTTGATCGTGACAATAGGGTCAGTGTGAGCATTTGAACGCCATGTTACCCCCTTCATGCACCCCTTTTCTTTCTTTCGTAGACTTTTTGTCATTAGGAACCATATATATATAATCAATTGAAATCTTGATATTTTAAAGGGGAAAAGATCAGATATATATATATATATATATATATATATATATATATTTCTTCATGCATACAATGCAAAAAATATTTCCTTTTTTATATAATAAGAAAACCTCTACTTTCCAGATTCCACTGTGCCTCGCTCGTTTTATCACATATTCCTGTCATGCACGATGACCATGGACCATGGTAGTTTTTTTTTTGTTAAAGGGCATATGGACCATGGACCATGGTAGTTACATTGTGAATACTGCTGTGCTGCGTCAAAAGTTAACTAATCAAAAGCATTTATTGAATTGGATTGAGATGAATTAGAACAGCTAATTCCGGACCCATCCATATTGATATCATAAGCGTCATCAGTGTCTATATATCCAGCTAGGTTGGTACTTTGAAGGTGTACGTCGTCCAAAATATGTGGTTGCTTCTCTATTTTTATGATGTGATGTTTTTTTGTTTAATGTTGTCTAGTCGAATTAATAAGATTGAAAAATATCAACGGAAACTTTGAAAATTGATTATTTGAATAGATGTTTTTTTCCCCCAATTTTGATGACTACAGAAGACCTCACCATTACAAGTTACAACTACATTTTGACAAATTAATGTTCAACATAACATTCTGAGTGTTATATATGGGAAAGAATTAGGCTTTCTAGGTTACCACTTCATATCCAATATGCTAAATTTTTGGGCCATGAGTAAACGTCCGGGCCGAAGTTAAATATAGATCCATTCAAGGCAGATAGAGATGTTTAGGTCATACTTTCGCATCGTTTGGGCGAGGAATCAAAGCAATTGTCCGCGATGCTTGAACTTCGATATGTATCTTAAACATGAAATGACATTTATACATAATTCTGATAGATCATTTAATTTTTTTTTTTCCAATGGTCATTTTATCGTCTTAATTATCAATAAGTAAAAATGAAATTGCATTAATTTATACATAATTTCGTCTCAATTGGCTTTCTTCTTGTTTACGAATTTATTTTTAGTTCATCCGAGTTCACATAATACTGTATACTTTTACAAAGTACGTATTTATACGGATAAAAGGGTGGTTAAAGTTCGGTACTAGCATTATCAAAATTACTATTTTTATCCAACAAAAATAAGATAATTTTTTTTTTTATATAGCAGGATCAATCACATAATTCATATTCGAGAAGTTGTCATGTATCAAACGCCCCCTCTATAATTTAGTGGGTCACATCACATGCTCTCTAATTATTTCATATGAGAAGCTATTATCCGAAAAAGGGAAGATGATAGATGTAAGCCACGAAAATGAAATCGCAGAAACATGGATATCCACGAATGGACCGTCACAAGATCTTCCAATAATATTTAGCTTTTTTCAGTCAAACGAAGAGAGTCAGTGAGTTGATGATGAAGCCCTCGTGTTGAACATAGCTGCCAAACACTAGCTAACATATTCAAATCCACCTAATTAATAAAGCTTCGGAGCACAATTATTTTTTTTTGCCTTTTTGACCTCTATTATGTCAATAGGGTCAAGAGGTTACGAGGATATAAAATATACAGAAATAAGTGGACATTTCAAGTTTCCTATTTTACTCGAAACTATTATGTGCAAATTTCTTAATATTTGGAGAAAATTTAAATTTTATTATGAGCTATATTATTGAAAGTTTTCATGCACACTAGTTGGAGATGCATCTATAGTCACATGTGGTGTATGTCGACGTCCAACTTGCTCGTATATATGAATAGTTAAATTCATATGTTTATATATTGAAAAATAATTTTGTTTAAAAGATAGATAGAAAACACTTTCAAGTTTTGTTTAGAGTTCTTGACACCGAAAAATTGTACAAAGTTCGATACGGTGATCAATGTTTCGGCTGAAGCGAAACCAACAAAAAAATATATTAGACACAATATAAAAACGTTCATTATTTTATTCATATGGATTTATATATGATATTGGTAATTTTATTTAAATCTAAGGAGTAGCCACTTTTAAGAGAAAGCATGACATATGAGGTGGTAGATATATAGGGACAGTCTTTATGCTGATAATGAGAAACAACTAAACAAAAAACTATTAGTTACATTTGTCTGAAAGAATTTGGATTTTGTTCATTTAGCTTTTTCGTTATTGCTTTTTATGGGTATGTTCAGTTCATCTGTATATATATATATATATATGCACAGCATTATCTACAGTGGTTGCAACAAATGCAGATGCTTTTGTTCCCGAATACTTTAATTTTTTTTTTCCAAGGCTGAAAAGTATCGATTAAAATATTACTGTAAAAGGTTGTATAACAATTTGCGATAGATATCAGTAATGGTACATTTATAGAAATCTACGTACGACATGCATATTTACAAATTAAGGAACTTTTAATTCAGTCCATTATTTAAATTAGGTAGTCTGAAATATTTAAAACCGGATTAATTGCCTCGATTTAGGATCGGATACTGTTACCTGGATATTATCTTTGCTATTGACCATGGTTTTTTTTTTTCTTTTTCTTGTTTGTCTCTGTTTTAGATGGAACCAAATAAAGTTAATCTTATAATCTGCTTAGTGGTTTGAATTCAATCTTGTATAGAGAGGCGATAGATAGTCCAATGTTTCCTGTATGAGTCATCCTCGATCTACATTGCATGTGGCCGGCCTATTTGATAGTATAGTGCTATGATCGATCGTGTGAAAAAGTTTGCTTAATATGGTACGTCAAATCACGCAGGCCTTAACAAAGGATTGTATATATCCAATATCCGAAACACATTTTAACATATAGAAGGAACGTATAAACTCTTTATCGAAAGTAATAATTTCTTCCAACTTGATTTTGTTAACATGTTTCTACGTACACTATCGTATTTTGGTTCTATTCATATAAGAGAATGGTAGGGTCTTATAATTCATATTAGGAAATGGTAGGGTCTTATAAACATGTTTCACGAAAATGAAAGAAAAAAAGTGGTTTCTAAAAGGACAAGGCATAAACATGTGAACTTCATCCATTAGCTCCACCTGATATGTTCCTCAAACTATTACACTCTTTAACAACTTGCGGTCAGAATTTCTTTTAATTCCCTATATATACTTTAACAAACTTAGAGAAACTTGCTTACAAAAGTAAACCATATTTCAATAGAAGCCCAAGACATTCAAACACTCTTGGTAATATTCATCACCTTAAAAGTTCTTCAAAATTTTCCTTTCTAGTTACATGCATTGATCCTCAAAGATGGGTATCCAATTGGTCGGACTGTCTCAAGCAAAGCAAAAGCTTCAAAGAAGCTTATCAGCGAGAATAGCGAGCCTCTTGGCTACGTCGGGTACTAATAATGTCCCAAAGGGTCATGTGGCCGTCTATGTGGGGGAGACTTATCAAAGGAAGAGATTTGTGATACCTATATCGTATTTAAACCACCCACTGTTCCAAGGTTTGTTGAACCTTGCGGAGGAAGAGTTCGGGTTCGACCATCCAATGGGAGGTCTCACCATTCCTTGCACTGAAGATTACTTCACTGCCCTAGCTTCTATTCTAAGTGGTTCATGATAAGGGAGCTCACTGACTATCACAAATTCACAACATTCATTAATTAAGTTTCTTTATACAAAGATATCTATGTTTTTTCTTTTTTTTTTTGTATTTAAAATGTATTTTAATGGGAGAAATAATAACTCGAGACTGAGATACTAAGTGAGTCTCTTTCAAAATTTGATCTAAAATGATCTTGTGAGTTCTTTTAACCTTTCCTTTTGTAAGGATTTCTGAAAAATTAATCTAAAATTTTTTCTGTCGATTTATTTACTTTTTCTATTATATATACAATTATATCTTTGCTTATGGAAATGATTATATAAGAAAACATATAAGAAAGAACTTCATAAATCATAGTGTCAGATTTATTTCTAACATATATTTGTAACTGTATAACAAAAAAATCTAGACAATTTTGTAATAATGAAAACATTTGAAGAAACTAAAAATCATAGCACGATCGAGTTACATATGGCAACACAATCTCTACACATCCGATTGAATTAGCTAGTGTGTTCCCATTACAAACAAAAGTCTTTCATAATTTATATTTTTACCCCAATAGGCCAATACTTTGAAGTTGTTATTCTATTTTTTTTTTTCTTTTGGTTTCGGAACTTGCTATTCTTTGGAGGAGTTTCAAAAATTGCATGTTATTCGTCACACGATATGTAACAAAAGGAATATTATTGTACGTGTATCTAACTATATACAATCTATTAATATTTCCACAGATTATAATTTATAAAATGTACGACGAAATTGATCAGTCCCATGCATATAGAACAGTCCAGAAACTCACATATAAGTTAATAAACAAATTGAAATGAACGTACAATAGATCTAACATTTAGAGCTATTTACTATAGCCTTAGAATGTGAAATCTCATTAACATAGTTAGAATAATTATCGATAAATTTAAAATGCCTCAGACATCTCCGTACCTTATTGGTAAAGATTGATGCTTTTCTCTGGTAAAGAAAAACTTCCAAGCCAATTATGCAATTTTTTCTTTCATTACATTTTGGTTTTGATTTGACTGTACAGTATTTCTTACATTAATTTTTTCTTCCAAGCCAACATGTTGCTTAAGCCCCCACAGACCACAGTAACATAAATATATAAAACCCTTACGGAACGGATCATCAAACCAACAAAATATATACTAATAGTCTAAAACCTTAGACTAACTTATCACTTTTGGTACTAACGATTCAGACGAGAAGTGACGTCAAGAAAGACATGGTGAGGACAAGGGATCGTGAGGGATTTCCTCTTATGATCTGTGCCGAACTCATCTTCGGCTTGATGCAACAAATCTTGGAACAAAGGATGTTTCAAGTAAGATATTGGAACCACAAATCTCTTCGTCTCTTCCTCGTCTTCTCCAACGTATACCGTAAAGTGACCCTTTCGTACGTTGATTATGTGTCTTAAACGCGATACTCTTTTAGCGGCTATTCTCTTGACTTGAGAAGCTATATCCTTGAACTGAATCATATCTATCTTTCAGATGAACTAACTTTGTTATAGCTTGAACGAAGATGCTCCCTGTGTATAGGTTTATTGCTACGTCTACTTTAATTTATAGGGATGAAGGTTTGTTGCTTTAGGAGTAGTAATTTCATTGTTATAATTATTAAAGGATCTTGTAAGATATAAAAATAGTAATTGAAATAAATAATAGATCTGTAAGTATCCAGAAATATATCCATTATGATATGATATGTATTTTTTCTCTAATTTAGTGAAATTATTATCTCTCTCTCTTAATGTTTTTAATGATTATCTATCACATTTTCTCAATGTTTTTTTGTCAACTTTTGATTTGCAAACAATGTAAGACTGCACACCCAAAAAAAAAAGGTACCTATTATTTTTTATTTTTGGGGCAAAAAAGGCACCTATATTTAAGATGAAAATCATAAATATTTGTGAAAATCCTTTTTTTTTTTTGAATATCCTCATAAATATAATTCCTTAAAATTAGAATCAACTAATTAAGATGTGAATGGATGTATATATACAGATATATTCTTATATTAATATATATATATATAATCTCTTTTCCTTAAACATATCTAAATTTACATTTTAAATAGACATCTATTGAGAATCTTGTATTCGCCGCCGACACTCATAACTTACTAGAAAGTGAACTTCGTTTCTCACAAGAATGTAAGACAAAGAGAGTAACAAATATACAACAGATTGCATGTGAAGAACACATTTAACTACTTCAAAAAAAACAAAAAAAACACACACACACACACATCATCAGGTTTGAGAACCCTCCGTTTTACCTTCGGAGTAGCTAGTGACGAACTGATCGCGATGATCGTGGGGTTTACCGCTTAAATATAAAATCTATTAACTATTTTGTGTAAACTATATGAGTTTAGGAATTTTAAGTCGCAGTTTGTAGGTCTAATAAACTTAAAACATATGTTAAATGGAGCACATGAAGCGTCTGCAAAAAACGTTAAGACGAAGGAGTTCGACATAGACCTTAGGCGTCAAATATTATACCACTATGAGCTCGACAGAGAACTTAGGAGTCACGAAAATCTATTGGCAAGCTAAAGTGTCCCACCTCCAATAATTGAGCTCCCCGTATATTACATACTACGTACTTGGTCCAATAAACTTTGGTATATATATAAAGTTAATTAAAGATCTAAAATATAATGGAAACATAAAACTGAGACACATTTTTTCGGTTCTTCTGTGCAACTCTTCTCTAACATATAAAAGATATAAAGGATACAAACACTAAATAACTATTTTAGGTCTTAATGCGAAGAACATATATATATATACCTACCACAATCATATAAGATAAGAGAAAAAAGGTAGTAGGCCATATGTAGCAAATAGCAACAGATCTATGAGGATTTTGTTTTCGATCTATAACGATCACTGAACAGTAATATGTTGCATCTTCAAATTTCAGTGTAGCCACAATCACAATCATCCTCATATAATCACATGCAAAGTTATACAAGTCAGATCTTATCCAATGGTTGATCAAAAAGCTGCAATTTTAAACAAAGAAAAATATATCAAATATTAAATATAATACTTGTAAGAAATTTATTATTTCAAAACATATATAGAAAACCATCTCGATACTCATCTTTCGTCCCAGCAGTACGGCCCCTAGTTTGAGAGCGAAGGTAAAATATACTTTAAAGACTTTGAACTTCCAAATATAACAAACAATCTCCATTGCTAAAAATGGCTCAAGAACTGGACGGACCCACTTATTAGTCTGATCCAGGTCACACATTATTCACCATTTCGAGGCTCTAATTAAATACACATACGTACTCAACTTTTTATATTTGCAATTGCAATCATATAGGAGGAACGTAGCTATATTGTTATGTGCATTTTATTTTATTTATACGTTTTACAATTTATATAGAGATGAGCTAAGCCATGTGAGCCAGATGGATGACGGAGGGCCCAACAGCCCACAACTTTTGGGGAGGGGGTTTTATGTAATCAAAATATCGCATCCTACTGTTTTTTTAGCATTTAAGTCTTTTTCCTTATCTTGAAGGTACATACTTTTAAGTTTACTTCTACTATAAATAGAAACTTCTTCCCCTGCGTTGTCTATCAAGTCATTTGATTCAAGAAAAAGAAAAAAAATTACTTCCTCAATTTTATAAGTTGCAAAAATAAAGAAGAAGATGGGTTTAATGCGGTCGATGCTTCCAAATGCAAAGCAAATATTCAAATCACAATCTATGAGGAACAAAAACGGATCACAATCATCAACAACAACTTCAGGGCTTGTTCCGAAAGGTCACGTAGCGGTTTACGTTGGAGAACAAATGGAGAAAAAGAGGTTTGTGGTTCCGATAACATACTTAAACCATCCTATGTTCAGAGAATTCCTTAATCGCGCTGAGGAAGAGTGCGGATATCATCACTCGATGGGTGGCTTGACGATACCTTGTCGAGAAGAGTCGTTTCTTCATCTCATTACTTCTCATCAGCTGCATTGAAGAACGCATTCGTTGATATATAGTAGTCTTAAGGGCTTTAGTGAAAGCTGTTTTTGTTTCCTCTTTTAAGAGGAGAATTACTTATGTATGTATATGATGACAGTACTTGTTCAGAGCTTATGTTGTACTTTGAAATAAGATATGAGAAGTTGAACTAATATTCAAACCATTAAAAGCTCAAGATTTAAATCTTTTACAGTAAAAACGGCGGTAGATAATTAAACTATTAATGCGGATAGTTCAACATGTTAGAAAATGACCGACTCAATTTTATCCAAATTCACTAAAAATATTGCTCTGTTTGCCAAAAAAAAAAAAAACAATGTATGATATCTTGTAAATTGAAAGATTCATCTTGAATTGAGAGAACAAAGTTTGGCTCTTCCTTAAATAGAATAATACACAAAACTTCGCATGCCCCAAATATCAGTTTGAGATTTTGTTAATAATTCTCGAATTATAGAAGAAAATGTACACGAAATATATTGTTTTCTGACCTGATACTTACTTTTGAAAATTTATACAAAGTAAAAGTTTGGAAATCTAAAAATAGTAGTATTGAAAATTTATACAAAGTAAAGTATAACACGGTTAGAAGTCATACTATCTCTATAATAGCACCGTACGTGTAGAAAAACATTTTGTGATAAAAAGATAAAAGTTTCACATAATATGGAATCTCTATTATGACTTATGAGTTTATTTAATTTGTTTTGTATTATGAATACCCAGCTCTCTGACTTACATTATAAATATAGTATCTCAAAAGAAAAAAGAAAATATATAAGACTTCTTCAAGGGATTTAAAGTATTTTAAGGAATGGTGGATCACATGCATTCTGAAGAAACTAAAATGGGTTGTAAGTGATGAATAACACTAGTATGATCTAACCGTTAATAAATCAAAAGAAGACATATTTCTTCAGATAAATATATAATATTTATTGAAAATGATTGAAACAGTACTGCTGAATTTTATTATATAGTGAAACTTGTCATAATAAATGAATTAAATCATATCTAAATTATTGCGTAATTAGATTGTCAAGGCTCATGTTACTCTCCGTTATTAGGAAGATATAATTGTGATCATAATAATGGAAATGAAACACGTGACCATTTTTTCAATAACTGCAATTTCTTGGAATAACTGTAATTGCCCCTAATTCATCATATATATATACATGCCAATAATAACAATTTTAATTAGTTTCTGACTTTCTGTGGATTTGTTGAGTTGAGCCTAAAAAATCATAACAGCATTCTACCTAAAAATGCTCTCTTCAACTTGATTCAACATTATAAGAACCCAAAGAAACCATGCATGTTCAATGTTTCTCATTTCATGACGCAAACTAATTAGTAGCAAAGACTTAACAATACAAAGTTAAATAAAGTCAGTTTTATCTTAAGATACAAAAGGGTCCTCTTAAGTGGGCTATAGGGCAACACAAATAGACTAAAAAGCCACCATTTTCAAGAGCCAACATAGACTTGTCAAAAAATGTCTATTTTCATCAATAAGGACACTTGTTTCTGTTGTCTATTCATCATGACCAATAGGACCAAACTGGTTTGCATGTAATGGCCAGAGATTTTAATAAGTGACAGAGAGTACATGTGAGTCCTGCAACAACGGTGGGTCCACTATCTGATTATATTCATTCTTAAGTCATCCAGAAATCAGAATCAGCTTGATGCTTTTTCTAGGTAAACCCTAGTTTTTTATATAAGAAAAAAGAATACCATGTGAAACCCTGCAAACTCCTAATATTTAAATCCAATAAAATCTGTATTATCATTAGAAAACATATAACTTCGAAATTTGGTTAATTCCTTACCTATAAAGAACTCTATATATAACAACAACAACAACAACAGCTAAAACATAAACTCCACAGAAAAGCATCAATCTTTCTCTCGTTTAATAATAAAAACAGAGTATCTCTGTAGATCTATCTATACAAGTCTTCCTTTCAGAGATGGCTATTAGATTGTCGCGTGTTATGAACTCTAAACAGTCCCAAAAACAGCAAAATCGAGTCCCAAAAGGACATGTTGCCGTTTACGTCGGAGAAGAGATGGAGAACAAGAAGAGGTTCGTGGTTCCCATCTCGTATTTGAACCATCCTTCGTTTCAAGGTTTGCTTAGTCGAGCAGAGGAAGAGTTTGGTTTCAATCATCCAATAGGTGGATTAACGATTCCTTGCAGAGAAGAAACCTTTGTTGGTCTTTTGAATTCTCATGGTTGTATTGTTTCAACTTGAGACATCTTTCTTTTTTGGGATCGATAGCCCAAATTCTTTTTATAGAAGTTTTCCTTTTTTGGTTGTTCCCTTTGTTTTTTTCTTCTACAAAGGAGAACAGATTGTTAATCACCATGTAAATACGTTAATGTGTAACCAGTCAAGTCAGGTTATACTCTTATGTACTTCCAGCATTGATGAGAAAAACTTTCATGTTTTTGAAGATTATAAATTTATCCGAAATATTCATTACGATGATTGATGATTTGTACGAAGAATCAATAATTACACATAAGCCTGACCTAATCACTCTGTCATGAAAATTCACATTTTTTATAGTCGTTACGTGGCTATTTGAATACGTACGCTAGTTTAATTACATTAAATTGTTATGACTTATGACTTATTCAAATTGTCTTAACTAATTAACTACGTACGCTACTCATTGCGAATTAATTATAGAAGTAAACACATAGACCTGATCATACTATTAGATTATTGATATTTATGGGAATATCGAGGGACTACTCAGAGCAGCATATGCAATAGAAACCTTTGTACTGGACCACAACAATTTCAATATCAGTTTCGACAGAACTATATATCAGACTAGTAATGGATCCGCGCTACGCGCGGTAGTTGGATTAAAGTGTATTATCAGTGTTGTTGTATATACTATTATGTTGGTATTGTATATTTATTTTATACTTTTGGTTTTTTGTTAGATTTTGTTTCCATTGAAATCCTCTCTGTATTGATAGCAATGATTCCTTTTTTTTTTCTTTTAAAAAACACTCAAATAAAGAAATTTAATACTAACAAAATTAAGAAACTCAATACAATCAAAAGTTACATATGTTTAAAATCGGTTCACCAAAAGAGAAGATCGAGAACCTAAAAATGATAAGAGAAGATCTATTACAATAAATTGACCAAAAGAGTTAAAAAAAATATAAATCTGGTACATGAGATTTCTATTGAACAAAAAAGGAAACTATAAGATTTGTAGAGTCAAAACCTGAAAAGGAGAAGAGAAGCAAAAGGGAAATGAGGAAATCGTAAGAGTTGGAACAGTCAAGAAACGTATTACCCTTTTTTCCGTTGGCAGAGATTGTGAAAAAACGAACTAAACCTTTTGGATCTGGCACACAAGCGTCGAAGATTAAAAACCTGATGGAAAATAATAGAATTTAAAGTTTTCGACATGTTATAAAATAAGAGAAGAAGGGTTAGGTAAGTGTTGATTTTCGACCATTAGATTGCATCTAATCAACGGTAGATATGTAAAATTTGGTGACTCATAGCTTAATGAATTAGCCAATGATAATTACAGAATTGCAATGTTGTTTTTTTTTTTGAGAAGATTGTTTTATATATGTTGTTAATATTTTGGTTGTTTTGAGCTTCGCTGGCTTGTGGTTGTTTTAAATAATATTATAGTATGATTTAAGAAGTAATATATAATATATGAATTTGGAAGATGAAGCATTGAATCTGAAAACCAAAGAACCGGATTATTTAAGCTAATTTTTTGAATATTAATTGTACCATTGTTCATAAACTGTTTGCTATTTTAAATCCAACTGATTTCTCTCTTGATCCCGTATCAACGGATTTCTTTGCTTCATTCGATTAGTTATTATTTTGAGGCATTTCTTTTGGATTTTGGTGTGCTTATTATTTTTTTTGGTTTTCGTATTTGATTTTGGTTGCTTATGTTGTTTTGTTTGATATTTGTAATACAAATATGTTTTGCGTTAAGTATAATTTATTTTCCTTTTAAAAAATAAAATATTAAAATAGGATTATTTGTATAACAAATTGCTCAATATGAAAATTAGTTATACTAAAGTCTAGAAAAATTCGAATGAGTTGGTATTTTGTCAAAATATGTAAATTGTTTTTTTTTTTTTTGGTTAAAACTAAATTAAATTTTAATGTGGGTATATGTATAATTTGACTAATTACAGTTAGTATTGTGTCGAAACTGTTTTTATTCAAAAATGTGTAAGAATTTTATTTTTTTCTACCGTATATATGCATGTTGCTTTCTTTTTCTCCCAGGATCTTTTCAGCAACAGACCTTCATAGTGTACACGCTTTACTTTTATCCTTTTGAAAAAATTGCATTTCAGTAGAATAAGCTGTTATTGAGCTGTGTTATAGTGTCGTATGTGTTATGTTTTATTAAATCTAAATTGCTATATGTATAGAATAAAATTATACATGTTTGAAATAAAATTACTTATTTTACTTTGATGGCAAGACGTTGCGTTTAAAATAGGTGAAGAATGCACAAGAAAGCAGGTGAAGAAGATATCGCTTTGCCTTGTACGATCTACAGAATCATGGCGGGATGAACAATCTTGTCCTGTGGGAATCGATTTCGGTTCAGTGTGCCGATTACGTTAAGAACAACGTCATGGGTCAAAGCTACGCCACGGCTGTGTAGAGAGTCTCTGACGAAGCTTTGATCTTTGCCAAGACTGTGAAATTCTCCAGCGACTGCAAAGATATTTGGGTTCTTGATATCGAGGAGTCCTTTTTGTCTGCATAAGATTGAGCTTTTGTTTCCGCGATCTAGATGTCGGTAGATATATGTTCAATCTTCAAAATACCATGGATTGGTGCAATATAGTTGGTGTCTTTTTCTGTTTCCCCTTTAGCCTGCTTGTTAATGGACGAAAATATGGTTAAGGGACATGTCGAAGTTAGTGTGAATTAGTATTTTAAAACGTTACAGGATAAAACATATCACTACCTATCGGCAAACTGAGCAGTTGTTGTGAGGTCTAAATCTGAATAAAATTTGGTCCCAGAAGTAGCATTGAGGTAAAGTTCACCTGGTGAATAGCTTATCGTTAGTAAACATCCTAGTTTAAGATGCAGTAAAGGAAACAGTCTGAATTGTTGTGGGGATTTTAAATATGACATACCTCCAAATAACTTTGGGTTGACATTAGTAGCCAACAATATGTTAGCCCTGCCTTCTTTTTCCCTCAAAACCTTCTCAAGTGAAGTTGCATGATCGTCAAAAGCAATGAGACGAACTTTCTCCCCACTTCCAAACAAAAAATACAAGTGTAAAAGCAATAAAAAGGGTTAATGTAAGAACTGTATTCAGCGTACACGGAAGTAGGTGTAAGTCAGAGAGGGTCAAACCTTTCAAGGGACAGGACTACTAACATCCTCTCTAAGGTCTCTGTGATTCCATTTCTATATGCCATGCTTGAACATACTTGGCCCATGACATCTAATGAGGGAGCAGAGAGGGAAAGTTAAGACGCAACCATGAGGGGGGACAATTGGTTAACTTGACAAAACAACAGAAGTGATTTTTGGTCTACAAAGGAAATTGAAGACGCCCACTCTTAATATTGTCTACATTTTTTTAGGTTGACCCATCTAAAAGCAGCGAGCTCACAGACTATCGATTATGGAACTGAGCTTCAAGAGATCTAATTAATATTGGAAGCAGGAAACATTGAAAGGTTTAAAAATAAGACAGACCTGGAAGATCAGTATTGGTGTTGGCAAGAAAAATCAACTGCTCATGAGTACGGAACCTAAAAAACTCTTTTGGGAAAATCCCAAAAGACTCATCAAATTTTTCAAAAACAGTAGTTGATATGAAACGTATTGAAGTAAGCTTGAAACGTGAGTTGCTTATGATGACTTCAAAGTCTAACATAATATATAGGCCCCCATCACGCAGCGAGTCTTCAAATTTTGCAAGGTGGGTAACATTGATCGAACCTTGGATGACACAACTCTAGAGGAAAAACACACAAATTAGATAACTATTCCTTAATCGAGGGAGTGATAAATGAAATAGAGATGGAAGAAACCTTTTCGTCTATTGAAAACGATATCGATAAAATGGTTTATTTTGGCCGTGTAATATCATATGCATAGTACTGTAGTACTTAGTACGCTGAATGATAACAGATGTGTAGGCTTAGCTTAACTCCTATAAAAAGTATGAATTACTCCTTAAATTAAATTTTTGTTTGTAACGATTAAAGTAGATGATACAGTGTTTGTTTGAAAACCATTTAAATGGATAATATTGAATCACAGTACTAATCTATTACAACGCCACGACAAAATGTTTACTGATTTTCTTTTTATATCGACTATTATAGATTGATTATGTTAAATTGCTAATACGCAACCAATTTATCTGTTACACATGTTTCTGTTGCCAAATCATAGTCATCTGTTTTGAAAAATTTATGGATTTAGCAACAAAGTAGCGACAATTTTTTCAGGTCTTTTTTATCCGCCACAATTTCTTTCCAAGTTTTTATCATTGACATGGACAATTTATAGTCTTATCATTGGTTATATATACAACATTTTTTTTTGTGTGTAATATATATCTATAAAGCATAAATATAACTTTTGGAATTGCAGTTTCTTAACCAATCCATTATTTTAAAAAAAAAAATCTAGATCCACACTTTGTACTTTGTTTTCCAGTTAATTTATTTTGTTGCCAGTCTTAATTTATGTTATCATTGTATTCCATATCGGTATTGTGTTATTGTCAAGTGTGAATCGTTGCCACTTTCCAAAACCGTAGCCATAAAGTGACAATATTGTTTCAACTATACTCGATTAGTGAACTTCCCGACTATGACGCAACGATCCCTTTCATTTATTGGACGTTTGACTAATTTAACTGTTTGACTTGGACGTTTGAGTCAAACATAAAAGTAAGCCAAAACCGAGTTTTGAGGAAGATCGCATATGGCTAAGGCTAACTTATGGATCTATACCTCCTCCATATAAGCCCACTTCTAATAAGTTCGGCTTCTTTTTGTTAGCAATATATTTTAGTTTTGCCAACTCCAAATTTTACTAATTATTCATTATACAAGTTCGACTTTAATTTTTTAAAAAATCTGAATTGATAAACAATTTGTTATTATATCTTATTGCTTATGTTCTTCAGAGGCTGCATCAGTATTCCAGACTACATCCTTTAATCTAGATGAGAAGTTTTTGTAGAACTGCAAAAAATAATTTCAAACATAAACCAATTACTCGAGGTGTGAACCGGATCTGAACCGGATAAAGATTGAACTGAAACATTTACCTTGTGAAACTCAAGGGTATCACCGCCGGTTTTCCTATGCTCTACCACATGCAACGATGGCGGAACTGCAAACACCTATTAAATCGATGACCAAACCAAAACACTTAGATAAACAACAGTATTCACCAAACCGGAGTGTTGTTATCACCAAAACCTATCTTTCTTCTTACCTCTGTAGCTACGGAGAGCTGACCTTTACGTCCACTTTTGTCTCCTTTCATTTTTTGCGATTTTATCAAACAAATGTTTTATAATGTTGGAGCTACAAAGACATAATTTGACACAGACAAAATAAAGAAGACGAACAAACAAACCTTGTAGTTTTCTTTACGGACATTGAAGCCTAATGGCTTTGCTGTTTCTTCCATTTTCGACATTATCTCACTCGCAGATCGTTGAGATGTAAACCGCGTCTCTCTCTTCACAAGTTGCTGCAACACCAATAAAAGAACAGCTTTAGTTAGACTACCCCATATATGCATATGATAATATTAGACAATCGAAACAAATAGTAAGTAGAAAAAGAGTTCGTACGGCTTGCTTCTCAAACAAGTTTTCAAGACTGAACTCTCTTGAGCTAGAGATAAGTTTGAAAGCGTTCATGGATACCGGTTTCTCCTTCTTCTCTGTCACAAGACATTCCTATAGTAACAACACATGCACAGCAGAGTAGTATTAGTTGCTTTACTGTAAATGAACTACAAAGAATATTGGGAAAATGGCGCGGATGGTTTTTTTTTACCTTGGAGTTACTGAAAGCAGCATCAACATCATCTATGGTGATGTCCTCATCATCTTGATCAAATGATGGCGGCTTGTATCCTTGCTTGAACCATTCATCTTCTAGTAACTCTGCAATATAGACAGAAAAAAAAGAAGTATTGTTAAGCTCTTGCACATTTTAGACCATTTGATCTTATGGTTGACACATCTCAAGTTATGCATTCATGTAAGAGGTGCTTACGGTTACAGGGCTGGGTTCGAGAATACGCTTAATGACTCTCTTGGCACTTGGAGAGAACCATGGTGGGCAGCTAAACTCAGCCTTGCATATCTGAAGTACACCAAAGATGAGATTAAGAAAGTACTGAGGAAAAGTAAGTAAGAAGAAGCAGAGGAAGAGAAAACTTACACGTTTGTATAATGTCATGAGATTAGGCTCATCAAAAGGCAAGTAACCAGCCATGAGCACATATAGAATTACACCACAAGACCAGATATCTGCTGCTGCTCCGTCATAGCATTTGTCCGACAAAACCTGCCCGCAAGTTAAACAAATATGCCCTCGAAATTAGAGCCTATATATGATTCTATCTGTGGAGCGCATACATAACACTTTATATGCTTTGCATCCTCCCTACAATCTGTTGGTGTAGGCGTCTGGCCTTCAAATTAGCGAATAAAAGAACATTAGAATCCATAATAGATAATAGAAATTTCAGATATTGGAGGAATTGTAAAAAGAATGAAATTGGAGAAGATGGCGTTATATAGGAATTGAAATACCATAAATTGAATGACAAGTAGTGGGACTACTATTGATAGAGAAAACATTAAAGGAATGATTAAGCAGAATACAAAATTGAATGAGAAGTAGTGGGACTACAATTGAAAGAGAAAGCATTGAAGGACGGATTAGGCGGTTTCAGAGGTAAACCAAACGATAACGATAGAAGGGAGGAAACATGAAGACGGAGCGGTTGAGGTCGCACAGCAGAAGACGGTGGAGAAGACATTCGTGCAGAAAGGGTTTATTTGGAGAACAAAGCAAACGGATAATGATATTTGGGCCCTGAGAGAAAATATGAACTGGGCTTGGAAACACAGAAGAAAGAAATAATCGAAAACAAAAATGGGCTAACTCGATTTGTTAAGGCTTTATTACACACATTAGTATGCTGAGGTGGCAGCACAAGGAATGAGCAAAATCTACTTTATATATATAGATTACTAAATAATTCTGACGCAAAAAAAAAAAAAAAAAAAAACTCACAACTGTAAGAAACACATATTTTTTATTTTGAAAAGCCATCAAAATTTTATAGATAAAGGATCCGAACCAATATTTTAAGCATAATACCATAAAGCTTTTGAACTGGCCATGTTCTGGAGAAATGATAGGTATATATCTTCATCATAAGTTTTTTTTTCGGCTGATTGTGATGTTTTAACTTGTGTATCATGTTGATATCATATAGACGTATATGATATTGCAAATACTTTTAGTTTGAGTGTATATGGTATTTAGGATCATGGCAGTTGCATCGTGTATTAAAAAGAAGTTATAAAAGAATGACATTTCAACAAAAAGATCACAACAGCCCTTTAGAACATCCCGAAGATTTGACAAGATTCAGATCATATCAAGACAACAACAATGTTATAGTGTAAATTATGATAAAATTGTTTACATGTTCTAGATAGATGCGATACGTAAAAGAGATTTCTACCAACATAGATAACAAATAATTAGCTATAACTATACATGTTCGATATTCATCTCGAAAAGGCATTCATGCTACAAAACAATAGTAATTTCTTGGATAAAAGCACATATTCTTGAAGACACGCCGAATTTTGTCATTATTTCAAAATATAAACTTGACTAAACTGTTGTAATAATGAACCAAAGATACCAAATGTGGAGTCTCCAACTAGAAAATCAAGAATAATTTCCAAGAAGTATCCATGTGATTAGGGACTGAAATTTGGGTGATAGATACGACTCAACAAATCAACGATCAAATTTTCAACAAGATATTTGCGGCCGTAATGATTTGCTACTGATCAGAAGATTCGCATCGATCATACGAAACCAATCCAATGATTAACCAAATTGAGCATTTATTATAAATATTCAAATCTGAATTATCAGATGGGCTACATGTATCCTGAATTTTTGCATCATGTTCATTGTAATATCATCCAATGTGCCAAGTTGCCATATGATCTATCTTCTTTCTAAGTTCTTTGGTCACTTGTTACCCCTATTATCTCTGAAAAAAGCACATATTTCTATGTTGAAGAGAAAATGAGTCAGAACTTTTCTTAATGTAATATTCAAAAACACAGTATTTAATGATATCTTGAATTTTCAACTTAGTTTTATTATTTTTATATCAGTAAGAACAGAGAACTTTTTGTTGGAGAACTTGATGGATGAGTTAAGCCATGTGAGAAGATGATATAAGTCAAACAACTTACACAAGAAAAATAAAAAAGACAAAATAGAAACAAAAAACCCATTAAATGCTCTTAATAAATCATTGAAAAGTATTTTAAAAGATTTCCATTATTATAAATAGAGGCAAAACGTCACCACCTTTACTCATCTCAAAGTCTCTCAAAACATTGTGGTGAACAAAGAAAAAGAGAAGAAAAAACTTTTATTGAAAGCAAAAAAGAAAGATGGGTCTGAGCCGTTTTGCGATTTCAAATGCAACAAAGCAGATATTGAAGCTAAACTCATTGGCGAACAAAAACCGAACATCATCATCATCGGATCATGTTCCTAAAGGACACGTAGCTGTTTACGTAGGAGAACAGATTGAGATGGAGAAGAGGAGATTCGTGGTTCCAATATCGTTTCTGAATCACCCTTCCTTTAGAGAGTTCCTTAGTCGAGCAGAGGAAGAGTTTGGATTCAATCATCCAATGGGTGGCTTGACCATTCCATGTAGAGAGGAAGTGTTTCTTGATCTCATCGCTTCTCGGTTACAATAAGAAAAAGTTGGATCCGGTTTAGGAGAATTGTATTTATAGAAATGTTGAGATTGAGAATGTATCTTTTCATCAATTTTCTCCCAATGTGTATTTTTAAATCATGGAGAATAGAAGAATTGATATATTTCTATGTCTTCGCTAATAGCATTTGATGATTATTTCACAACATATTTTATAAAAATATTAAGCTTCATTGTTTAACCTAATCTATTTACGAAGAGAATTGTGTAAGCATTCAAACTAAAGAAGATGATAATTTCCGGGGCTGCATATCTAAAACGAACAACTATAAGTTTCATTACCGCGTCAAAACAGGTTTCGAGTATTTTATGAATATTCAACTTTTAAGTGTGTTTATTCGTTATGACTTATAATATTAATTCAGTGAGCTGGATAGAAGACCAAAAGGTAAGCCAAATTGTATTCATTGGTTGATTATGGAGTATACTAATTGTTTTATATTGATAGTACATACTTTTCAACTCATTCCTCAATAATACAATACAAACAGATGGCGTCAGTAACTAAATTGAGAGTACTATTATACGATTTTTTTTTGTTATGGAAACGAGATGGACTATATCACGAGTTCGTATACGACTTGTTTTAGTTGTTTCAATAGCGACTTTATCAGAAAGCAATTGCGATAAATTTGTAACTATATTATTTATCTCAAAACTTTATTGTAAGTATACCGTAAATCACTTGCAACTTTGTTGCGGATAAATTTCATCTTAAGTTTAGCTATATAACTTAGTTCAAAAAAAAAAAAAAATTAGCTATATAACATAACTCTCTATTGATATCTCCCATATATTTCAATTATTTTTTTTTTTTTTTGTTTTATAGACATCTAGGGAGCTCTGGACCTCTATTTTGTCAATATATTAAGTTATATAACTAAATGTTGGAGAAGAAAATAGTGATATAAATATACAAATTAGACGAATTGAGAATCCAATGAAACCGCCTATTTTGTCAATATATTAAGTTACTATAATATGATCCGAGTTGAAATTCATTCCTTTTATTTATTTAGTAATTTTTTTAAAAACATCGTATATGTGAATATTTTGTTTTTTTGATTTTTTTTGGATGGAACATTATGCAATGAAATCATATACTGAATATGACTTATGAAAATAACATTTATTTTGTAAGATATATTCTAGTATATCTAGAATTTGACTAGTGGTATAACGCGGATTAAGTTGTATGATAAAAAATTAATTTATATTTGTCAAATTTTTTTGATTTGTTTAGTATTTAAAATTATATATTGTATTTTGATTATTAATTCTACGATTTAACTATAGTATAATGTATATTAATTTGACGTATGTTTGTTAAAATCATTGTGACTAAGAAAGACTACCAAATAACATTATTCCAAACTGAAAATTTAATCTGAGAAATCATATTTTTGAAACTTTAACCCGTGCTCTAGCAAGAAATCATATTTCTTGAATTTTTTTTCATATTATACTGACATATTATTGACTCGTGCTATAACAAATCAAACTAGATTAAGACCCGTGCTAAAGCACGGGTTCAAATTCCTTTTATTTATATTATAATTTTAGAATAAAATACAATCCCGAAAATCACGATTAATGCTAGATTAGGACCTAAAAAGCTTTTAAAATCAATCATATAAATTATATTTATTCTAAAATTAAAATATAAATAAAAAGAATTTCAACCCGTGCTCTAACATTAAGGTTTAATTTTTATTAAATAGAATACGATCCCGAAGGTCACGATTAATCTTGTTAAATTAGCAAGATTTGATTCCTTTTTATGATTGAGAGTATATTTTTATCCCTTTCATAAATTTTTTATTGATGTGGAACCATATATGTGATCCGAAAATAAAATTTGGAATATCCATGAACTATCAATTTGGAATAACCCGTTTAAGATTTCGGTTTTATTTGTTACCATTAATATATGGATTAATTTATAATCTATGTATAACCTATTTGTAACCATTTATTAAAATTATAAAGTCTACCAAAACAATGTTGTGTTCTTCCCTTTTATTATAAAGGGGATTATAGAGTTTATAATTTTTTTTAACTTTTTGATCTATCATATATTTATGATATTCTTAAAAATATCAAATTAAACTATTTTTAAGATTCCAAATTAAGTTATTTAAAAAGTTTATTACAGTATATAAAACTACACAATTCAACAAAAGAAATATATGAAATGAATTTAAATATTCAAAATTTGACGTGTTACTTAGTCAAAATTTTCTGATAAAGTAAGGTAAGATTTAATTTTTTAGTATAATCAGAAATTACTTGTAATCTGCGAAAGAGTGATTTTTCTGAGATTTTTTTGCCTATATATGTTTAGTTAAATATTATTTGGAGATTTTATTTTATTTCTTACACTACATAAAAACATGTTTTTTCCGACTATTTTTAGCGACTATTTAGCGACTATTTTATGACTACAAAAATTTAGTCACATAATAGTCACTATTTTGCGACTACAGTAAGTAGTCGTTAATAATAGTCGTAATTTAACGACTATTTTATGACTATATTGTATGACGGAACATGTAGTTGTTAAATAGTCGCTAATTTAGCGACTAAGATGCGACTCATGGTAAATGTCGCAATAAGTCGTATATCAGTCGCTATTTAAGAAGATAAAAATTTTCAAAATTTAACTCCAATTTAAACCCTTAACCAAACTCCAAAACTAAATCATAAACTTAAAGTTTAAATCTTGAACATGCAATTCTTAAACTTAGAAATTATTTCGTAAACCATAAAACTAAAACATAACCATTCTTATATATACATAAAACCAAGCTTTAATGCTTAAAAGAAAATCTAATTTTCCAAAACTTAAACCCAAATCTTAAATCTTAACCCTAAACCCTATACCCCCAAACTCTTAACCAAACTTCAAAACATAGATCATCAGATCTAAATCTTGAAGTTTAAATTCTTAATTTTATAAATTAATTCAAAAACCATAAAACCAAACCATAACCATTATATATATGTACATATATATATATATATATATATATACATAAAACCAAACCATAACCAATATATATATATATAATATATACATAAAGCAAAGCTTTAATAGCTATAATATATAAGAAAAACTAATTTTCCCAAACTTAACCCCAAAAAACTATAGTTTTCCAAATCCTATATATTTATCAAAACTTAACCCCAAACCCAAAACTTAAGCTCCAAAACCCTGAACCTTAAATTTAAAACCTTTATAATTCATATATAGAAATTAAATCATAAATCATTCACCCAAAATATAACCATTGAATATCTATAAAACCAATATGTAAAACTATTTACTATTTACATATAAATCAATCTTTCCAAAAACTATATACTTACAAAATTTATTAAACTTAGTCATTTTAAAACCTAAAACAAATTATGTTTAAATCTAAATCAAGTCTAATATTCTTCTAAATTTCAGAACTCCAATTCCCAAATCATAAATTTCAAATCTCATTTCCTGAATTATAAACCAAGAGAATTGCAAAATATATATAAATAAATATAAAGTTTTGATCCAACAAATTACTCTTTAAATAATGAAAGCTTTTTATTAGATGATATGTAAACCCATGGACTACACTATCAACGTTGATATAGTTAAATCCAACGGACAAGGTTTTTTCCTGCTCTTCTTTCTCTTTCGTCTCTTTCACCGAGGGATTAACTTTCTCCCCTTCTCTTCTTCTTTCTCCTTTTGTCTCTTTAGCCGATTAACTTTCTCTTCTTTCTCTTTTTTTTTTTTTTTTTTTTCTCTTCCGCCCGTTGCTTCATTCTATTCAATCTTCATCTTTTCTTGTTTTCATCCTCGCAAGTTTTTAGATCTTGTACCAGAGCATTTTTGCGGATCTCAGATTCGAGAGCGAAGCTGGCCAATACGATGCTGACCGTGATGTAAACTAAGGAAGAGAAGAGAAGCTCACTCGTCGCAACCCTCTTGATTTCCCTGCCGTAATTATCTCTTTGCTTTCGATTCCCTTTTAGAAATTGGCTCTAGATTCTTGAGAATCTTTATTACTTCATGAAATTAGGGTTGAATCCTAATTATCACCACTAATTAGGATTTCGTCGGGCTAATTTTGAAGACAGATGCGAGTTGAGAAGGTTGGGATGAAGGATTTGGGTTCTTAGATGAAGCTATTCTTGGTTGTGAGGCTGAAGCGTGTTGGGTTCACAAAGAACTAAAGACGCAAGTGTTGTTCTATTTGTATGTCTCATGGAGACTATAATTATTAATCAGGTGCATTTTTTTGTTTCTTTTCTTTTTAATCTCCACTTATGTCTATTATCATGTTGGCCATTTAGCTTGCATCAAAATGTTTTGTTTTCTCCCTGGATTAGAAATTGTGAAGTGATTTATGTTATGTAAATTGATGATGCTTTCATGCCCTCCAAGTGTTCGACGAATTGCCTCATTATTGGCTTGGCTTGTTTCTTAGCATTGTTTGGCGTTCTGGAAGCTGATTCCTGTCAGATATATTTCATTTTGATATTAGTATTACTAAATTTAATAAATTTCAGTAGGTTGTCTACTTAATTAACAAAGCTGCATTAAGTCACTAACTGGTCACATCTTGACTTTAAAAAAATCATGGATCAGCTCGACTTGAAGAAACGGAGACGAGTGGCCGTATAAAGCAAGCCAAAGGCGGCTGAACTCCGGAAGAGTTTAGTATTACCTAGTACTTGCTTTGACAATTATAATTTGCGGATCACTAGTTCCAAAATCAAGATGTGAGTTTTCTTACTTGATGCAGGAGGGGACATTGAGACAGGCAGTTAACATGTATAGATGTAAGTCTTTACGTCTCTATCCCAAAAATGTGTAATCATGGTTTGAGTTTTCCAGTTGATTTCTATGTTTTTTTTACAGTTTGGAGCTTTCAAGTTGTCAAAAGATGGTTTTCTAATGCTCTAGTTTACTCCTTCAGCTAGTGTACAACAATAGGATTTGAGCAAGAAACAGGTTTGGTTTATCTCTTAACTTCACATGATCCATTGATAGGATTTTAAGCTTCTTTCACTATGTTTTGTGACATTGTTCTTTGGTTATATCATATACATGAATCAGTTTAGCATCCCTTTCTTTTTTATTTTGTATGAATAGGAGATGAACTGGATCATGCAGGGGTAACTAAAGCCACAAGCAAGAACTTGACATTCATCAATGCTTGTCTACTGAATAACGTATAGGGGAAAGCACAGAGGATATGGAAAAGGCAGTGTTACAGATTCACATGGACACTATTGAAGTCAGTAACCTGAATAGGCAATTTCTATTCCGTCCTTCTCATGTTGGGCACTCCAAGGCTAAGGTATATTTGCTTGAGCTAAGTCCAAGGGAATCCAATTCATAAGAGAATTCATGTGACCATATAGACTCAAAGTTGTTAACCAAAGTTGTTTGGGTTTGTTAAATCCAGTTTAGGAGGTATATGTGAGCAACCTGAGCTCATTCTTCCTCGCTTCAAGGTATATGTAAGCAGCCTGAGCTCATTCTCCCTCGTTTGTGTTTCTTAAATCCAGTTTAGGTACATGTAAGCAAACTTCTTTCTTCTCCACTTCAGCTGATTTCTCTCTGATGTTGTCATTAAGCAACCTGAGCTCATTCTCCCTGGCCTTAAGTTGCTTAAGAGATGCTTCCATCAGCTCAGCTTCCCTTCTCCTTGTCTCGGTCTCTGCAGATTTCTTCAGTTCAAAATCTTTAACATTCATCTCAAAAGCAAAAGACTTCTCATATGGGGAAAGCAAAGCAACCTCCTTTTCCCTCGCTACATGCTCATCCATTAACCCTTGATGTTTCTGCATTTCCCCCAAGATACCTCCAATATTTATTTTCTTTTTTAGATGTATTCTTATTTTTAATTATGTTTTTAGTTTTATTTTGTAATATAGTTTTTTTTGTATCATGGTTTCATAATAATATATATTTTTATTTTTAATATCAGTTCATTCCAAAAACAAACTGTTATACAGTAACTTATATATTTGAAAACAATTAATAAATATTATTGTTAAAATATTATATATATATATATAATGCTGTATAAATACCATATTGTTTAAATACATAATCATAAATTAGTCGTCAATTAGTCACTAAATTTGGTGACTCCATTATGACTATTTTGCGTAGCGTAGTCGCATATTACGACTAAATTTATGACTACACAAAATAGTCGTAATGTAGTTGCTGTGAGTAATATTGCAGTCGCTTGTTTTCTCGTAGGTACCTTGAAAAAATATGAAAAAGCTCTGAGTATGAACAAAATATCTTTCCATCACTTCTGAATACTAGTTTGTACTGACAACGTCTTTTGCAAACATTGCAGATGGGGCGAATGAGACGATTATTTGGAATAATATCAATTATTAGTCCACATTTGTCGAAAATTTGTCCTGGCTTCATATAGGGATCTTCACCTAGTATACATTGAACATGAAATGTGGTTCCGCAATCACTGCATGAATAATATCCTGTCTTTGGATAAATCTTATTCTCACAAACTTCGCACCAACTTAGCCAAGTTGCATCATTTTCATAAGATATGGTGAGAAAATGGTCATCATCCTCGTGCTTAACCTTGTGTGGTAGAGTGGCACAAGAAAAGCACAACGAAAATTTACAACTAACGCAGTTTAAAAGTAGATAGAATCGTTTTCCACACATCAGGCAATCTTCCATATATATTCTGGTATAGATTAGGAACAAAGGATGAGGATGAGACTGATGATGGACTGGTTCAGATAGAGAGGCACACCTTACATCCAAACTGATGTTGCACCCTTCACAACACTTATATCTGAATCCCGATGAGAGACGACAGCAAGATTGACAAGAGAAATAGCTTTTGAAATCATGATCACTTGGTTGTAGAATAACAGGGTGAGCATGCACCATGCTGTGTTTTATGCAAGGAAGATTTGCGCATGCTTCATGGAGCATAAAATCACATTGCATACATCTACAAACGTAACCACCGTAGAGAGGAAGTATGCACGCCTCACACTGCTTATTTTCATTATACTTTTTGATGATTTCTTCCTCAAATCTCATGGTATGATGTGGATGGCTAAAATGTCGTATAATCCCATCACCTATCACCTCATACGGTTCAATATTATCGTATACGTTTTCTGGTTGGTCTTCAAGTTCTTTCCCATCCCATACATCACTTCGCGTTCCACATCTACAATGCACTGCATAAGCACAACCCTTTGAGCAAGAGTATTCCCCAAAGTCTCTGTCAAGCATCTGACGACAAACTCCGCATGACCATTCTCCAGAAGGAAGAGAAGAAGTAAAAAAGAGACGATGGCTGTGACGAGATATCTGTATGACGCGCGGTAAGTCGACACAAGTTTTGTGAACAACAAAATCGCATTGGTGACATATGTAGAAGCAAAATTTGTTATTATCACTTCCGCAAACGTTGCAAGTAATTGAGGCTTTTCTAGGGAAATAGTGGAGGGTATGCTCATGTATCTTCGGGTTGTTTATAGTGAGGGGTTCCCGTTTTCTTGTGCAAACAAGATGGAAAATAAGATGACAAATAGAAGAATAGTAAACTAAACCCTTAGTTATCATTTCGCCACAAAAATGGCAACATTGGTATTCCCTTGTCATAAATGTCTTTTTACCGAATCGGAGAAGCTGGAGAGGAAATTTGGGGTGAAAAGGGGATATGAAGACAGTGGGTGACTCGACACACTCTGTGTGGTAGTAACTTCTGGTGTTGTTAATATCGGTACATCCTTTACAATAATAATAAATTGTACCAATTGTATATTGTCCACAAGCCTGACAGTCAAAGTCATTTTGTTTACCTTCTTTATTGTTGCACCAAGGAAGAAGGTAAAGACGGTGGAAATCTGAAGCCTGCACGTCTTCTCTTGCATCACAAATGTAATAAGAATTTTCGATTGTGTAGTATTTTATCCCACCAAGTTCTATCAAATGGGATTTATTTATTTGGGCTCGTTTCATAGGGCAAAGGAGTTGATTAGGAGAAGGAGGGTAGACGCTAGAATCCATGGCTCCTACTCTGAAGAAGTTTGCTAGTTTCGAGAATTTTAAAGTTTATGGTTTAGTTATCTGTCACAATAGGCCGTGAAACTATTAATATATAGACGACATCCACTATCTATTTTTTTTTTTTACTTTATTTATGACCTCAAACTCACACAAAGTAAAATACTATTCTTAGTCTTTCTTCTACATTTCCTACTTTTAGAAGGAGAGTGTCATTTAGGAAATATCATATTCTTGATTCTTTTCTTAACTCTCTCTCTCTCTCTCTCTCTCTAATGTTTGGTAGCCCAATTATTTAATATACTTGTTCAAAAAAATATTCTAAATAACTCAAAGTTTGTTATAAGGAAAGAACGGCATGGAGCCAAATTATTTTGTATGTGTTGGATACAAATGTAAAACTAAAATTTGTTGGACTAAATATCATCTCTTTAGAGCATCATTAGTGGGGATTGCTCTTGCAATTACTCTTATTAAAATAATAACAAAAGGAAGAGAGAGAGTAAAAAATAAGAGTAATCGTTGCTTGGTGGAGTATCTGAAGAATCGGTTCTTTAGAGTAAAGAGACATGTGTCAGTTATTCACTGGTACATATATTAATAAATAAATAAATAAAAAATATGTATAATAAATTCTTTTTTTTTTTTTGTTTTCTGAGTAACGCTTACACTTTCTCGACTAAAGATGGTCTTAGTTTAGACTTTAGACGAATCTTTTAGCGTCATTATACTATGCAGAGCTGGTCTTGATAATAAACAAGTCAAGTTTTTGCTTGCAGGAAAGAGACTAATTATGTTAGCTTATCGTTCCACTTATAATATCGAAATCTATTCGTATGCTTTGTGACTATCTTGTCGACCAGTTAGCAAATAAGACAATAGAAGTTTGTGAAAAATACTCTTGTGTTTTGTACCAATCTGATCTATTTAATCTTCGCGCTACTGGTATCCTAGCCGAGGGTAGATAATTACTAGAAATGTCTCTATTTAACGAGAAAAAAGGATGAATGATTATTCACTTGAAATCTTCTCTTTGCCAAAAGAAAGAAGATTATTCACTTGAACTCCTAATCAAATTTCCGCAACAATGGCTGATCTCAAGCAGTTGTTTCTTTTTTCTATATTTCGAAATATGACTCTTTTCTTAGTCTATCTCATCTATTTTTTCTAACAACTTCCCAGTATTGTCTTTTAGTAATTAGGAGGTTTTGAGCCGAAACTCGTTTATATATATATATATATATATATATATATATATATACAAAATTAGACGAATTGAGAATCCAATGAAACTCGTTTATATATATAAATATACAAAATTAGACGATGAGAATCCAATGAAACCGCCTAAAATAATTAGAAAAATAAGCTACTTCTGTGTGGTCCTGTAAACTATACAAATTCTCAGACTCTGCTTGAATCATGAACCAATAGAATAGTTACAGATTTTTTCCTCTACACAAATGGTTATATCATCTACAAGATAATTGGACCTGAATTATCATGTGGTCACGTCATGGCTTTCACATGACGACCATTCTTTAATTCCATAAGCCGTCAGGTAAGGTTGTTAGAGTTATAATCACTCACATAGGACAAATCTTTAAGTGTGTAAGCATTGCATATTAAGAGTTTCTTGTATACCTTACAAGAATCATTTACTATTATATATATATATATATTCATGCGGAAACGAATAAATACAAAGTTTTTTTTTTTTTTTTTTTTGTAGATATACAGCTTTACCATGCAATTAACTTACTGTGACTAACATCCTCATGCAAGAACTAAGCTCACGCAGAAATGCAACAAAACTTGAATGTCCACCTTCTGCTGCGACACTGGGGGAAGAATGTTGTGATGTAACATGTACTGAGTATGAAGTTCCGTGGAGCTAATCCTTCAAAAGGGCGGAATAAAAAAAACTCTCGGAGGTTAAGGATCAAAATGAGAGACGCCTTCTCAGTTCTCACTCAAGTGACAGGTTCCCTAGCCGAATGCTGCGTTGCTGACGACTGATTTGGTTTCCTAGTGGTACTTGTGATGATCTTAAATGCCCTGGTTTCCCACCAGAGAAAGGTGAATCCACCTTTGGTTGAAACCAGTTCTTCAAAGAAACACCATTGATTCTTAATCTTGAATCCTTTCTATGATATGGTATCCCTAACCTTCTCAACAATGCACCAATTTCTCGTCCCACCCTGTCAAAAAAAAGGGATGGTCTTAGAATACTATGACTTTATACATTATCACAATAAACATCATCACTGCATACTAAAAAAGAAGAAAAAAGATGATACTCTTAAATCTTAACTCACCTTCCTGTAAGGTCAATTGTCTTCTCGCCTTCAGGAGTCGTAAAGTCCTTCTCTTCCATTGAAATGATCAAATTAATGTGAGGTATCTTCGCACCTAAAACATACATGGGCTAAAACGTCAAGAGATTTTACTGACCTCAACGCCATTTAGAAACATAATCAACCAGTTAGATCATCACAACTAACAATTTGTTTAACTATTATACACTGAACTTTTTTTCTTCTGAAAGTATATCTTATAGCTTAGAACAAGTAAATGTCAACTGATCATAGGTAATGACAATAGGTAAACTAAAGACGATTAAAGTGCACTTATATCAAGAACTCTTTAAGATCGTTCAGCTAAACTTATCCTACTTTGAAAAGCAATGGTTCTAAAAAAACAGGATGTTTTACCAGCTGCAAGGCGATGCTTAAGACCTTTAAAGATGGTTAAGAGGTAGACCTGCCAAAATTATGCATGACATAGTTAGAGCAACGATCCCAAAAAATGCTAAAACAGAGAGATATTGATTTATTTGAGATACAGTTTTAAGAATTCATGATCATTAGAGTTTTATGATTCTGTGTCAGAAACTTTTAGGATTCTATATATCTAACAACCAGATTGTGAAAACTGTAAATAAAGTTAATCCATAACCTTCGCAGCTATGAATTGCTTGGCAACCAGATGGTAATCTACTAATCTTGTTAAAGCAAGTAAATGTCATTCCACTAAAAAATGTATTTACCTCAGCCACGTTGTTCGGCAACTCTGTCGTGTCAAAAAGTATTGGAATTTTATTGAAGGACACAGAAGGAAGAACTCCAAGAGAAGTAGCCTCCTGCAAATTATAAAACATATAAACTTTTGTAAACCTAATGAGACCCATAAGAAGCTATAGCTAAACGAAGCTACCAAAATACCTCGAGCAATGAAAATGCACGAGGATCATACTCTCCAAATCCATCAACTAGTGGGAATATGTTATGTTGTTTTTGTGAAATGTTTGTGCCTAAAGTTGAAATCAGCCTATCCCGCAAAGCAGCATCGTGTGGAAGTTTCAAGCACCCCAAAACTTGTGAAACTACTTCTGTAGTAGGAACCGTTCCACCTGAAATTGTCTCTCGGTAAACCATTAAGGCCATTGATGTCCTGAAAGAAAGTGAAATTTATCAATGTTAATCTGGAATGATGTCTTATGTAAGTCTTTATTGAAGAAGAGAGAGTGACAATTATTATATCAAGATTGCTCTAACTCGGAAGCATCAAAAGATTCTCTCAACCTCTTCCAACATTAAGAAGAAGAGTGACTGACTTAATACTTGCAAAAGGAAGCTACACTGACCATTTATTTTCAATTTGAGGTCGTCCTGATTTGAAGGACACAACAGGTTCACCACTAGCGCAATCCTTCTCAAACCTTCGCTTGCACAGGCCTTTACAAAACAGCAAAAAAAATTGAAGCATAAGTGTTCCTATAATACAAACATTTTAAAATCTGATTGCATCATGATGGACGCATATACATCTAAATAAATATGCAATTCTGAGGGTCACAAAGAATGAGGAAAGATATGAATACAAATTACAAAGTACGAGCTTACTGGTTATGCATCTGCACATGATGAAGTTTGGTGATATTCCATCTTCTTTGGCTTGAGAAAGGAGCTTGAAACTTACTTCAAAGTCATCCTTTCTACACAGAGAAAAGTCACAAAATAATGATTTCTCAAATCTAGACTAACTAGTGGACCAAACGAGCCTAAATAATTCAACTTAAAATAAGATACCTTTCACTTGCCAGCATGAGCATTGAGTAAGTGATAGTATTTGGTTTCAATCCCAAAGTCTTTATCTCATTGAGATATTCCATAGCCTTGGGCAGTTGATTACCTTCACCTGTAGATAATATAAGGAGTCATACCAGTAATGATATTTTGCATGGGGTACTTCACATACTGCAAGTGCAGGTATACCATATCGCATTTTGTTTCTTTCTTATTCAACATTATCTTCATTTTTTGTTTATTGTAAAATACTAAGATAGCGTTATACGAGGTCTTACACAGAGCAGTAATAAGAGCATTCATTGTTGAAACTGTTGGTCTAAGTTTGATCGACCTGATTTTTTCATAGAGCTCCAGTGCTTTCTTCCAATCCTTCGCCTAAATAACAAAAGCAAACAAAGTATCAGTAGTTTCTTCATACAAGTTTAACCCAAGAAAGTCAATGAACCACATCTCAAAAACTATTTTTTATCAAATAAGGATCTTTTGATGCTTCCTGTTTCACTTCTAGAAATCAGTCTGAAAATCTAGAACAAATTTATGTTTCTCCTCCTCTAGGTACCATCACGGACATTTTAACAATTTGATGTAGACAGCTGAAAACTTAAATAAGATTAAAAAAATCTTGCAATAAGAAACACCTACGTTACAACAAGCTCCCATCAGTGAGCTATATGATATAGTTCCAAGACGTATTCCTTGAGATTTTGCATCCTGTAGAATGCCAAAAGCCTCGTCTAACATTTTTGCATGTCCTGCAACATCGATAAGTGCACTGAAAAACACCTGCAGAAGATCAAAACCAAGATTACATATATATGTTTGTATACATTTCTGTAAGTATACACTTGCCTCATAAAGATCTGTAACTTTGAGCATGATGTAACATACCTCGTCAGGGGCCACACCTTTTTCTTTCATGTCCTTGTATATACTACATGCAAATTCCCAGTCCCCAGACTTGCTGCAACTATTCACAGCAATGGTATAAACTTCTGGAGTACCCCTGATTTCATATTTATGGATCATCTGGTAAACTTCTTTTGCTCGTTCAACCTGCAATAAACTTATTCTCAAACTATTAGAAAGAGAAAAACAGAAAAAGAACCAGAAAGAAAGCTACACACCTGACCAGCATTAAAGCATGCCTTCATCAATGCACCGATCGTGATATGATCAGGGTCTATAGGATGTGTCTCAGCCTTCATTTCAGCTAACACGTCAAAAGCACGGTCAACAGCTCCTGATTGACCACATGCAGAGATGAGGGCATTGAATACAACCCGGTCTGGCTGAACATTCTACTGCATCAAACATGTCATCAATGTAACAATGGACTTTGAGATTCCAAATCAGATATGAACATATGAGAAGGATTAGAAAATATATTTTGTAGCCATGAAGATAGAGGATATTTTTTTGTAATCTTGACACATTTTAGGAGAAAATCCAAAATTGTGACATGCTTACCTTAGACCTTAAAATTCCATAAGCACCAAATGCCTTTGCTATTTGTCCAGCTCTACCACAGCCATCAATAAGTGCACCGAACGTGTGAAGGTTAGCTTCCACTCCAGAATTTGACATCTGGTGGAACACCTGATAATACAAACCCCACAGAATAAGAAAATAAAAAGTCCGGAGAGAGAGAAAGAGAGTATAAGAGTTGTGGAGATTAATTGCAGTCACAATTTAACACTTAATTGTAAGACAAAAGAAACGTTTCCTCTGCTGGGAGACCAAGAATAGCATACGGAACATTCAGACAAGCATTAGATAAAAACTGATAATTTGCTCCAGAAATCTATAATGCTTCATGGTTTAAACAGAAATTTAAAGAACCAGTCAAGTATGTATCTTTCAGGCAAAGGAAGGAAGGTTTCAATACCTCGAACATTGCATCAACTTTTCCGCTTTTAGCACAACTTGATATTAAAGTTGTGTAAAGTTTGCAATCAGCAGTCATACCGTTCTCTTGTACCAGACGCAAAACTCGCCGAGCTCCTACATAAGTAACAACTCAACATTTAAGAGAATGTAAAATTGACAAGATCAAGGATTTGATACTGGCAAACAAAAAAAAAATATCACCTTCTATGTCCTGGGAGCTTGCGCAGACAGACATTAACATATTGAACGTGCTTAAGGTTGGATTTAGAATCAACTTAGTAAAGCGAAATGCTTCCTTGACAGCCCGTTGCTTCTTGCAGGCTTTAAAGAAACTTGCATGATAAATCTGATGTGAGGTAATAGGCGAACAAAATATCAGTGACAAAAATCCACTCTTCATGGAGCAGCAATACTAAAGCTTTCATTCATATTGCTCAGTACCTTGTCCATGTCCAATAGATCCCTTTGGTCCAAATCTTCGAGCAAGTTTATGCAATCCTTTAGCCTATTATATATAAATAAAAACACTCTCCAAATTAAACAATCTAGTATCATCTCATTGGGACTAAAACATCGAAAGAATTAGCAGTGGAAGAGGAAGAAAAGGACAGCCAAGATTCAAACCAGAGAATACGTATTACCTTCCATCTCTAAGTAAACGGTTGTATGCATCATTAGTTTCTGGAGAACGTCCATTACTATTATCTAGCTTAAGAATTTGAGCAGGGAACTGGGGCATGCTTTCATCAGTATGGTGACCCACATGCTTCCCATCATTTGGAAATTTCCAGTCTCCATTAACATCTTTCCTAGTGTGAGATAAACCGCCGTTACCGTGTGACACAAGTTTTTCTTCTTGAACATCACCTGAAACAGAAACCAACTAGCTTCTCATAAAGGAAACATAAGATTGTGCCAAATCCAACACAGTAAGTATACACATTGTCAACGTACCAGTAGCCTGACCAGAACTATGTCCGGGGAATTGAGTATCAATTATACCATTGTTCTTATGGTCCAGCAATAAACTATTAGTTGCAGAAGTAACAGTAGGAGAGACTGCTTTAAGACTAGTCGACCTTGAAGACTTGGCTGATGAATGATTAGGCCCATAAAACGTGTGAATCTCTTCTCTCTTACTCTCCGTGAAGATGCTGTACTCAATAGGCTTCTGAAGCAAACCATTGTACTCATACTCTAAAGCACGTGTATCATCTACCACAAGTGGAGAAGCAATCGACTGAATCCCCACCACTGCTTGTGAAAAATCATGCTCCATACTCTTCTTCTCTTCGCTGATTTCAACTTGTTTTTCAGGTGTTTTTACTTCCAAAGCAACAGACCCATTAACTATGGAAGATGAAAGGGACTCATCATCTATTAAAGTATGTTCCTTTGCAACTGTACTGACACTGGCAACAGCAAACTGAGAATCCTCAGGTTCCACAAACTCCATCAAAGTAGTTTCCTGATCAACTCGATGAGCCTCCTCTTCTTCCAACTTGATAACACTTTTATCCTCCATCTTACTGAGCCCTCCATTAATTCCCACAGGACTTCCTTCATGAACATCTCCATCTAAATGTTGGCTTTCTCCGCCATGTATCTTTGCAGGAGATGCTGTAACCTGAACCAGTTTAGCTAGTCAGAATCAGAATTCTTATCGAATTTTATAAAAAGGCAGCAATTTTATAAAACGGCAGCAACTTTGAATCAGTAAAGCTCAAGAATTTGGGAATTACCTTATCCGATGAGTTGCGTTTCCTGAAAGTATTGTGGCAGTAAGCGAAAGCAATGGCGGAGAAAGCAGTGACAGCAACAACAACAAGAATCAAACCAGAGTCGATAGAAGCTCTAACAACTAAACGAGGCGATCGAGTATAATAAGAGCGACGAGAATTTCGTTTCCCGGAGCGAGTTCGAAGATTATTATGAGGAGAAGAAGGACGGAGACTGTGACAACAACCGAGAAAATCACGGCGGATGGAGCGTAGACTAGAAGCCGGAAGAATCACCGGAGAGTACGAAGTTAGGGTAAGGTATTTAGACGATCTGGTGGTGGTGGTTGAAGAGACGAAGGTGGAGGTAACCTCCATTGGAGGGAGAGGCGACGAAGAGAAGAGAAGAAGATTGAGAGGATAAAGCAGTGAGCCAAAGAAAGTGAGGATATGAAATAACGAACGACCGGTCTCGTTTTGGATTGTTTGCTTACGTGTCATAAACGGCCGTCAACGTTTTTTTTTTTTTTCCTTTTTAATTATTTATTTATGCAAAAACAAAATAAACAAATAAATTGTTAATTTTTGGTTGGGTCTGATTCGGAATGGTTCGGGTCGGGTCAGAGCCGGTTTTTTTTAATTTTGTATGTACGTTTCCAATTTCCGGTGGGAAATCTAGAAAAATTTGATCTTTTTTGACGAATCGCCGGCGACGGCTATGGAAGAGCTTATGGGTGAAGGAGAGAAACGGCCGATTCTTACCATCGTCATCATTGTCGGTACTAATTTTTGTCTACTTCTCTTTGATATTTTTTTTGATTGTGATGATTCTTCTTCTTCTTCTTCTAATGGGTGTGTGTATTCGCAGCAATGCAAAAGGAAGCTCAGCCTCTGATCAACAGATTAGGGTTTGTTGAAGAAGTTAATACGCCGTGAGTTCTTTTTTGATTTTGATTCGAAATCGAATGTGATTACGTTCTTGTTACTGTTTTGTTAAAAAATTGATTTTTCTTTTTTTTTGTTTGTAGGTTTCCAAAAGAGGTGACTTGGGTTCTGTTTAAAGGAATGTATAAAGACTTGAACATTAATATTGTGTGTCCAGGAAAGGATTCAACTTTAGGTATGTGTATATCCATCTGGTTGTGTGATTGTTAGTGTTTCAGGATGTTTTTGTGAAGTTCGTTGCTGTTTGTTTACACTCTCTTGTTCTATTATGTTCAGGGGTAGAGAGTGTTGGCACGGTTCCTGCATCTCTCGTGACTTATGCTTCCATTCTAGCAATTCAACCAGACTTGATCATTAATGCGGGAACCGCTGGTGGCTTTAAGGTACATATATGACAAGTATCTTACTCTACACATAGTCGCTCTCATGCCTTCTTTTGTGTCAAGAAAGAATGATCACCATCCTTGTTTCTTTATTTATGGTCTTTACAGGCCAAAGGAGCATGTATTAGTGATGTTTATGTTGTCTCCACTGTTGCTTTCCATGACAGAAGGATACCCGTTCCTGTAAGTGCTCTTTCGTATTGTTCATGTATCTGTATGAGTTGCAAGAGTAAAGCTCATGTTCTTGAGTGATATACTTGCTTTCTCATTCCAAATATTTTTGCCTTTTCCTAAAAACTTTCTCTGTATTTTCTGCAGGTCCTTGATCTATATGGTGTTGGTATGCGGAAAGCCTTCCCCACACCCAACCTTATAAAGGAGCTCAACCTAAAGGTTGCTCTGAGTTCACCATTTGATCCTCATGCAAATATTTTGATTATTTCTTGATCTGTTTTGCATATATACAAGTGCCATAAGTGGTAGATTTATGATTTGGTTGTGATGATGTCCCCAGGTGGGAAGATTATCCACTGGCGATTCTATGGATATGTCTCCACATGATGAAGAATCCATCACAGCAAATGATGCTACTGTTAAAGACATGGAGGTATGCAATCCATAAGTTTCCTGTGTTAATGAACGTGACTATGTGTTTGTCTCTGTGTCTTTGTCAGTTAATATGGCTTATTCTCGGAATCTTGGGATTTCAGGGAGCAGCAGTGGCCTATGTGGCTGATATCTTTAAGGTGCCTACGATTCTAATAAAAGGTGTGACTGATATTGTTGATGGCAATAGACCAACTTCTGAAGAATTTTTGGAGAACTTAGCTGCAGTCACTGCCAAACTTGATGAGTCACTTACCAAAGTGATTGACTTCATCAGTGGTAAGTGTCTCTCAGACCTCTAACAAGTCACAATTAAAACCGTATGTTTCATCGATAAGGTTCACGTATGTGCATTGAAAGAAGAAAGGATATGAAGATTCAAGCAAAGGGCATAGGTTTGAGCAGAAATTTCATTTTCTCTCTTCACCTTTCCTCATTTGTTCTTCTAATTTTTTGCTCTTTCATATGATGATCCATCATACATGTAGAAACTCACCATATTTTGATACTCAACAACAGAATCAGAAATTTTTAGCCATAAGAGCAGAGGAAAAAAAAAATCTTATCGACCTTTCATTCGCTTTATTTAATTTCAGTTTCAGTCTTTTCAAGTGTGAAAATGTACAAAACAACTATAACTATAACACGCCCAAAGACTATGTATCAAGAGGAAACGTTTGAAGAATTGGAGTTGGGTTTTAGAAAGAGCCAATGCAATAAACATGAAGTTCCTGAATCCTACACCTAATCTTCACCAAATATCAACTAGACAGAAACACCGCACAAGATGCAGGTCATAAACTGCAAAAGCTGCGGTGCATATATATATGCCTTCACTTTGAACCTTTTTTACAGACCCAAGATTTGAGTCTTTGACAAGAGAAAACAGATAAGAAATGGGAAGCATCGATGCCACAGAATTGGGTTCAGAGAAGAAATCAAACCCGGGGAAAGCGACAATTCTTGCTCTCGGGAAAGCCTTTCCTCACCAGCTAGTGATGCAAGAGTACTTAGTCGATGGCTACTTCAAAACCACCAAATGTGACGACCCAGAACTCAAACAGAAGCTTACTCGTCTCTGTAATGTCTTCACTTTAACCTCGTTTCTTCAATAATTTTTTTTTATCTCATCTTGTAAGCTCCTGAGAACTGAGGTTTGTTTGAACTGTTCGTTTGCTATATACAGGCAAGACAACAACGGTGAAGACAAGGTATGTTGTGATGTCGGAGGAGATACTCAAAAAGTATCCAGAACTTGCCATTGAAGGAGGATCCACAGTGACACAGCGTCTTGACATCTGCAATGATGCAGTGACCGAGATGGCAGTAGAAGCCTCCAGAGCCTGCATCAAGAACTGGGGGCGTTCTATATCGGACATAACTCACCTGGTCTATGTCTCCTCAAGCGAAGCTCGTCTTCCTGGTGGGGACTTGTACTTAGCCAAGGGGCTCGGACTCAGTCCTGACACACACCGTGTTCTGCTCTACTTCGTCGGTTGTTCTGGTGGCGTTGCAGGTCTCCGGGTAGCCAAAGACATAGCCGAGAATAATCCGGGCAGTAGAGTTTTGCTTGCCACGTCCGAGACAACCATCATTGGGTTCAAACCCCCAAGTATGGATAGACCTTATGATCTTGTTGGGGTCGCGTTGTTTGGTGATGGAGCCGGAGCTGTGATCATCGGATCCGATCCAGACCCCATATGCGAGAAGCCTCTCTTTGAGCTTCACACTGCAATACAGAATTTCTTGCCTGGTAAGAAAAACAACAAGTATTGTGCATCCTATTATGCCTATAACTTAACAATGATAAACTTAATTGCATTATCATGGCGCAGACACAGAGAAGACGATAGATGGGAGGCTAACGGAACAAGGGATAAACTTCAAGCTAGCCAGAGAACTTCCACAGATAATAGAAGACAATGTGGAGAATTTTTGCAAGAAGCTAATTGAAAAAGCGGGACTGGCTCATAAAGACTATAACCAGATGTTCTGGGCGGTTCATCCAGGTGGACCGGCCATCTTGAACCGAATGGAGAAGCGACTTAACCTGTCCCCTGAGAAGCTGAGTCCAAGCAGAAGAGCTCTCATGGATTATGGCAATGCGAGCAGCAACTCGATCGTGTATGTGTTAGAGTATATGCTGGAGGAGAGCAAGAAAGTGAGGAGCATGAACGAAGAAGAAAACGAGTGGGGTCTGATTCTAGCTTTTGGACCTGGTGTTACATTCGAAGGCATCATTGCACGAAACCTTGATGTCTGAACAAATTGTGAAGAATAATTGGGTTTTTCGTTTTTTTACCTTGCAGATCAAGAAAGATCCCTTTCTGCTCTGTAGTCATTTCAATAGAGAGAGAACGCATATAATAAAAGACATGAAGCTAACCATACGAAATCTTTTTATGCTTAAAATCTTCCGTAGTCTAAAAATATTTCACAAAGCAAACAACGTTAAATGTGCAATTGAAAAAAACGTAGAAAGAGTCGTTATCAACATTAACGCCAGGAATCTTGATCAGGTGCTTCTTAGCCCATCTCTTTCTAATGTTTTCAACAAGTCCAGGAGTTGGATCTTCTCATAACGGGTTTCATCTGTTTGTCTTCCTCAAGAGAAACCATACCCACATGTGAAGGGTCTTCCAGCATCATCTTGGCTACTAAGTATCCGGCTATTGACCAAGTCTGGTTTTTGCGTGACTGTTTCCCCACGTATCTCCCTACCTTTCCATCATAGTATTCAGGCCAATGGTCCTTATGAAGCCTAGCCTCTGCTACTTCAATTGCTCGTCTTGCTATTTGAGGTCGACCAGTTTTGATACAAGCAGCCGTCAAAAGCCATAGCAGCACTGTGAATCAGTAAACATAATTAGTTAATTACACCAATAAGGGTCAGATTAGCCTTTTACTAAGATTAAGATACCACAGTAGAACCAGAAGAACACTGGGACATGATTGATTCATTTGTTAGTCCAATTAAATGTGTTTACCTGGCCAGGATCCTCCATTATGGTAGCTCCACCGAGTGTTTTTGGGGTCACAACCAGTTACGATTCTCCATTCATGGCTTTCTATTGCGGGATAGCAAACTTTCAGTGGCATTTCTCCAACCAATTCTTCCCATCGAGATTCTATGAGATCCATAATCGCTGTTGACTGTTCAGGAGTAGCCAAGGAAGACAATATGGCTATACAATTACCTAATGCAAACCATCTGAAATCCATTCTTGCAGGGCTAACGTTGCCGATAAAAAACCCTCCGTGAGGCGGCATAAAGTCAAAAACCCATTCTGGAAGAGAATCAGGGATCACGTTGAACTTGTTGACAGCAGTGTGAGAGTATTCCTCTGTCTTGTATCGGTAAATGTCATTAAGCTGCTTGGAGTCTAGCCAAAAGTAGCTCCTCATGTGGAAGCTCAATGCATGAAGCCGCTTTACTATCTGTTCCACCATTTCCTTACCTTCTCCGTCATGTTTAAGAAGGAGCAATGCACATCTTAAGGCCATAAAGAAGAGGGCTTGAATCTCTATGGGATAACCATAAACTCCCTAAAAAACAGAGAGCACAATATTAGAAAATGGAAAACGTCTGATGAAACAGCTAGCTCAAAAAACTGTCTCCTCGTCGAAAGAAACACTAGAAATAACTAAATAAAGAAAATGTGCTGCTCACCATCCTACGATCAATCATACAGCAACCATCTGCGCATAAGAGAGTGGGAAAGGTATCAAATCCCTCAGAGAGACACAGGCTTAGTATCAGCCGTATACCCTTCTGGCATTCAGGCATGTCAGCAAGAGAAGAGTCTCCTGTAGATTTTGTGTATGCTCTGAGCAGTATAATCCACCAAAAACCAGAATCAACTGGAGCTACCCTTCCAATTGCACTCTCGCCAAAATCAGCAATCAGTGTTTCGTGGTTTCTAACAGGATCATGGAAAACTTTGAAGCTAGCAGGCATAACTCCCTCACCAAGCTGGAATCTATCAATCTTTTTCTCCCATGATTGAAGACGAAGAGTCTTTAAAATGAAGTTTTTAACAATATCTGGCTCTCCATTCATCAGGAACGCTAAAGCACTTGGTACAAAATCTCTCACGAACACCTAAAAAAAAGGATAAAGTCAGCAAGATATATACCAGATCAAGTACCAACACAGACAATTAGAAGATTCTATCTTCACCTGATCATAGTTGAGTTTTTCTTCAGAATTATCAACAGCAGCAATAGTACCAACAGGTTGTCCACGAAAGTAAACCATAGAACGCCTCAAAGCATCCCAGGCCTCACCAACCATAGGATGAGACTCAAATCCAGGGAGTGACCTAGGAGTATTAAAACCAGACCTCCTACCACCACCAACGCTAGGTGAAATCACATAATCCGCAGAATGATCATGGACCCGAGGAGCATTACTAAAATCTGCATTCCTAAGTTGTGGTGAACCAGCTAATTCAGTAAGAGACCTTTCATCAAGTGATCTAAGTCTATCAATATTCAACGGCCTTGGCTTCTCTAACAACTTGGAGAAATCAAAGTCATCAATATCATCCACTGTAAATGAAGAAGAAGAATCTGAAGCATTCTTGGTGGCATTCCCATTCTGATGATTCGCATCTACACTGAGATTAAAAGACGACATTTGCTTCCAGAGACTGATTGCAAAAAAAATATTAGCCAATTACAAGTCCAATGATCATAAACCCTGCATTCACATAAACCAATCAGATCCATTTAGCTCGCAATAACAGAACAGTTCTATACAACGGATCAATATCACAAATCAAATACAACAGCGATTGAACGATATAGTCATGGAAACTTCGGATTCCAAATAATATCAAAGAACAAGAAAACAATCCCCGCACAGAACTCTCGTTCGGAGAGATCCGGCGAAAAAAAAAAATCAAAGCAGGGGAAAAAAAAACTTGATCAACCGTAAAATGTTTTCGTAACCAGAGCAAACACACGTAGAGAGAGATCACGAACCTTTGTAATCAATACAGCGTCGGAGGAAGAAGACGAGAAACGCAACAAAGCTTCGTTTCGTTCTCTCCTTTGTATAAATCTTGAAACTGAGAGAGAAGCGAGAGAAGTATCAGTACTCTGATGAGTCGATGATGATATATACAAAGTGATCGAGCGAGAGAGAGAGAGAGCCGAAACGGCCAAAGGAGGATGTGGGTCCACGTGTACGGATGGGATGTGACTGTGACGGGAAGATTGAGGAAGAGCACAGTAACTTTAGCGATCGGGGGGAAGGTGAAGTAAACCCTTTTAAAGGCCATGCATATGATATGATTGCACGGAGGTTTGTTTGCTTTTTCGATTATTTTTTTTTATTTTTTTTTTATTGTTTTTGGTTAATCAAAAAGATAAATACTAATTTACTACTATATGGTTTTTTGAGATTTACTTACTATATACTACAAGTTAAATTAATGAATGACGTGAGAGAGTATCTTTGCAGTGAGTAAAGATGTTTGGTTGTCCACGTGTACGGTGGCAGTGGATCTCGTGCCCTGCGCATCCCTGCTGCATAAATTTTGTTTGTATGTTTGTTTGTTTATTTATTTTTATTTTACTTTGAATTTTAGTAGTTTGGGTAAGTTTGTTATTTGAAATTAGAAATTTTTTAATCATTGTTGTTTGTTGATAATGACAAGGGAAAAGGTCGTATCGGTGGTCGTTGCTAACGTTGGAGAACGAATATTACTGGATAGATCATATATATATATATAATTATTATAAATAAAAACAAAAACAAAAACAATGATATTGTCTGCTGGACAACTCCAAAAGTTTCTTTTTTACGATGCTTTGATTTTATTTAACTTATGGATTTTTGGAGATATAAATATAATACTTCGTTTGTATGATTATTCTATAGTCTATAGACAATTGTGTGATATGTAAACAGTACTGGATAAAAATATGATGAAAATTTTGGAGTGGAGGATAGATTCCGGCCGTAGACGATATAGTTAGGAGTCGCTTGGGGTATAAAAAAAAAAACCTTATAGTATGATTAAGAATTGATGATGCATATTGTACGAACGTTGTTTTTATTCGGTTTGCATTTTCACATAATGATGATGTGACTTGGAAACATAATCTCAAATTAATCACTTAATTTGGCAAACAATACAAAGTGGCCTAGCTAATCTAGTTCAAAAAAAGTGAAACCTCACCTAATAATCCCATTCCCACCAAGGCATAATCAGTCTCATTAATTCCACGTAAATTATTAAACTTATCTTTTGTCTCCTACATTCTTATTTTGTAGAATATGAGTGTTGGTCATAGTCTGAAAATATATAGTGAGTACTGAACATGATGTCTACTAAAAACTAACGAAATAAACAATGTGAACATTTCAGCTCATGATTACTTCTCCTCATCATAAAACGTTGACGTCCAATGTAAGTCATAAGTAAGATCATTCATTCATATTGTTCGATGAAAATAAGATCGTGAATCTAATAAATATCCCATCGTACACAAAGTGTTCACGTGTGTGAAAGATAATCACCACCAACCAACATGACTTAAATGGTGTACTCTCCAATACAATCGAGTGGTCAATAGAATCGAAAGAACGAGTGTGGCAACCAAAAAAAAAATCGAAGTAGCCAATAAAATAAGATAATGGGCTTTTCCGCTTTTGCTTTCGGCCCATACCTAAACTTCAACGCCGTAATGCTGTCGGTCCATCTAAAAAAGGTAATAATTATGAGGAGCCTCGGATCCACGCGACTTAAACCCTAGTCAGATTCGATTTAACCATGGTTAATCTTCAAACCCTACACGTGTCTTAAATCGACGGCCATTAATATAATTTCCTTTTTCCGATTCACCGCTTTACAAAATTAAATCCCTCTCTATAAGAACCCTAATTTTCACATCTGCAATTCACAAACCCAAATCTTCTTCTTCGATTTCTTCTCTCAAATCTTCAAAATCTCAAAAAAAAATGGCGAACCCTAAAGTTTTCTTCGACATGAGTGTCGGCGGTGCACCCGCGGGTCGTATCGTGATGGAGCTATACGCTGACACTACCCCAAACACGGCCGAGAATTTCAGAGCTCTCTGCACCGGCGAGAAAGGAGTCGGGAAGATGGGTAAGCCGCTTCACTTCAAAGGTTCAAGCTTTCACCGTGTGATTCCTGGGTTCATGTGCCAAGGAGGTGATTTCACAGCCGGGAATGGAACCGGTGGTGAATCGATCTATGGAGCTAAGTTCAAAGACGAGAACTTTGTCAAGAAGCATACCGGAGCTGGGATACTCTCCATGGCTAACTCTGGTCCCAACACTAACGGATCTCAGTTCTTCATCTGTACTGCTAAAACCTCGTGGCTCGATGGGAAGCACGTTGTGTTTGGTCAAGTCGTTGAAGGTTTGGATGTTGTGAAGGCGATTGAGAAGGTTGGATCTGATTCTGGAAGGACCTCTAAGCGTGTGGTTGTTGAGAATTCTGGTCAGCTTTAGATCTGGAGAGTGTGTAAGAGAAGAGACCTTTGATCTTTTTAATGAATAATGGTGTCTTTTGCTTTTGGTTTTGTTGTTTCTACTTCCTTCCTCTCTAGTTATCTAGGGTTTGAGTGTTTCTTTGATTTGGGATCGTTTCGAGTTTGTATAAACCCTTTGTGTAGGGTTTTGAAATAAAGTTACAAGCTTTTTAAATATTGTTATCTCTCTCTACCAAACAAACAATAAAAATCACAACTTTAATCAAACATGGATCTGTGAGAATGATACAATTAAGCTACTTGGCCGTTGACAATTTATTTTTCTCTAGACAACATCATGCTCAACTCAACATTCTCGATCGAAGAAGCTACCATTGAAGACATTAGACTTGCTTTCAATGAGAAAAGACTGACATCAAAGCAGCTCGTGGAGTTGTATCTAGAAGAAATCTCGAGACTTAATCCTGTACTCAACGCAGTCATTGAGACGAATCCAGATGCGTTGACCCAAGCAGAGGTCCTAGACAGAGAACGTGAGCTTAGAGATGTTACCACCGAGCTTCCTATCTTGCACGGTGTTCCGGTTCTGCTTAAAGATTCTATCTCTACCAAGGACAAGCTTAACACCACGGCTGGTTCGTTCGCTTTGCTTGGTTCGATTGTGCCACGAGACGCTGGTGTTGTCAAGAGACTGAGAGGATCTGGTGCTGTGATCTTGGGGAAAGCCAGTTTAAGCGAATGGGCTCATTTCCGATCTGATTCAATCCCAAGTGGTTGGAGCGCTCGTGGCCTCCAAGGAAAGGTCAGTTTTTTTCATTCCATCATATTCATTGCTCTATCAAGTTTAAAGCTTTTTGTAAGTAAAGATTCAAGAAGAGGCATGTTTGAATGCTGCAGAATCCGTACGTTTCATCAGCGACTCCTTGTGGATCAAGTAGTGGATCAGCTATATCAGTGGCGGCTAATCTTGTGGCTGTGTCAATTGGGACTGAAACTAATGGTTCCATTCTCTGTCCTGCCAGTCTCAACTCGGTGGTCGGGATTAAACCGAGCGTTGGGCTCACGAGCCGAGCCGGGGTGGTTCCTCTCTCCTTGAGACAGGACACTGTTGGGTGAGACTGAGTCTACTTCTATTGATTTTTCATACCATTGTGCCTTAGTTTCTTTCTTTCTTTTTTATTGTGTGTTTTCAATGTTAGGCCGATATGTAGGACGGTTTCGGATGCTGTTCATCTCCTTGATGCTATTGTGGGTTATGATCCTTTAGACGAAGCCACAAAGACCGCGTCAGAGTTCATACCCCAAGGCGGTTACAAGCAGTTTCTGACAGCTAGTGGCCTCAAGGGTAAGAGATTAGGTATTGTAAGGCAGCATCCTTATCTTGATCATCACATCGAAACATTAAGGTAAAACATGTTTTTAAGTTTGGTGATATCAATTACATTGTCATTCAATCATATCGACCAAAACATCATTCGCTTTTTCTTCGGTGAAGACGAGAAGGTGCGATAGTAATTGACAATCTATCAATACCAAACATAGAAGTGATTCGGGATTGGACTGAGAGCGGTGAAAAAATGGCACTTTTGGCTGAGTTCAAGATGTCCCTCAATGCATATCTCACAGAGCTTGTGGAATCACCAGTCCGGTCATTAGCAGATGTTATTGCCTACAACGAGAAGTTCGCTGAACAAGTAAGTACTAATCTTTAAAAGTAAATTTGACCTTTTCTGTATCTGAACAAGTGTAATCACTGAATTGAAAATAAAAAAAGGAAATGGTGAAAGAATGGGGGCAAGAGCTACTTCTTGCAGCAGAAGCCACTAATGGAATTGGTGAGAAAGAGAAAGAAGCGTTGCAGAACTTGGAAGAACTTTCGAGGAATGGAATCGAGCAGCTAATGAAAGAAAAGGATTTAGATGCAATAGTGGAGGTTGGTTCAACGTTGAGCTCTATCCTCGCCATTGGAGGGTATCCAGGAATCAATGTCCCTGCAGGGTATGATAGTGAAGGAGTTCCATTTGGGATTAGCTTTGGAGGATTGAGATTCTCAGAGCCAAAGCTCATTGAGATTGCTTATGGCTTCGAACAAGCAACTTTGATCAGGATGCCACCCACAGGTTTCATAGCTTGAGGCACTTGTAGACAACAACGTTGTTGATTTGGAGAAACATATCTTGGTAATGATTTTTTTCTTTGTATTGGTAAATGTATCTGTGTAATGTTACACTTCTTTGGAGACTGGAAATAACTTACAGATATGACTTTCTCACATTTCTTTCCCCTTTAATGAAGCTTAAAGTTACAAAGTTCAAACACTAAGCTTAGCGCAAAAATCTGAACTTACAAAAGGAGCTGAAAACTCGTCGAAACAAGCCATCCTAATACGCTCTGGCGTCGCTGGACTCTCCAGAGGGAACCAGTCGGTGAGACCCACCTCGGTTCTAGCCGCTTTTATAGCTTCCTTTATTGCAAAGAAAACCGATGATGCAAGAAAGAACGGTGGCTCACCCACTGCTTTAGATGAATGTATTGCCTTTCTATTCGGATTCCCCTGAAACAATGAAGTATATTCTCAGGTTTCAGGTTCAAATGTGTTTCTACCAATTTAAAGCTTCTTCTTATAGTTGCTTACCTTGAGAAGAGAAACATTGAGTTTGAATGGCATGTCGTTAATAGAAGGTATTTTGTAGTTTCCGGGTCCGCAAGTGAGTAAACTTCCTGGTTTGATCCATTTATGAGCTGCATCTCCCCATTTGAGTTCTTCTAAAGCTACCCAACCCAGTCCTTGTACAAACGCTCCTTCTATCTGTAAATAATGATTTCAGATACAACACTATTCTTTTAAAAGATTGCAACAAAGCATAAGAGCTTGAGAGAAGAACACGCACTTGTCCAACATCTATGGCTGGGTTAAGAGAAAATCCGAGGTCCAACATTATATCAGCTGCTCTTGTGTGAAAATCACCAGTTAATGTATCTATCTCAACTTCAGCAAAGGCAGCTCCATATGTGTAATATCTAAATGCGTTCCCTTTTCCAGATATCCAGTCAAATCCAATATCAGGAACGATGTGAAAGCCATGAGCTGATAGGTCTATCCGTTGAAAGTAGCAGGCACTTACTAGCTACATACACTCAGAAGAAAGGAGAGTTTTATATCAATATTGGCATCAAGCTCTTCTGAGTTTGTATCAAATTGCAGGGGAGAAAGAATACCTCAGCGAATGTGTTGAAATTGTGCTTAGATGCAACAGGCTCCATTCTTGCTATAATCTGCTCACAAGCGTCTAATACTGCAGCACCATACATATCGGAGCTCGCAGAAGCAGCAGTTGGTGAAGCATTTGGAACCTATCACGAGACAATCAAAACGTTAAAACAGTATGAACAGTTTTGTCTGATTATGTCTCCGCCCAAACTGCGCTGCTTGTACCTTGTCAGTGCTTGTCTCTGACACGAAAACTGAACTAAGTGGAATGTTAAAGGCAGATGCAGCAACTTGAGCGACCTTTGTATGCAGTCCTTGACCCATCTCCACACCTCCATGAGTCACCAAAACCGTCCCGTCCGTGTAAACATGAACGAGAGCCCCAGCCTACATAGCCACATAATGGATAAGTATCTCAAAGTCCAGATTCTAGCTTTGCCAGCAATGGTAGTGCAATGGTGAAATTCCCATGGCCGAGTTTATCTTATTGTTTTCAGTTCCTAAAGAAATTACTAAATTTGAAAGAATAAGGATCCACTTTCAGACAAGGATTACCTGATTCATGAACTTTGTGGTAAATGATATGCCAAATTTTGTGGGAACCATAGCTACACCACGCTTTTTCCACCGATTCTGACTATTAAACTCGTCAGCTTCTTGACGAGCCTTTAAGAAGTTGCAGGATGCTTTCAGCTCTTTCCAGAGCTGATGCAATGTGCAGTGCTCAAGAGACTGAGAGTAATGTGTGATCGATCCTTCCACTTGAAAGTTCATCTCCTAAAGTAAAGTGAATACACAATAAAACATTAATATAAAACTGACAAAAGGCGGACAAATTCCTACAAGCTTTCAGGAGATGAAGATGTTTAGAAAATTTTCAACTCACTTTGATTTCTTCAGGGCTTTTATCAAGCTCAGCTGCGATTCTCTGAATCCAGTTTTCAGTTATAAGCATACCTTGGGGACCTCCAAACCCTCGGAAAGCGGTGTTGCTGGGGAAATTTGTAAAGCAAACACTCCCTATGATCCTCACATGCGGGATCTCATAAACATTATCCGAGTGAAACATGGCACGTTCAAGAATGGAAAGGGACAGATCCAAAGAATTGCCACCATTGTTGTAGATTTCAAGGTCCAACGCCAATATTTTTCCTTCGTTCGTAAATCCAACCTGTAAAATGGAGTTCTTTAGTCCTTTCCATAAATACTGTTTCCTCTACTTTCAACTGTTTTTAGTCCTTTCCAATTCATTGTCAGCTTACTAATGGAATCCACTGCCTTAAATTCTGGGGAAAAACTGGAAATACCTTGTACTTTCCAAGGAAACTATGACGATGACCAGTTATCATCATGTCCACATCTCTGTCAAGTACGAGTTTCACGGGTCGATTCAATAGGTAGGAAGGAACAGAAGCTGCAGCAGCAATGAAAGCTGATCTTGTTTCTTTACCACCAAAGCCACCGCCAATTCGTTTTGTTTTGCATACCACTTTAGACATTGGAAGACCAAGAACATGAGACACATATTTCTGGTGCTTTTGAGGAGCCTGCATATAAATCACAACCATTTTCTTAAGAAGAGACAACATTATCATGTAATATCTAATGGTTCTCTTTTACTGGGAGCTGATGGTCATGTACTGGACGTATACAAAGCATTAATAAAATAAAATTTCACTCAAACAAGTATATGGCAGTACACTAATAATATGCGTACCTGTGTGGATGAAATCATATGAACTTCGTTGCCTCCATCTATTGTCCAAACCAGACTACCATTAGGCTCCAAGTAGAAGTGTTCCTGACCACCCATTTGAACCTCTCCCTCAATTATCCTGTCACACTGACCAGATTGAAAGCACAGCTCGACATCCCCTTTACTTAGCCTTTTCTCTGTGTTCGGATGGAAACTTTTAGCAATAATAGCCTCCTTGATTGATAATATTGCTGGTAGTTCCTCATAACTAACGTCAACTTTTCCTGCTGCATCTTTTGCATTTTCATGTGTATCCGCGACAACCACACCAATGACCTGAGATACCAAAGTCAATTTAAATGAAATACTTGGGAACCAAAGATATAAATATATCTGACAAAATAACTGAATTTATATAATAAAAAAACCTTGCTCGTTTACTTTCTGGTGATAAAAACACAAAACAGTGTTGCCTGTGACACTTCTTCTTAGACAGAGAAGCTATATGGAAGAGCTAAGGAAAAATGTAAAAATCTAGGTTTCAAATATTCTTACTTGTCCCACACACGTGACCACATCGGTAGCAAATAACTCTTCGTCTGCAACAATTGCTCCAATCATATTATCCCCGGGAACATCTTTGGCAAGAAACAGACCAGAAAAACCAGGTGAAGATTTAGCTGCCGAATCATCAATTGAAAGGATGCGGGCATGTGGCACTTTGCTTAGCACAAACGCAGCATGTAAGGTATTAGGAGGTACTGGTGTATCATCAGTATATTCCGCTTCCCCTGTGACCTATATGAAATAATAAGAATGTTGAGATAAACTGGTGAACTAGTCACTATTTAGCAACTTATAACGAATGACACCAAAAGAGACTTTGATTAGCCAGAGGTTCTCAACTATCAACGATCACAATCAAGCATCATCTCTATCTTAGTCTTATCACAAACATCACTCAACAGTTTGGGTGCGGTAAATAGATCAGCATACCTGCATTCTTGCTGAAAGATGGACCTCTGACGAGCCAACAGATGACCCCTGCATTACTGTCTCATAGTCTTGTTTTCCAATCCTAGATAACCGAGAAACAGGTTGCACAGCTGACATATGGGAGGGTGGGAAGGTCTCTATCGTGGGATTTACATTATGTACTTGATGAGAAACCCATAAGAAAAATTTAAAGAAGAAGCTTAGGGTAAGAGATTTCCGAAATTCCACCATTCCCCCAGGAGCATCTTCCTTAATCAAGACATCTTTCTGTATGACCTCAAGCGCCTCTTGCAGAAGACCTTTATTCCAATTCTTTCCAATTAAAAATTCTTCAGTCTTTCTCGCACACAACGAAAGAGGAGCCACACCACCGTAGGCAATTGAAGCATCAGAAACAAACAACTCTTGTCCCTTCTGTTCAAGAAACACACGCATTCCAGCATTGACAATAGCTATATCATCATCCCTGCGATGGGCCTGCTTAAATTCTTTCACATACTCTAAGGGCCTTGTCCATGGAAGGAATACCGACAACAAGATCTCGTTGCTTCCCATATCCACTTTACGATAACCAAGGAAGAAATCTTTTGCAGGTATCGATCTAACATCTCCAGTGCAGTTGATTACCCGAAACTCTGCTCTAGAAGCCATCCAAAGAGGATTTAAATCAGATATTGGACTCGCCGTACAGATGTTTCCACCAATGCAAGCAACATTTCTTATTTGTGTCCCAGCAAACCACTTCAGCTGTTCAATAAAAGCCTTGCATGCTGAAGTTTCATGTGCAGGACGCTCCTTTACTACTTTCCTGAATAACCTCAAGAGTTCAGAAAGTCTCAAAGCTGAACCAAACTCCACCCCATTATCATTGACATTCAATGCATTGAGTTCTGGGACTTGAGCAATAGATATTAACACCTGATACTGTAACCTCTTCAGTCTCATTTCAATTCCCACCTCCGTATTACCTACTAGTAGTTTTGCATCAGGATAACTTGCTTTGAGCTCAAGCAAGTTCTCAAGATTTACGGGTCTGTACCAGGCAATCCCCCCATTTCCCCTTAACTTTAATGGAACTAACTTCCTCAGCAAAAGTTCAGGGGGAAAGATAAGCTCCTTTTCTGTATACTTAGCTCCGTCTATATCACTATAAGAGATGGACTGAAATTTATCTCCATTACAAATGGCCTCTTCATTTGTTGTTTTTGATCCACAAGAACAAGGTTTGCCAGTAGATGGGCAAATACTTGAACCGTCCTGAAGGCTTAATGAAGATACTCCACTGTACAGAGCATCATTAGATTTTGCAAAAACCCGAAAAGCATCAACGATGGGTCGATAACCAGTACAACGACATAGATTTCCAGCAAGACATTCTTCAATCTCTTCCTCACAAGGTGAGTTTTTACTCGACCTCAGCAATGCATACATTGACATGATGAACCCGGGAGTACAAAACCCACATTGGGAACCATGGGAAGATGCCAAAGACTCCTGCAAGAATTAAGATCATCACTACAGTGACAAAAAATCTCCAGTAATAAGAAGAACTTGAAAGAAGTAAAACGTACCTGGAGTGGGTGCAAGCCAAGTTTGCGATGGCCAACTCCCTCAATGGATATTACATGCATTCCTTCTACAGAATAGAGAGGTGCTAAGCATGCGTTGACAGCATAATGTCTGCAATAACATTTTCCACATGAACAGAGAAATAATCAATAAAAAGGCGCATACTTATAGTAAAGCAAAGCCAACATATCAGAGGAGAAGATAAAAGATACGTACACACAAGTCTTTGACTTGGTGTCATAACTAGACACCATCACCGTGCAAGCCCCACAACCACCTTCACCGCATCCCAGCTTTGTCCCGGTCAATCCTAAATCTAAAGGAAACAAAAAAAAACGCATTTTTTTGAAGTTAGAATCTTACTACTATATGCATACTCAAATCACTTACTTTTTCCTTTTTAGAACTAAGAGACATAAAGGGACCTAGTAAATCAACTAAACATAATCTGGATTTTGTAAAAACCTGGAATTTACAACTCAGCTAAGTGATACATACTTAAAGGAATATTCTTTTTTTTCTTAATAGTCTCTGATACTGATTCTGTTTCAATCTAAAATAGATTCGAAAAAGAAAAAAAACTTGTTTGAGTACTTTGAATCATCCCCAACAACACTAGGATCAGTCAGTCAAATAGTAACGCACCTCTGAGATATTCAAGAAGCGTCATATGAGCTAATCCATCAGGTAAGACTCTACGAACGCCATTAACGTACAATATAGCCTCCGTAAACTCCTCGTCTCGGATCTGCTCCATCTCTCCGTCCTTGCTCAGTGAACCCATTTCTCAATTGACAACAAAAAAAAAAAAGTCTGTTGATTTCGTATTATTACACGATTGGGATCGTGGCAAAGTTGATAACTCCCAAGTCAAAGCTCGAATAGAGACGAAACAAACATTTTATACAAATCGTTTCTTTCTGAGAGCTTCCACCGAACACGCATCTCTTCATCATCATCATCATCATCGTCATCATCAATTTGTGAAGGCATTTAATTTTTTATTATATTAAAACAGAGTAGAAGAAACAAAATAAAATTAAATATCGAATATAACAAAGCCCATTTAATAAAAGCCCATAATAAAAAAGCCCAAAAACCCTTCTTCTTCTTCTTCTAGCTCCTCTCCGCCGCTTTCAAGCTCCGCGCCTCCTCCTAGGTAAGCTTCTTCGGAATATTTATTTTCCTCTCAATGTTACTCTAGTTTCGTTTCTAAAGTTTAAGTCTTTTGCATTTCTCTAAGGTTTGTGTTCGATCTTCTTAAGTCGGACTTTGGACCTTCCCCTTCTGATTCCATGAGTAAGACGAAGGTGAAACCTGTGGAGGATGTGAACCCGGAAGTGATGGACGAGGTTAAGGAAGCAGAGGAAGTAGAAGAACAGAAAAACGTCGGAGAAGAAGAAGAAGAAGAAAAAGTAGAAGAAGATGTAGATAAGAGTTTCGAAGAGCTAGGGCTTGATTCTCGTCTAATTCGTGCCCTAAGTAAAAAGGGTATAGAGAAACCCACTCTTATTCAGCAATCAGCCGTTCCTTACATTCTGGTAAATATAAAGTCTCAACCTTTATTTGAATTTTGGATGGTTTTGTTTTGTGGTATTGGTTTTGATTGGCTCTGTTGTTGATCTTCTAGGAAGGAAAAGATATAGTTGCTAGGGCAAAGACGGGTTCAGGTAAGACTTTGGCTTACCTTTTGCCATTGCTCCAGAAGCTATTCTCAGCAGATTCTGGGAGTAAGAAGAAGCTTGCTCCATCTGCGTTTATTCTTGTTCCATCTCGAGAGTTATGCCAGCAGGTTTGTTTTTTGGACGATTTGTTTTCATGTTTTTTCTTATACTTCCAAAGATTTCAATTAGCCATCTGACATTTTGGTTTGACTTGGGGAAATACAGGTCTACTCAGAGGTTTCTTCGCTTATTGAGTTGTGTAGGGTTCAGCTTAAAGCAGTGCAGTTGACTAGTAGCATGACTGCATCTGATATGGTTAGTTGTTGCTTTTCTCATCTTGAAATCATTTTAGTCGATTATTCTATATTTGTTTTAATTGTTTTCTTTTGCAGCGTAATGCATTGGCTGGACTGCCTGAGATTCTTGTCTCCACACCTGCTTGTATTCCGAAATGTTTTGCTGCTGGAGTTTTAGAGCCCACTGCTGTCAGTGAATCACTTGAAATTCTGGTTCTTGATGAGGTATGATATATGTATTTCAGTTAAAATAGTGGCTTTGTTAATCACGTAGTCACTCTATTTAACTGGAAGTAGCATGATGTGATTTTCTTGGAAATATATACTGTGTATATAAGCCACTTTGGTTTGAGCTTTCAAGTACTGCTATAGGGTTTATTATCTATCATGTTCTCCTTTATATTCCTCTCTTTGAGGAGATGTAGATGTTGATATAATTCTGTTATCAGGCAGATCTTTTGTTGTCATATGGATATGAAGATAATCTGAGGTCGGTAACTTCAATAATCCCAAGGCGTTGCCAATGCCTTCTTATGTCGGCTACCACAAGGTAAGACATATATGGATGATAGTGATTCTGTTTAGACTCATATTTTTTTCTCTCAATTTTGTCTTGAATGGTTGACTGAATCTTTGCAAAACCTTAGTTCTGATGTCGAGAAGTTGAAGAAATTGATTCTGCACAACCCAATCGTTTTGACCTTGACAGAAGATAATGACAAGGAGGAGCCCGTACCGAGTAATGTTCAGCAGTTTTGGGTATGAGTCGGTCTCTTAGATTTTTTTTTAATCAATTTTGCATTATGTTTGGTTTATAACTTCACAGTTGTAGGTCTGATTAGTGATGATAAGTGTGTTATCTTGTCTTAGATTTCTTGCAGTGCTCAGGATAAACTGCTTCACGTTCTTGCTCTCTTGAAGCTAGAGGTTGTTCAGAAAAAAGTTCTGATATTCATCAATACGATTGACATGGGTTTCAAGTTGAAATTATTCTTGGAAAAGGTAAGTTTGGGTCACCTATTTGAGCATTTTTGATTTGCAACACTGTACATGTAATTATAATATTGAATTTATTTTGTTTTGTTTCCGCCAGTTTGGAATCAAGTCTGCAATTTTAAATGGGGAGTTGCCTCAGAATTCTCGGCTCCATATACTTGAGGTACGTCACCAAGTCACACTCCTAAATTTAGTTTTTTTGGAAGGAGCTTTGTTTCATAATTAATCACTGTATGTTTGTACAGCAATTCAATGCAGGTCTTTTTGATTACTTGATTGCAACGGATGATAATAGCCAGACTAAAAAAGAAAAGGAAGAGCCTAAAGGTGAGGATAACAAGGAGAACAATAAAAGCAAGAAGCGTCGCAAACCAAAGCTGGATGCTGAGTTCAGTGTAGTTAGGGGAATTGATTTCAAAAAAGTTCACACGGTATGCTACGTGACTTTGGCCAAGGGGATTTTCGTTTCTTTATATTTGTATTCTTTGCTGTTTGGGACTAAAGAACCTTTTTTATGCACAGGTCGTAAACTTTGATATGCCTCAAAGTGTTACTGGATATATTCATAGAATTGGGCGTACAGGGAGAGCATATAGCAGCGGTTCTTCTGTTTCTCTTGTGAGTTTCTCATCTAATAATACCGTTTTATTGCGTGAACCCTTTAAATTTTGCAAGTCTAATGATCTGCTTTGTTTGCCACAGGTTTCTCCTGATGAGATGGAAGGGTTTGAAGATATAAAGTCCTTCTTAGCAAACGACAAGAACAAAGATAGTGATATTATCACACCCTTTCCTTTGTTGACCGAAAATGCTGTTGAGTCTCTTAGATATAGAGCTGAGGTGAGTAATCACTGTAGTAAGATGCTTACTTCTTAATTAAGTGAAGTATTGAAAGTTAAATTATCTTTGCAGGATGTGGCAAAGAGTGTTACAAAGATTTCGGTTCGAGAGTCTCGAGCTCAGGATTTGAGGAATGAGATCATCAACTCCGAAAAGTAAGCAAGAACATTACTGTTCTTAAGGTATATGATTCTTATTCTGAGTTTCTTTCATCTTCTTAATTTATCTATTTCTTCAGGTTAAAAGCTCATTTTGAAGCTAATCCAAGAGACTTAGATCTGTTGAGACATGACAAGCCTTTGAGTAAGACTGCACCTGCACCACATCTAAAGGACATCCCGGAGTATCTAGTGGACCTAAAGACACAAGAAGCAAGCAAGGCGGTGAAGCTAGCTGGAGCTGCAATGGGTAACAGTAGGAGATCTGGTGGAGGTGCTGGTCGCAACAACAAAAACAAGAAACGTTCCAGAAAAGGCAGCGACCCACTCAAAACCTTCAACCCCAATGTAAAAAAAAAAAAACAGAACTGAATTTCTCCTTTTTCTCTGCTTTGTGACCATTTGTGCTAAATTTTTTCTCTGCTGTTTGCTTTCTTCAATCAACCAGGGATCTAAGAGAGGACACGGTGGCGGCGTTGGCCAGAAGAAGGATTCTAGCGATGGCTCGACCAAACAAAAGAAACAGAAGACAGTTTAAGTTATTTCGTTTTGCTCAAAGTGTAACCAAATTTTGACTCGTTATAAATCACACAGAAGAACGGCGACAAGAGATACCATCTTAAGTTCTATTCTTGTAGCAACAGGATACAAACATTTCGTGAGCATATTAATTAGCCTTTTGAGTTTTTTTGTTTGATATACATTAGATCTTTGTAGGGTTCAAAATATTCTAGTCCACAACATGTTCTTGAACTCATTTGGATATATTTTTGAATGGAAAAGACTCATTAGTTGCGTCAATATGTTAACTCTGTTATTTATGAAGGCTATATCATCATTGCACGTTTCTTGTTCGGGCATTTTTGCCACACGTGCCATCATCGATAGATTGTGTATATCTTAATCATACCAAATTTGAATATAAAATTAACGGAATGAAATTTAACTGAAAATTTATATCATTATCCTGATAATTATATCATTATCCAAAATAATTACAGCTAACAATAACAAATTATGTTGAGTTTACCTTATATAAAAATTATAAAAATTTTAAAAATTTAACATAGATTATAAAAATTAAAAGTTCACACTACGACGGAAAGTTATATGTATAGTATAAAAACTAATTTTAAATTTTAAATCAGATTTAAATCTAATGATGCATATAGTTGCTAAAGCTAAACCTTTTTTGACCCAAAAAAAAAAAAAGCTGCTAAAAACCTTTAACAATGAAAAAAGATAAAGACAAAGAAACAACCTAATATATATATTTTAAAGACCAAGTTGGATTTTGGTAAAAATACACATCGCATATTCGTTTTACTAACAACTATCATGACGTTAATCAAATTCTCTTACATAAACTGTTAGCAACTTTTAATTAGACAGCCAATAAATTTGACTTAATAAGTCAAAAACTCTTAACTAACCCACAACAAATAATTTGTCTTTCTTTGATTGAACGTTTCACACGTTTGAGACAAACACTTCACGATATCTCTCTGATTTATAAGTGAACCCTACAAACAAAGTCGTAAACTCAACCACAAGAGAAACCTTATCTTCTTCTTCTTCATCCTCATCTTCATCGATCTCTCAAAACAATGCTCTCGTTTATCTCTAACCAGATCGACCGGCAAAAAGATGTGTCTCATGAGGAAAGAACCCTAAACGATCTCGAAAAATCCGATGGTTCACATTTCCCTGGCGATGACTACCGTCCTTCCGATCGTAAAAACTGGATGGCTGGCCTAACGTTGGAGAAACTTACTCTTAACAAGATCGTGTGGCCAGGAACGCACGATTCAGCCACCAACGATATCGGAATACCTCTCATCTCTCGTCCCTTAGCTGAATGCCAAACGCTATCCATCTACGAGCAGCTCGTCCTCGGCACGCGTGTCCTCGACATCCGTGTGCAAGAGGATCGCCAAATCTGCCATGGGATTCTAACGTCATACGACGTTGATGTTGTCATCGACGATGTCATCAGATTCTTGTCGGAAACTCACTCAGAGATTATAATCTTGGAGATAAGGACAGAGTTCGGACACAAAGACCCTCCAGAGTTCGAGACTTACTTGGGGGACAAGTTAGGTCAGTTCTTAATACACCAAGACGATAACTTGTTCAACAAGCCGGTATCAGAGATTTTGCCAAAAAGGGTTATTTGCATCTGGAAACCTAGAGAGTCTCCGAAGCCGAGCCGTGGTGGACATCTCTGGAACGCCGATTATCTAAAAGATAACTGGATTGATACGGATCTTCCATGGACGAAATTTCAAAGCAATTTGAAGCATCTAGGCGAGCAGCAATCGATATCTTCTAGAAAATTCTTTTACCGGGTTGAAAACACCGTTACGCCGCAAGCAGATAATCCAGTTGTGTGGGTTAAACCGGTGACTGATCGGATCCGAAAACATGCTAGGCTTTTTATATCTCAGTGTGTTTCCAAGGGATGTGGAGATAAGTTGCAGATTCTATCAACTGATTTCATCGAAGGTGAGTTCGTCGATGCTTGCGTCGGACTCACTCACGCAAGAATCGAAGGGAAAGTTTGATAGGTCTCCAAGTTTGACAAGGATTTGGAACCAAATATATTTTCTTTTGTTTTTTGTTGCGTGTATTGTAAGTTACATTATTTACAAAGGCGTCTATGTGATTCTCGTCGACGTCCTTTAGGAAAAGTTTGTGTGTGTCCTTTCAAAAAAGTTTCGTCTTTCATAAGACCTTAAATTTGTAAATCCGATTGTATCATACGATTAAATAGATAGTTTTAATGGATGGTTAATATAAATATGTACACTAAAGAAAAAGAATTAAAAATGTATATCTAACATACTTTTGTACCACTCTTAAACCTAATTTGTTAGAAAATTATAAGAATTAAAACATGATGTTTAGGGGTTTACTAAAGAGGGACAAGCTGGTGTCCTTGATTGTCTTATGTTCTGCCACAATTAGCTTGCTTCCAAACGTACCAAGAATCATGATTGATCAGTCATCATTCATCAACAAACTCCTCACAATTAGCATTTATGCTATGGCCTCCCACATGCCTTGACACATATGGACATGATCTTGGTTAACTATTTTTGAGGCTATAATAAAACTCACCTCATGGTTTAATTGCTTTGACAATAAATACGGGCGGCTAACCATTGTGTTATTTCATCATCTCAGTCAGCATTGGACCGTTATACATAGTCTACACCAACAAGGCAACAATCTCAAATATTAATCAATCGAATAAATGTATGTTGCTATAATTAAATTAATTGAAGTATCCGATTCAGTTTCTGTATATACAACGTCTATTTTTAGAGAGCCTTTTCTTCTTCCTTGTAAAATTCGGAGAAATTAACGTTTCACCAATATCTCACATTCTCTATCTCTGTGTGTGTCTTTCTCTCTCTCTCCGCCTCCCTCCACCGTCGTCTCCGGTGATCAAAGCCACCATTTTCTTCATTACACAACATCAACGTTCACAGAGTTAATTCTTGATTTTGTCTTCTCATGGCGGATATTGTGAAACAGATCTTAGTAAGACCTATTCAATTAGCGGATCAGATAACTAAAGCGTCGGACGAAGCTTACTCGTTCCGTCAAGAATGTCTAGAGGTCAAAGCCAAAACGGAAAAGCTCGCCGGTCTCTTACGTCAAGCGGCGCGTGCGAGTAACGATCTCTACGAACGTCCCACGCGCCGCATCATCGACGATACAGAGCAAGTCCTCTTCAAAGCCTTAGCCCTCGTCGAAAAATGCCGCGCAACGGGACTTATGAAACGTGTTTTTACAATCATCCCCGCGGCTGCGTTTAGGAAGATCACGATGCAGTTGGAGAATTCGATCGGAGACGTTTCTTGGCTCCTACGTGTCTCTGCTTCAGGGGATGATCGTGACGACGAGTATTTAGGACTCCCTCCGATCGCTGCTAACGAACCAATCCTCTGTTTGATTTGGGAACAAGTCGCGATTCTCTTCACAGGCTCTCTCGAGGATAGATCGGACGCAGCGGCTTCGCTCGTGTCTCTGGCTCGTGACAATGATCGATACGGGAGGCTCATTATCGAAGAAGGTGGGGTTCCACCATTGTTGAAGCTTGCTAAAGAAGGTAAAATGGAAGGTCAAGAGAACGCGGCTCGAGCCATTGGTTTATTAGGACGTGATCCAGAGAGTGTTGAACAGATTGTGAACGCAGGTGTGTGTCAAGTGTTTGCAAAGATTCTCAAAGAAGGTCATATGAAAGTTCAAACCGTTGTTGCATGGGCTGTTTCTGAATTAGCTTCTAATCATCCTAAGTGTCAAGACCATTTCGCTCAGAACAACATCATTCGTTTCCTTGTGAGTCATTTAGCTTTTGAGACGGTTCAAGAACATAGCAAATACGCTATCGTGAGTAACAAGCAGACGTTGTCTTCGATTCATACGGTTTTCATGGCGAGTAATACGAACCCATCAGACAAGAAAGAGAGCAACGATCAAGATGAAACCAAAAGCAATATCTTACATCCTATGAGTAATCAGACACCGAGTCAGATGCATAGCTTAATTACAAACACATTAGCAATGAAGGGTTCGGGTCCGAGTTCAGGTTCAGGTTCCGGTACTAACAAGAATCAGGTAAAACAGAGCAATCAGCAGCACCAGAATCATCATACCAAAGGTGGTTCTAACCCTAGAGGGCACAATCCAACACATGTTTCTTTAATGGGGACAAGCATTAAGGGAAGAGAGTATGAAGATCCAGCTACTAAAGCTCAGATGAAAGCAATGGCTGCAAGAGCATTGTGGCAACTCTCAAGAGGGAACCTCCAAATATGTAGAAGCATAACAGAGTCAAGAGCGTTGCTCTGTTTCGCAGTTTTGTTAGAGAAAGGAGACGATGAAGTCAAGTCATATTCAGCTTTGGCAATGATGGAAATCACAGATGTGGCTGAGCAGTATCCAGAACTGAGACGTTCAGCCTTCAAACCAACCTCTCCTGCTGCAAAAGCTGTAGTAGAACAGTTACTTAAGGTGATCGAAAACGAACTACCGGACCTTTTGATCCCCTGCATCAAATCAATCGGTAGTCTTTCAAGAACGTTCCGTGCAACGGAGACAAGGATCATTGCACCACTTGTGAAGCTTCTTGATGAAAGAGAAGCAGAGGTTTCAATGGAAGCCGCGGTAGCGCTTATCAAATTCTCATGTACCGAGAATTTCTTGCGTGATAACCACTCCAAAGCGATCATAGCAGCAGGAGGTGCAAAGCATTTGATTCAATTAGTCTACTTTGGAGAACAAATGGTCCAACTCCCGGCATTGATACTACTTTGTTATATAGCATTGAATGTACCAGACAGTGAGACTTTAGCTCAAGAAGAGGTTCTCGTAGTTCTTGAATGGTCGACAAAGCAAGCTCATTTGGTGGAATCACCAACGATTGATGAGATATTACCAGAAGCAAAGAGTAGATTGGAGCTTTACCAATCTAGAGGGTCAAGAGGATTTCATTAATCTATGACACAAAGCTAATTCACTATTTAGAGTATGAACACTCTTCTTCTTTTGTCGCCTCACAGGTTTTGTTTTCTTCTTTGATGCGTTCACTTATGTCTTATCCAACGTTTTGATGAAGCTCTCTGTATATATTACATTGGCGATGCTCATAGACGTTGTTATAAGTGTGTAGACTATGTTGTAAGTCGAAACTACTATATTGATTTTAGATTCTATAATCATATAATATCTGAGTTAACTTTGCTTCAGATTCTTGTTCTTAGTTTGTATTCTTTTACTTCAAAATCGGTTTTAGTTTCTCACATTTTTTCTCTATAAGATATGTGAACACGTTTGACATGTAGTAACGTTCAGTTTAATGTTTACATGATAGTTATTACAAGGGAGGAATGAGAATGAGAATATGCAACTCTCCAATAAATGAGCAACATTAAGTACTGATTCCCATTATCTGAACTTACACCAAACAACTGATTCAAACACTTCTTAAGGATAAGTGTACAATGTACAATCACCGCTTCTAATAATACTGAACATTAAAAACTTTCACAAAAAAGATTTACATATTACTATAGAACTAACATCCCCCCCCCCCCCCAAAAAAAAAAAAACTGATTATAACCAAAAGCAAATCGAGTTTCAGGTTAACACTCTCATCGGAGATTACCACTAGATTTTTTAGCCTTCTTGCTTGCATGAATCTTCGCATAGATGTCCTTCGTTCTATACGCAAGCAAAAGGTCAAGACCGATCCCAATAATCGAAGCAAACGCCATTACAAGGAAGACCATACGGAAACAATGAGCTCCTACACACGTATTGCCTCCACCAGGAGTAGGTGTGGCTTCAGCATCGTAGAGTAAACCCGCTAGTAGACCCGAGAAGAGGAATGACCCTAGAGGCATATTGAGTATAAGGATGTTGTAGATGAGTCCATAGTATTTTAGACCAAATAGTTCTGAGGCTGTTGGCACGGTTATGGCTAACCGGACTCCGTAGCAAACCCCAACCACCATTGAACCAATGTAGAGTGAACCGGGCATTGCTAAAGCCATCAGTAAATATCCTACGGCCATGATAATCTGAGCTGCTGCATTCCATAGTGGTCTTGGTGTTCCAGCTTTCCTATAGAATTGAAGAAAAAAAAAATCACATTGTCAAATTAGTCTATGCAATAAAAGTTCCCTTAATAGCAAGATAAGTCATTAGTCAAGGTCCCACGATGTCGAGTTCTCAAATAAAGACTAAAGAAAATCTAAAAAGATCTTTCAACGCAAAATGTCGAAAACTTTTATTATGGTCCCCCCGGGCACAAGGAAACTTCTCAATCAGGAGGAACTAACATGTCAAAAGCTTTAATAAGAAAATATCATGTGAATGGGAAAAAATATTCAATTCTAAGTAACACAAGAGGAAAGTAATATACTCTCTGTGCCTTAGCGGCAAAGCAAAGGTGAAACAGAGGAAACTGACACCACCCAAATTTGCTTTTGAATGCGTGAAGATAAAGTGATCAAATGAGAATATTCCAATTTCCAAGTCACGTTTACGTTACAACTTAACAAGATCTATGTTTCAAATTATTAAATCAGTTTCTTTCTACTAAGAGTGTTTTAAGTAAAGTGACTACTTACTTGATGAAGTGCTCGGAGATGGTACCGGAGAGAATCCGACCAAAGAATCCCCAAATACTAATCATGGAGACAAACTTGGAAACATCCGTGTAACCAAGCGCAAGCCCGATCTGACCCATATTATTCATCACTGCTAAACCAGTACCTACTCCACACAAGAAGGACACAAACAAAACCCAAAAGTCAACACTCAACATGGCTTCCATGATGGTGTGTTCTTCTCCAAGAACCGGTCTTTTCTTCTCAGTCGTCACCACGTTCCCATGATTCTCTTCCTCCTCATCCTTCAACGGCTTAAGAGACGGTGGCAACTCGTTATCTGCCGCCGCTGCAGCACCTACGAGTGTTTCCTCAACTACAATCTCGGATCCTGATCTCAGTAACGGTTCATCGACTCGTCCTTCTACGTCTTGTTCATCTTTATCTTTGCTACGGAAATAAGCGTGGAAAGGTACAGCGATAGGAGAAGCTAAAAGGATGAGAAGAACAGAGGCGAATGCAATAGCGACAACTCCGGTTTTGATTCCCAAGATATCGTAAGACTGAAGGTACACAGCAACAACAACCGCAACGATGTTAAACACGGCGAAGTATTTAGACTCTTCGTTGTCCTCGGCGGAGGTACTAGCCGGAGTTATTTCACGGAGGAAAAAAACCGCCGTGAGACAAACGGCGAAAGGTACGACGGAGAGAAGAACAAGAAACGAAGCTGGGTCAGAGGAAAACAGAGCAGTGCACACATCCGTGAAAATCGCAGTACTCAAACCAACGTATCCTTTAAGAATCCCAGATACAGGACCACGGTTTCGCCGGAAGTTTCTTATACAAGTCACCAGAACCGCCGTGTTCATCCACGTCGAACTGTTCCCTCCCATACAGAGAAACACACACATCTACACACAATTGTAAAAAATTAGGGTTTACAAACTTTGAAAATTAGGGTTTCTTGATTTAGTACGTACCTGCCAATAAGGTAGAGGTTGGATCGTGCGGCTAACGACGAGCCATTGTACACCATAACCAATAAGACCTTCGAAAGAACCGATGAGAAGGATGACAGGTGTTGAAAGACGATCAGAAGCAAGTCCGGCGAGGATACCGAAAGCTTTTCCGATGTCTTTAGCGACGGAGAGACTGTTGAGTTCTAACTGAGTGAGGTTCATTAGGGATTTGAGAGCGCCGGAGTAATTTGAGAAGGTGTAATTGTTGCCTGAGATGGATTGGATCCAAACGGCTGTAACGAAACCGAGCCATTTGAGAGCTGAGGAAGAAGATGAAGACGAAGAAGATCTCCCAAACCCCATTGGACGAGGAGATATCAAGAAGAAGAAGAAGAAAGAAGAGATATTTTTGAGTGTGTTGTGTGTTGTGTAGGTTCGTTGAGCTCTCTGCGTACAGTTTTAAAGGTGAAACGTTACGTTTTTTTATTTTTGTTTTTTCCGCAACTTTAGACTTTATCGTTTTTTGTAGAAAGTATATTTATTTAATCTCAAAAAAGAAAAAACTAATTTAATAAGTAGAATGATGAAATGAGAAAGTACGAAAGGGACACGTACGGTGAAGGTGTGTGCAAAATTGCAAATAGTGGATGAATTTAGGGTGCTTTTTATTTTATAAATAAATGTCGAAGAGGAATTAAGATATTTCTATTTAAGTGCAAATTGCTTCTTAATATCATAGGATATTTTTTCTTCAAGGTAATGATTAATTATAATATGGTCAACTAGGATGATTAGTGGGTGATTTTGGCCAGTTGGTTCTTCCAAGCATGACAGTTCATGCTTCCGTAACTTTTATTTTTTTTTACTTATTAGAAAATTATATATATAGACGACCACATGGTTTTATTTAAACAAAATATATTGTTTTTGTAGTAATTTTTTTTTCAACTTTTGTTCTCCATTATAGAAGACTCAAATCCATTATATGGTCAACGAGGCAATGTATAAACAGTTGTACGATACTACATGACATGAGATGGTTAAAGAGATATCTTTGCTAGTAAGTGGTGGATTTTCGGATCTACAATTGAATGAAGTTTGGAAACTCAAAAGTGGGGACTAGTCCGGCTCAATATTATTGCTAGAAGCTTCCAAGTCGGTTTGGTGCCGTCTAGTTTACGTTCAGTTTTATTTGGTATGAGAAATAAAATTGACATTGTCTTGTGTAACTGAGCGCCTCATAAGCACCTTCGATGAATTGATACGTTTCTATAATACTGGGATTACTGAGGAAAGTACTGAGCCGAAAATCCATAACGTTAAAACAAATCAAACCCAATTTAATTGCACTGGTTTAGTTTTGCTCTTTTTGATTTTATTAAATTGATCCAGTTCACACTTAACACTACAAAAATATTTTGTTTGGCTTTGTCAAAGTCACTCTAGCATGCGTCTTTTAAAATGGAAAACAAGTCGTGAACAACTCTAACGTTTCATGTTGCCAAGGGCTGTATTCCCATTTTTTGTTTTGTTAAAGAAAGGTTGTATTTATTTCTCTGTCGCTTGTACGTACGGAACCATTTTTATCGAAACACTAGGAAAATATCTAGAGTAGTCACTTGTTCTGATCACGATGCTTTAAAATTTTAGTTTCGGCGTGTTTAGTTTCATATAATCTATTTTGGATGTGACAACAATTTTTCTCCACCAAGTAAGACACCAACTTGTATTTTTCATCCAAAACGTTATTGGCTTTGATTGGATATATAATTTTAGATGAGTGTTTTGGTTTGTATTCTTCAAAAATCGCAACGAACCATTAATCAAATTTTTCAGATACTTGAGATTTCCTTAAAGAAATAAAATTTTCAAAACAATTATATCTAATTAGTTTGGCTTACCATACATCAAAAGCTACAAGTTTGCCGTATTTCACTAGGTTTACTTCCTTCTTTCCCAATAATTCCCATTAAGTTTGGCTTACACTACTTTTCTGTTTTTATTCTCACGCCAAAAATAGACAACTCCCGAGTCCTGACGCCTTTGCTAGTTTGCTGGATGATAATATAATATAGCTGGAAAAAGAAACCAAAATTTCTCTTTAAAGAATCTTAATATATATTCTTGTGATATATAGTGAGTGATCGTAGTTATGTTATCCTTAGCCAGTTAGCCGCCTCTTTCTTTTTATGTAAGCAATTTTTTCTTTGGCAAAATGAAGTTCTAATAATTTAATTCAAGAATATTCGTTCGGTACTTATCCTAATGACTCAATCATATGATACATAGAGTAAACTCAGTCACGTTTCGTCAAAATTTCATTTAATCACGCATGCACGACCAATAATGTGGAGATAAAACAATTATTTTACTCATCGCATTCAAAATGAGTTATTCACAAACAGTATTGATTTGCTTCGTATAGATTGACGTACGTGTCTATGCTATTAGATTTCCATCGGGTCTAAATGATAAGGTCAGTACACAAATGTACCGTAGGTGCATCAATATGATTGAGAACACCAAGAACATGTTCAACAAAGTCATGAAAGCTTATAACCATTCTGCCAGAGTGCCAGTTGTGATGTGATAAGAGAGATGAATATTTGATGGGGCCAATTCGGGATTTCGAACAGTTAAGGGGTGATATGGACATGTATCTTTCTATCCGTGAAATAATTCTTGCGGGCGAGATTTATCATTATTGTCAAATAAGTGATCTGATTTGTTGGCGAGGTTATCACACATTCACAATTTGCTTATCACAAAAAAAGGAAAGTATTTAGAAAGAAAAAAAGTACAAAAGGCATTTGTATGTTAGTGTTGTAGGATTCCTTAATGATTTTATTATACTAGTACAAAAAATGAGATTTAACGGATGATAAATGACGGACAAAAATGAGGAAAACAAAAATCGCAAGTAGCAAACAAACATGAAAACTTTTGCTAAAAAAAAAAAAAAAAAAAAAAAAACAAACAAACAAACATGAAAATACGAGTAATAGTAACTATCGGTCTAATTAAAAAGTGGGGTATATATGTCTCTTTAATTATTTAAATAAAGAGTTTTTGTAGGGATGGAACCAATTAATGATTTTGTTTCTATCTATCTAAAGTTCTTGTGGTTAAGTATAATTTCTTATGATGTACTGTATGTTTTTATGAAAATACTGTACGTTTTTATGGAAAAAAAATTAGACGACAATATGTACATATAAATTCGAGTATATATGAAGATACTCGAATTCATTCCTAGACATGAAATAATTAGATATTATAATACTATTAATTTAACTTACCATTTACAAAAATTTATATGTACTTATTGTCGTCTATTTTTTTTTTTTTTTCTGTAAAGGTAAGGAAAAATGATTTATTGTTGTCCAGTTTTATACCTCAAGAATTGTTGTCAGTGAGTTATGAGATTGACATAATGAATGATCTATCTAACAAAATATCTCACCTACCAACTAGGCGAGTGTCAATTAGTTTACATTTGAACCAGATATTCATCAGTCATTCAACTCTTCTTGTTGTTGGAAACTTAGAAGTTTGAACTACCAAAATAATTATAATACTGACAAAATAGAAAAATTAAAGAAAGTAACAAAAAAAAATCTGATATCTGTCTCTTTTTATCAAAAGCCGAGAAGTAAGTAACCAAAACAAAACAAAAATATACTATCAAACATTAGCATTTTATAAAATAAGTAAATTAAGAGAACAAATTTTAAAACACTTTTATTCAAAACAAATAAATTAGATATATTTCCATTCATGTATGAATAAACACTTCTATCCAAAGTAAGTTACTTTGGTTAATTGAAACATCGAAAAGCAAAAAATTGGCTAATTGAAACACTAAAATAATAGCCCATTATATCACCAAACTTTAATGGGCCGACGTTACTCGTTAATTAGGCCCATTAGCAAATTACAGAAAGAAAGAGAAAAAAAACAAATCATCTTCGACGAAGAACTGAAACACACAGTGGAATTGAGATCGATTTCGACTTTGATTGCCGTGAAAAATTTGCACAAATCCCTAATTCCTCCTAAAGCTTTCACCTTCGGAGCTATATCACCGGACACAAGTGTTTTACCAGTGAATCCTGTGATTAAGAGATCTAACTTTTTTTTTTTTGAGATCGAGTTCTGTGTTTTCTTCTTGTTGTTGGCGTGAGATGGATTCTTAAAGAAGGAAGAAGAAGAAGGAACGAACAAAGATGCGTAGAGAGATCTCGTTTTTGCTACAGCCCAGATGCCTTCTTCTCCTCGTTGCCCTTACGATTTTTCTCGTCTTTGCTCTCTTTAACACTGGAAAAGTACGTTTTTTTTTTTTAATTCTCCGACCCACTTTTCATGTGGATCTGTTTTGAGAACTACCCTTGTGTTCATTCATGGTTTCAATCTATGGAAATATCGAAATTAGTCTTCTTTTTTAAGAGATTCTTAGAGATCTGATTCTCTTTTAACACTTTTGTTGAAGTTTGCCTTCTGAGTTCTGAGTGATTAGTGTTGGTTGGATTTGGTTTTGAGTAGTCTTTAACATTATGTCTCCAAGTACATTGAAGTGTTTAAGTGAGTTTACATGAGGAGCTTTGTACTGTGTGTGATATGTTTGGTCAATTGTGTTTAGAAATAGCAAAACATTGATGTGCATTGCGTTCTCTCTTGATGTTTTTAGGATGAGGAGAAGCAAGTAATCGAAGATAACGAAATCACCCACAGGGTGTTTCTCGATGTTGATATCGATGGCCAGCGCTTAGGTAACATGGACTGATATATTGGGATTTATCTTCTTTGCCATTTGCTTCCTTCAACTTCTGTTGATTTTGCTTTCTGTAATTTAAAACTGCAGGCAGGATTGTTATTGGACTATATGGCAGTGTTGTGCCTAAAACTGTAGGTATGTCTTTGGCATCTTGAATGCAAATCTCAGGAATAAGATTAATTTTATTAGATAGTTTCTGATGTTTGGTTTCTATGTTTTTTGTTGCAGAAAATTTCAGAGCTTTATGCACAGGAGAGAAGGGGAAATCCTCAAGTGGAAAGCCTTTACATTATAAGGGAACACCGTTTCATCGTATAATATCTGGATTTGTAATTCAAGGAGGAGACATTGTCCATGGTGATGGAAAAGGGACTGAGTCAATTTATGGTGGTACCTTTCCTGACGAAAATTTCAAGATAAAGCATTCACACGCAGGTGCGCATATATACTCTCTTTACCAACATATGGAAATTTGAGAATATTGTCGGAAAAGATGGTTTAAAAGCATTTTGAAAGCCATATGGTATTCTTGTAGTTTATAGGAAAACGAATTTGCATGTGTAGGTGTTGTAGCGATGGCTAATACAGGACCCGATTCTAATGGCTCACAGTTCTTTATCACTACTGTTAAGGCTAGCTGGTAAGCTCCCCTCTCATGCTCTCACTTCATGCACACTTTTTCTTACAAAAAAAAAAAAAACATACTAGAAATATGAGTTCTCCAAATTTAAAGCCAGACACACTCATAGTTTTGTTCTTGGGAAAGTCCTGAGACGATCTTCTAGGGATTCAACCTAGATGCAGTTTGAGACAAAGATTATGAATTCTAATTCTACGCTAGAACAAAATGTGAATTCGAGACACACGGACAATTCTTGTGGATTTAGTGTTGGAGTCTAAAGAAGTAAGATTTGATGATTGTGAAAACTGTGGTGCAGGTTGGAAGGAGAACATGTGGTGTTGGGGAAGGTAATACAAGGAATGGACAATGTATTCGCTATTGAAGGTGGAGCTGGAACTTACAGTGGCAAACCAAGGAAAAAAGTTGTGATTGCTGATTCTGGAGAGATTCCTAAAGACAAATGGGATGAAGAAAGATGACAAAGCCAACCTAACATACACATCACTTCAAATCTGGTTCTGTTCCTGTGAGATTCTCTCTCTGTTGTTTTTTCCCTTTCTATTTATAGTATTGCACATGCGATAATCTGAATTCTGAACAGTGAACACAATGCCAAATTGCCAATGTAGTTAGTGTCTAAAGCTGGAAGCATCTGTAGCTTTTCCACTTAAGTTTTTCTCCCAAGTTTCCAGCTTGAGTTTTTCTCCTAAGCATCTGTAGACTTCATTTATATGAATTTTAGTTCAGTCTACAGCTATGTAGATAATGATATCATTATTTTCAATATGTACCTTAATTATTAAACCTCTATACACACTCAAATCTAGACCTACAATTTCACAAATTTGAGGTTTGGACTTTGGATTCTCGATGTATCGAATGACACTACTGAAACAAAACAAAAAAAAAATGAGTGAAATGGATTGATAACATGGTTATGATAAAAGAGATGGTTCCAAAGAAGAAACGAACACAAGTATAGCACAACAAGTCAAAGCCTAACTATTTATCAACTTTAGAAGACAAGCCACCAGATGGACAAACAAATCCTCCCAATAACAAACTACAAAAGGGGAACTAATCAATAAAATCGTAAGACATATCGACACATGCTTATGCTATTATCTACTTACACGGTTACACCTCATCAAACTCGTGCATGCATGGGCTATTGTTAACCACAAGTATATGCAGACATGGTTATGTCCCCTCAATCTCATCCTCGATCACTATTTATGAACCACTAGTGAATTATTTAAACAGTGAATCTAATATAATAACGTGCAAAAAGACTAGAAAATGAAGCACAGTTATGTCTAAAGCTGATTCAATACTTCTTAAAATCATACCACGCACACTCTGATCCAGAGATATCGAATTAGGTTGAAAGTAAGTTGATGGGAGACCTTATGCCCCCATAATTCTTCCATATCTTTAGATTTTAGTGTTTGTGTTTTTACAATTGCACCCGAATAATAACAGGTAGGGGTCCATGCAAACTTAACTCATGTACAAATCATAAAAATACAATTATACTCTATCTTATACTGTACTATCTAACTTCAATTAACAAAACATATTTATGCATGTAGACGTATGGCATGATACAATTAGTAGTCTGAGTTGCTCAACTTATACCATACATGAACTAGACAATTTCATGGGAAGACTATAAGACTTTGGGACTGCAAAAATTCGTCTTGGGATTGTGTAGCGGCGTTCAACGTATCTTAAGGTTATATTCTGTGAACCCTTAATTTACCGACACCAAATATTACGATTTACTTGTATTGGGCTAATAATCAAGACTAGTTTTATAATGTTAATCAAGAACAATTAGAGACTAATTCAGTTCAGGGAAAGTGGGAAACTAGAACTTTTTTTATTTGTTTTGGAGCTCAAGTTGAAGTTTCAATTAGTAGTACGTGCTAAACGTTTTCGTTGTCCGACCCAATTTCTTTTGTTATCCAAACCGTTTTCGGATTATTAAAGTTTATCTCATGTCTCATACCTTAGCTTCCACGCAAAGGGGTCACTTGAGTTTTGAGTAACACAAAATTGGAGAAAACAATGAGAATGTAGACATTGGATCCAATCCTATTATTTGGGACCAGCTTAATTTTCAAGTCTATGTTTATCATCTTATATTTCCATGGTTAGGATTATTCCGAACGAAACTCAAAAATGATAGTGTCAAATTTTCTCTTCTTTTTATTGTTTGTAATTGTTGATTGGGTTTAAAATATAATCTCTACATCTTTTGTTTTGTGAAAGAGCTAATTATTGGATAACATTATTTGCAAGTAACTTTAGTATCACACTGAGTGATCTTTAGACTTTTTTAATTTATTATTTTCTATGTATTGTAACAGTATTCCAAGAGTAAGAAATATATAAATATAAATATATTATACTATTTAAGAAAATAAATATGAATAAAACAGACCAACTATTATTACATGCACGAGAAAAACACAGCTAATTTGGAAACGTCAATTTGGTATAGGGAAGCACAATCTTTTTTAAAAAAAAACACTTAATATAGTTTTAATTGGTGAATTTCCCAATTTCTGAACATATATAAATGATAAGTTTCCATCCCAAGTTGTGCATTTTTCTCATTTCCTCATTAAAAACATTCATTATCTTTAAATTAGTTGCTTTGGTAGTCTCACACAATTCAAATTTAAAAAGAAATAATTAGTATTTAAAATAGCTGTGTTTTTTTTGACTCATAAAGAAAAAAATAACTATATGTGGGTATTGTTCTTAACTAGATAAAAGTAAAACCATTCAAAAAAGGCTCTAAAACACCAATTTAATAAGTATATCTTTAGAACAGGAGACTAATATTTGTATATATTTGATATAATTACAAATGCCAGTTTCAGGAAGTGGTAATTTTGTAATAATAGAGAAATCTCAATGGCAATCATATAAACACTTCCTTTATATAACCCTTTCGAACTACACACTCTCATCATCTCAACAAAAATCTCTCTACACTCAAAAATATTTAGCCAAAGAAAGAAGAAGAAGAAGACATCTTCGAAACTATCAGCAACACTCTCTATGGCTTTGAAGACGGTAAAGAACAATTATTTATTTTTTCCATTTGAGTTATGAGATTATAACAAACTATATATATTGGATGATGATTGATTTGATTTGATTGGTGTAAATATTATATATAGGCGACGAGTGGTATGTGGATGACGGATGATTGCAAGAGATCGTTCATGGAGATGAAGTGGAAGAAAGTGCACCGATACGTCGTTTACAAACTCGAGGAGAAGTCTCAGAAAGTCACCGTCGACAAAGTTGGTGCCGCCGGCGAGAGCTACGACGATCTTGCCGCTTCTTTGCCGCAGGACGATTGCCGCTACGCCGTGTTTGATTTCGATTACGTCACTGTCGATAACTGTCGCATGAGCAAGATCTTCTTCATCACTTGGTTAGTGTCTTGTCTCTTCCATCTCTTCTCCATATCATCTCGTTTTTACCCTTTCTATCACTGATCCTGTGGCGTTGTCTTAGTGATCATCTGAGGGCAAAATAGTCATTTGGTGGAGACTAAATTACTATTTTACCCTTCGATGTTCCAAGCCTTTGAACGTGACCAAAAAATAAACCATACCAAAACGTGACCACATAAAACTAGAATTTCGTATGAACTAAATAGTGTTATGATTTTGATTGTTGTGGGAATAGGTCACCGGAGGCGTCGAGAATAAGGGAGAAAATGATGTATGCAACGTCAAAGAGCGGACTGAGAAGAGTGTTAGACGGAGTTCACTATGAGCTTCAAGCCACCGACCCAACCGAGATGGGATTCGATAAAATCCAAGACCGGGCCAAGTAATGAAGTAGTAAATCACAAGACGTAACCGGAGTTTACTAGCTGGCCTGTTATTAACAGTTTATGAGCAGCAATTAATTCTCTATTAATGTTATTTAGTGCTTTTTTTAACATCTTCCCTCTTGTTTGTCAAACAAAATGATTTCCTTTATTTTGTTGACAAATTGTTCTCAACTATTATTAGTGTTTCGTTTTTAATTGTTGCTTTTAGTTGTATTTTTGAAAAAAAAAAATATGTTGAATGTTATTTTGTCTCTTGTTTGTCACTAATGCTAATAAAAAGAGGTCTTAAATATATTTGAAATTGTACTGAGAGTAATATATGAGGATAAGTATTAATTTGGTGAAGACCATTCAACCAAGGCATGGTATTAAAACTTTTGCAGAGTTTGGTATAATTCTTAGGCAGAATTCATAATTGAGTAGTGGATCTTATATATACTACTGAATCAGTTTGTATGGGTTATTTGAAATCCATCTCCCATGATCCAAATCTTTCAATGGATCTCATAATAAATTTTGTGAAGATCCACTCATATGGTTCTCGGCCCAATATTTACTAAAACCCAATTTCAACTAAAAGCACAACTTTCTTATCTCGGGTTAATATATTCAAGTTTAACCAGTAAAGCAAACAGGCTCTCGTAGCTCAGTTGGTTAGAGCACCCGTTTAGTAAGCGGGAGGTCTTGAGTTCAACTCTCAACGAAAGCATTATTTTTATTCTCCTGTTATTTTTTTTGCCTAACATCCATAATGGTGGGGAGGCTATTACTTTTGAAGTTTTTAATCCCAAATTCACCGGTTTCGTGCGCTCCCATCATTTTACATTTTCATACTTTATTACCTAACCTATTTTAAGTTGAGACACAACTTTAAAAGTAATAATATATTTTTATAACAAGCTAAAAGTGTCAATCTAATTGTACTTTTTAGCAGGTTTAAATTGATAAGCAACTATTGCAGATGCATTGTCGAAGAGTGAACCCCCTTTTTATAAAAAAGCTTACAACTTTTACGGTTGAAATAAAAGGTTTTTACTTTACATGTGTGAATAATAATTGTAGTTTTTGTAATTGATACCGCTGGCTAGCCTGTCACAATGGACCCAAAGGTTGTAAGTGTAAGTGTAAGAGGTCCACCTAAAAACTCTCAAACTTCTTCGTCCCACATAGAAGTCGAATTTTTGTTATCTTCCAAGAATCCACACACACTTTGGCAGATTTTTTTTGTTTCTCAAAAAAGTTTGTAAAACAATCCATGTAAATATATACGGCGAGTGATTGAAATATTTTTATGATAAATGCATGTCACCCGCTTTAAGAAATCTAAATTTTGGTGTATGACCAAAAATATCAAATAGTTAGTTGGATGCTGGTAATGGCATGGGGGTTTTATCAAAACAAAATTTTCATTTGTCTGTCTGACGACAGAATTAGGTCCATCCTGAAATGTGTGTGCATTATCACATCCCTTTGTTTCCTTCAGGCAAAGAACATGCAATTTTTTGTTATCAAAATTCAGGAAATTACTAAACCATTTTTATAAAAATATAAAGAAATGGGTCCTCACTGCCCATTTTTGCTGGTTAAAATATAGTAAATATTAGGGTGGGAACACAAATAAACGTCAAAGCATACTGATATAAAAATATCTATCCATCTTATCTATGGACCATGGTTATGCCACTTTGCTCAAATCAATCATCTCTCTTTCCCATGTCGAAATCAATCATCTTTTATATCATTATGATGCCTATAAATCTGGGGTCTTAATTTTTTCTGGTACAATGATTCGATAAATTTGTACATCATTCATCTCTCAACCTCCATTTTTATTTGCCTTTATGAATTTTCATTTATTTATGGTCAAGACAAATTTGCATTTCTAGTTTTCTTTTTGATAACATTTAGCTTCCGGAGAATTTCCTTTTCCACCGGATTAGTTTCTAGGAACTTCTTGTTGTTTGTTGTTCGCCATTTTTGGGCTGTAGATTTCGGTAATATCTTTGTTTTTCGCTGGAACAAATTGTAATTCACAATGTATCTTTTCAAATTTTATAATATTATCAGATGACAAAAAAAAAATGATAAAAAACAAATATTTAAATTTTTTATCGTATCAATTTTTCTTTTATATATAAAAAAACAAAGACAGGACATAAATATCATTAGGAAAAAAGATAAACACAAAACATAAAGAAGCGCTAACTCAAAATTCTACAGTTATTGCTACACCTCTCATCTCACATAAGGGTTTTACACAAGATCATGAGCCATGACCACATTGATTTTACAACGAGTCCATTTGGGTTACCACAATGGGACTCCTAACCACGTGTTTCCCACCATCAAACCACGTGACCGAACCGAACACAGCACCTGTATCTCCCAACACAACGTTCCTTGTATCAACCGTCACTGTAACCGCATAACTCCTTCTCTTAACTGCCGAAGTAAACACTAGCCTTGGCGGTTTCACCGTCACCGTCACTCCTCTCGGCGACTCTATCCTCGCCCGATAAACCGCCTCCACCTGCCCGACATTCGTCGCGGTCCGTATAACGGTTTTACTCACCGATCCTCTTCTCGAAGTAGGAAACACCGCAGTGATCGACGGGTAATTCAAATTCCCCGGCGACGGTTTCCTCCTCGTCGGACATCTCACCGGCGTTCTCGTGATCACTTGAATCGTCTTTGGTCCGTACCCGATCGAGCATAGAAACGTGATGTAATCGTCGTTGGTTATATCGTAGACAAGACCCGGATCCATAGCCCGACCCAAATTTAAATGACCCGACCCGTAATCGTAAGGCGTAGCTGATTTCCCCGTGGATTCATCGATTAACGAACGGTTAGAGTTATCGACGAGGTTCGTCGTCGTCATCATAGCCGATCTAATCGCGGCGGGGCTCCAATCCGGATGAGCTGATTTGAGTAGCGCCGCCGCGCCACTGACGTGAGGACACGCCATTGAAGTCCCTGAGAGAATGTTAAACTCCGTTTTCCTTGGATCTGACGGCAAACCTGTAGGTCCAACAGCGTCGGTCCACGCGGCGAGGATGTTAACTCCTGGAGCAATCAAATCCGGTTTTAAAATCTCCGGGTTTAATCCGTTCGGTCCTCTACCGGAGAAAGAAGCAATAACCGGAGCCGGTTTAATCCCAACTATAGTTCCTCTGAAATCAATCGAAGCGACAGGGTTAGGATGTGAAGAAGCGTAAGCTTTGATCCTATCTCCTTCGTTTGATCCAACGGCGCAGGCTGGGATAAGATGAGCATCTCCGACTAATCCTTCACCGTTGGATGCGCCGTTAGCGAGAATCATCCCGACCCCGCCTGCTTTCTTCACAACCAATCCTTTCGCTACACGTGGACTACTTCCTCTATCGCAGATTACTATTTTACCCTTCACATGCTTCGGGTCGAGCGTGTTCTCCATACATAGAGACGCCGACGACATTCCCGATTTACCGGGATAAACCACCGGAAACATACGACCGTTCAACGGTACGCCGGCGTAAAGAGATACGCCTCTGAGACGATGTCCGTCACCGAGAATCGCATCCGCCGGGAAATTCCGATCGATTGTACTAGCACCAACGGTGGTCACCCACGGCGCGAGGTTCGTAACTGACATACCGTTAGGTCCTTCGTTACCGGCGGAGGAAGAGACGAAGATTCCTTTCGACGCGGCGCCGTAAGAACCGATCGCTATCGGATCGAGGTAATACGGCGAAGTGATCCCGTCTCCACCGCCGATCGAGATCGATATCACGTCGACGCCGTCGTATACGGCGGCATCGAAAGCGGCGAGGATATCGGAATCGAGACAACCGGAATCTTTCCAACAGACTTTGTAAGCGGCGATACGAGCTTTGGGAGCAACGCCTTTGGCAACACCGGAGGCGTAACCGGACATACTCGCTTTGAAAGCGTGACGTCCAGCGGCGGTTGAGGAAGTGTGAGTGCCGTGTCCATCGGCGTCACGTGGGGATAAAAACTCAACGGTTTTGTTGATTCCTCCGATCACGGCGGCTTGTTGTCCTTTAGCGAAGAATCTAGCTCCGACGATTTTACGGTTACAGTTCCGAGGACCGAATCTGGCTCCGGATTCGCATACGCCTCTCCAACGTTTCGGAACCGGACCTAAGTTGAGATCTGAGAAGCTTCTTCTCTCCGGCCAGATTCCGGTATCGAAAACGCCGATGATAACGTCTGATCCGTAATCGGATTCTGACCAGAGTCCTTTCTGATTCTGTAGACCTAAGAACTGAGGAGAGCGTGTAGTGTGAAGCTCACGACGTTTGTCTTCGAAAACAGCGAGAACCGCCGGGTGGTTACGGAGGTTATCGGCTTCTTCGGGTGTAATCACGGCGGAGAAGCCGTGGAAGACGTTGTGGTAAACGTGGAGGATACGAGATTCTTCGGCGAACTCGGTGCTGTACCAGTGGTAGTGAGTCGGGAAAATAGAAGGCATGGATCCACCATCGATGCGGAAAATGAAAGTCTTCGCGGCGGATTGTGAAGCGACGAAGGAGATGATGAACGGAGAAGAGAGGAAGAGAAGAAGAGCACCGATGATGATGATGGAGGAAGCCATTGAATGAGTCGTGGGAGAGAGAGAGTGAAGTGAGTGTGAGTGGGTTTTAGTTTTACCGACATGACATTGGTTCCCTCATAATTATAAAGGCAAAAAAATAGTATCATTTTCATTTGTGTTTTGATTAATTTTAACTGTTTAGTTTACTTCTCTGTTAATCAACTTTTCATATTTTTTTTAATTTTTATTCAGCAATAATATTCCTAGTACTATGTCGCTAGTATGATTCTTGGCAAATAATAGGACTCACAAAAATACAATTTAGATAAATTCCATGTGTATTTTATAACATGAACATGAATATAAAGTAGAAATAATGACAACATAAGTCTGAAAAATAAGTAATACAAAAAAAAGTGGAGTGTTGTTGTGTTGGTGTACTAATAATGTTTGGTTAATCACACTAGAGTAACATTTAGGTTAGGTACATACATGCATGAACAAATGAGATATGAATTGAAGAAGGTGGTTTTTTTGTGGTTGTGGACACTGGGAGACAAGTGGACAAGGGATATTAATGAAACGATAGCGTTTTTACGTGAGATATACTGCTGCAATATATTGGTATGACAAAAGTGGACATTGGAACTGCGGAAGTCACTTTTCTCCAGGAAAGGTGTGATACTGTGATCACATGCATGTGAGATCATCGTAACTCTAGTTAATGAATATGATGATCCACTTCTAACGGTCGATTTGTTATAGTATAAACTCACTACATCTTACTATTAGCAGGTTGATTAGTAGGCCTTTTAAGTATTGATTACAAAAATTTGAATTAGTATTTCTTGTCTCTATTTAGTTACTACTAGTAGTTAGTAGATTGTTTTCTTGGTGGAGGAGCGCTGAGTTGAGCAGAGAGAATCTGAGTGGCTGCAATTGGACAATTAAAGCGACGTAACAGAGACTTTTTGTGATCCTCCATATATTATTACTATATTCGTCTATTACGAACTACATACAACGGCTATAATTTAGCTTCTGATGATAATATAACATTATATTTTAATTCTTGTTTTAGGCATGACCACGGACAGACCCAGCGCGAGATCCCAATGTTTAAAAGCCCATAAGGTGCATTGGGCTACTCATTTACGATTTATCTACCTTAGTAGGCCATTTATTTATTCGGCTATAGGCTCAATTAAAAACGTGTAATCCTCCTCGTTTCCTTTTAAGTTTGGGTCATACAATTATTATTAACTTTTCATTTATAACATTCATGCAAAGGTGTCATCATCTTGTGTTGTTTTAATTTCTAGCTCATCTGCCTCATTCTGTCATATTGATCTATGTATAATAAGTTTTAGTAGGTTTAGGGTTGTGGTTTTTTTGGTGAGTTTTTTTTTCCGATGAATAAATTTGATGGGCATGAAAGACTTAAAGATTGTTTGTGTCGAGTTGTGGTGTGTTTAGTTTAGGCGGCGTCACTAAGATCTAACTAAGAGAGTACCCATTCATTTTTTACTGATCTAAATTTAAGCATATAAAGCTTATTGTGAATCTTTTACAAAACTGATCTGAACATTTTGTTTGTCACATAGATGAATCCCAAATTCCCAATAATGATTTTACACTTTGCGCTCTTCTGTTTATATGAAAATATCCCTCAAGTTAGGTCAAGATCGATACATCTCTTATATCTCTATTTTTGATATTGTTTCAATCTTTAACATAATTCTTGAAATTTTGTTGCATATTTTAAACACTATAACTTAAAACATGTAAAGCCACTATACCCACTACTAGCATTGTAGCATGATACAGACTAAACTACAAAAGTTTTAGGTTGAAGTTTTTTTTTTTCTACATACATATTTTTTGGAAGAATGACCACACACAGTCGTTAATTTCTTTTATATATATTTGTATGGTTTTGGAAATAAGTTTAGTGACTTTTTGTTAAATCTAGCGAATAAAAACATTCATTCGATATAGACATTTTACCAACAGAGTGTATGCTTTGAATTAGTACTAAACTACTAATAGAAGGAATATGCCAAAAGGTTACAATGAATAGTAAACCTTTCAATCCTTCTCACGTTTCTCATCCTTACACAGCTTATCCACTTCATCGATATGTCAAATCTCTTTGGGAATAACCATCACAAGAAAATTTTGTTTCAAACCTTTGGGTTGGGAAACCGAGTAGAGTATATGTCTTGTCACGTAACCATTACACCCTATACATTCGACAATAACGTCGAAATTTTTCACATCTTTTTAGTAGATTATCAAATACGATGACAGATCCTGACAACTATCATAGATGAAAAAAAATTCGTAGAAAAGTTAATTTGAATATTACAATTCACAGCTATAAAATTTACTTTTACTAATAAATTTCATTTCATTTCATTTCATTTCCAAAGAGCTAAAATCCAAAACCCTAGTGTTTAGACCCAAGAAGTCATAAGCAGCAATGCTACTAGTAACGTCGCTAGAAGAATAACTGCTGCTACTACTGTCCTCTGTTTGACATTTCACATTATGACAGCTACACTCCTTCACGTTCCCCAACCCAAAACGGCACGCAGTACACAGATGCTTTTCTCTTTGAAACCGCATGTTCGTCTCATCCTGGAGCTTGTCTTGCCATGGCGGGCTTATCCTAAGCTCAAGATTCAAATCTAGACATCTTCCTGAGTACTCAACTCTATCCTTTTTGCAAATCATTCCTTTCTGAGCTCTCTCCTCCCCAAAACTTTCGTTTTTCTCCAGTTGAGGACCGAAAGAGAGAATCTTGACAAGAGGGTCCTCTGTTTTACTAGATTCAGACGAATCTTGAGGAGTTTTAGTCTCGTTGATCGGCCGATGAGTAGCTGGATCAATCCCTTTTCTTAATAGCTTCCTCTTAACATGTGTATTCCAGTAATTCTTAATCTCGTTATCTGTTCTTCCCGGTAACCTCGTCGCAATAAGAGACCACCTTTGAACAAAAAACAGAGTATAAAAACAGAGGAATGATAAAAAAAAAAAAAAACAGACCTTTAAAGTGAAACAGAGGATTGTAAAAAAAAACAGAGGATTTTGTTGTGTGACTTACTTGTTCCCGAGAAGGCTATGGAGTTTGATGATGAGATCATCTTCATCAAGGGTGAAATTACCCCTCTTGAGATCAGGACGGAGATAGTTAATCCACCGGAGACGGCAGCTTTTGCCACAACGTTGAAGACCGGCGGATCTAGGAAGAGAACGCCAACAACCTTCACCATGAGCTTTGATGTAAGAGATGAGCTTATCATCTTCTTCCTTAGTCCAAGCTCCTTTGTTCGTGTGGTCCTTCTCGCAGCAAGGAGACCTCCCCATCTTCTTCTTCTTCTTCTTCTTCTTCTTTTGATGACTCGTGTGATGATGAAATTAGGGTTTTATGGGGAGATGGTTTGAGAGAAAGAGAGAGAGAGATAGGTTGGAGGAGGAAGGTGAAGCCTAATTTTGTTTCTAGAAGAGAGTTGGTAAGACACGTTTGAAGGAGTGCCTAGTGGGCTCCGTTTCTCTTTTCTTTTAAATAATTGTGTAATTTGTGTTTTTGTGTTATGTTATGGATCAAAAGCTATAAACTGCAACATTCACACGATCGTCTTCACTATCTCAATGGGAAAACATTTAGGGTTTTTATTTTCAAACTTGAGTCTGTCTTAGCTAGCCTGTACTTATGAGTGAGCCTAGCTACTATAGTTGGTGTGAATACACGTACGACTTTTGAATGGCGACATGCGTTTTGTTGTAAACTTCACATTTTTCTATAGCTATTTGCGAATTCTCCTAAAATTAATGATTTTTCTGAAGTAATTGGATAGTAGTAAAAATCTGGTTCATTTCATTTTCTTACATATTAGAAAACTCTATAGATTAATACTCTTTAAGTTAATATTCGCTATAAATTAATAAATTTCCGGTCCCAAATTGGGCCGGTGTAAAAAATAACAGATTTCGATAAATTAATAAGATAATAATTTTTTTAGAAATCCTATGTAAAAATATGGTTCCATCAATATCATAAATTAAATAATTAAATAATATTAATATATATATATATATCTAAGAAAATCTAGTGAAATATGATTCTATTGTTGTTTGCATATTTTTGAATTTGCATTCTTATTAGAACTCATCTCTAATCTTTTTCATTTTCGCTTTCTCAAATCGCATCCAAAAATTGTGAAGAGTTCTAAATGCGATAATTGCATCTTTATATTTAATTGATTCCAAAATTACAGCAATATATTATTCAACTACATCATTACCATGAATGATATTAGATTACTAGTAGCAATTTTTTATAAACTCTAAACTTCTAACATCTATAATTTTTACCTAAACTCTTAACTTAGCAATTACGATAGACAATAATATAAATTAAGAAAATAATATGAATGATAACAAAAGTATATTATTTTGTAATACAAAAATTTCAAAATCATGAAAAATAAAAAAATCTCTTTATAAATTAATAAAATATAAATTTATCGATAAATTAATAATTATTAATTTATCGATAAATTAAAACTTCTATAAATTAATAAAATATCATGGTCCCGACCTTATTAATTTATAGAGGTTTTACTGTACTATTTTTGGGAGAAGTAGAATGGTTTTCGTACTGCATCGAATTTGATTTTTAAAATTATGGACATTTATGTTACATAATGAGAAAATAGTGAGTTTGGTGAGGAGGTTGTAAAGAGCATCCAAAGTGCTATGCAAAAGAGAAAATAAAAAACATGTTGGTTACATATTATTTGTTTAGTTAATCAAGAAGTTATAGTTATAGGTTCATAGTTTTTTTTTTTTTTTTTTTTTTTTTCACTTTTCTGCGTCGTTGTTGGCTCTCTTGAATTTCAAACAACTTAACAATTTTCAAACAACTTTATCTAGATTGGAGGATTAATCTAGAAGGCACAAACAAGTTTGGTTTTGAGGGAAAGTGACGTTAAATTAAGTTTGGGTGTGGTTTGGTATAGATTTGGCTGCAATAACATAAATACATAGGATGGTAAGTAACAAACACATTTTTTGTTTGTTTGTTAAAGTTAATAGAACACATTGATAATTACCGCAAAAACTAGAAGTGATGTCCTTTTAACATTTCACAAATCGTTTCATTCAACAAAATACATACTAGTATGAAACTTAGATCAACTCCAACCCATCTCCATTTTCATCTCCATAATAGAGTTTGGAGTCAATTTTGCTCCAACCATCTCTATTTTCATCTCCAAAATAGAGATCTCTATTTTTTTCTCTATATTTGGAGACATTTTTTTTGTTTTCTTTACACTACAATTTGGAGATCTCTATTTTTTCCTCCAAAATAGAGTAGGGTTGGAGTAAAACCCAATTCTAAAATAGAATTACTCCATTTTAAAAAAAAAAATGGAGATATGGGTTGGAGATGCCTTTAAAATGCCATGAAAATATTAGTAAGTGTGGAGGGTGAAACATCACAAGAAGTTTGTAGAGAGTGGAGTTGTACCTGCTTCTGCTTTCTCCTTCTCCTTTAATGATTTCCCCAAACACGTGACCTTTTTACTTTCCTCAACTACCATTTTTAGTACCCCAATCCTTTAAAATTAATTCCTTTATCTTCTTTTTCATTAATTCAAAAGTTTCCTATTTCTCGTAACGTCCAACCAATTTAGACACGATTTTCACAGTTGAATATATATATATATTTCGAATTGATTGCATCTGTTGTTCTTGACAAATAGTAATAACTTCTGCGGTCATGACATGGAAAAACAGAGTGGATCTAGCAAGTTGGTAAATTTTGTTTAATGTAAGTTATTACTATGTTACAATATAGAAAAGAAAAATAAAAAAACATATATGAAAAGCTTTTTGTAAATAGCAAACGGGATTTTATTTTGAAGTAAGTATCGATAAAAACATATCGAATAATGATTGTGGGTTTTATATTCTTGTTTTGGAGTTCTTTATTTGGAAAAGGGAAGAAGCTTTTATTGGTGAAAGTTTTTGTTTGATACCTGAAAGACAATCTTAAAAAGAAGAGTTTGGTAGATTTCATGGTGTACATTTTACCCTCTGAACTCCTACCGACATAATAATATTATTATTTTTTTTAGTTAGGATTTTGGATAGTGTACACATGTGATTTGTTGTTCGTTCACACACCAAACAAATCTTAATACATAACACTATACGACTTTTACAATGTATCATACCGATACCATCCAAGTTTTAACAGATATTTCCATTAGATGCCATTTCAGCGAGCCAATCGAGTTGCTAATAACTAGCTACCAACGTTATATACTATTAACCTCCTTTAACGAAAATACGATAGAAAACGAAAAGGAAAAAAACAAAAAAAAAAAAACTAAGAAGATTTTAATTTCAAAGAAGCTTCCTACCTAACTAAACCTACCAAAAGATTAGGTTAGGTACAGTTTTCAGGTTATGTCCCACTTTGGAGATATCGACCGATCTTTGGTAGATATCTAATCTATCCACAAATCATTGTAGCATATCAATAATGGTAACGAACGTTGTGAGAAACAGTTACGCTACCATGAATTTTTTAGCCACCAAAATATTATTTGACTTTTTTTACTACAAAACAGTATGGTCGTGGATTAAAGAGTTTTGCATATCGTAGCAACTAGCAACAAAATAGGCCAGGGTATTATCATTTGATGAGTTTTTCCCTTCTATTCCATTTACTTCATCCTCTTCCGAACTTCGTAAAAGTAACCAAAGGCCACGACCGCAGCAGCAACCACAACCCCGAACGCGCTCTGTGCCAGAATCGTGCTGTCTGCAACCGCTTTTCCCCCTGAGGAGCTTGGGTTGAAACCAAGCTCAGAGAGTTTCTTGTGAGATTCAGCGTAGTCTCTGAAGAATGCATCTTCATCCTGTTTACAACCCCAGTAGAACTTGTCAAAAATAATATCCAACAACACAAACACAGGGCAAATGGGATTAGATAAACCACTAATGTATGTAGTTCATAATCAAAACATTGAATCATCAATCAAGAAACAAAATCATAGTTCTTAGAAAAACTGATTTTAGTTGACTACAAACATGGAGACCTCAAGAAATCATAACCGTGTTCATATCTTCAGTTTTCAACATCAAGTCATCAACAACCATTGTTATGACTTATGGGGTTCTCTAGAACAAAACCATAGATATCGTCGTTTGTGATTCTCTGTGCTTGAGGGTTCGGTGAGTATGTGAAATCAATACATGAAATAGAGTTATGTCCTTTGACATAGCAAAGCAAGAAACATATGGTCAAAGAGAGACATAGAGGAATTCCAGTTTATTTTACCTTTGCATAGAGCTCAACATAACGACGGAATTCCGGGTCTTCCAATAACGTCTTGTCAGTTGGTAGTTTCAACAAGCCCTCTGATTCTCCTTTCAGCAGTTCCCTGGTTACCAAAAACAGCATTTATTCATGGGTTTAACAGATCCTGTAGTAAAGAAGCAGTTTGTTTGCTGCTTGTTCTTCTTGGAAACACACAAAAATCTCTGAGGATAAAGAAATGAAAATTACACGAAGTAGGAGTTATCAAACTTCAGAGGCTCTTCAGTCCATGCTCCCTCGAAGCCTGACCTCTCTGGATGAGCCCTTCCCTATACACCAAAAAGTGGTCATAAGCACAGGCACTACATTTTATTTGTTAAACAAAAAAAAACAGCGTAATTTAAGCAAGTGAGCAATAAATATACCAGAGTATGAGCCCCTGAGAGTGCGACAATATCCTTATCAGATACTCCCATGCGGTAGAATACATCTCTTAGATGTTGAAAACCTACAGACATATAAACAAGGTAAATTCATAGAGTAAGATCTTCCAATTCCATGATTGAAGTTTTAATAGAGAAAATCAAAGTTTCCTATAAAATGTCTATGATTTATTGCACCTTGTTTAGCATCAGGAAGTCTTCCTTCCCTGGTGGAGACCTTTGAATCCTATCAAGACGAAACATACAGTATTTACGGTTATTTGCTTCATCGCTAAAACTGGTAAACTGTTATAATGTCTCCAAAAAATGAGAAACTATACTTTTCTCCCAGGAACGAAGTTGATGTCAGGTCCACCAGTAACCTCCACTGCTACCACACCAGCAAGCTGAAACACAAGAAATTTATAAATGATTCAGATCCAAAACTTGATTGCTATTAAACTGCTGCTGCAATTGGAAACTTCTTCTGGGCATATTCATATATAAAAAGCCTCGACCTTACTGACCAAAGAAAAATCTGGACAAACAACAATACAAACAGTAACGCAAAATGTAATATAGGTGCAAGCGACGGATAGATGAATTCTACTTTCTAGGTCTCAAGTCAGTAACACAGACGGGTCATGAGTCATGAAAAATTCAGGAATTAAAAGTCAAGAATTACAGGAAGAACAAAAAATAGGAAGATTTATTCTGGTCGACCATGAAGCATATACCCTAGCATGGAAGAGATAGCTTGAGGTATTGTTACAATCTCCCTCTTGAGTGTTTATTTAACTTGAATCTAGTTTCTACTGTAAGAGAAAACGTTTTTACTTGAGCAACATAGCTCATCTGTCTTTCTTGGAACAAACTGACATAGTCAAGCTAACCCATGGGATGAGTCAATGAGACCCAAGGAGTACTAGTTCCAGAGAATTTTGACAAAAAAAGCACAGAAAAACAACAAGGCTCGAGTATGGTAGGCTATAGATAGTAACAATATGGACAGCAATACTAGCAAAATTGGATCATTTTTGGATTTAATTCAGTCTTAACTTTGTTAGAACCTCACTGTAATAAAGCAAAATCTCACAATTACCTGATATAGGTCTGCGTATGTGATTTTGGGATACTTAGCTTTAACTCCCTCTGAAACATGAAAGATAAGATCTCATAACTAAACAATTCAAAGTCCTATTTCAGAAAAACCATAAGATAAAAAAGGATACATCACATGAACAATCTAACCCACGGATTATGCGTAAAAGAGTAATCTCTCATCACCAACGAAAACGAGGAACAAAGAAAGCGCAGCCGAAGAGGAATTTATTATCCAGAAAACGAATCTACAATAATAACAAAAATCTCAAAATCCTTACCACAGAGATCGAGAGCGATCTTCAAACCATTGTTGCAACCATGAGAGTACTCCTCTTCATTCCTGATAGAGCCATTAGCTCCACCAGTCTTCGATTGAGCATCATAGGTTCCAGCATCGTGCCATCTTTTTCACACAAAAAAAAAAAAAAACAGATGAGATACACAACACTTGTAAAACAATCAAACAAGATCGAACGATTTCTACATCCTAAACTAAAAATCGAGCGATTTCCGTAGTAGTAGTTCAACATAATCGAATCGAATAACCAAACCCCAAAGAAATCGGAGAAACTCACGCTAATCGGAGCATGATCGGAGCACAGTTCTTGTTGGAGATGAGAGAGCGGAGGTCACGACGAGCCTTGGTGATCTCTTTCAAGTACTCTGCGTCAACAATCGGCGTCGCCATAGCTCCGACTCGTCTGGGATTAAGTGGTCAAGGGGGGGTTTTGTGATGTGAAGATTTTTTTCGTTTGAGTTGGTTACAACAACACACTGAAGAAGTTTTGGGCCAAAGAGATAAAACCACCCAATAAGAAACGGGATTTGTATGGGCGGTGTCAGTTATCTGCTGTTTTCCTCATCCACACCTTTCCGTGGACCTCATTCGCTTATTTAAGATTTTTTTTTGTTACAAAGGTGAGATCAGAAAAAACGGCACGCGAGTTTGTAAAGTATTTGTTAAACGGCGAGCATTTTAAATCTTAATTAAACAAATGAAAACATTCGGGTAAAACATTATAATTTTTTTTTGGGGGTTATGTTAGTTGTTTTCTGATTGGATCATATTTCGAATATCTTACTCGTGTATTAGTGATGATGATAAATTTAAGAAATCAAATACAAACAAAACGACAAAAAAAATCGATGCCACAACACTTTTTGAAATTGGTCTACTAAACCCGATACATGAACCATATAATTTAATGTGATGATGATGATAAGTAGCCTCAATTCTTCTTGCCACGACCACACTTGACTTGAACGGCAAGCATCTTCACAACGTTCTTACATGAATCTTTCTTGTCTTGTTCGAACGTGCTCTTGTTCACCGGAATCGCACAATGTGCTTTTCCCAAACAATGCTGCAATTAGTGTGTTTTTGGTTGGTTAGTTCTCTACTACAATCTATAAATTGTACATCAAGAATAGATTTTTTTTTACCTTCTCAACAACTTCCTTTGAAATTGGAGCATTGCAAGTACCAAGAGTGAAGTTTCCACAAACTCCAATAGGGTTTCCGAAGCTAGCGAACTCAACAGCTGCGATCTTTTTAGTGCCTGAGCATTTGAGAGTAGCTGTGAGACTCACGTTATCGGTGATGGCTTGGACCTGATCTTGCTTCCTAGTCCAATGTCTAACACTTGGGGTGTAGTTTTCTCCAACATAAGAACAAACAGTGTCTCTGTTGACGATGACAAAGTCCATAAGCTCAGGCTTCACATTTGGCTCTTCCTCGAATATAACAAGATGGTTTTTCTTGGGCTTCAAGAAAGATCTAGGGATGTGGTACTCTATTTGCGTAGGTTGACCTAATGGAGACAAGAACGATTGCCAATATCTTCCAACGCCTTCTCCGTTCACCCAAATCAACCCTTTTCCCATTCCGTTCATGCGAATCGCCGCTGCGTTTAGGCTCTCTGGTGCATCGAAGTATGTCTGCAATGTTTCACATAAGGGAATATAATTAGAGATGCGTAAAAAAAAATTACCAATCATATTCTATATAGTTTCTCAATCCTTTTTTGTTACCTGGTACCATGTAAGTCCTGGTGCTTTTCCGTTGAATTTTTCCCATTTGACCTTCTTTGAACCTTCCTTGGTGTGAACTCCGAGTCTTTCACCTTCCATACCGACCTTAAGATCGACAAACCGGATCAATACAAGGAGATATATACTCAATGTTGTGAGCCAATTACAGAGGAATTGAGAGATTGTTTTCAAACCTTGTTTCCCCATTTGCTGGCTTCAGTGAGATCAAGTGTTCCAGAAGTCAATCCTAAGATGGATACACCACGAGGACCGGTGTATCTATGCTCCATGTAAGATCCACTGTCCTGTAAGAACAAAAACAAAGCCAACAACATTTATGAAACATGTCTTCATCTATATATGGTCTTAAAAAACTCAGATTTTGAATTATATTTGTTAGTTACTTACTGGGAAACCTGTGAGAACACCAAGCATAATAAGATGATTCTCTCCTGCTTTGATTGTAACCGGTTTCTGGAAAACAAAACTCTTCTCTTCATGGCTTCCATGTCCACTTCCTATGGTAAGAACAATATCATTAGTATAGCTCATTTTTATACTTTGTATATCATTTAAGAACAATTCTTACCAAGGTATTCTCCGTTAAGCCAAACGTGCAACGCGTGTCCAAGACTAGCAACCCTCACAAAAGTCTTGACTCCTTTCTTAGGTAAGTCATTCTTATTAACCTTGAAACTGCAAACGCAAACTTAAAATTTCAAGATTCTCTTCTTTTTATATTTGACATATAGACATGAACATATTATAGAGTCTTTACCTTGTTGTGTACCATCCGTAGTCTGTCTTATCCTTAGTTAAACCGTAAAGCTCAACGGGTATGTAAGAGTCACCTTCGAGTTTACTTGGCAAGGTTTCAGTGAACACTTTGAAATCAAACTTCTTGTTCGCCTTCTTAGACTTCATGAAGTTCCTTGCAGTGTGTTGCGAAACAATCTGGTCCAATCCAAACAAACAAGAAACGTTTTAAAAAAACTATGCTCTTTTCTTGTTTCCTCGAATAATTTTATGTTTTTGCTTCACCTGTGCAGTGTTGTAAACAACAGTTTTGCAATCTGGAAGAATACTAATGGAACGAGGAGCTATCACGTAATCTCTCCCCCTGAATTTGATGGTTTCTGCAGCTTCAGTGTTATTGTTAGCCAAGAAAGCTGCGCAAGATTTCGTTCCAGGTTGTTCGTAGTATCTAATCTGTTTAATTACATACCAAAAAAACTTAGTTAAATCCTCGTAATTATTTTGGAAAGAATCATAATCAGTTTTTCTTGATTTGTACATATATGATGCTAATAGTACCTCTGTATCTTTTCCAGGTTTCTCAGTTTTAGGTTGACCCCAAAGAAGTGGCTTCTTGCAGAGGTTAAGAGCATTGTGAAGTTGCTTGAGATGACCAAACTTAGGCTCTTTTTCTAAACCATATTCATCAAGAGGTGCATCATCGTAGTATCGAGTGGTTACGTAATGTGCAGAGGTTCTTCCAAAGTTAGTTCCTCCATGGTACTACAAGATTATAACATAACAAAGCCCCATAATAAGCATTTGAACAATCACTTTTGCATTAATATTTCCAAAGATGGTTTTATTGGAATGAGCCCATTATACCATGTAGTAGTTCACATGGCTTCCATTCTTGGAAAAGAATCGAGCAACAGAGAAAGCTATGTCTTCTACTGATCTTTGAGTTGGTGGATCACCAAACACCCGGAACCTATTAAAAGTAATTCACAAGATGTTTTAAAACTTGTATGGATGAATCTAAAGTTTCTACAATTTTGAAGTTTAGCCACAAAAATAAAACTTACTGAGTAGTCCAATTCTCTGTCCATAAAGATGGTTTGTTTTCTTTGTTAGGACCGGGGAAAGTATCACCACAGTGTCTTCCATTGCAAGCATTGATCTGTATTCATCATAAAAATTCTCAATGTTTTATTAACATTTTCTTCCATTTTTCAGACACACACAATTTCAAAAACAGAGTTAAAAAAACTTTACCATAGGATCAGGAGCGTCGTTCTGCTTACACATAACCCATGGGATCCCAAGATTCATTGAGTCCACCAATTTAGATGCCCACTTAATGTAGTTTAATCCGTCTTGTTTGTATGCACGTTGAACCGCACTATATTCGTTCTCTATCTGCAAAATTTAAATGTTCACATTGATTACAAAAAAAAAAACATCAATTTTATAAATCAATATAGGTTTCTTTCTAGTCACGTACCTGTCCTAATATAATGGGGCCTCCTTGTGAAGCAAACAATTTTTCCTCCTTCATTTTGTCGAGTATCATCCGCACGTACCTTTCTGTATGTTCCTGCAATATAGTTTTGTTAATCACGTATATTAATATTTGTACTTGTAACAAAACACACATACATGATTTCAACATTTATTTATATGTAGATACATACCTTGAATGGTTTGTTGTCTGTACGGAAGAAAATTCCAGGAACTTCTCTAAGCCAATAGGGAAGTCCTCTAATATTTAAAAACAAAAAAAATGTAAAACAATGAGGAGATGATTTAAGAATAAAGGAGAAATCATAACTATAAGTAAGAAGCTTTTATTACCCATGAGTCCATTCAGCTTGGATAAACGGTCCAAGCCTCAAGGTCACATACATGCCATTCTTCTCAATCAACTTTATGAATTTCACCAAATCAGCTCGTCCCGAAAAGTTGAACTAACGAAAACAAGAAAAACTATGTTAAAAAATCCTATAGAATACATGCATGCATGTTTTGTATTATAGTATAATTTTAACTACCTGTCCTTGTTCAGGCTCGTGTACATTCCAGAAAGTGTAGGTCTGAATCGTGTTCAAACCGCCTTGTTTCGCTCTCTTAATGATACTTGGCCACATCTAAACCAAATCCAAATCACATTCAATATGAATTCATTAAAAAAAAAAAAAAATGTTAGAAAAACAGAGAAGATGTGATCAATATATAATACTTCAGGAGTGCTGCGAGGGTAATGAATAGAGCCGGAGTAAAGAAGCTCTCTTTTGCCATCGATGATCAAAGATGTTCCATCGTAAGTCACCTCCTTATTACTCTTCTTCTTCTTCTTGGCGTCCTTTTTGGCCGCGAAAGAGGATGGAGAAGAGAGGAGAACCACTAGAACGGCTGTTAAAAGCCATCGATCAAGAGAATGTTTTCTCATTTGATGAACTCTCTTCTTTTGTCTTTTCTTTTTTTTTTTATTTAATGTTTTGTGTGTCGAAAGAACAAGAAGCTAAGTTCTATTGGAACCTCGTCCTTGTCGGAGGAATAAAAAAAAAACAAGGAGAGCTCAAATAACAAGCTTTGATTTTAGGCAATGATATAAGAGAATGTTTCGCACTCTGGCTTTTCAGGTTTCCAGAGAAATTTACGCGTTCTGAAATAGAATCTACCGTTGTAACATTAAAACGCTCACTTCTTCGTTTTTTTCTCCCCCAAATTTTGTATTTTGTTATTTTATTTTATTTGTTTTTACTATTTTTAATTGTCTGTTTTACCTTATTCTTCGCCTATTATGCTTGAAAAAAAACCAATTTTCTTTGACCAAAAAAAAACTAGACAGGTTTTCTTACCATGATCGGTTAAAAAAAAAATATCGACTTAAAGTTCTCAAAATACTAAAAATGTATATTAACGTTTATTTTTAAATAACTTGTATGCAATTTTTTTAAATTCAAGTTGATATATACCGTCAAAATTTTTGACCATAAACATTTAAACAAAATAAATGTTTTTTTTTACCAGCTTCGAAAGTAAAACCAGTTTTTAGAATCCTATTGAGAAATTCGGAAAAATCCATTCAAAATTTAGCAAACAAATGAAACATGATTAAAAACTATTGTATATATTTCGTTTTTAATCATGTAAGTATTATTATATGGAAAAGAAGTAAAGAAATTTTAAAAAAGTACATACAAAAATTAGTTTTATTTTATTTTATTAAATTATTTAGCATCACATAAATTTTGGTAGGGTCTTTCTTGTTTTTGGGTAAACGCACCAAAAAAGATGTTACTATTAAAGTTTTGTAATAAAGAAGAAAATAAAAAAGAGGTAAGAAGAAGAAGAGAGACCAAAGAAATTGAAGTGCATGTGAGGGAAGAGTAGGAAGACTCTAGTCTGGGAGTGAGACTTTTTTCAGCAGCTATTTCTTTGTCTTCTTCCTCTTTAAAGTACCTCTCTCTCTCTCTCTCTCTCTCTTTCTGTAAAATCCCCAATTCAGTGATAAAATTAGGGTTTTTGAAGCGTGAAGAAGGAGAAAGAAAGAGAAAAAAAGATGAGTGCTTCGAGGTTTATCAAGTGTGTTACCGTCGGTGACGGCGCTGTTGGAAAGACTTGTCTTCTCATCTCCTACACTAGCAACACTTTCCCCACGGTTAGTTTATAAAGTTCTCTTTTTTTATTTTTTTTTACTTTGATTTTGATGAAATTTTTAGCTTTAGGGTTAGTTGGATTTGTTGTTGGGTACTTATGAGTTGGGTTTTCTTAAAGTCTTGTTCTTTCTGCTATCTCAGTGTGTGATTGTACTGTTTGTAATGATCTTTTAGGATTTGAGAATCTCAGCTATTCATATATGCCATAGCAAAATTTGCAGTGTTTCTCTGTGATGTGTGATCTGTTTTATGATCTTTGTGGCTGATGTGAAAGAGTGGAATTTTCGATGTGACAGGATTATGTGCCAACTGTGTTCGATAATTTCAGTGCCAATGTGATTGTGGATGGGAACACTATCAACTTGGGATTGTGGGATACTGCAGGCAAGTTGTGTTACCCTTTGATTTGTAGTTGTTGTGGTGTTCTTTCTTTGTCTTTTCAGTTACTTCCTCTTCCTTCCAGAGAGTCATTTGTGTTTTTTTTTTTGACTCGGTGAAACAGGGCAAGAGGACTACAATAGACTGAGACCTTTGAGCTATCGCGGTGCTGATGTCTTCTTACTTGCTTTCTCTCTTGTCAGCAAAGCTAGCTATGAAAATGTTTCTAAAAAGGTTTGATCTTTTGTCGTCCCCTGAGACCCCCTGAGACTTGTGTTCAGTGATTCTGATAGAATCCATTTGGTTTCTTGCTTTTAGTGGGTTCCTGAACTGAGACACTATGCTCCTGGTGTTCCCATCATCCTTGTTGGAACAAAGCTTGGTTCGTTTCTTTTTAACTCAACTCTTGATCAACCCATTACTACTTTTTCTGTTTTTGGGAAGTTTTCTGATTTTGTGATAACTCTATTTCAGATCTTCGAGATGATAAGCAATTCTTTGCGGAGCACCCTGGAGCTGTGCCTATCTCTACTGCTCAGGTACCTTTTTCTCACACTCTTCTCATTTGATTCTTACACTATCCTCCGTGTTAAAAACCCATAATTTTTCGTATCAAAAATAGGGTGAAGAACTAAAGAAGCTGATTGGGGCACCTGCTTATATCGAATGCAGTGCAAAAACTCAACAGGTAACCACTTTATAGTCCATATGTTTATCTAATCTTTACCACCGGTCCAAAACCGCCAATTGAATTCGCTGATGTTTTCCTGATTCCATTATCTGTTAAACAGAATGTAAAAGCGGTGTTTGATGCGGCTATCAAGGTCGTTCTCCAGCCACCAAAAAACAAGAAGAAGAAGAAGAGAAAATCTCAGAAAGGTTGTTCAATACTGTGATTTCAACAAGAAGAAAGGAATCAAGAGGAGAAATAGAGCTACACGTATTTTGTTTTCTCCTTTCTTTTTTTTTCATAACTTGTGTTTACCCAACGAATCAGTAATCTGTTGTTTGTAGTCTGAAAAAATTCGACAAAGTTGAAGTACTAGTAACAAGTATTTGTATTCTTGTTTGCCTTTTGATCTGTAAATATAGCACGGATGCTTGATTTATTTTTTTTCCTAGATTCACACAGATCGTTTGAGGATTAGATTATAATTAAGTTCTTACGTAGAGTTTCATCCAGAAGTAGCCAGTACTGGTATTGTTGTTGCAGAGATGAATATAGGGAACCCTCTCACCGTTTCTTGTTTCTACTATACTTAGAACTCAACCTTCGTTTGCTAATTCTTGTTCAAAAGTCATATATTTTCCAAACAGAGCAAGAGTGTAATTAATTTATGACATTTTCATCATCAATTATGCCAGTATTATATATAACTATATAAGGACCCGCCCGATGCGTGGGTTTTAAATTTTTGTAAATAAGATTAAATTTAACAAAAATATATTAAAATTTGCTGTACGTTATTTATAAAAAAACATTTTTTGCTATAATACACTGATTTATATCCATTTACAAATTTTTGATTTCTGTTACCATTAAAAAGTATATTTCTTTACACCTAAATGTATTATATGTTACAAATATATTCGTTATCACTACCTAGGAAAATATCTATATAAACACATTACGTCAACTATTATATGTCTCTTTATTTTAGCTTTTGCATAGTTTCTTAATAACTAAAATTATTGGTTCAAGAAACTTTTCGAATAAAGAATATATTACATAGTGTATGACCAACCATGGAGAGAACCTCGGCTCCGCCCTCCTACCTTATGGAGAGAATCATGTGTCCAACCTCCTTTACCATGAAGAGAACCTTGGCTCCACCTTTCTCTTTTGGGAAGATAGCCTTACATGCATCCGACCTCCTCCACAATCGAGAGAATTTTGGCTTTACCCTTCTCATGTGTGGAGAGAACATGTTTATGTCTTTTAGCTATCTCAATGTGGCATGCTCCGACAACTAATGAAACTAAAAGCCTTTTTCCAATGTCACAAAATCTTTTGATACTAACTAATGTTAAATTTCCCAATGTATTCATGGAAGTGTCTTTGACACATCATGATGTACGTAGCCTCTGTCTCCGAGCTCATATGGATCTATCAAAAACAGTTTATAGTTTTTCAATCTATCTATCTATGTTTGTTGTAAGCTTGTGTATGATTAGCCTATTTTATCCAACCATTACGTGTATTTTTTTACATCTAAGTATATTTTATATTACAAATATATTCTTTACCACCACATAGAAAAATACCTATATAAACACATTAAGTCAACTATTATACGTCTATTTATACTTTTGCATAGTTTATTTAATCACTAAAATTATCGGTTCAAGAAACTTCTCAAATAAAAATTATATTACATAGTATACTAATCAATGATGTATCACATAATAGTGTATGACCAACCATAGAGAGAACCTCGGCTCCGCCCTCCTCCCTTATGGAGAGAACCTTGTGTCCAACCTCCTCCTCCATGAAAGCAACCGTGGCTCCACCTACCTCCCTTGAGGAGATAACCTTGCAGGCGTCCAACCCCTTCCACCATGAAGAGAACCTTGGCTCTGTCTTACTCATGTGTGGAGAGAACATGTTTACATCTTTTAGCTATCTCAAAGTGACATGCTCCGGTAACCAATAAAACTAAAAGTCCTTTTTCAGCGTCACAAAATCTTTTGATAGTAACTAATGTTATATTTTTTAATGTATTTGTGGAAGTGTCTTTGACACATTATGATGTAGCCTCTATCTCCGAGCTGCTATGAATCTATCAAAAACAGTTGATTTTTTTCCTATCTATCAAAAACAGTTGATGTTTTTCCTATCTATCAATCTATGTTGGTTGTAAGCTTGTGTTTGATTAGCCTATTTTATCCAACCATTAGGTTGATGGGGTTCTACTCTTTATCTTCCTTTGGAATTGAATGAATGGTAAAAAAAGGTCTATGACCAACCAATCAAGGTTGAAAAATTAGAAGAAAATTAATTTGACATAATTAAAGAAATAATAGAAAAATATAAGCAAGGTAATATATGAATCTCAAATCAGAGATGAAAATATAAATTAAATAAAACAATCTAAAAACACTACAATAAAATTTAAAATACAGTATTAGAAAAAGAAGACACATATATTAATCTTACCTTTTTGTTTGGGTCAATTAATCTCTTTCCTATTCCAAACTGAAAAAATGAGAAAGTAGGAGAAAGTTTTGGTTTAAAAAAATAAAGAAAATTTACCTTCCCATTAAAACTTTTTTACCAATAGAACAAAGTTTAAAGCAGTGTTTTTGAAGAAATTATTTTGTTAGATGAAAAATATGAGACGATTTATGTTTATGTAGAAGTGAGTATTTACATTTTTTTAGAATTAATAATTAACTGTACATTTTTCTTAATCCTTTTTCTATTTTTTTTAATTAATAACTTAAAATTAAAAAAATTAAATAATGTTATAATTTTGAATTTTATGAAATATATGATCTCTTTATAATTATTACTTTTTAAAAACTTTTTAATTTTTGTATTTTTTGATAATTATCTTTTTACATTATTAATATTATTTAAACAATTTTTTTGTTTTTTGTCATTATCTCAAATTTATGCTATTAAATATAACTTTTACACATGTCAAAATCTCAAACTAATAACTTGACACGTGTCAAAATCTTGTTATTGACTAACTTTCAAAATCCAACTTTATATAATAAGATACACAAAACGTTATAAATCATTTTGTAACGATTCACAACTTAAAAAAGTAAAATTTCATTTGCATATTCAATATTTAACAGGATTAGGCAAATGTATATAAACTAGAATATGACCCGTGCTAGAGCACGGGTTTAAATTTCTTCTTTTTGTTTTTGGTAATTTTATTAAAACATCGTATATGTTATTATTTTATTTGTTTTAAGAGATTTATTTGGATGGAATACTATAGCATGAAATCATATACTGAATATGACTTATGAAAAAAACATATATTCCTTAAGATATATCTAGTATATCTAGATTTTGACCCGCAATATAATGTGGATTAAGCTGTGTGATAAAAAATAATTTTTATTTGTTAATTTTATTTGATTTGTTTGGTGTTTAAAATTATATATTGTATTTTGATTTGTTAATTCTACATATGTTTGTCAAAATCATCGTGACCGAGAAAGCCTACCAAACAACATTATTCTAAACTTTAATCCGAGAAATCATATTTTTGAAATTTTAATCCGTGCTCTGAGAAAAAATCATATTTCTTGAATTTTTCATATTATAGTGACATATTATTGACCGTGCTATAACAAATCAAATTAGAGTGTTTATAATTTTTATTTTTTTGATCTATTATTTATTTAAGATATTCTTAAGAATATCAAATTAAACTATTTTTAAAGTTTCCAAATTAAATTATTTAAAAAGTTTATTATAATATATAAAACTATAGAATTCAACAAAAGAAATTTATAAAATGAATTTAAATATCCAAATTTTGACCTGTTACTCAGTCAAAATTTTTTGATAAAGTTTTTTGATAAAGTTAGCTAAGATTTTATTTTTTAGTATAATTGAAAATCACTTATAATCTATGGAATAGTAATTAATTTCTATTAATTTCTGAGATTTTTTTGTCTGTATATGGTTGGTTAAATATGCTTTGAGATTTTATTTTATTCTTTGGTTTATTCTTTGTAGGAGGATCATAATCCTAAATCTATATAACCTATCAAAAAATTAATCCATATAACCTATCAAATAATAAATCTTTGTTATAACCTATAATTAATATTATATAGTCTACCAATTTGAAGTTGTGTACTTCCTTTTTATTATAAAGGGAATTCATGTATTTAAGATATTCTTAAGAATATAAAATTAAACTATTTTTAAAGTTTCCAAATTAAATTATTTAAAAAGTTTATTATAATATATAAAACTATAGAATTCAACAAAAAAAGTATATAAAATGAATTTAAATATTCAAATTTTGATCAGTTACTCAGTCAAAATTTTCTAATAAAGTTAGCTAAGGTTTTATGTTTTAGTATAATTGAAAATCAATTGTAATCTATGGAATAGTGATTAATTTCTATTAATTTCTGAGATTTTTTTGTCTATTTATGGTTGGTTAAATATGCTTTGAGATTTTATTTTATTCTTTGGCATATTCTTTTTAGGAGGATCATAATCCTAAATTTATATAACCTATCAAAAAATTAATCCATATAACCTATCAAATAATAAATCTTTGTTATAACCTATATTAATATAATATAGTGTACCAATTTGAAGTTGTGTACTTCCCTTTTATTATAAAGGAGATCTATCAAAAAGAGGAAAACATCCATATGTATCCTAAAATGATTGACGGTGTCTATATATCACATTAGAAGAATTATATATGTATTATGTATATGTTATGTAAACTCTTCTTTTTCGTTTTTTTTTTTTAAGTTAATTTTTCGATTATGTAAACTTTAATTAGCAAGTTATGGAGATAAGGCAAATAGAAATTATATATATTTATGCATTATATGACTCTAATGTGTCATAAAAAGCTTATTTAGAAGAGAAGGAAAATACGAGAGAAAGAGTTAGAAGAAACAACTTTCGTAGCGTTGAAGAAACAAACAAAATGAGTCTCTCGATAACTATCTTACTAATTTCATGCGGCATTGTCGCCAGTATCTCAATAATTTCATGCGTCTTCTATCACTTATGGACCTTATGGTCTTGTCTTACCACGGACCAAACGATTGACTAAATTCTTATCTAACTACTACTATTTTTTATTTATTTTTAATGTATTATTATTTTATGTTGAAGATTTTTTTTTATATCAATAGCCTAATAAAGCATACGAGATATTCGTTATTCCTATTTCGTCGTTTATGTTTTTTTTTTTTCTCTCTCTATAATAGATTTAATGATATTGCAACTTCTTCTCTTTCAACAAATATATAAGAAATGTTATTTTATTAATAAGACTACTGAAAATATTAACATTTGATTTTTTCATCAAATCTTTGATAATTGATATTATTGAGTAGACGTTTTCCCCTTGGAGATATGATTATTGAGTTAACTTATTCGATTTATCATAGAGATGAGCTCGGCTTGTCTTTACCAAACGAATCTCGTTTGTTAATCAATCTCTTTCTTTACTATAACTGCCCCCTAGACTTATTCGGTTCACACAAATACCAAATTAATTAAAATATGTCAGCTATGTGTCAGGACGTTTAGTGAACTAATATTCACCTAATTATAAGCCGTTTAATCACAATACAATAGAGACTATGTAATATGTTTTCGTACGTACCAATTAACTTTCTTCGATGGCATACACATTTGATTTGTAATATAAAACGTGATGATACTTCGTAGCTTTCTTTTAACATTATAGTGTCTTATTACATCCAAACACAAAAACTAATCGAATAACAATCTTTTTATGTGTAATCAAAATAGGTTTTGCATAATTCATTCTTGTGAAAATCATAAATCCACATGCTAGTATAATAGTCGATACACTTTTTTTTTTTTTTTTTTTGATTTATATGACTAATTGCTGGGAAATAAATACTGTATGAACTAGAACTAACAAGTTTTCTTATACAGAAGATCTAGTACTTAACTAATAATTTCTGAAAGATTCGTTAATGAATGGACGACATAGAATCTTAGATCATATCTAGGCGACTGTATAGACCGATGTTAAGAACATTGTATCCATATTATTCTGATTATGTGTTATGAATGTTACAATACCAAATCTAGGAAATTACGTACTAGAAATCCATATCTAGGCGTCGGTAGCTTGATTTATGATATAATATGTCATTGATATCATATGAATCATATGTCAACTGTTTTTGGGAATATCTTCGTATATATACTGATATACATATATATTTTAAATTATTTTTAAAATCTCATATAGATAGACTGTCACATTAATAAAAATCCTTACAGGTAAAAACTGTAGAGAAAAAAAAATGGCTTTTAATATTCTTCTTAACTTTAAAGATTACTTGATTAGCATATGATTCATAGCCTATATACTCTATAGGCACGAGTACGAAGCATTTGGTTATCTGATCTTGATTCAATAATTGGATACATGCACATTGCATTAACTTGGTTTTATGACGTCAATATCACAAACACACAGTGATAAGAATATCTACCTAAGCAATCACTCAAGTCGAGCCAAAATCTTTGCAACACTGTGTTTCAAAATCGACTGTTTTCATTTTGTTTCTGAATATTATTCTGCTTTAAATACTACTAGTCTATAGTTGATCATTTGTCGTCTAATGTGTTCTTCTACTTGGCCGCTCAAAAACAATATAACCATACAATAATTAAAAATTTGTAGAACGAGCTGTTTAAAGTGATCAACAGATCATTAAAGTTATTAGGATTAAAATAATCCAAACAGCTTACCAAATATACTTAACATGCATATGACTATATGAGTCATCTCATTCTCTTCCACAAATCATCTCATACATTACATTATCCTTTAAACATCATTTACGTTTCTTACTTGCCTACTTAATAAAAAGTAAAAACAGATAAAACATAGAGTAAGACATTTCCAAATTCTTCTTATGCTTCAATTAAAAAGGAAAAGAAAAGTGCGTAGTGTGCACGGACTCAGGACTCTTCTTGCTCATTTAATTCTCAAGAGCCATTGCCGTACGTAGGAGGCAGCCTTGCCTTGTTTGAGTCGAGGCGTGTTTGTTACGTATAACCCGCAATAGCCGGTAGTCACTCACTTACAATTCCCCTTTGACTCACCGGTTACCGAGGGTTTCCCGCTAAAATTTGCCGGTTTCCCCTAGTTTATTTAACATAAAAATAATAAAATCTGTAAAACAAAACTGGTCAATGTATCTCTCTGTTGTGTTAACTCTCACTCTCTTGTCTTCCCCAAAAACACACACACACACACACACTCTCTCTCTTTCTCGCCGACACTTTCTTGGTCCGATCGGTTCATTGATTCAATCATCTTTCTATGATTTCCCGATAGAAGAAGATCAACATTTGCGTCGGAGAATAATCTTTAATTTGTAAGATTTTTATTTTGTTAATTGTATAGTCAATCTTGTTTTTAGTCGTAGTAGGTAGAATTACAAAATGCTGATGGTATACATGCATGGTGGCAGATTTCGATTCTTATGTCGATTTAATTAACTAACAAATTTAGGGGGTGGTATTAGATTCTTATTTATATGGATTTTCGAAGAGTTCAACAAAATCATTAAAAGTGAATAAGTGAAAGATTGTTAAAGATTTCTAGAGAGTTTTGTTGATTAGTTTTCTAAAATCTTGTAAAGTTTTCTAAACAATCTCTGTATTTTTGTAATACTTTGCATGACTTTATTTTGTAAAGAAAGTGTTTAAAATCATGAACCAATAACATAATAATTGAACTCATTAACAATTCTAGATTTTTTTTGTTTTAATTGAATAACACAAAACTTTTAATGACTTTATAAAAGTCTTTATAAAAGTCTGAATCTAATAACCCAAATTTGTTAGGATTTTAAATAATTTTTTACAAATCACAAACTAATAACACTAAACTTTAGCAGAGTTTAACAAAATTCTGATCTAACAACAACATATGCTACATAACATTTAAAATATTTAAAACTCTATTCAAATTTCAAACCAATAACCCTCCACTTAATAATAGATACGTACAACGAGTTTTGGTAACACTTAATTTATATTTTAAAGAACCACATTTTTTTCTCCATAATTGACATAAATGGCTAAATAAACAAATAAGTTTTGTTTTTTTCCTGATATCATCAACACATTACTTGCTCTAATGGAGTTTTTTGTTTGTTTGATTCCTCTGTTTTTAGTAGATAAAAGGAGCATTTAGCTCCCACAGGTTAAGCTTATAGGAGAGGCTTTACAAGAAAGTTCGGTTCACAAGGTTTTTCTAGTTGGAATCAAATTTCCAAGAAGGCTAAGGTGAGAAAAATATTTGAAGAAAAAAATAGTTTTGTTTCTTTAAATCTTGATGTAACCTAACCACATATTCAGGTTTCAGGATTTGTTGCACATCGGACTGCTAAGTTCTGTGCGAAACAATTGCATCCAACGGCTGAAGTCTTGGCCATCACTACCTAATTCCAAGAGCATTGGCTTTGGTGTTAATACGTCAGCTTATAATCTAGTTTTTAAGGACAAGCTCTCAACTTTCTAATAGTGAATACAACTTATGCAAGTATGATGGGTGAAGAAAAGAGGAAAAGATCGATTTCACTTCCGTCGATAGATATAATATTAGATGATAAACCAGGTTGGCCTTTTCTTAAAAGTGCAACTTTAGGGACACCACCACAAGTTCACAAATGGCACACGAGAAAAGTCTCAGTGGTCAACTGGGTCATGAGCTTACCTGAACGGTTTCCAAATCATCAGCAGCAGAATCTTAACTATGAGACAAGCTCTATCAAGAAACAAGTGAAAGACATATTGAGAGACAACAACAAATGGTTCAACTACAATGTTCTTAAGAAATCAACATCAAATTTCTCTCAAGGTAACTCTGTTTTATTCCTCTGCTTCTCCTCGTGATGAGTTTGTTGTTTGTTGTATTGATCTTTGACTTTACATGACAGATAATCTGATTGGGAAGGGAGGATGCAGCAAAGTGTACAGAGGGGTTCTTGAAGATGGAAAAGGCATCGCTGTGAAAATCTTGAAGTCATCAACTAAAGAAGCTATGACAGACTTTGTTCATGAGATCAAAATTATCTCTTCTTTGAGTCACCAAAACGTCTCACCGTTACTTGGTGTTTGTGTCCAAAACAATGATCTGATATCCGTTTACAATCTTTCAACCATTGGAAGTTTAGAGGAAACCCTTCACGGTAACACACCACTCTCAAACTTCACACACACGTATAGTAAAGATTCTGATTGATTTGGTATAAGTGTGATGACTGATGATGACGCTTGATTCTGCAGGTAAGAAAAAGGGAAAGCATGTATTATCATGGAGAGAGAGGTTCAAGATAGCTATCGGTTTGGCGGAAGCAATAGATTATCTCCATAACCGGTGTTCTAAGCCAGTGATTCATAGAGATGTCAAAACTTCCAACGTTATCCTCACTGATGAGCTCCAACCTCAGGTAATGAAAGCTTCTGACTTTGATTTCTTTTGCTTAATTGTCTTCATGAACACATAATTGATAGCTATGATTTTGAGGATTAGTTGTCAGATTTTGGGTTGTCGATGTGGAGACCTACAACATCTTCTCAGTATTCGATACAAACTGACGTGGTGGGCACTTTTGGATACCTTGCACCGGAGTATTTCATGTACGGGAAAGTCAGTGATAAAGTCGACGTTTACGCCTTTGGAGTGGTTCTTCTTGAGCTCATATCTGGAAGAAATCCTATTTCGCCTCAGAACCCTAGAGGACAAGAGAGTTTGGTCATGTGGGTAGGGTTTTTTTTTTTTGCGCTGGTTACTTGTACCGTAAGAAACACTTAATAAACCCCTAAAGAGATACTTTCTTGGAACGCAGGCAAAACCATTGATTGAGAATGGAAATTTAAAAGGGCTGTTGGATCCAGAAGTTACAGATATATTCGACGAGTCTCAGTTTCAAAGAATGGTACTTGCTGCTTCACATTGCCTCACAAGATCTGCCACACATCGTCCCAATATTAAACAGGTAAGATTTTGTCTCCTTCTCCAAGATAACTAAGTCTTCAGTCAAGAACTAATCTTTATTACTTCTTCAGATACTGAGGCTACTAAAAGATGAAAACGAAGTGGGAAAATGGATAATGGAAGAAGAAGAAATTGAAGATTGCTTCGATGACGAGGTTTACCCGGATTCAAGCGCGGAACTACACTTCAGCGTTGCGATGCTTGAGGTGGAAGACGACGAATCTGCATCAGTCAGCAGCATGGAGAGAAGTAACAACAGCCTTTTCTCTTCTTCGTGTTCATCTAGGGAGCTTCAAACTTAAGGCACTCTGCTTTTAGTTAGGGTTTGTTTCTAAGTGTCGTTAGTATAGTTGATAACTTTTTGTTATTTGAGATATATATAACATCCGAGATGATGATTGTTAGATTAATAGGTAGCGAAAAAAAAAAAAACCATTCCCCAAGAGGTATTATTATTCTCGATATCAATGTTATGTAAATGTCAAAATCCGATTGTGGGATGCACGTACCATTTCAAATTTGACCCTATAGACTAAGGGTTAACCTTGAATTCGTTGTATATTATAATGACATGTCTCAAGTCTCAAAGCTAACCGAAGACACAGCTTTCTTAACTTAGAACCCGTTTTTATCTTTTAGCAAATAGCACTATAATGTGCTCTGCTACGATTGTTCAGATCTTAATATCACCAAATTGTTTTCAGTCCGAAATTGTGTCTTCTTCCTTATTTTGGAACCAAATTGTTAGTAGAACCATTAGACTATCTTGAAAACGACATGTTTATATGATTGATTTACCACTTTTGCTCTTTGTCAGTTGCTATATAATATATGGAAATTATATATACATATATATATTAAAAATCAATCATCAACTCCCATTATAGTACTGCGATGGTATTACGACAATGACATATGAAAAAAAGTATTTCATTTGAAGAGATTAATTATGTAAGTCAAAACAGATGATATATACGGGAAAGAAAATTTCAACTTATCATTATACCAACGACCAGGAGAATCTGTTGACGTGTCTATATATATTTAAAAAAAGGAATTGATTAAGGCAACACTAAACTAAGAAAATATGAACAAATAAAAAACGTTGGCTAAATTGTTCTTGCGAAAGTGATTTTACAATATTTTTGATTTTGATTATTTTAGTTACTTACACAACTAACATATAAAAGTAAACTAGTATAATTTTATGACATTTTTATCATCAAGTATGCCAGTATTATAATACACAAAACGTTATAATACAAACTGAAAATTTTGTTTTTATATGCAAAAAATTAATTTGATTTGTTTATTTGTTTCCCTAAATTAACATCAAAAATTAAAAATTCTGTTAAATAAAACAACTTATAATAATTTACCTGTGGAATGTTACTAATTAAATACATGCATAAGACGGAATATTAACTTTATAAGGAACTATGTTTGATTTTATTCAAATATTCTGTACAACTCTTTTTGAAGCAAACTTAATTTCTCAAAAAAATCTGTTTGTTTGCTTTTTTTTGAATGATGGTTTGAGACATGCCACATTCTGTCTATATATATTTGTCCGTATTCGAATTCAGATTGCTTGAGATCTTTTAAAGTGACCATTTCATGAATCGTATTGAAAAGAGATTACATCATTTGTTTGGACTTTTATAACCTATCGTATAATTTGTAAACTATATTCATTAGCTTTCATGTATACGTTAACTAGTTTATGCTAACTTATTTGGTGCTTACGAGTCTGCATAAAATTTTTAAAAACAAAATAATGGTAATGTTGTGGACTCAATGGTTAATTTAATTAGGATATTATTTGATATGTTATTAATTAGAATCTGGATGTATTTAAAGTCAAATTGGAGGAGAATGGTCTACAAAAGTGGAATTGACACTTACACCTAATACGATTTGAGCATCTTGGCTAGTTTCTTCCCAATCCTCCTAGCTAGAGACCTCTGAATTATAATCCTAATATTATGTTTAGCTAGTGAACTTAGTCGTTATAATCCTAATATTATGTTTAGCTAGTGAAATTATATCTCATGTAGACCAATAAAATCAGATTAGACAAAACCATTGAATTGAAACATTGAGAAAAAAATCGATAAACCTGAATGTATTCGGTATGTGGAATCATTACGTTCTTAATTCCTGATCTGCAGTAGTATGAAGGTCCAATTCACAAATCTATACTTATCTATATATAACTTAAAAGAGGCTTTAAACAGATCTGAAATGATCATCATGTACCCATTTGGTAACAAAGAACGAGTTAATGGTTAAAAACGGAGGAAGAAACCAAAAAACATAGAGAATATCGAATAAATATATAAATGATTTTAAGTACTCCCACTAGCCAAAAGAAATAGAATTGTTGCATCAAACCTTTTTTAAATAACTTTAAAAATATATAAAGTACAAACCCTAAAAGAAAGCTACATCTTTCACGATCACTGATGTTTACATCAATCAACTATTTAAGTAATGCAAGCTTTCCAAAAGAGAGAAAAGATAAACAAGTTGACGATAGTAGTACTAGTAGATGGTGATTATTGATTATACGATCAAATTTTTATTTTTATTTTTTTCAATCAAGAAAAAATTAAAGTAGATCTGGTGTCTGGTGATAAAAAAAAAAAAATCTATTTGATTTTTTTAAAACCATAAAAGATATATTTGTTTTCTTATAACGACGTGGAACCTAGTTGTCTTATAATCATATGAATTTACAACAATAACATATTTGGAATCTTACAATACCTAGAGAATATAAATTTACTAATAATAAAAATATTTGTCGATGTCTCAAGGCTAATCTACTTTTACGGATTTCTACATTTTTTTGGTCGATGTCTCAAAATATTTGTGTTTTGGTAGACAAAAAAAAAAAAGAAAAAGAAAAGCAACAATATAAAGAAGATAAATTGGTAACAATATAGCTCTAGGTTTTTAGTTGTATTTGTAGAAGAAACTTGGCTTTGATTTTCTAAAATAAGAACATGATTGTTGAAAAATTAGTTGTGTCTTATGTAACTTTTATATAAAAAAGTAGCCAGCAAAAACCAAGTCCTGAAATTGGACAAGACAAAAAAATAAAAAGAAACAAAAATGAAAAAAAAAAACAAATAAACATCCGTACTTGAGAAATTATTGTTTTCTTTTTCAAGTCAATGCTATTTATTTTTGTTTTCTCATGTAACTTGTTGGTCCATCCATATTATTAGTCTTACATTATTATTATGATGATAATACAAAGTTTTGAGTCTACTTAATTATAAAATTAATTAATATAAAAAAAGATGCTGAGCTCCAATCACGTTCATAATTAAAATTAATTTTTTGGGTTAATAAAAAAAAAAAAAGGAATCTGTGCAACTCGAAATCGTTATCGTACGTCCATGTCTTTTCTCCGGCCACCGAAACGATGCCATCTGTTTTGTGCGTCTTCTTCTTCTTCTTTATAAACCATACGTCTTCGTCCTCCTTCCTTTCACCTCTTCTTCTTCGACTCTATTATTAAAACTCCGAGCTCTCTCCCTTATTCATCACTAGCTAGCTCTTCTTAAAAAAAAAATTCGATCTTTAGGGTTTTGCTTCGATCCCTCTTAGTCAGCTTCGGCGTAAAGGTACGAGTTTTGTCCTCAATTTAGAGGATAAGGGTGTTTGAATCTAGCAGAATTTGAGTATCCTCTGTAGCTGAATTGCTCGAATAGCTGTGAAATTAGGGATTTTTAATTGATTCTCACGAGCTCGAGATTTGATTTTTTGGGAAAGTATCGATTTTTTTTGTTTGTGTGTGTTGGTGAGGTCAACTGAAAGAGAAAAAGGTTGATTTTTGTTTTGTGGGTGGAAGTAATGGAGGACGGGGAGCTTGAATTCTCGAATCAGGAAGTGTTTTCGAGTTCAGATATGGGTGAGTTACCACCTAGCAACTGTTCTATGGATAGTTTCTTTGATGGGCTTTTGATGGATACTACTACTACTAATGCTGCTTGTACCCACACTCACACCTGTAACCCTACGGGACCTGAGAATACTCATACTCACACTTGTTTCCATGTCCACACCAAGATTCTTCCTGATGAGAGCGATGAGAAAGTTTCCACTGATGATACAGCTGAGTCTTGTGGGAAAAAGGGTGAGAAGAGACCTTTGGGGAACAGAGAAGCTGTTAGAAAGTATAGAGAGAAGAAGAAGGCTAAAGCTGCTTCCTTGGAGGACGAGGTAGCAAGGCTTAGGGCGGTGAATCAGCAGCTGGTGAAGAGGTTGCAAAATCAGGCTACCTTGGAAGCTGAGGTCTCAAGGCTCAAGTGTTTGCTTGTTGATTTAAGAGGAAGGATTGATGGGGAGATTGGATCTTTTCCTTATCAGAAGCCTAATATTCCTTCTTTCTCCCACATGATGAATCCGTGTAATGTACAATGCGATGATGAAGTTTACTGCCCTCAGAATGGGTTTGGAGGGAATAATACCCAAGAAGGTGCATCTATCAATGACCATGGACTGGGTGGTTGTGATTTTGATCAACTACAATGCTTGGCTAATCAGAACTTAGTTGGAAATGCAAACGGATCGTTCAACAATGGCAATGCATCTGTCTCAAATAAGAGAAAAGGTGGCACTTTTATACCTTCCAGTTTTCTTTTAAAATCGTTTTGATTTTATTGTGAAAATCCGGAGGTTATTTACTTACAGATTCTTGATGTTCTCCTTTAGTTTGTTTCATACAATTGGTATGAACTCACTTGTGTTTTTTGCTCATTGTTTAGGTGGACATCGCGCATCAAGAGCTGTTTGAAGTACCATCAAGCTTGTACCATCTATTTCCACCAGCATAGATATTGTATTCCAAATAAGTTATAGAGTTTAGCTGCAGCATCAGCTCCGCTCAGGTTCCTTTGTGTTCCCATTTTTGTTTTTCGTTCTCTGACTCTGTTTTCCTACCATTGTATTTCCTTGTTGAGCTTGCCGAACTAGAAGGATGATATTGTTAATACAAACTCCAATATTTTGTGTGCTCCTGCCATTTGTTTCCATACTTGAGTTGCTTCTTCTTAAACTTGTGTCGAAGAAGTTGATTGAATATTGGCTCTGTGCATGACAAGTAGCAGTTGTTTTGGCTACAGAAGTTGTTGAGGAGATGGCATGAATTTTTTTTTAACTACTGAATTACAGCTTAAAGGAGTTGGTGGGGAGTGTCTTTGTGGCCCGAGTGAGATCTCTGGACAGGTGAGTTATAAATGATTCACTTCCTGAGATCTCCTACCTTATAGTATGCTTTGTAAAGAACAACTACTTAAATCTTATTGAATAGTACCCAGGTTTGGTAGTAAGGGCAGGATTTTGATTTCCCATTAAGCATCATGTTGTTTGGTGAAGAACAAGGTATGCCCATGAAGCAGAATGTTTTGTACTTCGAGCTTCAGGGCCTCTCTCACTGTCTCTGCCTAATTGCGACATTGCATTGTTCTTCCAATTGTGATCAAACCCTTTTGTTGACTTCAATGGGAGTTTTAATTTTTAACTTTTACTTGAACTAATCTCTGGATCAGGCTTTGCAACAAGGTTTATTAAAACTCAAGAATCATAGCATATGTCCTGGAAAAACGATTATTTCGTACTTAGGGTAGTGCATACACCAAACTTGTTTAATATATATTGGCTCAAACACGTTAACAACAGTCACCATCATCAACCAAAAGACTTTAATCATTTCTGGTTTTCATTAGAATGTTGAGCATTTTGGTTGCCTTCATCATCCTCATCCTCTTCATCTTCGCGGTAGATGCTTTCCGCCATTTGCCAGACTTGAAGACTGTTGTCTTCAGCTACACTTGAGATGACCCAAGGCTCGTCCTTGTTCCAGGCAAAGTCTGAAATCTTGGCCTTGTGGCCTCCATGAGAGAAGAGCAGCTCAGGTGGACCATCTTCTGCATCCAACTCTATTTCAAGCTGCTCATCCCCGACCCTGAACGATCCACCAAGCTTAAACTAACTAATCCAACTTACATTTTTGAATCAAAAGAAAAGGGAAATATTGGATATAGATTATGGTACCTGTTGATATCCCAGACCATGAGTCTTCGGTCCTCGCCAGAAGATGCAAGCACTGTTTCATGGTTGGGATCCCACTCCACTTGGAACACTTCTCCCCTGTAACAAAGCCCTCCCAATCCTCAGTTCTTAACATTTGATTGAATAAGATTAGATAGAAGCGTATAGACGCTGTTAAGGAAGTGAAAAACTGTGAGAGAGGCATACTCGTGTCTACGCAGAACATGTAATGGTGCAGTCAGCTTGCGAAGGTCAAACAAGGCGACAGTCGAATCTGAGGAGGCTGTGGCTAATACCCATTCATTAAAGGGATTGAAAGCAAGATAGTTTATCTGCAAAACACAAAATAGTGAAGAATGGTCACGGAGAATGTCAATTGCAGAGTCTTTTTAAGAGTCTACACAGCCAAGCTGGCATGTCTGAGATATTCTCCATTCATAACTTCAAAATATCTATTGTAATGAGAGATTAATCTTGCTCAGACTTACATAATAATATCCTCTGATTCGCAGATTAGATATAAGAGAGAGGTAGAAAGTTATAATGTAGAAAGTTATAAGATGGTTTATACCTCTCTCTCGTGAACTTTGACTTGGTGTTGCATTTGGTTTGTCCGTAAGTCCCATATCACCAGTTGACAATCATCACCCGCAGAACCAAATATGTTCTCATTCTTCATGTGCCATGCTACATCTTCGATGATGCTTTGATGTCCCTAAAACAATGCCACAGGGACAAAATCAGATTCAATAATCCCATATACACTGTGATCATCCAGGAAAAAAACAAAGTAACTCTCAAACTTACCTCATACACATGCATTGGGTTCAACACCTTATCACTGGCAGTAGCTGAAACATCCCACAGGCAGATTTTCCGATCTTGAGAGCCACTCAAAAGATAACCTTCCTTGAAGGAGCTCCAAGCCAATCCATAACCTTCATCTTCATGTCCCATTAGCCTGAGATCAGGATCACACTCACCAGTTTGAGGCTTTGCAGAGAGTCTGGCGTAATCAAAGAGAAACACCTCAGAGCCACTCGTTTTAGCACCCACAAGAGTTGGCTTTTGTGGCATACACCGAGCTCTGTTCACTTCTCCATCAACACGTATCTTCTGCTTAATCTCCACCTGAAAAGGATCAAAACTTCTTCTTTATTCGAACACTCAGGGAAGCTAATGATTCCATCCTCACTCTAATCTAGTAATTTCGTCGAACACTTGGTGTGCACTAAATACAACACATAAAAAAATAAAAAAAAATTGAAGATTCCTCCAGAAAGTCAAATACCTTAGGGACGATAGGATCTTGATCACGTCCGCCTAATCCTGGTTCAGCGTCAGGCGTCGGGATAACGACGTCAGCGACCATTAGAAAATCCTGGGCACCACCGGAGGTATGGGTGCCGAGGATAAGCTTATGGACGGAAAAGGAAGGATCTTTCGCATACGGAATCGGAGTAGAAGGAACCCAATGAAGAGTTAGAGATGGCCATTCGAGCGGATGAGAGATCATAAGATCGTAGAGAAATGGTGTGTTCCTTTTCCAAACAGAGAACTCTTCTTCTACCTGATCCATTCCCGGTTCTTCTTTACCCTCTTCTGCCGCCATTATCTCTCGATTCGTTCTTCTTCTTCTTCTCTCCCTCCTCTTGAGGTTTTTTTTTTTCTGGTACACTTTTTCCCGCCTAAAAAGAGGTTGAGAGAGGAGGGAGAGAGATGTAGGGCGGGTTATGACTTAAGCTCACAATGCTGTTTTGGTTTTAAAGAAGCAAACGTTGTGCCGTTTATTTATATACAAAACAGCAGACATTGTGTTTTAGTATTGTAAGGGACATTAGAGAAAATTAGAGAAACATTATAGGCTAACTTGCCACCCACACTTATAAAGTTTAGCACCGAACACGCTATTTGTTGTCTTGTCTTGTCTAAACAAACGCTTTTGTGACAATTAGTGACAACTAAACTAATAATTTTCCACTTCATCATGCATGTCTAATGATTAAATTAGCACCGCAAGCTATCAAATTTTGCATTATCGTTTCGTTATAAGTCAATTTCACCGAACTAATAGGTCCAAAGAGCAACAAACTATGAACTTAATTTCTTCATTCTTATAGTACGACAAGATTACTTTTCTTCCCTTCTCAGAGTTATTTGGGCAGCTTACCATCTTATCATCATAGTTTTAATTTCATATAGTCTAATATTATAAAGTCAAGTCAATTTAGCTTTTCCATTAATCAAGTCAAATTATATTGTAAGTTTTTTCCGTTAATTCACAAATTATTTTATTATCAGTTTGTTTACTTAACATATATCAAAATCAAACATAATCAACATACAATTTAATTACATTTTTTTCTCGTTCTTATCTTTTTAACACATCCGATGAAAACCAACATAAACAAACATCAACATCGGAATAAAACAAATCCAAGTGAACAAAAAAAAAAAAAGGGGAAATAAAATCACATAATAACACAAGCGGAGGCGTTCTCGTCGCTAAACGCCGTAGTATAACGAACCTCGGTGGAGCTAGCACGTGCTAGCCGTGATACGTGTGGATCATACTCGGTGTTCCTAACGTAACCCCTCGGGGCTCTGTTATCGTACACACCAGACGCATAAGGATGAGCTACAACGTCGTAAGGAACGAAAGGATATAGCTCGGCTCTTTTGCCGGTCCGGTGAATGATCCGAGCCACCACTTTGTTTGGCTCAACGTACCCTGTTACTGACACTTTCTGAGCATTTGCCTCGATGGTTACATCTCTCACTCCTTTCATTCCTTCTAATGCTCTCCTCACTTTCCTCTCGCATCCTTCACAATCTATCAAAACCCTCACATCCACCGTCTAGTAATATTTTCCAACCATACATATTTATTAATTATAGAAAAAAATAGTTGATTATAGATAAACGTAGTTACGTACGAATGAATATTGAACTTAATTACCTGTAGACTTTTGTGTCTCCTGGAGCTTCCATGAGAGCAATCGAAATATTCAGAGACGTGATCAAGAACACCCATTTTTTTCTTCTTTTCTTGGTTTCTTCTTTGTTTTGGTTTGGCGGAAAGAAAGAGTTAGATATATCCTTTGAAGTTTTGAGATATATGATATGGTTTTGTTTTGTTATTGTCAGCATAAAAATTGAGTTTAAAATGTTGAAAATTCGACCTACCAAACTCTATAAGTAGTTTTCGACCATATATTTTAGTTTTATATGCTGATATTTTTGTATCAAACTTCAGTGAGTCGTGTGTGAGTTTGACTCTCGAACAGCAAGAAAAGCCAATATATATATTATGCATTATGTGTGTGTTCCATTTCCATATAACGACTTTATTCTATACAGGTCGCTTTTGTTATATATGCACCTTTAGACTCTAGTGTGGCAATTATTAAACTTGACAGATAGATGAAATGGACATTTGTAATACAATTCATGTTCGATATTGAACGAAATATATCGAAATAATAGTTTTGAATAATATATCTGTTTTCGCAATTATTTAAAATCTGACTAAACAATTAGATAAGTGATGGAAATTTTCGGATTGGAAGTTGGAATCTCTGCTCATGTAGTCATGTTGCGTAATGGTGGACCACTCTTGACATGTTTATGCACAAACAAGTTGTATAAATGTTTCATCATCATCTTTTTGTTATGGTTTCAAAATTTAAGAAAACATCGAACTTTTTCCTTCTAACAGCAGATCATAAAACCACATCTCATTTTCAATCTTCTTTCAAAATAATTTCTATAGTTTCACAATTTTAATATTATAAATGAAGATAACCACTTGGTTCATAGTAAGTTAAAAAAAAAAAAAAAAAAAAAAAACAAGCTTGGTCGGGAGCTCAAGAGCTCAACTTAAGTTTTTTTAAACAGAGGGAGTTAGACTCCCAACTTTATTAAATATATAGCGAACCTACATTATAAATATATATATTCAAAAAAATAATAAACAAATATATTCTCAATAAGAGTTTCAGATGAAATATTATATTCACAATATATAAGTTGGTTAGTTGTTACTTAATAAGTTAATAGTTACTACAATGTGAACGAGATATGTGATGATGTAACGAGTTTGTCATCACAAAGATTCATATAAATGGGAAATCGGGAACATGTGTCTGTGTATCTACAAGACTACAACTCATAATTGGGTTTTACGTTATCCACATTGAAAGTAATCTAGACGTAAGTTGATTGAAGATTCTCTGGTACATGATATTAATCGTCTTACATAATATTAGAATTAAGCCCCCATAGTCCTCCTTTTGACATCAAATGCTTTTTACAAATTAGGCCCGAAAGAATTTGACTGTACTAATAAAAAAATAAAACACACAAAACCCAAATTGGTAAGAATTTTTTATGCATGGATTAAGTTTACTTTTTTATTTTTTTTGCATATAAAAAAGTAACAAATACAAAGTCTATTCAGCCGAACCATAATAATAATAATGGGCCCTTATTAGTGAAATCTCTGATGGGAAGGCCCATTATACATAAGATTATAGTTTGTGTTGAATACTCGGTCCACGGTCCACCATCATGGTTCATCGTTTTCCGATGTAAACTTAATCATCTTTAATTTAGCAAATGGTGATTAGTTGGATGAATTAAATTAGGATAAATATATATTTTATCAAAATCACTTGTATGAGTTTATAATTTTCAACTGTGTACAATTTATTTAAATCAGGTTTAATATTGTATAGAAGAAAATGGAATCCAAACGATTTACACTTTTACAGTGTCAGCTTATATTGTTACTAACTTTTTAACTGTGCACAACATAGCGGAATCCACTCCAAAATTCAAAAGAAAGAGAATCTTTTTTTTTTTTTTACGGTGGTCCAAAAAACGATGTGCAAAAAGCAATTCTTTTCCCTTGAAGAAAATTTCAACTTGTAATGGTTAACCTTTAGAATCCTTCCTTTATGAATCACTACCTCTTTACTAGTCCACACCTAGTCACACAACCGTGTTAGTGCACGTTGGATGAAAATGATACATTGTTTAATTGTTACTAAATACCTTTTCATATAGTTTGTTTTCAATATAATAATGAAATATAAAGGAAGAATTAATGGAGTGGGACAAAGAAATGAGGGAGTAGAGGAACTAGGAAGATAAGTCAAAATAAATAAGGAACCAAAAAAAATAGGAAAAAGAGAAGAGATTACGTAATTTATGTAGAAGTATGGAATATTGTGTTTGTGTGTGACAGGTCGTGGCCTCGATACTTTAAGCCCCTCTTGGAAACAAGAACTAGTCCAGAGAAAAAAGATATATATACGTTACCAACAACTTCTTCTGCTTTTCTAAATATTTTCAATCCCATTAATTTATTTACTACGTCTACAGACTCTACACCGAAAGGAAAACTAAACCGGGAAAGTGGGAATCATTCAATGCGTCTGTCCGGTCATCCGGTTATTGCACGAATAAAGCTCACCGTACCATCCATCCATCACCCCATCTCGAAGACAACTAAAATCATTACATCTAAAGAAAACTCTTTTATGTACAAAGTCTACTAGGTCAGCTTTTATTATACGTTACCAAAATGGTCCATTGATTTAAATCAGTTAATTTGACGAAGACAACAAATCAATCAATTTATTTATATATGAAGTGCTTGATTTGTCTAATTTTTGTAATTCGTGCCATGTATGTCGTATCAAAGCGGTCTTTCACGTTATACTCAGCCGACTTTTGTAAACAATCAGTTTTAAGACTAAACAGATTATTAAAAGAAACAACTAAAGGGAAGTCATTTGGTCTTCATAGAAATGTAATAACCGAAGACATCGAATTTTGTATCATATGGAGAAAAGTATATGCAATTAATATACTATGAAGAAAATTAAAAGGCTGAGCATGATGATGAATCCTGTTTCGTAGTCAAAGTTGCACGAGAAATTTGTTGGAAATTAACTTTAAAATATTTTATGTTCTTTTCTTTGGTCCCAAGGTGAAAATCTTTTATCTGTTAAATGAATCTCATTGTCCTCTTTCTCTATTTTTATTTTTATGAAGAATAATAGTAATGTTTTCTGTAAAAAGAGGAAATAACAATGCTTTGCCTTCTGTCCATTTTTGTTGATTTTTCTCGAGAACAGAAGAGAAAGTGAAAAAGAAAACAAAGAGAAAAATAAAGAGAAAGAACAGTTCACATGAGTTTCGTGTGTCGGTGTCCATCGTAGACTGTGACACGAAGCTGACACCTTTGCATGGCCACGGGAAACCACCCCCACTCTCTTAACCCTAATCTCTTTTCTCCTTTTTTTGTTTTGTATCGCTTTTTGAATCCCATTAATTTCTCATAGTAATAGTTAAATTGTTTTATTAAACAAATCCAGCGTTTTAAGATCAAGAAAACGTGTTCCAATTTAGTGGTTTTCACTAACTCCGAAATCTATAATTGACTGGTTTTGTATCGTGAACTTTCTTTGTATGTATATCCATGTAGATGTGTGGTTTGTGAAAGAGTTAATTATACATTTGAGCATTTATCGACGTGGACAATATAGACAGATTCGTATATCATTTAATCAGTTGGATGGAGTATGGAGGGTATGGACCATGTGTTTACAACATATGCGACAATGCAGGATCTGTAATGCAGTCAATGATACCTTACATATGTAGGCATCGGTGAAATATATACTATTTTTTGGTTGTCCATCATACAACCTGGGAACTCGAACCCAAGTATTGTATATTATGTGTACATATAGTATACTATATTGTACATACATATACGTAATCTCCAATGTACGTCTAAATGTAATGTACATACTATATATTGGTGCCCAATCCATAGGCCATAACGTAATATACGTATGGCTTTGAATGCGGTTGGTGATATCCGAACGTACCGAAGTCCGATAGCAAACGACCATTGGCGACAGCGAGGGCCAAGGCTTATATTATCGCATGCATGTGGAGACGTTATAGACTTATAGCTGATAATGATGCACAATCCCTTTTCGAACAAATTTTTTTAAAAATATATTTATCAACAAAAATTGGTGTGAATGTTGCGTAGTATTGGTGGTGACTGAATTTTGTATTCTGTGTTACGGATTCAAAATCTGAATATCATTGCAATTGGTAGGACTATAGACAAAAATTATTCAATATTTTATGTTGTCCCGTAGACTTTCTCAAGGAAAATAATTAGTAAAGGAATTAAAATGCTATATATATTTCTTTGGTGTTTTAAAGTCTTGTCTGTATATTGACTGCTATATGAGTTTTAGTGTATATGTAACTTTTACCATACATGCACAAATATGAATTAAAAAAAAAAAAAAATCTAAAATAGAACCAATATGTTTCAGTTGAATTTAAAAGTACTCCTAAGCCTATATAAGATAACTCGATAATCAAGGGAAAAAAACGTAGAGCAATGGAGGAAAGTGATATAGCAGTCGTACGGGGTAGAGTAAGACAAGCTAAGCAAAGAGGCAAATGCATAAACCTTTGTTTCCTTTGCGTTTTCGAAAACGTACAATACCAACAGTCCCGTAATAGTTACAGTCTCTTTAATTATTAAGTGCTTGATATTTTTTTACGCAAATTACCCAAGTTTAAGTACATGTATTCATAATTTAGCATGAAACCTAAGTTTTAAATTTAAAGCATATAGTATGATTACTTCACTCAGATACGTTAGAAATACGGAAACATGTTCTCGGTTTAATGTTTGAGAATTAAGTCTTAAATGGTTTGGAATTGGACCATTCGAGAAAAACTTGGAACTGGTTTCATGGTTTGGAAACGAGAGTGGTGGGTGTGTCACGATGCGTATGTGACGATTTGATCGAACGCAATGTAAGGCTTTTAATACACGCATGCTTTTACTTTCTTTCTTTTTTCCGTGGCATGCTTTTACATTATGCTACAGCAACACACATTTTTTAAACAAATAGTATTTCATAGTAAACACGACGGGTTGAGTAAAATTTACGAGCTTCGTTTAGATATTTAAATATCATTTAGGATGAAATACACAAAAAGTTGTCGGTGTCGTTTTGTGCAAGGATTTTCAAAAGTAAATTAGGTTAATGTCTGTTTTCACCACAAAACACGAAACGTTCGAGAAACTTTTAGATAAAATAATCGGAAACCCCCTTAATTTATAGTGATTTATGACCACTTTGTTGTCATCCGTTAATTTACCTAACGTCCATCGATATCAAAATTACATCTCACGAAACTAATTAAAGCTACATAAGAAAATAATGAACTATATATCATAAATTCGTAATGATGTATCCGCGTGATTAGATATCATTCAAACATGGTCGGTACGATGCGATGATGCCAGACCCTAAAGTATATATTAGTAATGACTAATGGTGGCTAGGAATTCAACAACTCCTCTGTTTGTTTTAAACAAATGTATGCAGATGTGTAACGAAAATAATTAAACGACTTCTTATATAGGAGACTATGCACCTCAGCCACACATTTACAACAGCAATGGGATGGAATTGCGATTGAAGCTAATAACTACTTCTCCAAAACATGTGTTACATGCTCTCACTGGGCAAGTATTGTAACATGTTTTTTTCGCTGTAAAGTTTGTAACGACTATTTTGTTTCTTACTACAATTATAATCTGATTTGGGTCAACGCCCTAAATCTGACTCGAAAATTATGTAAAAATACTGCTAGGCTTTTGGAGGTTTCAATAGTCTCGTGGCCGAATCTTGTGGTTGTTTAAGTGATTGTACCACATGTTTATATAATTTTCGTGTGGATGGTTTTCCTGATTACTTCTTTAAGATCCAAAACCAAAAGTTGAATTTTCTACCGGTCTGTACGTGTGTGAGAAGCAAATTAAATATACGCCGATCTATCGGTGCTATAAGATTAAGCGGCGTCCATATAACGTTCAAAGGGTCTTGCATCACTTGTGTACTAAGTTATCACCCAATGTAACGTTATAATAAAGTGGGATTAGCGTCGTACAATTCGTGACTATATTGCTGAGCAAGTATTGGGTTATGGATATGTGGAAGATGCAATGCATCGGAAACGTGTCGGTAGATACGAGAGGTGGAAATTTTCGGGGGGTTTTCTTGTGAGCACTTTGTCCTTTTCTTATTTCTTGATAGAGTATAATTTTTTCTTTTTGCGGGGGAAACAAAGCAACACATCCACCTCCCAAGAAACAGGCGACACACACTCGGATGATAGCAATAATAGCCAACAAGTGTCTCTAAGTCATCCAATATCTAAATCATGTACTATAATATAAAAATACTTCTTAGAGAGGGACACACAATAGTTGAAATATCACATGGTTTGCACCATTCCTCTAGCATGTATTATGTCATACTTCATAAATATGGACCCTTCTCTCCATGTTTTCTTTTCTTACCGTCCAAAAGCCAATCCATTAAACAAATAAACTGAAATGGAGAAAATAATTATAATACAATATACTACTAATAAACAGTTGCATTTTTCTTACGTGGTATGCTTCTATTTTGCGATGGTTCTATGTTGTAGCAAAAGATAAGAGGCATGCCGCATGCATATTGATCTCGGTTAGGGTACTTAGGGTATATATAATGTTGAGCGAATCAAATGGCACCTCACATTAGAAGAGAAGAAGAAGAGAAGTGACAAGGCATCAATGCCAGAGGAAGGTCAGGCGGAGTCCCAGATCTCCCCCGAACCTCCAGCATGAGAACCATAGCGTGGAATTGTCAAGGGGTGGGGGCCAAGTTGACCCGACGCCGGCTGGTGGAGCTTTGTAGAAGATATTCACCGGGTTTTCTCTTTTTATCTGAAACTAAGAATGAAAACGTTATCTGCAAGACGTGCAAGTTGAGTTAGGTTATGATAATCTCCAAACTGTAGAACCAGATGGTACTAGCGGTGGATTAGCTTTGTTGTATTCGAATGATTTTCCGGTTAAGTTTTTGTTGTTAGATGACCGGTTAATCGATATCGAAACTATTATTAATGGAAATCGGGTCTTTATGACATTTATCTATGGTGACCCTGTTGTTTCAAATCGCGAGTATGTATGGGAAAGATTGATGCGAATAGGAATTTCGATCTGAACCATGGTTTATTATTGGGGATTTTAATGAAATAACAGGAAATCATGAGAAAAAGGGGAAAAAACGTTCGGAATCCTCATTTCTACCGTTCCGTAATATGATTGATTCATGCGGACTTATTGATTTCCCTTTTCAAGGTAATCAATTCTCATGGATAGGTCAACGGAAAAACGGTAAGATCAGATGTAGACTTGACAGAGCAATGGGAAACGAAGAATGGCATAATATTTTTTCCCACACTAATGTGGAGTATCTAAAGATGTGGGGATCGGATCACCGTCCGGTCCTAGCTTCTATTCATGGTCGACAGAATAAATTCCATCGAAAATTTATGTTCGATAAGAGATGGATCGATAAGCCTGGGCTTAGAGAGGCTATTTTGGAAGGTTGGAGATCATCTGAGGACCGACCTATCATGGCTCGCATCCAAAATTGCAAAAGGGTAATTACCATGTGGAAAAAATCGAACCAAACAAACTCGGAGAAACTTATTAAAGAACTCCAGGAGAAGATTAATGAAGCCTATGAGGATGAAGAAACCTCCTCGGACCATATCCTTGATTTGAAGAAGAGACTCTGTGATGCATATAAAGAAGAGGAAGCCTATTGGTACCAAAAGAGTAGAGAAACTTGGTTAGCCGAAGGCGATAAAAACACAAAGTTTTTCCACGCCTCTACTAAACAAAGGAGAGCAAGAAATAGGATCATTGGTTTACTAGATAACAATGGTATGTGGATAGACGATGAAGAAGGGATTGAGGAAATAGCGGTGGAGTATTTTAATTCATTATTCTCTACCTTGGATGCGGGAGACCCTTCAGAAATCCTTAGACACGTACCTACCCTAGTCACCAATGCCATGAATACATCCTTGCTTAGAGAGGTTACAGAAGCGGAGGTGAAACGAGCTTTGTTCTCAATAAAACCCGAAAAGACTCCGGGACCAGATGGAATGACAGCTTTATTTTACCAAAAATTCTGGGATATCACAAAAGGCGAGCTCACCAAGATGGTAAAGAATTTCTTCAACTCCGGTTTTTTTGACGGAAAGTTGAACGAGACTAATATATGCCTAATCCCGAAAGGTGACCGACCCCGTGAGCTTTCAGGTTTTCGGCCAATTAGCCTGTGTAATGTAAGTTACAAGGTAATCTCGAAAATTTTGTGCTGCGATTAAAAGATTCCTTCCGAAATTATTTCGAGACCCAATCAGCCTTTGTGGCTGGAAGACTAATCACGAGACAATATCCTCATCGCTCAGGAAAATTTTCATGCACTTCGATCTAACCAGATGAACCGGAAGAAGTTCATGGCGATTAAAACAGATATGAGTAAAGCCTACGATAGAGTGGAATGGAACTTTCTCAAAAGCTTGATGGAAAAGATGGGTTTTGACCAACGCTGGGTGGGGTGGGTAATGCATTGTATTACCTCTGTTTCCTATAGGATCTTAATTAATGGAACCCCAAAGGTCGGGTCAAACCATCTCGGGGATTCGTCGGGAGACCCAATTTCTCCGTACCTATTTATCCTATGTACGGAAGCCCTTATTTCTCAAATTAGAAACGCTGAGGAAGAGGGGAAGCTTCAGGGCCTTCGCATCTCAAACGCAAGTCCCAGAGTCTCCCATTTACTCTTTGCGATGACATCTGTTTTTTCGTAGCATGCCAATCAAAGCAAGGAGATTATGACATAATCCGCTCTTATGGTGAGGTATCAGGGCAAGTAATTAATTTCTCCAAGTCTTCTATCATGTTTGGGAATGAAGTAACTCATCAAGTACGACAAGAGATTAAAGCCATTATAGGGATTTCTCAAGAGGGAGGAATGGGGACCTATCTAGGACTTCCAGAGAAAATTCATGGATCAAAAGCGCAAGTGTTCGCATTCGTGAGAGATAGGCAGCATAAGAGAGTGAACCTATGGTCCTCTAGGCTCCTCTCAAAGGGTGGTAAAGAAGTAATGATCAAATCGGTAGCGCAAGCCCTTCCGACATATGTTATGTCGTGCTACCTTCTACCCAAAGCCATTACCTCCAAGCTAACTAGTGCGATTGCCAACTTTTGGTGGAGCAACAAAGCGGAGAGTAAAGGATTACACTGGGTGTCGTGGGAGGAGGTTTGTTCCCCACTATCGGACGGAGGTCTAGGATTCAGGAATTTAGAAGATTTTAATTTGGCGCTTCTTGCAAAACAATTGTGGAGACTACTTCGATTCCCTGATTCTCTCCTTTGTCGAGTACTTAAAGGAAGATATTTTCGATATAGTAGCCCTCTTGAAATTCAAGTGTCAAATCGGCCCTCTTATGGCTGGCGGAGTTTATTAGCGGCAAAACATGTGCTAAATTATGGTATTCGTAAAACTATAAACTCGGGCTTCAATACGTGTATATGGACGGAGCCTTGGATCCCTGATTCCCCTGCACGCCCACCTAAAGGGCTATCTGATGAAAGAAACCCATTGGTATGTGTCAATACTTTGATTGACTTTAATACCAAGAAATGGAAGTTAGATCATCTCAAGGAACTTTTCCCCCCAGAAGAAATTACCCTCATATTAGGGATAAAACCGAGCCTTAGAGCATCGAGAGATGGATATTCTTGGACTTTTACAAAGTCCGGTAACTACACCGTTAAATCTGGTTACGAAGCCGCGAGAGCTCTCTCGTCCAACTTGCGACCACCCTTTTCAGGGCCTAGTGTCACGACACTAAAGGCACAAGTATGGAAATTAAAAACTTCACGAAAGCTTAAGCATTTCGTGTGGCAAACTTTGACTGGATGCCGGCAACCTGTCAACGACTTCACTATCGCCATATTGGTAGAGATAAAGATTGTCCCAGATGTGGAGCGGAGGAGGAATCTATCAATCATCTGCGAATGTCCCCCAGCTCGACAAGTTTGGGCCCTATCGCCAATACCATCCCTCAAATGGTATTCCCATCATCATCCATATACAGTAATTTGGATTTTCGTATGGTTCGGGAAAGAATTTGGTGCACTGGAGCAAAATCTGAGAATTTTCCCTTGGGTGATGTGGTACATTTGGAAAGCACGAAATAAAAAGGTATATGAGAATTTTCGAATCTCCATATGATACTCTTGAGAAAGCATGCCGGAAGAGGAAGCTTGGAGGTTAGCTAATAATCGACCTAGTACACCCACTGGAAGAAAATAGCGAAAGCGCTCCCTATTCCACAAGAATCTCTTGTGTGTTTTATAGATGGCTCATGGCACCCGAAGGACGATCGGAGTGGACATGGTTGGATTGTATTTACCGGGAACAAGCTGATGCATTTGGGACTGAAGGGATCGCGCGAAGCCTCTCCCCACTACATGCGAGCTGGATACCCTTACTTGGGCAATGGAGTGCTTGCTCGCCTTGGATATGAAGAAAGCTTTGTTTGTCACGGATTGCATGGATCTAATCTCAATGACGACATCGAAGAGGATTGGCCTAATTTTACTTCGAGTTGACGAATTTTAGACTCTTTAGAGATGGTTTTCTAGATTTTAGTATTAGATATATTCCTCGGAAGGAAAATACCGGGCTGATAAGCTTGCGAAATGTGCAAGAATGCGAGGGTTCTGTTTTTCCCATGTAAGTTCATCGGTTCCTAACGCCCTCTCGAAGAAAGTCATATCCGATAAACTAGTGTATGGGGTTTGATCGACAAAAAAAAAAAAAAAAAATATAAAAATACTTATTAGAGAGGGACACACAATAGTTGAAATATCACATGGTTTGCACCATTCCTCTAGCATGTATTATGTCATACTTCATAAATATGGACCCTTCTCTCCATGTTTTCTTTTCTTACCGTCCAAAAGCCAATCCATTAAACAAATAAACTGAAATGGAGAAAATAATTATAATACAATATACTACTAATAAACAGTTGCATTTTTCTTACGTGGTATGCTTCTATTTTGCGATGGTTCTATGTTGTAGCAAAAGATAAGAGGCATGCCGCATGCATATTGATCTCGGTTAGGGTACTTAGGGTATATATAATGTTGAGCGAATCAAATGGCACCTCACATTAGAACTTTTGGCTCCATTTTATGTTTTCCAATACATGTGACGTTAAAAGTACTGTATATATATATAAGTAGACCTGATTAAGCATATGCACAATCATAAGTGTTTGGGTCACAAGAATGACTAATGCGGTTGCGACGCGTCGCATGGCCACAATTTCTTAACAATGAAATATGAACAGAAGGACACTTATAATATGGATCTTAATCTGAATCTCAGTCAAACAAATAAAAATAATCAAATTTGTGTATATACCTTTGGTCTCCACGTATATTAATAATTTCTCAATGATTTGCCGCGGATACATATAACTATATAAGGTTGATTTCACAAGAGAGAGTTTTCTTTATCTTGTGCTTCACATAAATTAAAGAAGAAAACCATATATTATCAATTTAGTGATTTTGTGAAGGACCTCTTAAGCCATATTTGACCAGAAATTTTTAACTAGTCAAAGAAAAGCATTTTAGATACTATGATTACATTGAATATGAATGAATTTTAAATCTACCGCGTTTTAATTAATTTCAGATAACCAAACATTTTATAAAAAGTCAATGTCTCTGAAATTTTCTATTTTGATTTATACACTTCCTCGAAAATTGCAAAGAAGTATCCAGATAAAAATGAAAGTTATGCTATGATATCTTAATATACTAATAATATATGCTATGATATCTAAATATATTAAATTAAATATACAGCAAATAATAATATCATAAAAATCTGAAAGAAATATGTCTATCTTTGTGTGTATATATATATATTAATTAAGAGTCAGAATAATTAGCTGTAAAATATAAAATATGTAATATATAAATATTGTCTTTTTCCAATTTTGTTTTTTTCTTGTGCACATCTAAATTTAAGCCTATGGTTGTGGATAACAACAAGAAAAAAAAAGAAAGAAAGAAAGCAAAAAAAACTTAACATCAATGATTTTGTAACAATTGGTGTAATATGGTTGTTGTTTTCCTTATAATGGCGTAACCATTTCTAGAACAAAATAATGGGTAAATCAGCCATCGTTTGACTAAAGAATTTTTTTATTTTAAAACAACTTTATAATTAGAAAAAGACTAAAAAAGTGGTAAAAAATAGAACAAAAAAATCAAATAATTCAGGCGTTCCAGATGACCCAACTGACCAATTCAGAGGTTATCAATAAATTTTAAATCAGAGCCAAAATTAAGAAGTAAATTACCAAAGAAAAAGAAAAAAAAAAGTCTGTACCTCTGCCATAATTCCACTTGGATTTTGTATAATATTTGTCTTTCACATTATCGAAAAAGCCTAATAAAAATAAAAAAGAAAGAAAGCAGTAGTACTAAATAAAAAGACAAAACGGCTCTGGCAAAATCTCTGACCTTGGAAAGATAAAAGATAGTTCAGTCACATAATCAGCATGTGTACGTCGTTTCTTTAGTGCTAATATTATACTTAAAACCATATATTATACTACTAATTTATAATTGTCAGATAAGCATTAAGAGATGACCTAGTAACCCCAAAAACCAAAAAAAGTCCTATCTCTCTCTCTCTCTGCCTCTCCTATTCTAACTTTTTTTTTTCAGTTACTTTAACTCCTCCCTTCATCCTTTTTCTTCTATTCTCATCGACAAAGATAAATATATATATATATTGTGTGTGTGTGCAGAGGAAGAGGTTACATGCATTGTATATGTTTATTTCCCGAGATTACATTCGGATCAGAGACACATATCTGACTCGGTTCCCTCCTCTTTATTAATCGTTTCTACTTCTCTCCCTCTCTGTTCTCTCTCTGTTCTTTGATCGGAACAAAAAAAAAAGATGGCAATACAAGCGCAGTTGAGTTACAACGCTACGAACGGGAATCAAATCGGGTTTGGTGGGTCTGAGTTTTCTTTGGTTAACAACAACAATGGCGGAATCGGAATCGGTAACGGTAACGGTCAGTCTTATTATCTCAATCATCTCCAGTCTCAGAAAGATTTCAACCAGGAAGCTCTGTTTCATCATCAACCTCAACAACAACAACAACAGTCTCGTCCTCAGAACTTTTTAGCCGTTCATATGGAGAAACAGAAACAAGAGATCGATCAGTTCATCAAGATACAGGTTCGTTCTTTTTCGTAATCAAAAAAAAAACCATAAAGTTTCGATTTTTTGAATCATGGGTACTGATAAAGTTTCAATTTTTTGGAAAACAGAACGAGAGGCTGAGGTACGTGTTGCAAGAACAGAGGAAGCGAGAGATGGAGATGATCTTAAGGAAAATGGAAAGCAAAGCTTTGGTTTTGATGAACCACAAGGAAGAAGAAATGTCGAAAGCGTTGAGCAAGAACATGGAACTCGAGGATCTGCTTAGGAAGATGGAAACAGAGAACCAAACGTGGCAGAGATTGGCTCGTGAGAACGAAGCTATGGTTCAGACGCTTAACTCAACGCTCGAACAGGTCCGTGAGAGAGCCGCCACGTCTGGTGCTGCGGAAGACGAAGGGTCTTATTGCGGCGGAGACGGCGGAGATAGTTTCCCGGTGGAGAAGAAGACGAGTGGTGGTGGTACTAGTAGTAATAGTTGCTGCAATTGTGGGTCTAATGGAGTCACGAGGGTTCTGTTTCTGCCGTGTAGGCATCTCTGTTGCTGCATAGATTGTGAGGAAGGGCTTGTTCTTTGTCCCATCTGTAACACCCCCAAGAAGAACAGAATCGAAGCCTTTATTTTCTAGGATTTCTCTTTGAAAATTTTTCCCGAGAAAGTTTGGTTAGAAGAAGAAGAATGTGCCTAGTTTTTGTATTCCGGTGACCGGAGAATTTTTAACTCCGGGTAGATGACGTGGCAGGGTAATTTTTTTGGGAAATTTTTAGGGGAAAAAAGGGAAAGTAAAATTAGGCATTTTAGAATAGGTAAAAAAGGAAGGTTATCAAGAAAGTAAATTCTAATTAGGGTTTTCTTTTTGACCTTTTTGTTTTTTTGGTTTTTTTGCCATCAATGGTGGATAAGGTCTTATCTCCATTTTTTCTTCAAAATGGACTTTTTAACCCTACTCCATTTTAGAAAAATGTGTAAAAAAAAAAAATATAGAGAGATCTCTATTTTGAAGATGAAAATGGAGATGGGTTGGAGAAATTGACTCCAAATGGAGATGAAAATGGAGATGGGTTGGAGTTGGTCTAAAAGAAAGCCAGCTGGATTTGATGAACATAATCCATCTTTTCCTTTATCTCTAATGAATTTTTTTGAATATAAAAGTTTAAATTTGCTGTTTTTAATATTTCATGATTTTTAAAAAATTTCAACACGTAAAAGATATATTTTAAGATTATTTTCTAGTATTTGAAATATATTTTTCACAGTATACACTTCCTAATAATACTAATGTTAATCTATTTAAAAACATTTAATCTCCTGTTATTCACATTTGACTAATTAATAAAAAGAAATCATATTTCTTTGAAACAAACAAGAAACTTAAAAAAAAAAAAAAAGGCTAACAAGTGTTATTTATAAATTATAATAAATGTTTTTGATGTTGCTATATTGAATAAAAGAGGTGGTAGTAGAGTCCCGTAGACACGCGTATTGGAATGGAGAAAGCTGTAGGGTATTACCGTATTAGTATTGGGTTGCTCAATAATCAATAATAGTACAGTGACAAGAGCGAACAATAACAACAGTAATAACTTGAACATTAAAAATGAAAATTGAAAGAGGAGAATCAGAGTTTGGCCTGCCACCACCATAGGGACTGAGTTATCGCACTTTCCTAAACAGAAACATGTTTCATTGAACACTTGTGCCCTTCCTTCGTTTTATGGATTCTCTCGATCTATGTTTGGACAGATCTGTGCTACCCTAGGTTTCTAGACACACACACCCTAACCTATAAATATAATAGCACTGTAGCATCTAATTTTTTTTTTTTGGGTTTAATGCATCAGCATCTAATATTAGATCGTAGTACTATACTCCCTAGGGACTAGTATACTACTATTATGTTCTCGTTCAATTTGTCAATTAACTAAGAATTAAACTCTGTAATTTGTGAGAACCCATCCTTGGTATTATAATATTATTAGACTCACATTGCCACATATATACCAAATCTTTTTCCACTCTTTGTTTTAGATATAACGATTACATGCTTAACTTGTAAAGTTGTAATGGAGCGACTTGCAATATTTCTTATGATGTTGTGATATATAATACACCGCTATGACATAGTTACATATTCCCGACTGCCTTTAGATTTTTTTTTTTCCCAACTGTGATAGATTTTATGTTCATATATGAATATATCATTGTACTATTTATTCATCTACATATGTAGGACTACGTAAGGTATTTTTTGAATGGAATTTGTTTTATCTACTATAAATGGAAACAGAATCTCTATAATTTACTTGTACAAATTTCATTGAAAAAATGTAGAATGTTATTATCGCTTCTAAGGGAGTTTTTTTTTTAATTTACGGTTACGGATTTAAGTCTTCCAAACCCAAATTAGTCTTGCTAGTTTTTAGACTCTTTACTGGAAAAGCTTAAAAGTTAAAAAAAAAAAAAAACCACGGACACTCAATCCGCCAAAAATAATAAATCGTTACAGAAACAAGATTGGGTAAATAATTGGATTACATATGGACACATGGGCCGGCCCATTTGTCCCCACAAACACTAGGCCCGTAGTTGAAGTGGGACCCCAATAGATTGCCAACCTATTTTATCGAGAAAAAACAAGAAGTTTGGAACTGATACGTCGTCACATATTAAAAGTACATAGACATCATCATTGCTCAATTTGCTAATTGAAGGATACAGTTGGAAATAATCAACAACATACACTTCATTCTTTTTTTTTCACGATGATTTTGATTATTGATTTTCAATACGAACGGAAGAACATAAGATAATTATTCAAAACATTATCTCAATTTGAGATCGAACTTTTTACTGATCTTTACCTAGCTAATTTGATGTCTTATGGTATTTTGTATCTTTCGTAAATCGTATAGAGGTAGAGTTGGTGGAGTCTCTTGAGGATGCACACATGTTGTATGTTATTCTTCTCGGAAAGATAATAATTTTTAAACTTATGTGACATGTGCGCCACTGCTCGACGACGTGTGCTCGTAGAGAGTAAGCAAATACAGTTCTTTTATGCGAAAGAAATGAGGAAAATATTGGAAAAGTATTAATAATTCGAGGTATTGTTATGCAATTATCCAAAACGTTGTTTTTAGATAGTTTAGTTTGCTCACGTATTTCATATTTTGCCACGTAGATGCATTTATAATCTCATATCATAAACCATTTCGTTTTAATAACCTACTCCATTTATTTATATATATTGCAAATATAAAAAATAAATTCAACAAACTTGTTACTGCAGACTGGATCATCTCTGAGTTGATATATTGAAAAATGTAACTAGGTAAATTAGGAAATGTAGGTAGGTAAAGTCTATATAAGCAGACGAGGAAATAAAATAGTAACGTGGATGGATGCGTCGTGGATTCCATATACATCCTATTTTGCTTTTTACGTTTCTTTTTTTTTTGTTAGGCGAAAGATTTGACATTTCAAACCAAATACAGTATAGTGTTGTTTAATCATTTTAATTGCTATGCCTTACTTTACCAAATCGTTTACATATTTTTATACAACTCGATGGAACAAGACCCATACCACGGGTTTTTTTGGACCTTACTTCTATGCACGCACATTCGATCAATTATTTCACACACAACTTTTTTTTTTTTTTTAGTATTAAAGCTCGATCTAACTATGACATGTTTATAAAGTTAACTTGTTTTGTCTCATTGCTAATTAACGTAAGAATATTTAGGCGAGTCGGCTTTTAATACGGTAGTTAATTGTCCATTCAACTTTTTTTTTTTACCTAATAAGAATTTTTCACCTAATTAAAACTCTTCAAAATTTAGCATTTTTGTAATAAAAAATTTAGAGTAATTGTATGAATTATTAAAATGTAAATATCAGAACAGTATTATTATTTGTTAACAAGAAATATTACTAATTCGTAGTAATTTACATTATTTTATTTGTAAAGAAAACAAAAAAAATATAAAAATTCCATATTTAAAAAATCGAATATCCTTTTAAAAACAGAGCAAGGCGGACGTACTCCTCTCCTCGCTTCAAGTTTTGAGACTACGCCGAGAGAGAAGGTAGAGAAGGAGAAGAACGCCATGGAAAGGCTTCTGCAACCTTCGTCTTCCACTTCCAAATTATTTACAAAGACTTCTCCTTTCCTTCCTCGTCTCCGCTCTTCGACTCTGGGCTTTGTCTCCTCATCTCATCATCATCACCGTCGGCTCGAGTCGTCACGCCGACTCAGCTCAATCTCTTGCAACGCTTTCCAAAACCCATCAGCGTTTACGCCTCTAGTTTCTAATAAGACTAACAATTCCTTCAATGGGTCTCTCAAATCGGAAGAATCCAAACCTAATCCTGGAGTTCTCCAACGGATCGTGACGACAGCTTCTGAGCAGCGAAAGGTACAATTCAATTTCGCGTTTTTATCACTGGAATTCAGAAACCTATAGATTTAGATTTGGGGTTTATTGGGTTTTTGTTTACAAAAAAAAGTTCCATTTTTTTTGGGTTTTAATCTGTCAGTTACAAGAATCACGGAATCAGATTCTCATAGTTTTAGGATTCGTTAGCTTCTACGATACTTTTGATTTTGAACTCTTGTTAGAGAAATCTCAAAAAGATCCAGACTTGTTGGAACTTAGATCTGTCTAGTGTTTGTTTAGCTGTCCTTCTTATGTAGTCACATGGGGTGTGGTTTACTAAAACTATACAAATCTGTGTTTTCTTTGCAGACGTTATCTACTGGAACAGTCATACTAATCTCTGCAGTAGCCGCGCTTTTGCTTAACCCGCTTCTTGCACCACCAGCTTTCGCTAGCTTCCAGACAGCAGCTAAAACCGGTTGGTTAACTAGTGCATGGACAGGTTTCCTAGCTGGTTGCTTGCACACACTATCAGGACCTGATCACCTTGCTGCTTTAGCTCCGTTGTCAATTGGACGCAGCAAAATGGAAAGTGCTGCTGTTGGAGCTCTTTGGGGATGTGGGCATGACGCTGGTCAAGTCATCTTTGGTTTACTGTTTCTGTTACTTAAAGACCGGCTTCATATTGAAGTGTTACAAACTTGGGGTACAAGGATTGTGGGGTTGACACTTGTCATCATTGGTGCTATGGGAATCAAAGAAGCTTCCGAGATTCCAGAACCTATTGTTGCCTTGGAGACTGACATCAGTATGGTATCAACAGAGAAAGAGGGCTTACCAACGCCTAAAAAGAAGAAGATTGGGTTTGCTACATTTGCAACTGGAGTGGTTCACGGGTTACAACCGGATGCTCTGATGATTGTTTTGCCAGCATTGGCTCTGCCATCTCGGTTAGCAGGGTCTGCGTTTCTGATAATGTTTCTGGTTGGGACGGTTATAGCCATGGGAAGTTACACAGCGTTTATTGGGTCTTGTAGTGAGGCATTGAAAGAGAAGGTTCCAAGGATCACAGAGAAACTAACTTGGGCTTCATCTCTTGTGGCTATAGCTCTTGGATTGGGTATTGTCATCAGCCCTTTCTTTGGTTTTAGCCTCTACTGAGAAACTAAAAGCTTCTTCTTCAGGTAAATGAGAGAAGCTGATATCTTTGTAGCTCTATAGAAGAAAAGAGAGTCTTTTTTTTTTTTTTGGTTCATTCAATTTACTGGTGCTTGTGCGAACACAATCTCGTAGTCTTGCTTCTGAAACTCCCCTCTCCACAAAAACCACTTTTTATTTACCCTTATTTTTAAGATTATTGAACAACTTGCATGTAACCATTATTTATAATATGAATGTATTCTTGCTGACACACATTACGGATCTCATCGTTTTTAGACAATTCTTATTTTAGCTAATTCAAAATCTTCGTCTTAATATGGAATTAGGACATGCTTATGTCACATACATAAACATAAGACTGATTCTGATACGATTTAACTGTCCACATACATAAACATTTATGTTTACTTTTGAGTTGTTTTTGTATATACCATTTGAACAGAACTTTCTGAGTCACAAATTCAAAACCAAAAATGTCAAAACCAAACTTACTTACTAATGTCAGAACGTCAAAGGGGAGTTCAAACCCAAATTGTCAGATCATCAGTTATCACACATTCAACAACCAAATCTATAGACTCTAAAGACCCCACGCTTACTACAACGACGTTATACAACTGTGGCCATTGTTGCAACACATATTAACAACAATTGTGAATTCTCTTATACACATAAGATCCTATGGGGCTTTATTGTCTTTTTCGTTTCATACTTGCTTTGCCCTTTCGTCCAGAACATGCGTACTAAAAACACGTCTTCGTCGACAGCTCTTTACGTCCAGATATAATAAACCTTTCTTGTTAGTATATAGGAATGTACCAGACATGTCACGATCGTTCAAGGACCAAAAAATGAGCTTTCATCAAATAACACCGATTATATAAATCTTCAATGTATAAAATGTATTTATTTTGATAAAACAAGAGACAAAACTAAGGTCACAACAACACAGAAGGTTTTTTGGTCTTTAAACACATACTATTACAAACATAGCACATATAAGATCCACAAGATGAAGATTGTATTATCTCAAATTTAATCTCTTCCCATCTTTTCTTCTTTTTCTTCTCTGCTAATTAGAACCACACAAACGCCAATCAAGAATCTTTCACTGCCAAACACTCATTTTAGATGCTTGGTCTCACGTTGAGACGGCTCGCCAGCTTCTGTCCCAGAGACTTGTCAGCCTGTTTCACACATTTTTTATCCAATCAGTCTCTGAAAATGTTTAAAACTTCACAATGAGAGAGTTAAATGAGACTGAGAATTCAGACCTGAGACCAGTAAGAGATCCAGATACTGCGGATTTCGTGTGTGATGCGAGGGTCGGATAGTGCATCAATCCATCTACAGATGAATCGTTCTTGCCTGAAGTTGAAACCAAACCGTAAAAAATTATGAACGCATATGTTTCTTTTATGCATTAAGTTGGCATCAGAAAAAACAAAAAACAATTGGTACCTCTCTGGTGGGAAGGAACGGTATCTCTCTCCAGGCTCCTTGAAGTTGTTCTCTTTAGCAATAACGCACTGCAGAAACATAATTCAAACTTTTAGATCATATGTTTTCTTATGCGAACCAAACAGAAACAGAGGAAACAGATTTGGTTACTTACCCTCTCACGTTTTCCAGAGCAGACTGCAGGTGGAGCTGGATACTTCTCAGCATGACGAACCTGATCATACCTGGAAGGGAAGTAGTTGACCTGTAGTAACAACAATAGCTTCTTGTAAGATATTCTAGAATTAAGTTTGATATAAAATACTAGTACTGTCATATCAAGTACCTCCTCATCCCTGTGCATGAAATTCATGAATCCATCATGGTGGTTGTTGTGATGAGCACATTTTGGGGCATTGACTGGTAGCTGGAGGTAGTTTGGTCCAAGACGGTGTCTCTGAGTGTCAGCGTAGGAGAAGACACGGGTTTGAAGAAGCTTGTCGTCTGAGTAGTGTATCCCTGGAACAATGATAGCAGGGCAGAAGGCAAGTTGCTCATTCTCAGCAAAGAAGTTGTCAATGTTCTTGTTCAACACCATACGTCCAACAGGCTGAAGAGGCAAGATATCCTCAGGCCAGGTCTTGGTCACATCGAGAGGGTCAAAGTCGAACTTGTCTTCATCAGCTGGATCAATGATTTGGATAAAGAGCTTCCACTCAGGGTAGTTTCCAGCAGCGATAGAGTCATACAAGTCCTGAGTAGCGTGACTGTGGTTGGTTCCTCCAATACGAATAGCATCTTCTTCCAAAAGAGACTTGACTCCACAGGTTGGTCTCCAATGGAACTTCACGTAATGAGCTTTACCAGCTTTGTTGATCAACATGTATGTGTTGACACCAGAACCATCCATGTGCCTGTAGTCTTGTGGGATACCAATATCATCAAAGAGGAAAGTGAACATGTTCAAGGATTCAGGGTGGTGAGAGAAGAAGTCAAGGATTCTCCAGTTCTCTTGGATGTGAGATTTTGGGTTTGGCTTAAGGGCGTGGACCATGTCAGGGAACTTCATCCCATCACGGATGAAGAAGACAGGGAAGTTGTTTCCAACAAGATCAAAGTTTCCCTATTCACAGAGGATGATCACTTGCTTTAGTTGCTAGCATTAACTCGAAAAGAAATGTTTTAAAACTATACTGACCTCTCTGGTGTAGAACTTGACAGCAAAACCACGAGGGTCTCTCAAAGTCTCGGGACTACCACGCTCATGGATAACAGTAGAGAAACGAACAATGAGTGGAGTCTGAACACCAGGAGCTCGGAGGAAGTCAGCACAAGTGAGGTTAGATATATCATGAGTAACCTCAAAGAAACCTTTAGCACTAGCTCCTCTGGCATGAACCACACGCTCTGGAATCCTCTCCCTGTCGAAATTAGCAAGCTTTTCAACAAGATGGTAATCCTCAAGAAGGATAGGACCTCGAGGTCCAACTGTCATGGAGGAGTTGTTGTTCCATACAGGAGCACCAGAGTTGGTGGTGAAGAAAGGAGAGTTGTAAGAACTAGCTGGACGATACTGCATCATATTCATATATATCATCCATTGTTAATCATAACATTGAATTAGAGAAACTCAATGATCTATCTATCCATAAGTCATATGGAAGACGACATAAATCTACCGCAAAATCCGTGACTAACATAAAAAAAAAAGTGAACACGATCTTCTTGGGAGAAATCAGTATAGAGCAATGGAATAGTCAAATTAGATTCACGGATTCGACTAGAAAAGAAAAAGTCAAAATCCGCATCGACGACATCAATCTAACAGTGTATATATGAAGATACGAAACTTAGGGTGCAATTCCAAAAGCTTAGTATAAAATAAACGTTTCAGTCTAGTTTCGACGGCAAGATTAATCTTACAAGGTGACATAGAGAAAGCAAAAGAAGGGGGTTTACCTTGTAAGGATCCATAGTTGTTGTCGAGAGTTTGGTCGAGAGAGATTGAACAAAACGAGGAGATAGGTAGATGATGAGGATGAATGTGAAAATTATAATATTCGCTTCCCTTATTTATATATGGCGTGTGCTTTACTGCCTTTTACGCTTTTTTTTTTTTTTTTTATGCTTTTATTTTCTTTTAGGGGGAATTTTTTTTTAAAGGATATCGTTTTTTCTAATTTTTTTTTTTTTTTTTTTCTGATAAATATTTTGCAATACCAAATACTTATTTATTGTGGCGAGAAGAAATTCAAGAAACGTCGAGTATTATTATTTATGATCACAGTACTACGAGATTTTGTTTTTTTCTTAATCCAACCACCGATTTACTACCTACTATTTATTCAAAATAGTTTTGTACCAATATTTTTCATTGATAAGAAAATAAATTTTTAGCTTACTAAATGGGATTAATCTGATACATAACATAACTGATTACACTTTGGATTAATTAACTAGTATCACATTTACAAGTTTGAAGTAGATAAGTAATTAAAGTCAACTCTTTCAAACAAAAGAAAAAAAAGTGATCTTAGACCAACAACTTAAACGATTCTATGTTCTTTGTGATTTTTAAGTCCTGAATTTTTTTTTTTTTTTTTATCAGTTTACATATTTTGAATTCATCAAACCCAATTTACACGTGGTTTTGAAGCTTATTATTATCTGGGTGTGGTTAAATACGCCCAAGACCTTCAATTCCAGACGATAAAATCATACAATGTCATCCGAATTTTAGGTTCCCGAGAACGTAAGATAAGCTGAACCCACGATTGCGATATTGTCAAATATATATATTTTTGAATAAAGAAGTTTTTTTTTATATGGTAAGAAGAGAGCAATGAAGAGGAAGACAAAACCAAACAAATATTTTTGCAATACGGAATAAATATGGACGTCACGGCGTTTGTGGTTCCTCCTTATCCATGTTATTTTCATTTTCTTTTTTTTGGCCTTCTTCTAGCAAAACCTTTATTAAGTGGTTTAGTATGGTTTTGGGTGACGTGGATGCTTTGTTGGATTCCACGTGTGATGAGTTAATGTGAACGCTCCGGGCGGGAAGAATATGCCTTTTGAATTGATTATTACTTCTTGTTTTTGTCCCTTGGGAGATGTGTCGAGATGAGATTTATCATGTTCCGAATGGCCCCCACCTCGGGAACCTTCTGGCTCTATAGGAAGTTTAGGTCATCAGATTCATGTGGATTTTGGAATGCATATATATATATCAGACTTTTATGAACATGATATGGAATTTTATGACTTGTGTAATCCTTTGAAAGGTCTGTGGAATCAATCTATGGTCGCCATACACATGGTAATCCTTTAAAAAGGTCTTCAACTCTATTGGTTATAACAAAGCCAACAAGTACGCTCAACAAAAACAAAAAAAAGTGTATCCTGTATTTATTTACAATGGCCTTAAAGCGAACATATATATACAGAGGCCGACCATGGCACATTCAAACCCGTGATTTTGTACGATCAGTTATGAAATTGAAAATAAACATGCGTAAGCGTAACACAGATTCTTCTTCAATCTAAACAATATTATCAAACGGGCCGAACAAGAAGGAGATATGTGAACCCACTATGAATAGACCTATAGCCTAAAAAATGCTATAAAGTGAAATATCGCTAATACTACTACCGGACAGCAGCAAAGCAAAAGGTGAGGCTGTCAAATTGGGCTATAATGTCTGGGCTAAGCCCAACTCCTATAATAATACGATTACAATTCGATTTAAATATTAAATCGGATATATGATAAAATAAGCTGCCTGTGTTGTTTAGACTTTAGAAGCATACTCTTAAAACGTGCTAATCTAAGACTGACATAACATTAATTTTTAAGACTTAACATGTACTATTTCTCTGAACCAACGTAAACACAGATGCAATATGAAGGTACAATTCAGCCTAAAAAACAATTAACGTGAAGAAGGATGTTCTATGGTTTCTTTAACGTAAATATACGAAACAAAAGAATAATTATTAAGCTAATTAAGTACATTGTACATAGAACATAGATAACACGTTAGCTTAACCATAGGTCCATGTACGGACGTACACAAAATAAACGCATTCACTGTCTACTAGTACTAATTACTGTACTAAACATGTAAATAAAGTGCTTTATCAAAAGCAGGTTTATGTAGGGCATAATTGAACCATAAAAGCATCGGTAACTTCTCTACAGTAGATATTTTACGATTATTTTTAAAGTTGTTTTACGTTAAACCAAAGTGCCTAGTAGTGACCGTTGGATAGAAAGAATCGAACAAAATAAAAATTCTAAAAAGAAAAAGAGGACCATCTTTTTGTTTTTTTGGGTTGGAAAAAGACATGAATGTGTTGTTGTGTGGATCGTTCTAGCCGTTACGAGATACGATACACGTGGCGTGAGCTGTATGGATTACTACGAAAGAGATCTGACCTGTCTTTTGCCAAACTGATGTGGAGATACAGTGACGTGGATGTTTTTGAGATTATACACAATTACACATTGATTGCTTTGCTTTGTTTTGCCCCTTTTGTTAGGTCATTCCTCTAATCCTCTGTGGACTAAAACTTATTTTTATCAAAACTTAATTAAACTACAAATTGAAGTTAACTAATAATTAAAAAGATAGGTAGCAAAATCATATAAAAGATATGATGGTTGATTCATTCTCACATGCATTGATTTCGGGCGAAACCAATATTATTATCCCAACCTCTTCTTCTGCACTACGAAGATTTTAATTAGTGGAATATATTTAGATGGTCCAGCACTGTCCAGTATTTATTCTTTTGTTTCCAAAGTATATATAACATGTGTTTATATTAGAAGAAAGGTGAGAAATACTCAAATCTTATTGCCGTTTAATTTTGATTTTCGTAAATGGGACTTTACATTACTAAACTAGGGTCGCATGAACCATCTCTTACTCCTAGTTTAGTTTCAAAATGTAATTAGAATTGGAATGTCAAATGTATACTGGTTTTAGTATTTGCATTGTTGAGATCATATAATATATTTAAGTTGTTTACCTAATTTTCCAAATATATTTATGTTATACGAAAATGCATATTTTCATTGAGGAGGAAAACAATCATCATCTTTCTATGATTGCACATCGACCTGGCACTTCCTCTACCAAAGCCAACATAATTTCAAATCAAATATATTTCTTTTGTCGTAGTTTACTCGAATGATGAATACTAAATTTATCCGTGGGTCTAGTTAGTAATTAAGGAATTAATTTCCCATTTCATAATTCTATATCACGTAAAAGTGAAGTATTAATAATTGTATTACACAAAGTGATAACTGATAAAGTAATAATCGGCTAGGGATATTAACAAAGTAAAAATAAAAGAAAAAGAAGGTGATTAGGGACTAGGGCCATAGAGGATAAGGACAAATGTCATGTTAGCTTATACAAAATTCGAAAGCAAAAGTGTGGATTATGGTTTGTCTGCTTTTAGATTATAATTTAATTAAAAACACTCATTACGGGTTAGCACTTCGTATTATCCGTAGTGTTAGTGTCCCCTGTATGTATTAACTAAGGATTGGTAGTTCTTTTTGCATTACAGATTACATTACAAGTGTTTACATAACAAGTATATGGGTCTTCCCCCGGTAAATAAATATGCATGCATTCTCCATATGTTCAACACATAAGTTCATAACTTTTTTTGATTTATAATCACTAAAAGTCTATTTAAAAATTTTTAGACTTTTTCATGGTTAAGATTTACTAAACATGACAACGTTTTGTACTAACTTCCATAAGCATACACCCACATATCTTATAGTACTAAAATAAAAATACGTGTGAATCAATTTTATAGTTCCTCGACATTCTTCAAATATCAAAGGACAAACCACATTAATGTGAGAGAGCTTTTAAACCAGAATAGACTATAATCATCATCTGCCGGTGAAGTTTTGTCTATACATTTCAAAAAAACGGTACCCACCATAAGCCGACTCTTCCTTTTCATAATGTTTCTCCCTTTTTAAATTACCGCCAATAATATTTTCTTCCTTTTTTCATGTAGTTTGCTTTTAGACGGTCGAAAACAAAGTAGTTTGTTGGATTCGTTGAGTAAAATAATTCAAAGCTGTAATTTAACAAACATTTGACCTAATTTGAAAAAATAAAAGAGGAAAGTTGCCAAAAAAAGATTTAGAAAGAAAAAAAAAAGACAAAGATATTATATATTGATAATATAACCGTTGAAGAAGGGGTTGTAATTGTATGACAGCCTGACGAAAAAACCTTACACCTCATTTCTATCATTAACCCTCACATGGCTTACCTGTACACTTTTGGTCCTACCCACCTTCTTACTTTTTTATTTATCTCAAAATTTGATTTGTTAACCCCAAAAAAATACTATTCGACAAACTTACAAAAAAAAATGCCTTATTTTAATTTATTAAAAAAACATTTTGTATTTATCCCATTGTTCCATATTAGTAAGAAAAAAAAAAATTCACATTTACAGAGCTGCAGAAGATTTTTGGCCATGCACATAGACCCCACTTTGATTGCTATTTTATACACTATAATCATATAGTACTAAAACAAAAACTTGACTATTATTGTACCAGTAATAATGCATTAAAAACTACTATTGCTGACAGCCAAAACAAAAACACAACAAAGAGTACTACTAGTAATTACTTTTTCTCTCTTGTGGTTTAGTGATTTAACTACAACTAGAAAGTTCTAAGGAACATTTAGTGACTAGTTTAATTATTACAGTACTAAGTTAGTTTAGAGGGGTTATCAACTGACAAATTTTAATTTCCCGAAAAAATGTCTAGAAGTGTCCCATTATATTATCACACCAACTAATTAACTCTATAATCGTACAAATATAATGATTAATACCAGAGTTATTTAGAAGATTATACAAATGTATAATACCGAAACTACCCTTGGCTTATCCAATGGCGTGGTGTGGAACAAGGGTTTTTGTTCTTCTTTCCCTTTAAAAAGGCAGAGGAGAGACACTGTCGTCGTCACACACCACCACTCATTTCGAGCAGCGAAAACTCCATAGCTTAAGCTAGAAAGAGAGAGAGAGAGAGAGAGAAACAAAACCAGAGACAAAGATGTCGAAAGAAGTGAGCGAAGAAGGAAGAGCCCACCATGGGAAAGACTACGTGGATCCTCCACCAGCTCCGCTCTTTGACATGGGAGAGCTCAAATCTTGGTCTTTCTACAGAGCTCTCATCGCTGAGTTCGTCGCTACACTCCTCTTCCTCTACGTCACTGTAGCTACCGTCATCGGCCACAAGAAACAAACCGGTCCTTGTGACGGCGTTGGTTTACTCGGTATCGCTTGGGCTTTCGGTGGTATGATCTTCGTCCTCGTTTACTGCACCGCTGGTATCTCTGGTAAGTTCAAATCTCTCTCACACAACCTAAAAAAACCCTAATCTTTTTACTCTGTTTAGTTCGTTGTTTTTGTTACTAATCTCGGTTTTGTTTTGTTTTCTTCCGTAGGTGGTCATATTAACCCAGCTGTGACTTTCGGTCTGCTATTAGCTCGTAAGGTCTCTTTGGTTCGAGCTGTTGGTTACATGATATCTCAGTGTCTTGGAGCTATCTGTGGTGTGGGTTTCGTGAAAGCTTTCATGAAGACTCCTTACAACACTCTTGGTGGAGGAGCTAACACCGTAGCTGATGGTTACAACATCGGAACTGCTCTTGGAGCTGAGATCATTGGAACTTTCGTCCTTGTTTACACCGTCTTCTCTGCTACTGACCCTAAGAGAAGCGCTCGTGACTCTCACATCCCCGTAAGTATTGTTTTTTAATTCTCATAAAAAAGCTTGGATCTTTAAAGTGTTTAATGACAAAATTTGATGGATACGTGTAGATAGATACTTACTCATAAAGTTTGAATCTTTAAGGAGTTCTATTATAGAATTTGGTTGTAAACTTTAGTGGGTATGTGTAGATCTTAATAAAGTTTGAATCTTTAAGGAGTTTTATTATAGAATTTGGTTTTAAACTTTTGTGGGTATGTTTAGATCTTAATAAAGTTTGAATCTTTTTGGAGTTTAGTGTTAAAAGATTGTTTACAACTCATATGGGTTTGTGTAGATTCTGTTAAAGTTTGAATCTTAGGGTTTTATGAAAAAGTTTGTTATAATCTCTAATTTGGGTCTCTGCAGTGTGTAGATTCTGATAAAGTTTGGTGGTTTTTTTTTTGGTGATTAGGTGTTGGCACCACTTCCAATTGGATTCGCTGTATTCATGGTGCATTTGGCAACTATCCCCATTACTGGAACTGGTATTAACCCAGCAAGAAGCTTTGGTGCTGCTGTTATCTACAACAACGAGAAAGCTTGGGATGACCAAGTAAGTGCTTTTAATAATTACTATCTCTAAAATTAGGTTTAAAATTATTAATTGTTCACGTCTCTAATGTTGTGGGTTCTGTTTTTTGGTTTTGTAGTGGATCTTTTGGGTTGGACCATTCCTGGGAGCATTAGCTGCAGCAATTTACCACCAATTCGTATTGAGAGCATCAGCAATTAAGGCTTTGGGTTCCTTCCGAAGCAACGCGACCAATTAATGAAGGCTTGTGAAGAAAAACAACTTAAGATTTGAAAAACGCTTTATTATTTGTTGTTCTTTTGTGTGTAATGAGAGAGATCTGGTTTGGAAGATGTTAATTATGAAAGTGGCCCTATGAATTCTATTTCTTTCTTTGTTCCTCTTTTGTTAAATTCAAATAGACTAGTTTTGGTGTGTCTTTTGTTGGTAATTTAATCTTCTTTTCTCTCTACAATTAATTTCGTAATATCGAACAATCCAAATTAAAAAACGTTAGAGAACTGTTTAAATGCAAACAACAAGCGTCCAAAGAAAAAGAAAAAAAAAGTTTCGGCCGTAACATGGTATATTGTGGGTCTTTTGGTTATTGTAATGGTCCTTGGGTCATCTTTACACCACTCAGTCATAGGCACGTGTAGTCATATCAGAGTGATGGGAGTGAGAAGGATGCGTAAACGAGTGTTCCCGTCTATCTACAAATTGGATTCCATTTGCTATGATTTAACTTTTTCGTTAGTTGATAGAGAAGAAAAAAACAATTATTTTTCCTTTTCTTGGCTTTTTAACTTCGTGCGAGTACCTTTTTGTTTATGTGAAAGGGATAAAAAAGAAGTGGAGCCAATTGGGTTGTAACAACCAGACAAGGAACCAGACATTAAACCCATTTTTCCACCGCACTCAACCTTTTCGCCGCGTGTCGCTTAGCTAATATGGTTTCTATTACATGGGTCTCTCCTAAGCTTCCAATTTTACCGTATCAATTACTGTAAATTCCTGACAAGTTTTTGATTAGACCCACTCAACCCATATGTGTTTGTATGTATTGGGAAATGATTCGTATACGAAGACTTTACCAACTTAAATCGAATAATGAACTTGAGATTAAAGGGTCATTCTAAAATGTTTCATGATAGCAGCTAATGAAAGCGATAAGCACTAAATTTGTCTAAGGCACATGTCTAAGGCACAACTTAGGCGACTTTTTAAGTATTGTTGAAGTTTGTTTAGTTGGATTAGCAAAATAGTTTTTTGCCTGGTAGGAATAAGTTTACGCTTAGCTGTTTAAAATGTAATTTACGATAGTGAGAGTTGGCTTAGTAAGTTAGCAGCAACCACTTGTTTATAATACATTGAATTGTGGATATACTACAAGTCTTACAATACATACGCATTAGTCTACATATGAAATAGTTGTATAATAATAATTCATGTCTCGTCTTTTCAGAAAAGTGAATGCAGATGAGAGAGAGAGAGATAGAGAGGGACCACAACAATGGCCTTCACTCTTTGCTGGTTAAGACGCCCTTGTGTCTCTCTCTGTTTTTAAAATACTTAGCCGTTATGATGGATTCTTCATTATCTCTTACTGTAGGTTCAATATGGTCCACTCATATGAAGTTTTGGTAAACCCTAACAGCAGCTTATGAACCATTGTATAATTGGGTTCTGGATAAGAGCAATTTTGCAACTTGCAACAAACCTTATAAGTTATATCCCATAAATTCATAATACAGTTTATACAGATAGTATTTGCTTGAGTGTGATACATGAACCGATGGCAAATAATTTAAGTAAACCAAATTTTTTTTTGAAATAATTTGCCATCTTGTGAGCCTACTGAAATTGTCCTTTTAATAAAAAAAAAAAGTTTGAACTTCAGAACTATTTAACTACTGCTCTGTATTAGTTAAGACATGAAATCTCATATTGTGCAAAAAAGACCAAGCCACACAATTTGTGGTTACAATTTTGTCTCAAGGGAATCCTGGTTCAATTTCGCCGGTTTACATTTACTCTCTGGTTAGTGAACAAAACCAAGGGGAGCTGCTTATGGGCCATGTTGCGGTGGGCTCAGTTTAAAGCCGACATGAGTAACTAAAGCCCAGTAGCATTGTCGCGATGACATAACAGATTGCTTTGTCCGTTGCAACGGTTAAAAAGCAGAGTAGAGAAGTGAAAACAGAGTACCAGAGTTTGTTTTATTACTTTTCTTCTACTCTCTTTCTTATAGTTTTGTGGAACTCGTAAACAATTTCATGTCGTTTTAAATATATTAATGCTCTTAAGTAATGATTTTAAAAATTCAACTCTAACCATTATTTTTTAAAATTCAACTAGTGAATAATATAACATTTGTCTACCATCAAAAATCCATTAAAATCATTATGGAGTAACTTCTAGTTTTATGCCAAATTCGGTTGACCAATTCATAGAAATGTTTATATATATTCAGTTTCACTCATATAATAGAGCTCAAATTGAGAAGTCACCCCATGCAACAAAGTATGAGCTAAGCAATAATTTTTTAATAGTATATTTTTGTTCTAGCAAATTCTGAGTGTTGAACTAATGCAAACTATAGAATAAACATTATTGTGACAAAGTCATCTTACAATTTTTAAAACAATCTTTCGTTTTCCAAACTCAAAGACGACTTGTAATAATCTTTCCCATTCAAGAAAACGAAAGATAAAAAAAATCAAAGAACAATGCATTTACAAAGCCAAACGTATTTATTAGCAACAACCATATATTTAAACATATACTAGTATAAGTTACTAATAAACATTCACCTTTGTGACTAATAAATTAAATACCAGCTTTTCCAAAATCCTAACCTTTAAAACTCATTTATTAGTATATTGACTTTGTGCTACTACTTTACTTAGTAACACTATCAACAAACATCACACACACAACACAAACTCAAAGAAGCTCATCTATAAACGATTTCCCTTTAAATTTCTCCAATTTGAATCCCATTTTCTTCATCCTTGACCTTTCCATCTCCACCTCGACCATCTGAGCCCGCGTCTCCTCAATCCGTAGCCTCGCTTCCTCCACTTCCTTCTCCATCCTAACCAAATCCGCTTCTTGAGCCTCAAGCTCTTCTCTCTTAGCCTTCACTAAACCATCCTGCCTCTCTTTCTCTTTTTCTGCATCTTCTTGAGACCGTGCAAACTCTTCAAGAACTGAACGTAGCCATGCCACTTCGATGTTCACTGACTCCAAATCTTTGAGAACAGCTAACATCTCTTTGACTTTGAGTTTGGTCAACTGCCTCACTGAGGTTGACCTTAGTTCCTGCATCAACGAGCATAAACACTCGAGGTATCGAGATCGCATTGAGTCCGATTCCAGCTTACAGTTTTGAGCAATGTCTCCGTGTTTCTCGATGATAGCACTTAGGAGAGTGGACGAACCCGATCTTACTCGGTATTTTCCGACAGAGACAAAACTGTCAGACATTACTGATTCAAGATCAAGCTCTACTCCAATCTCATTGTTGCTTTCTTCTTCTTCATCATCATCGTCATCATCATCAGTATAATCATCATTGCTCTCTTTCTCTTGCGATCTTTCAGGGCTTAGAAAACTAAAGACTCTAGTCACGGCACCTCCTCCAGTCTTCCCGTTGTGTTCTTGTATTTCCGGTTTAGGTGATACCGTTTTGCTTTCATCAACCTTCATAACATACGAGAAACAGAGTTTGACAAATATGTAGTGATAGAGAAATCATGAAAGAGAGTAAAAGGATGATGAATTATACCAAATTGGTTGAAGAAAGTGGAATAAGTTGAGAGGGTTTGTTCTCTGGTTTATGGTTGAAAAATTCCTCAGGGTCACCGGGATGATGAAGAAGAAAAGACTTTGTGGTTTCAGAAACAGTCTTCTTCTTCACAGCAACAGGTGGAGCTACTGCATGATGACCCTTTGGGGAGTTACCTTTTGTAAAAACACCTCCACCATTTTGATGAGGGCTTACGGGTAGCGGTGAAGGCGGTTGTGAATTTGACTGCTTGTTTTTCCTACCGAAACTCGCTGAGAAGCTAAGAAGTCTTGAAGCTGTAATCAAAACAAGTCAGGAATCAGAACAAAAGACAAAAAGTTTTACTTGAAAATATTTGCAAAACCAAAACGAAACAGAACAAAGTACTTTGCTTCTTAGTGTTCTTCTTGACATGGCCTTGAGCAATTTTCTCTAAACAAGCTGAAGCACATTCATGGAAAGGATTATCCGAATATACACAATCCGGATGAGCTTTTTGATTGAAGTCCATAGCGTTTGATCAAATGGAACAAGCTTCAACCAAATGCAACAACTGCAAATTAAAACCCCTGTGTAATTAGCCCAAGATAACCAAATCAATCAGCTCAAAGGAGACAAACACAAGAACTTTAAAAACATTGTGTGGCTTCAAATATTGAACACATCACATAAAGGGTAACAAAAAGGTCAAACCTTTACACCTTAACTTCAACAAATGAGTCAAAAAAGATGAGAAACCTGGACTTATATATTAATATTACAACAACAAACAAACTCCAACTAAATTGGATTCCGTTCATATTTCACCAACTCTTCATTCATTCATTGCTTTATATGCAAAATAGTAAAAGAGGGAGAGAGAGATATTCACCAAACAAGTGAAATTGATCCCCACAAGGATAGAGAATGATATAGAAAAAGACGACTTTTTGTGGTTTGTTACTTCTTCTTAATATCTATAACAAAGACCGACCATGCAATTTCCCAAGTACAGTTTTTCCAGTGGGATACTAAATTTCAAAAGATGGAAAGCATTCATTTATTGACTTAGACCAGAGTTTAAAAAAAAAAAAAAAAAAGGGTCGATTAATTTGACCGGCTTGTTTCTTGAACAGACAAAAAACTCTCTAAAAGGCCCACCCTTTGTGGATAGATAATAAATACTTTTATAAATGGTTGAAATTTCGTTTTCCATGATTTCTTAGCAAAGAAACAGAGCATATAGCAATAAAACAGTATCAACATCAATCATTCGATCATTGAATCATTCTTAAAACACAAGCAAAACCCACGACTCCTAAGCAAGAACAAGAATTTATCTTCCGATCAAAGAACAAGACTTTAGTAATTGACCATAAAATGCAAACTTTAACAGAGAAAGAGAGAGAGATGAGAGATACCAGGAGAATCGGAGGAGGGAGAAAAGCGTTGAGAAAAATGAACAAAACAATGTTTTGATTTTTTATTTTAATGATGATATAAACAGTTGTATGGTATTTATATTATGGTTGTGTGAATAATAAGGTAAGTAGTGTTGTGTATGGTTGTATATACATGTGACATTATTATTGACTTGCGTATAATATGATGATGATGATGAATTGATGATGGTGATTTGACCAAAGACCATAATACTATAACACAAACAAGTGAAGGGAAAGAAGCATTAATTAAAAAAGAGGTTGGAAACGGCATATCAATCACACACCTCACGTAATCTTCCAGAAGTGGACAACAACGTGGGATGGTTTAATTCATACTTGTGGAGATTTTACATGTACTAGAAGAAGAGGAGACGAAGAAGAATCGTTTTAGCATAAATATGTAACCATTACAAGAAAAAGAAGAAGAAAAAAGACGAATAAGAAAAAGTGAATAAAAAAGAAAGGGAACTCTTGTCAGTAAGTTACTGTGCGCCGTGCGCGTATACACGGCTGTAAACTATTACAAGTCATTGCATGAAACGTGTCACGCGTGTCAATGTTTTGCATCACACATGAGAGTTTAATGGATTAAAGAATCTTAATCAATTATGTATTTTGTTAAAAAAAAAAAAATCAATACAGTATTATCTGTCCTCAAAGATTGATGTGATTTCACACAAATTAAGAAAGAATAATTATTTACAATATTATGTTTTACTAAAAGTATTATATATTTATAAACCAATGACTATTGAGTTTTCTTAATGATCACTTCTTGTTTATAAAAGTTAAATATTAGTTAATTTAAAATGATAAAACATCAAACTTTGTGGGACAAAAGAAAATCACATAACATCAATCTTTGGAGTAGGAGGTGTATTCAATCTATATTACAAGTGATTTGAATTTTAACTAAATTTTAAATGATTTTGATGATTTTAGGTAATTTGATATGATTTATTGAAAAATTATTTCAAATTTTATCTAAAATTATGAGATGTGGATTTCTTTATTTTTAACTAAACAAATCATCTTAAATCCCCCCATAATCTTTTAAGAGGGTGTATTCAACTTGATATTTTAAATGATTTATGTAAATTTTACAAATTATATGTTATTCAGTCATAAACTTTAAAAAATCTATTAGGAGGATGTATTCAACTTGACATTTTTAGTGATTTGTGTGAAATTTACAAATTTTATGTTATTCAATCATGAATTTTAAAAAGTCTATTAAAATCCATTGTTATTGAACTGATGATTTAAAAATCTACTTTAAAATCCATTAAAATCCTTTGTTATTGAACTGATGATTTAAAAATTTACTTTAGAATCCACTGTTATTCAAAACAGTTTTGTGGATTAGGATTTTAATATTTTTTAAGATTTTGGAGGATTCTAGAAGATTTGTTTAGTTAAAAATACAGAAATCCAAATCTCATGGTTTTATGTGGGATTTGAAAGAATTTTACAGAAAATCATATGAACTTCCCTAAAATCTATCAAAATTCTAAATTTCCTAAATCCCATCAAATTCTCCAAAATCATGATTTGAATACACCTCCCTTAAAATTCACTGTTATTGAACTGATGATTTGGATTTTAATAAGTTTTAGGAATTCTGGAGTATATGAGAGAATTTGTTTAGTTAAAAATACAGAAATCCTAATCTCATGGTTTTATGTCGGATTTGAAAGAATTTTACCATAAATCATATCAACTTCTCTAAAATCTATCAAAATTCCAAATTTTCTAAATCCTATCTAATCTTACAAAATCATGGTTTCAATACACCCCTTAAAAATCATTAAAATCCAAATCCACAAACTGTTTTGACTTTTGAATAATAGTAGATTTTAAAATAAATTTTTAAATCATCTTTTCAATAACAATGAAATTTAAAGTAGATTTTTAAATCATTATTTTAATAACAATGAATTTTAAAATAGATTTTTAAATCATCAATTCAATAACAGTGCATTTTAATAGATTTTTTAAAATTCATGATTGAATAACATAAAATTCGTAAACTTTACACAAATCACTTCAAATATCAAGTTGAATACATCCTCTAAAGAATGTTAATCAATATCACAAATTGTTTATGTATATAGTTTACCTTTTTAGTTTACAATATTTTATTTTTTAGTGTTTTTCCAATAATATTGAACCAATGAAAATTTACACACATATCCCAATATTAAAATTTTGATAGTATCAAATCCAGTTATGTTTACATTTGGATCTCTTGACTCTTGACTCTTTTTACATTGGATCTCTTGACTCTTGATACATTGGATCTCTTGACTCTTAGTACTATTTTCTGCTAATACTTAAAGATTTTATAAACCTTGGGAATAAGTATGAGTCAAAGCAATATTTGAGAATATGCGAATGTGTTAACATTTTTGGAGACTTTGCTTAGGACGTGTATGATTCTCAATCCGAAGGAAGGACATTATTTTCTTCACGATTTTTGTTTGAGTCTAGATTTTTCTTCACGATTTGTCAAAGAGCCACATTAATTGTAGAATCTGATAAAAAGCCTATTTTTGTCATTGTTTTATCTGTCGTAAGTCGTAACCATTATTTAATTTATTACCACGTACATAGTTTCGAAATCCGAGTAAGCTTATCCCGAAGCAATAAATGATGGATCTCTTCTTTAGACTATTTTCATTATCCCTTATTTAGACTATTTTCATTGGTAGTCCTTATACGTTTCATAGGAAATTTCTTAGGTATAAATATTAACTATAGGAAATTTATTAGGTATAAATATTAATTATTAATGAAAAAAAAGCTAAAGATTGTAAGAAACTTTTTTTAATTTTAGAACCAAAAGAAATTTTTTTAATGGACAGGTGGCGCGATATAAATAGTGAAATGAGATTAATGAGATAAATTTTTTTGGCATTTCTCTTTCATTTTCGTATGTTCTTTTTTCATGTTGTGTGGTATGTTTTTATTTTTTAATGTTTTGTGTTTTAATTTTAAATATTTTATGTTATTTTATGTTTTTATTATTAAAATATGTTTCTATGATATATAAAATAATTTTGAATATTTTAAATTATTAATTATTATTTTATTATATTTATTATTAAAAAACACCTTAACTTGGTTCTACCAATAATTAACAAAATTTTCTTTTTTTATTAACAAAGTTTCTTCTTCCCTTTTTATTATTAAAAATTGCCTTAACAAACAACTAAAAAATACACTAATGAGGATAGTCTTAGTTTCATGATCTATCTTTCATTTTATTTTTGTCTTCGCTTTGATTTTTTTTTATAATGCATTTTTGAAGGAATCAAATCCTGATTTTCTTAATTATAAATATTTTCACAAAAAAATATAATACATATCGTAAAGTAAAGCAGCACAAACGTATTCGAAAACGAGTCTATCGCCGCCACCCAATAAAACACGATGTATCCTTCTTTGATCTTTCCCATTAAACTTACTCGTGTCTCTCTATCAATAAGTCCTCGAACTCGAAGAAAAGAGACTGGTTTAGTACATTGCATTGATTAATTCCATCGTTAATTTTGTGTTGTTCTAGAATTCGCTAATCCACAAAATATGTTCCTTTAGTTGATACATATAGGGTTCTCAAATTAAATATTACCATGCGTGTTTGTTTGTACATGGTAACAAACCGTCCGGTCGAACCAGTTTAACCGAAAAAAGTTAAAACAGGGTCTATTTAATAGAAACGGTTAACTAGGTCTTTCTTTTTCAACAAGAAGGTAAACAACAAAGTCTTATATTTTGAAGACCTAAAAAAAACCTAGCAAGTAATTTACAAAATCGTTGCCTTTATATGGACGCCATAAGTAGAAACGCAGGAAAAGAAGATGATGAATCGTAAAGCCCTGCCTCCGTCATCTCCATTGTTTTCATCACTTCCAGATGAAGTCATTGTGGATTGCTTAGCACGGGTCCCGAAATCTGACTACCGTTCCATCTGTTTAGTCTCCAAGAGCTTCTACTCTCTTCTCTCTTCTCAGGAGATTTATGCGGCCCGTTCCCACATCGGAACCACAGAGCCTCGTCTCTACGTGTGCCTGTACTTACACAACAAGCATCGCTGGTTCACACTCGCCGAGATTAAGAATAAAGTGGGTTTAGTACCGGTAAGGCTCTCTAATTCCTCCGATCCTCCCGCTCTATTAAACTCAACCACTGTAGCTGTTGGTTCCGAAATCTACAAAATCGGCGGAACTGTCAACGGCACGGGATCCGGAGCCGTTTTTGTACTTGATTGTAAGTCTCACACGTGGCGTCATGCACCTGAGATGAGAGTGTCAAGGGTAGGCGCCAAGTCTTGTTTTTTAGACGGGAAGATATATGTAATTGGAGGATGCATGAAGAAAGAGGAAAAATTCAAGAAATGGGGTGAGGTTTTCGACCTAAAGACTCAGACTTGGAAGCCATTGCGTAGGCCTAGTGATGATGCCCTCGGTTCGAATCTCAAAGTTGCAGTTTTTGGAGAAAGGCTATACGTTATCACCAAGTATAACAGCTATGCATATGATCCGGAAAAAGGAAGATGGCTATCAGAGGTGGGGTTTGAGGCTCTACAACCTATAATTGGAACTCAATCCGGTGGCATAGAAAAAGTTATGGAAGATATAACGACAGGACCTTGGTGCGTTGTAGGAAATGTAATGTTTAGTGTTGTTAACCGTAAGTACAAGTGGTTTTGCTCAAGGAGTGGAAAGTGGCTAGTAGTGGAAGGTTTGGATGATCTATACGAAAAGCGTGGTTGTGAATACCGTTGTTACTGTACGGTTGAGTTAGTCAACTATGGTGGGAAACTGTTAATTATATGGCAGAAACCTGCGCTTTCGCTTCCCATTGAATATAATATTTGGTGTGCGGTGATTAGGTTGGAGGAGAGTATGTCTCCTCAATTTGGACCTCAGATCTTGGGAGAGGTTGAGCGTCAAAGTGTTATTGTGGCCAGAGGCCCCATGTCTTATAAGCTCTCAAACTGCCAATGTGTTTCGGTCTGAAATTCATCTTCGTTTTCAACATATTTATTTTTAGTTAATAAGATTGAGAAAACACTGATTCTTGAGTTGGAATAAGTAGGCGCCAAGTCTTTCTATTTAGAAGGAAAAATTTATGTAATAGGAGGATGTAGATACCAGAAAGAGAGGGGAACAATAAATGAATTGGGGTGAGGTTTTCGACCTGAAGACTCACTTGGAAGCCATTACCTTGCCCTGGTGATATTGCACTCGATTCGAATCACAAAGTGTGGGGTTTGTGGATCTACAACCTATAATTGGAACTAGGTCAGGTGGTATAGAAAAAGTTATGAAATGTATAAAAGGACCTTGGTGCGTTACAGAAAATGTAATGATTGTTACTAACATATAATAATATTTAGAAAATTTTAGAATTCGAGTAAGAATAAATTAAGAGTTTAGAATCCGATTATTATTAACATATATTTAAATTAAATAATTAAATTATCGAATTATATAATATATGTTGTTATGGTTAAATAAAATTATCGAATTATTTAATATACGTTGTTATGGTTACATAAAAAACATGCAAAACTATTATGATTACACGATAAAACATAAGAAGATATGAATTTGATTTTTAAACCACACAAAAACATATTGCAATAAATAATAACATTTTATCAATATATTTTCTAGGGGTGTCAAAATGGGTAACCCGACCACCCATACCCACATGGGTTAGAGACTTTTGTGGCGGGTTCAACCGACCCATTTATTATAATGAGTTGAATTTATATACCCAAACCCAATTAGACAAAACCCAATGGCTAAATGGGTTATATGGGTTATCCATATAAAAATAAAATAAAATAAAATAATTGATATTAAATCTATAATATATTTATATAAAATATAATTAAAAAACCAACCAAAGTTTTCAAGCTTAAAAAGTTAATTTCAAGATATTATAGAAAATCTCACATTCATTTTGGATTATTGACATATATATTATTGTTTACTTTCTTTTGTTTTTAGCAAAGTAGAAAAACTTAACATTTATTTTAGATATTTTACATAAATTAGTTATAAAAATAAAATATTTTACATAGTAATATATATCTATATTATATTATATGCATATATATATTATTTTTGTTTTTTTCAATCAACCCATTGGTAACCCATAACCCTAATGGGTTTACCCCGATAAACCCACGAATCCATTGGACGAACCCATCAAAACCCATTTATTTATATGGGTATAAAAACATAACCCATACCCGTTAAAATAATAGACAAACAGGGTAAACCCATGGGTTTCTACCCATTTTGACACCCCTAATATTTTCTACCATCAAACCTCTTTACACATTCAAATATTTCACTAGAACATATATTTTAGACGAAAGAAACGCAGATTTGAAAGAAAAAAATTAGTTACATTATTATATTAATAATTTTACTTATCATAATTTTCTTTATTTATAATATTTTTCTAATTTTACTTATAATAATTTTTTAAATCGATTTATCCCGCACTGTATAAACTAACTGTTATTATTTTCAACATTTGGGGTCGGGGACACCACAAGACTTGAGCTGAGAGCTAATGAACCTTTTACTCGGGATGATACGGTGTTTAATTTCATCACACAGGCATTCTTGGGTCTCCTTCACTGTCTCACAACATGAGTTCGACAGCTTCAATCCCCAAGACATGCTGTCAAAGCAAAGTTTAAGCGCATTCAATTTTTTCGGAGTTGTTGTACCACATGCTGCTCCACTCCTCTTGGAAGTACTGCCGCTGGCATCGATAGCTTCTGTAGGAGGAGGGAATGATGCCGAGAGTAAGACGAATGCGATAAGGAACAATGCTACGATCTTCATCATGTCTTGTTGTTTGGGATTCGTCTTGTTTTCTAAGAGGATCTCTTACGTATTCATAGGATAATTAAGGGTTCCCATTGTATGGCATTGGCTTTTTAACTTCTTTTAGTCAACATGAACATAATTAGTTGTTATGTAAATATATCCCAAAAGTAATGCTAAATCGCTCTTTAGCTTTAGGAATTTATAGAAATGCTAAATTGGGTTTCGTGTAATAACGTGGATTATGTTTGTGTAATGCAAAAACAACTTATAATAACCTTTTTCTAAAAACTTTCAACCTATCTTAGTATAGTTCATATATATAATGGTTCAAGAATAAAAGTTAACACTTCCAAAATAGTTCAATTTTTTTTTCTTAACTTCGTCCAGCTTTACATAATATTTTTTTAGTAGTTGCAAGAAAAACAAAGAAATGAAATAAAGGGATAAAAGAAGAGACGAAATGTGTTTTTTTTTTTGTTTGCATCAAAGATGTTTCAAACAAGGTGAAAATGATATTCACCTTTGGTGGTTTGAAAGGATAATCCAGAGGGAAGTGAATGGTCACGGATACCGTCCGGTCGAACCAGTTTAACCAAAAAATGTTAAAACAGGGTCTATTTAATAGAAACGGTTAACTAGGGTCTTTCGTTTCCAACAAGGTAACAACAAAGTCTTATATTTTGAAGACCTAAAAAAAACCTAGCTAGTAATTCCAAAATCGTTGCTTTATATGGACGCCATAAGTAGAAGAAACGCAGGAAAAGAAGATGACGAATTGTAACGCCCTGCCTCCGTCATCTCCATTGTTTTCATCACTTCCAGATGAAGTAATTGTGGATTGCTTAGCCCGGGTCTCGAAATCTTACTACGGTTCCATCTGCTTAGTCTCCAAGAGCTTTTATTCTCTACTCTCTTCTCCGGAGATTTATGTGGCCCGATCCCACATCGGAGCCACAGAGCCTCGTCTCTACGTGTGCCTGTCGTTACCCAACAATCATGGATGGTTCTCTCTCGGCGAGATTGAGGGTGAATTAAGTTTAGTACCGGTAAGGCTCTCTTCCTCCACTCCTCCCGCTCGGTTTAAGTCAACCACTGTAGCTGTCGGTTCTGAAATCTACCTAATCGGCGGAACTGTCGAGGGCAAGCGAACCAGATCCGTTTTTGTGCTTGATTGTGGGACTCACACGTGGCGTCGCGCTCCTAACCTAGGGGTGTCAAGGGTAGGCGCCAAGTCTTGTTATTTAGAAGGAAAGATATATGTAATAGGAGGATGCAGAAAGAGAGGGGAACAGTCAATGAATTGGGGTGAGGTTTTCGACCTGAAGACTCAGACTTGGAAGCCATTGCCTTGCCCTGGTGATGTTGCACTCCGTTCGAATCACAAAGTTGTAGTTTTTGGAGGAAGGTTGTACGTTATCACCAAGCGTAACAACTATGCATATGATCCAAAAGAAGAAAGATGGCTGTCAAAGGTGGGGTTTGTGGATCTACAACCTATAATTGGAACTAGGTCAGGTAGTATAGAAAAAGTTATGAAACGTATAAAAGGACCTTGGTGCGTTATAGAAAATGTAATGTTTACTGAGGAGGACCGTTACTACAAGTGGTATTGCTCACTTGTTGGAGCGTGGCTAAGAGTTCAAGGTTTAAATGACGTATACCAAAAGCGTGGTCTTGAATACCGTACGATTCAGTTAGTTAACTATGGTGGGAAACTGTTAATTATATGGCACGACTCAGACGAGCACATCAAGAGTATAGATAAGGGTTTCGTTTTTAGCAGCCAAGAGGAGAGTATTGGGTGTGCGGTGATTAGGTTGGAGGAGCGTCTGGCTGATTGGGGACCCGAGATGTGGGGTGAGATTGAGCGCTGCAATTTTGTTGTTCCTACAGTCCCCGCCAACTCTAATTATAACCTCTCAAGCTGCCAATGTGTTTCGGTCTGAAACTAATCTTTGCTTTTAACATATTTATTTTGGTATATGTATTTCTAATAAGATGTGATTGTCAGAGACAAGCAAGCTCTGTTTTGTAAGATCTTTCAAATTTTTGTTGCTTTTTTTTTTTTTTTTTTTTTTTTTTTTTCATTTTCGTTTTGTATGCGTTTGATCTGTACTATTTATTAAAAAGATTTAGCATTTTTTTAGTTAGTTGTCTAGAGGTCTCTCTAGTGATTTACCTCAGGACTTTGTTTCATGAAGAGCATCAAAGAAAGAAAGCAAGTAGTCACATATGCAAGAGTCTTTGTATATTAGTTTCTGTATAAGCTACAACATTTACATCTCATATTTGTACAAAAATTTGTTGTTACAATGATCTATTAGATGTTAAGAATTGAGACTCTGTATTTGATCAATGATTTAGAGAGTGACTCAATTCCATCTTCAAGATCTTGAATGCATGATTCTAAGTTCTGCACATCCTCCATCTTCAACGACTTCTCAGATTGGAGGAACTCATGATCAACTCTTGTGAATTCATTTACTTCTGCTTCACATGTTACTTTGCTCTGGCTCACCAGCTTTGAGACTACTGACCATTTGCCACAAGCCTTTGATCCGGACATGAAGCTAAATAGAGACTCAAACAAGGCAACTGTTACGGCTTCTGCTTCTCCAAAAACAGCTAAAGACTCTTCCTTGTTGTTTTTGTTTAAACTCTTAAGTACTTTTTGGAATGATTTCTTGACAAACTTCCTTGAGGTTATGTATTTCTTGACCTCAGTGGATAGATCTCCACGCTTTCTTCTTACAATTGATTGGATCTCCTTGAGACTCTCTTTCGTTTGTGACAAACTATCCTTGGCAATGTTGCATAAATCCAAGATCTTGATGGATCCACCAAGAAGCTTTTCAATCTGATCTTGAGATAAAGTCTGGTTTGTGACAGTTAAGCGAATCATCTTTTCAAGAGATTCATGTAAATCTTGAAGGTTACTAAGTCTTTGACAGATGGAAGAAGATGAAGAAGCTGTCTCAGAAGATCTCAATCGGGTCAACTGCTCATCAACATGAGCGGCTTGAGGGTGTTGCCTTAAAGGGTAGCTGTTAGATCGAACATGGAAGGAGACTGCCATTTTTTTGTTTGAGCTTTGTTTCTCTGTTTTGAGATGAAGGGAATGCTTTAGATGTTTGTTCTGTCTTCATTGGCTCTCCGGTCAATACTTATATACAACATTAAGGATGGAAGCTTAATTATAGAAACCGATGTTTGTGGAATGTCTCCCTCCAACCACTCACCTACTGTATCATCCGAATGTGCAAAAGCAATATATATGAGTCAAATTGATCACATGAATTATCTAGGATTCTGCATCTTATTGGTGTAGTAACATGCACTTCCAGCAGGGCTTGTCTTCTTCAAGAATATGATAATATTAGTACCACTCGTAGATACATCCATGTATTCAGATATTGTCTGCCTCCTACACTGCAAAAAATGATTTGTTTCAAGTATTTAAGGCTCTTCTAGTTGTGTAATATACTAATATCTATTGGTAATTCATGAGATTTTGAGAGCGAATACATGCATGGATGGTGCTGTTACCATCAACTCCAAGGAGACAAGCCTTACTGAATTTGCATTAAAATAAGTCAATAAGGTGCAGAACCCCTCGTGCATATTCATTCTTGTTTTGTTATTTTGAATTTTTTCTTGGATATGAATCACATTATATAATAAAGAATTTAATTGATGGAGGGGACAATGCATACGTCATCGCTAACAATAATGAACCAATTGCATGAGGTCTTCCAATCTTGATTATATATATATGGATGGACTGCAAAAGTGATGAACGTAGAGACGATTGTTCTCTAAGCCTTTTCTTCTGATCAAGAGAGGAAAGTTTCTCTGGAGAAAAAAATTCAAATCCAAAAAGTAATCAAGAAGTTGAAGGTTTTCTAGAAACAAGGGAACATCGACCTTTTGGCTGTGTCACAGAGAAGCAGAAGCTCTTGCAATTACTTTGTTCCCTTTTCTGTTCAAAAGCATATGAACAACAACAAGTTTAAATGTGAAGAAGCATTGAGACAAACTAAATTGAAAGCTTTGATTAGTGTTTAACAGATTAGGCCACTGAGCTTTGTATTGTAAGAGTTTTTATAAGGCATCTATGAAATCCCCACGTTGTTGCATTAGTAACTCTGAAAAATGTGTGTTTGTTGGAGAACAGTAAATATGATAAAATAAAAATAAGACCACAAGTTGTAGTTAATATCGTTAATCGTTCACATGTCAAATTCGAGGAATAAGGATCTTGTTTCCAAGGAGACAAAAAGCCAAGCTGGTTTTGCATTTTCTAATGAAAACTAGACATTTAAGATCCTTAATAATCAATTAAACTCTCACGCATGATGCAGAAACAATTTGTATATATTCCCTCCGTCATTTCTTTTTACTTGTCATTCTAGTGGTTTTCATACAAATTAAAAAAATATATAAATATTCTATTATAACTATTAGAATTCTAAAGGATTTAATTTTTGATTCATTTAATGAAGGGCAAATAAAATAATTTTCTTCCAAAAATCACATTAGAAAATGAGAATGACAACTAAAATGAAACAAAAAAATTAAGTCTAGAATAACAAGTATTTAAAAATTGAAGGAGCATATTAAACAAATTGTTTTTTTTTCTTTTTTTTTTTTTTTTCTTTTGGTATTGATGTTAAACAAATTGTTTATGTATAGATAACTAGATTTTACCCCGCGGTACACCGCGGAGCTATATTTTATTTTAGAAAAGAAAAATATAATTTGATTAGTAGATTAACTATATATATATATGTGAGTATATGACTAATGTTTTGCACATTTTAAATCTTTATCGCTTATATTTATACATTAATTAAAATTTAACCCATGTTCTAGTATTTGATTGATAATATTTAAAATTTATGCTAATGTTGCTATAACCCATTTTGAAATAAATCCTGTTTTATGAGATTTTTAACATTTATAAATCTAAAGATTCATAATATTTTAATTTTTATTAAGTTTAACATAGAAATAATCATTTTTTTGAAATTGTGTTAAAATATAAAAAGGTATATTTATTTTATTTAATAATTTAGGTAGAACTAATTAGTTTCTATAGATATATTTCGAATTTATTTATAACAATTAAACCAAAATTTATGGCATATGCTCCTCTAACAATTATTATGTATAACAATTAATTTTTATTAAAAAAGTAAATTTAATTAAATATTTAATGTCAGTGGCATTCCCTGTAAATAGTACTAAACTTCAGGATTTATTTTATAATTGTCTCCAAAAATGGATATATAGCTTTTTACTTTTTTTAATGTTTTCCAAATATCATGGAACCCATAAAATTTACAAATATCTTCCAAATGTTAAAATTTTAATTGTATCAGCCTATCAGGTTTATTATGTTTACATTGGATCTCTTAGTGGTGCACCAAAAAAAACATTGGATCTCTTAGTAATATTTTCTAATACATATAGATTTTCTAACATTTGTTGAATAAGTACATTGGTACCAATTTTTGAGAATTTGTTACTAATGCCCTTTCTTTGATACCCCTTTTTAATAATACCCCTTTTGATGATCTTTTTTGATTATACCCTTCCATTAATTTTTAAAGACATTTTTGCCCTTGTTTTATAATTATACCGACAATCTTATTATACCTTCGCCGTCGACCTTCTTCGTCTTCGTCATCGTCTCTTCTTCTCCGCCGTCGACCTTCTTCGTCTTCGACATCTCTCTTTATCCGGTCGGATCTCTCCTCCGCCGTTATCATTGTTTCTCTCATCGTGTTCGTCTTCGTCTCTTCTTCTCCGGAGACATCTCTCCTTCTCCGGTCGGATCTCTCGTCCGCCGTTATCACTGTTTCTCCCGTCGTCTTAGTTCTCCCTTTTAGTTCGTCGTCTCTTCTACCCCCTTCGTGTAAGTGTTTCTCCAATCGTATTGAGCAATTGAATTTTTAGGAGATATAAAGCAAATCTCTCCTCCGCCGTTATAAATTGAATTTTTTAGGTCTTAATCACTTGCTCTTTTACATCTGTTCGTGATAATAAAGTCTTTTCTCCCATCGTGTAAGCTTGTTTCTGTATTTTTGTTTTGATTTCAATTTCAATTTTGTGTTAGCTATTAGATTGTTGTTTCGATTTCAAATTTGATGTCAGAATTTTTTTAGGTCTTAACACTTGCTCTTTTAGATGTCCTTTATTAGATCTTTGGACATCTACTGTTATTCTTTGATATAGTTGTTCGGATCTCTCTTCTTTTAATGTAGTTTTATTGGTTTGTTTTGTCAGGATTTGTTTGGGTGTACAAATGATTGAATTGTATTCAGTATGTGGTTTGTGGAAGTTGAACAACAACATTCATTGGGAATTTGAGATGGATAATGAAAGGGAGCTTCTTTGATTAACATTGATGAGAATACTAGATTTAGTGAGTTGGTAAAAATTCTATTAGAAGATTTTGACATTGATATTCAGGCACAATGTTTAAAGCTTAGTTATTCATTGCCTGTTAAGTCTTCTACTATAGGTAGTATTCCTATCTTTATTAGAAATGATAGGCAGCTTGAAGCTTTTAAACTCAAATATGCACAAAGTGGAGGAGTTCTTCATCTATGTGTTACTGTTGAGGATTTTTGTGAGATTGTAGAGCAGGTATTTTTAGTAAACTCATTCTCTTGTTCTTTCTAATATTGTTTTAGAAAAGTAACTGATTTGAGGAATGTTTCTTTATCAGGGTCAACCTAGCTCTACTCCTTTTATTGAGAGTGTTACTGCTGTTACTCAGGTAATTTTAAATTATTTATTGCTTACAAAACCTTATAAAATTCTTTGAAAATACTTGTAAAACGTTTTAAATACTTTACAAATCCTTTCAGGATCAAACAAGCTCAAATCTGTTAGTTGGGAATGCTATTGATGTTTATACTCATACTCAGGTAATTTACTGCCTTTTCAACCCGTTTTAAAAACCTTTGAAAACAGTTGTAAACCTTATTAAAAACTGTAAACCTTATTAAATCCTCTGAAATCATTTGTAAAATCTTTTAAAAAACTATTGATTTGTACTTTCAGGGTCAACCAATACCAAATTCATATGTCGAGAGTGATCCTCCTGCTGCTTCTTCAAGTCAATATACTGGCACTTCTGATGATTTTACTGCTACTCATTCTCAGGTAACTTACATTTAAACACTTTAAAAAACCTTTTGAAAAAGGTTGTAAACCTTATTAAATCCTTTGAAATAACTTGTAAAACCTTTTAAATAACTTGTAAAACCTTTTAAATAACCATTGATTTGTACTTTCAGGGTCAACCAATACCAAATCCATATGTCGAGGGTGTTCCTCGTTTTTATTGTTCTCCTGTTGCTTCTTCAAGTCAATATACTGGCAATTCTGGTGATTTTACTTCTACTCATACTCAGGTAACTTACATTTTAAACACTTTAAAAAACCTTTCGAAAAAGGTTGTAAACCTTATTAAATCCTTTGAAATAAGTTGTAAAACCTTTTTAAATAACTTGTAAAACCCTTTAAATAACCATTGATTTGTAGTTTCAGGATCAACCAATACCAAATCCATATGTCGAGGGTGTTCCTCGTAACATGACAATCTCTGTTGGGTATCCATCTGGTTCTTCACACTCAACTGGTCTAATCGATGTTGATTCACTGTTTTGTGGAAAGTTATTCAAAGACAAAAAAGAAATGAGAAGTCAGATGCGGATGTATGCAGTCAAGCATAGTTTTGAGTTTCATACTATTAAGTCAGACAACAAGAGGTATGTTCTTAAATGTATTGATGAAAAATGTAGTTGGAGGCTACGTGCAACTAAGGCTAAAGCATCAGATAGCTTTGTTGTTCGAAAGTATATTAGTCAGCACAGCTGTGACTCTGCTTTAAGGAATGTTAGTCATCGCCAAGCATCTGCAAGGACTTTGGCTGGTTTGGTTAGTAACCATTTTGCAGGAGGAAAGCTTCCTCTCAGACCCAAACAGCTCATGGAAATTTTTAGGAATGACCATGGAGTTGGTGTCTCGTACTCAAAAGCATGGAGAGCTCAAGAACATGCATCAGAACTTGCTAGGGGTATACCTGCTGATAGTTATGAGGTTTTACCGAGTTGGTTTCACATGATAGAAAAGAAGAATCCAGGTACTATCACTTACATCAAAGCTGATTCTGATAATAAGTTTAGATATGGTTTTCTGGCTTTTGGTGCATCAATTAGAGGTTTTAAGTTGATGAGAAAAGTTATTTCTATTGATGGCGCCCATTTGAAATCAAAATATAAAGGGACTTTGCTTGCTGCATCAGCTCAGGATGGTAATTTTCAGTTGTATCCTATTGCTTTTGCTGTTGTTGATTCTGAGAATGATGCATCATGGGATTGGTTTTGCGGTGTTTGAAGACTATTATTCCTGATGAAGAGGATCTAGTTTTTGTGTCTGATCGGGCTTCTTCAATTGCAACTGCGCTATCAGTAAATTATGTACATGCTCATCACGGGATCTGCACTTTCCACTTGCAAAAGAACCTGGAAACACGATTTAGAGCTTCGGCTTCTCTTCTTCCAGTTGTTCATGATGCTTCAAGAGCTTACACTCAGTATGATTTTGATTATTTGTTCACTCAAATATCCATTGGTGATCCGGATCTTGGAGAATATCTTTGGCAAGCTGATATTAGGAAATGGTCACGTGCATATTCTCCTTCAAACCGGTACAACATTATGACATCTAATTGTGCCGAGTCCATTAACTCCAGGTTAAAAGAGACTCGTGAGTATCCAATTGTCTGCCTGTTTGATACAATCAGGTCTATTTTGACTAGGTGGTTTAATGAACGACGTGAGGAGAGCTGTCGACATCCATATGCTGTTACTACAAAAGTTGGGAATAAGATGAATGAATCTTATAATAATACTACCCGCTGGCTTGAAGTTAGTCAAGTAAATGAAAATATCTTCGAGGTTAAAGCAGCTTTAAAGACATATATGGTGAATTTGGACACAAGGAAATGCACATGCTGTATGTTTGATATCGACAAAATCCTTGTGCACATGGAATTGCTGCTGCCAAACATGTCAATCTCAATGAGAACATGTTTGTTGATGATTATCATTCCACTGAAAGGTTATAACTCTCTTTTTTAATAAGGTCTTTAAAAGGTTGCTAAAGTAACGGATTCGACAGGGTTTTTACAATGTTTTAAAAGGTTTTACAATGTTTTTCAAAGGTTTATCAAAGTTATATTTGTCTTATCTTCCTCTTTTTTTTATTTTACAGATGGCGTTTAGCATATTCAGAGAGCATTCACCCAGTAGGTGATATGGAGTATTGGGAGATTCCAGTGAGTGTTAGTACTTCTATTCGGCCACCTTCTACTCGTATACCTAGTGGCAGGCGAAAGAAAAAGAGAATAGCTAGTTCATGGGAGTATGGAAAGGCTAAGACAAATTCAAAACAATACAAATGCAGTAGGTGCGGTCAGTGTGGACACAACAAATCTAGTTGTGTTGCAGCTATCTAACTCTCTCTCTCTTTAATTCAACTTGAATTTGTTCTTTTTAATAAAATATTTTTCAGTCTGTGGTGTTATAAACTCCATTTTCTCAGAATTATTTTTCAGATTTTACAGTTTTAAATCATTTTAAACAACTTGTACTGCCTTTTAAAATAGCAAGTCGCACTGTTTTAAAATCTTTTACAAACAACTAGTAAAATCTTTTAAAACATGTTAAAAACTGTAAAACAACCATATATATACCTTTTAAAACAACTTGTAAAACCTTTTAAAACATGTTAAACACCTTTTAAAACATGTTGAAATCCATATATACTCTTGTAAAACCCTACAACGATTAAAAACCACATATATAAACTCTTGTAAAAAGCAAGTCGCCACACTCTCTCTCTCTCTTCCCTTCCCCTTCCCTTCCCCTTCCTCTTACTCTTCTTCATCTCTCTCTCTTTTCTCTCTCACTGCAAAAACCCTAAATTTAATCTGATTTCACCATCTTCAGTCTCCTTCACTTCTTCGTAATCAAAACCCTCCAACGATTTTAGATGATTTGAAGAGATAGAGAAGATTTCAAATTTTGATTTCGAATCGCTTAAGTTTTCTTTTTGTGGAAGACGATTGAAGGGGTAATATGCGAAGAGTCACTTGGAAACACACGAAGGGGTAAGATTTTAATGGATAAGATTTCGAAGGGTTAATTTATTGAAGGATTAATTTATTGAAGGGGTATTAAGCGAAGCGTCGCTTTGGTTCGGTTTTAATTAAGCGTTGAAGGGTTTTAATTAAGCGTTGAAGTGGTATTAAACCAAAGCGACGCTTCGCCTATTATATATACATTTTGTCTCACGATAACTTCTCAATCATCTCTCAGATTCGAAAAATCATACCTTTGTCTCCTAAATCATCTCCCAGAATCAAAAAATCTATTTACATTCTTCCTTCAATCCATCAGAGAATGGCCCGTGTTTCTCCTTCAAGCCTTATAAGGACTGATATGAGATGTCTGAACAGGGATCTTTCGCCAAACATCACAGCAGGTAAACACATACATCTTCAGTAGATTTGTTTTACTGTTTAGGATAAAATAGATTGAGTGTTTGCCTTTTTTTTAGTAACTGTTGATGATGACATTTTCCGATGGGAGGCTACTCTAATCGGACCAGTGAATACTCCTTATGAAGGGGGAGTGTTTAAACTTAGGCTTACTTTTCCCCCTGATTACCCAAGAAGTCCCCCCAAGGTATCTATTTTTGATTATACTCCTTTATATTTTAGCAAGCATGATTATTAGTACTCCTTTTGCAGCAACTCAATAGTTTTTAAATAAAATTTCTTGATTATGCAGATTGTTTTCAAGACAAGAATTTGCCACCCAAATGTAGCAGATAGGGGAGGCATTCATCTAAAACGTTTGAGCGCGAGTGGTGGACTCCCATGTCCATTGTTAAGGTTTTCAAGGAATTAGTGGAGAAATTAATTGACCCAGAGGTCAATGATGAGGAACAGACCATTGAATACCTTGCTAACCTCTACAAATCTGATAGGGGAAGGTTTGAAGCCATGGCTAGAGAGATGACTAATCAGTATGCTGGGAGTGGAAACTGAGATAGTTATATCTATTTTTTAAGAACTCTTGAACAATTTATTTTGTTTTTGTTCTTTTTAATTAAACATTTCAGTCTCTGCTCTTGTAAACTCTATTTTAATAAATATTTTATTCAGAGCTTACTGTTTTAATATTAGAAACAACTTGTAAAGCTTTTAAAAAAGAAAACCAAATTGATATATATCATTATAAACCATTTGTAAAACCTTTTAAAATTTCTAAAAACAAGATTAGGTTTTTAACACTAAAACCTCTCTTAAAACCTTTTAAAACCTTTTAAAGCATAAAATAATATTAACCCGTTTTAGAAAATATAACCTTTTAAAAGATTTAAAAGGTTTTTAAAACCTTTTAAAACCTATAAACAGTTTAACACCATTTATAGCATTAACACCATTTATTCAATATACTTGCAAACTAAACATTGAAATACTATTTCTATTCATTCTTCTTGATGTGATCACGTTGATATACCGGCAATAATTTTTAAATGGTTTTTAAAAAGTTTTAAAAGGTTTTTTAAAAGGTTTTAAAAGGTATTTTAAAAGGTTTTAAAAGATTTTTAAAAGGTTTTAAAAGGTTTTCAAAAACTTCTAAAACCTCTTTTAAAAGGTTATACAATATTTAAAACTCGTTTTAAAAGGTTTTAAAACCCTCTAAAAAGGTTTTTCATCTTTTAAAGCTCTCTTAAAACTTAAAAGAATATTAACCCGTTTTAGAAGATTTAACCTTTTAAAAGGATTTTAAAACATTTTAAAAGGTTTTAAAACCTTTTAAAATGTTTTAAAATCCTTTTAAAAGGTTTTAAAAAACAGTTTTTTAAGCAATAACCTCGTATATTAGGCAAGTTTGAACAAACTACTCATGTTTAACTAAACTGTTTATAGGTTTAACACCATTTAAAAAGTTTTACAAGCGAAAAAAATAACATAACATTAAAAAGACAATTTTTAAAAATCTACTTGTAAACTAAACATTGAAATACTTTGCCATTATTCTTCTTGATGCGACCAGCAAGATGCCAAATTCCTTAACCTACGTATTTATCCTTGTACTCCTGCAAAAGAAAACAAAAATATAAGTTAATATTAAATAACTGTAAAATGTGCATAAAATCTAACAAAAGTCGAGGTTCACTGACCTTTAATTTTGTAAACATTCTGGTACCAAGGTATCTCATTTGTGGAGTAACATCTTTAGGAATTTTGTCAGGATGAAGAAGTAATATTGCCTTCCTTGTTACTTTTTTTACATCTTCTTTAGTAATCAAATCCATGGCATAGACTTTTTCCCACTTATTCCCTTGCCAAAGATACTACAATGTAGAACATCCAAATTTTATTAATGTTTAACACCTATGATAACAAGTATATGAATTTTTCAAACTTACGTTATCAATTGACGAAAGCATAGTTCGATGTCGTTGCTCTGCGTCCAAGAAGTTATAACTTCCTCGATTTGTTTTATTTCTTCGTAACTTAAATTGTTCTCCTGCGTAGTAGGTGTTTGCACTAATACAAACAAAAGAAACAAAATATTATATGTCATTTTTCAACAGGGAAAATCATTTATAATAAAGACTTCAGCAACTTACAACTGCCCATTTCCTGGCTGGTGTGATATTGTTGTTGGCTTGGGTCTTCTTGTTGAGTGGGAGCTTCTTGTTGGCTTGGGGCTTCTTGTTGAGTGGGAGCTTCTTCTTGGCTTGGGTCTTCTTGTTGAGTGGGAGCTTCTTCTTGGCTTGGGCCTTCATCAGTATCTGAAATATTAATACACTCTTCGTCATCCGATATAATAGTGTACGCTTCTTCTTGGCTTGAGTATACATTATCAGCACTGTTAGGCTTCTCATCCTGCATAAATAATGATACTTTTTTTTAACCATATGTAAATTATTTTCAAATATGTTTTTACAAGGTATTTAAAATTTGTCGATCATATTCGAGTAACACATACCTTATCATTATTCATATCCTCTTCTTGTGGATCGTTTTCATTAGTATCCTGGGTTTTTTCTTCAGGAATAACACTTGGGTCCCCTCTCAAGTCAGTTTGTTTCTCATGTTGATTATCTTCTTTAGATACCTAGAAATGTTGTAAATTTTGTTTAATACTATTTAAAACACTAGCAAAACCTTTGAAAACGTTTATATGATTTTGTTAAAAGCTCTTTAAAATACTTTTTAAAATGATTTTAAAAGGAATTAAGTTTTTATTTCACTTACAAATTCACTTTGAGAAGCTGGTACTTCCTCTTCTTCAAAATCGGGGGCAGAGGCTCGTACTTCCTCTTCTTGAAATGAAGTGGCAGAGGCTTGTACTTCCTCTTCTTGGAAAGCAGTTGCAGAGGCTGGTACTTCCTCTTCTTGGAAAGCAGTTGCAGAGGCTGGTACTTCCTCTTCTTGAAATGCAGTTGTAGAGGCTGGTACTTCCTCTTCTTGAAATGCAGTTGCCGAGGCTGGTACTTCTTCTTCTTGAAATGCCCTTGATTCCCACTGTGGTGTTGAAGCAGCAGTAGTGATCCCCACATGATTCTCCAGTCTCACTAATCTTTTGTGAGTAAGTTGACATGTTTTTAAAATCATGTCAATTTTCTCACTAAAAGATATTCTTTTTTTTTTGTTAGTTTGATTCAAGAATGGCCCGCAGCTTCTCTCACACGCTTTTTTGATTTTTTCTCCTTTTTCATCTTGAATAAATCCTTGAATCCATTCCTCCTTAGTCATCCTATAGCCTTTGATTACAAGTTTAACAACTTCGTCGAAATCCTTGTCTTCATCATTCGGTGGCATAACCAAATGGCTATATTCATCGGGATCACCGACAATTGTTTTCACTTCAAACTGCAAAGATAAATTGATTCATATTATATCTCAAAAATCTTATACAGATATTTAAAACCTTTTAAAACTCTTTTATAACTCTAGAAATCCCTTGCAAATCCGTTGTAAAGTCTTGTAAACCAGTTTAAAACACATTGTAAATCTAAATTACATTACTAACATTTTTTAAAAGGTTTTAACATGTGTTTTAAAACTGTTGGAAAACAAAAAAAAATAGTTCTAGAGAAGTAATGGTACCTTGCAAGACTCGAAAACAAATTTTATATCATTGAATCTTGGGGAAGATGTCTTTTGCCATTGCAAGATCAGTGGGAGATGTTGATTTTGGCTTGAAATGCTTTCCCTAACACCAAAATGTTCCCCTAGCTGTCGAACTGAAGATAACAACCAGATTTGGATTGCAAATGGAAAGCCAGCCATTCCATACTGTTTTTTGCCAACGTTCCCACAGTCATTTGTTTCACATCTCTCACTAATGATTCGTAAGCAATTTCACCCCAAGGATACTTACAGAAATTCTCAAAACTACTGGCTCTCAGCAAATTCTTTAAGGGAATTCGAACTATTGGATTTTGAGCTATCAATATCCCCTCCACTAGTATCAAAGCACCTAATCTAATTCTTTCTCAGATTTCATGTTTTTCCCTTTAACTTTCAAAGTATGAAGAAGACATTTGCAGGTCATTTTATCATTCATCCACAAATCTTTTTTCGATGTAACAGTACCGATGGAACAGTGCCTACGGGAAGGCCTGTTGTAATGACGAATTCCCTTAGCGAAAATCGCATAGGTTGATCATCAAATGCAAACCAGAGCTCTTTTTCGCAGACAAAATCCTCCTCTGTAGTAAGTGGTGGACCAGTTGACTCGAGAACTTGATATTTTCCCGATTAACAAATTCTATAATTGGACCCAAGAAAGACTTCTCTAACTGCTCGAACTCTTTTCTTTTTAATGCATTCTTTACAGTCGCCAAAACAGCTTGCTCTGAAGAATATTTAGTAACTCTTTCTAATGTATCTCCCTCTGTGCCTGGCGTGATTAATCTTTTTGAAAGAACAGTTTCTTCGCGGAATCTTCAAAATTACTCATATCGCAACACCTGTCAACATTGTTTACAGAGAACATATTCAAGGCATGCACCCAATATCCCTTATTGAAATAGAAATTGAAGTCAAAATTAAATTCCAAACCAAACTTACAAAAGGGAGAAGAAGAGACGACGAATTCGAATAGAGTACTGAGAGGAAAAACGAGGAAGAAGAAGAGTCCGTAATTCGACAAAGAGAAATTGCAATTTGAAGTCCTCGCGTACCCAATCAGCCGACTTCTACTTTCAATCCGACGATTTCGTGTCTGCAATCCGACGATTTGAGTGAATTTGAGTGAATTTTTGAAAGAGATTTGAGTGAATTTCGGCAATACAATTTAGGCAAATACAGATTTGAGTGAATTTCGCGACTTTTGAAAGAGAAACCCTAGTTTTTAGGGACAATTGATACAGGGGGGAGTGGAGGTTATTTTTTACTATTTGGGCCTAGGCCTAGGGCTTTCACCCTTATTATACAAAAACATTGTAAAATCATTTAAAATATAGTATTAAAACCATTTAAAAGTTTTTACAAGCGTTTTAAAAGGTTAAAAGGGGTTTTTGGTTATTTCAATGATTTTAAAGGATTTACAAGTGTTTTAAAACGTATTTTAAAAGGATTAAAAGGAATTTTTGGGTATTTCAATGATTTTAAAGGATTTACAAGTGTTTTAAAACGTATTTTAAAAGGATTAAAAGGGATTTTTTGGGTATTTCAATAAATTTTATAGGATTTACAAGAGTTTTAAAATGTTTTTAAAAGGATTCGGAAATGATAAACAACGTTTTAAACGGAGACAGAAGGGGTTTTAAACTTCATTGTAAATACCTAAAATTTAAACGAAGTATATATATAAAAGGAGTATCTTAACATATTTTTAGAATAGTGTCACAGTAAAAAACTAAAATATTGTTCTTGATGCAATAAGCTAAAGCACCATTCCTGCGATCACGTTCATATACCAGCAAGATGCAAACTTCCATTATCCTAGTCATTTTGTAATTCTGCAAATATAATACAATTGATGTTAGAACCATTTAAAATACATTGCAATACAAAAGTTGTTAACCCATCTAAAACCAGTTTAAATAACCATGTGAAAACCTACACTGACCTGCAAAGATATCAACCGCCATTTTCTTCCGTAAATCACCAATTGACTCATTTTTAAGATTGCCATGTGTTGTTATGCTCATAGCCAAACATTCGATTGTCTTCAGCATGAAGACACCACTATCTTCAATCTTATCAACCTATCAAGAAAAACAAAGTGAAGAGTCCAAAGTATTTACAGAGACCATATCAGAAAACTAGAAAACAAGCTCAACAGTATTTACCCGAGGTATGCAATTTATAATACTGATTCTGAACGGAGATTTCTCTGTATCATTTTTCATCCCAAACTTCTTCTGGGCTATATAAGGCATTGCAACAGCATATGCTCCCACCTGTTTGTCTTTAATTTTGTTGGTGTAGAAATGCTTGCCTAAGTCGTAGATAATCAACTCCTTCTTCTCCAAATTGATCATCAATGGCATCCAAAGCTTTTCCTTAACCAACATTGGCGCCAGTATTTTGTTTGTAGGTGCTTCCTTGAAGAGTTGACTGAATCCTTCTTCAGGGAACTCATACTCATCTTTGTTGTCAACGAATATTGAGTAATATTCATCAATCTCTCTCAAAAAGAAGTTTCAGCCAACGTCAATGATTTGCTTTTATAGAAGTGCGGATGACTTTCTTCTCTTCTGCTTAACAACTTCACAACTGTATCAACATGCTAAACAACAACAAAAACAGATTAGAACAAGTCTTGTTGTCAAATAACTCATATAAATAAGTTCATACCCGGTCACACATCATCTTGTAAATCAATTTAAACACATTGTAAATCTTTGAAAACGCTTAAAAGACATATTTTAATTCCTTTTAAAACCTTTTAAACCTCTTGTAAACACTTTTAAAAACTCTTTAAAACCTTTTAAAACCTTTTAAAACCCCATGAAACGTTAACAACACATTTGTAAAACCTAAGCTTTGTAATCATACCATTGTTGTTAACGACTTCCCCGGCGTCTCTAGTGTTGTGAACCACTTGGCATCAACTTTTTACCCAGAATTGTTAGTTGCCTACATCCAAAAATAAACAGAATAATCATGAATACTTACAAAACCATGAATACATCTGTTAAAAGACTAATTGAACTTTTACTTTTGTTGCTAGAAACTAAAACTTACTTTGCTTTCCTTGAATTCTTCCAGTCACTAAATACATCCAACCGGGTCTTATCAACTTTGGAAAAAGGATAAAGTATTGGGTCTTTCTTCTTCTCGGCCGTGTAAGGCGGCTGAGTGTGAATAGAAGGAATTGTATTTCGTTCACTTTTTCTTTGCACACCACCAACATCATCAGATTTAATCTTCTTTTTCGTGGCTTTACAAAACAAAAAAATTTCGCACTTTATATCGATACACTGGAGAACATTTTAAATATCTCATAGAAATAAATAATTAAGTTAGATACATACCCCTTCTCTAGCTTGAATATCAGCATCTGGGTTGTCACTTGGTTTACGCTTCTTCCTCTGTAGTGCCTCAAGAAAATCACAATTTTTGTAAAACATTTAATAAAATGTAAAACATTATACAACTAGTTACTAACCTCTTTTCTGTTCATATCATCATCATCACCATCATTGCTTTGCTTACACTTTCTCTGCGTTCATCATTTCTTGGTTTACTTGATGAAATCTTTTAAAATACTCATAACAACTATATTAAAAATTAATGATTTACCTGTTTTCTCTCTCTCAAAACTCTCTTCTTACTTCTTGCTCCCTTCTCTTTATCAATGCTTTTATCTTTTCCACTATCCTCATCTTCTTCAGAAAGAAGATCAAATTTTGGTGTAGAAGGGCGTGGAGAAGGAGATTTATCCTTCAAAGATGATAACAATTGTGGTTTACAACAGGCTTTTAAAAGGATATTTGAGAACTTATAAAAATATTAGATATATGTACCTTTGGTGTTTCTTCAAAGTAATTACCATCATCACCACCAGTTTTTGAGTGTTTTCATCATCTGCAGCGTAGCTCCCATCTTGTGTGTTTGATGGACGGACAGAATCTGCAGACTGGCTTTCTACGAAATCTTCTCTAGCAATATCTCCATCAACATTTTGTTTGCCAGCCTGCAACAAAAAAAAGAACATATAACAACATCATTTTTAAGGTTTTACATTCTGTTTCAAAAGGGTTTTAAAAGGTTTAAGTCACTATGGTTTCCTTTAATCAGTGTTATGCTGTAAATCCGTTAAAAACACTTTTAAACAGAAAAACTTTTAAAATAGATACTGACCTCTTCATTTATAACCTCTTCATTTCTATTCTGTCCATCTTCATCTTCGTGAGACTGCAAAGGGAAAAGAAAAAAAGGACCTCAGTTTAAAGAGTTTAGTGTCGAATATATGCGAAAAGGTGCGATATTGTAATCTTACTCCTTTATCCTTATCTTTCCTGATGTGGTTTTGACAGCTTCTTCAATGGCTTCTAGTCTTTTGTTGAAGTCATCTAACATAAAGAGGATTATGTCAAGTTTTTCTGAATCGACAAATTTTTCTCCATTTTCTCTTGTTTCTCAAAGTCTGGCAATTTTTCCCCCATTTTGTCACCCAACTCTCCCAAAGCACAGTAAATATCAACTAATCTTGTAGACCATTCTTCTTTCTTCAACCTATAGCCTTTCATAACCAAGCCAATAACTTCTTCAAAATCATTGTCATCTTTATCAACCAAATGCTTATATTCTTCGGATCTCCAATTATTGTTTTGACTTCAACCTACAAAATAATCAAAATCCATCAAAACAAAACTCATCAAATATAGATAACCAATGAATAATCAAAACTACACTTTTAATAGAATTCAAAACTTACACAAGTTGCTGTCTTAATAGTTTCAACAACATCATCAAACCTTGCAAAACGACTTGATTGCCAGTTGAGAATCAGTGGATAGAATGTTCGGAAAAATTACATCTTCTCGCAAATTTATCACCAAAATTGGAACAGCACTCAAGGCCCATATATATAATGCCATGGGAAATCCCTTGACACTATACTGACCTTTGAACCAAGTATTTTTATCGAATTTCTGAATGCATGTGGCGAGAATGTTATACGCTTCCTTGCCCCATGGTTGGGCTGTATACATCTCGAAATCCGATGCATGCTTCAGCCTAGACAGAGGTATCTTCTCTGTTGAATTTGGTGTCATCAAAATACCTTCATTAATACAACAAGCGAGGCATTCCTTTTCCTTGTCATCCAAAGGTTCTTCACCCTCTTCTGGTTCATTAAATAGTCGATATTGAAGTTGAGTTAAAGTGTAATCTCCTCTCACCGCCCAAGAATATGGATCACTAATTGGATCTTTGCCGTTATTCCTTGGTTCTCTATGAATAGGTTCGCATTGAATCCCTATGTTTAATAAAACAATGATGTTAGTTTGTTCAAACTTTGCCTAATATAAACTATTCTAAAACCCTTTTAAATCCCTTTTAAAAGAGTTTTAAAAGGATTTAAAAACTTCTAAAACAGGAAAAACCCTTTTACAATAGTTTTAAAAGGTTTTAAAAGGTTTTAAAAGGGTTTTAAAAGGTTTTAAAAGGGGTTTAAAAGGTTTTAAAAGGGTTTTAAAAGGTTTTAAAAGGGTTTTAAAAGGTTTTAAAAGGGTTTTAAAAGGTTTTAAAAGGGTTTAAAGGTTTTAAAAGGGTTTTAAAAGGTTTTAAAGGGTTTTAAAAGGTTTTAAAGGTTTTAAAACCATTGCAAACACTTTATAATTACCTGTTGTAAGGAAGAACTCTCTCATGGAAAACCGAAGAGGTTGCATGTCGACTGTAAACCATAAGTTTCTCCCTCTTGTCTTCAGCCTTCTCAGCATCAAGTAGTGGAATATTTTCCCAGAAAATACAATGTCTCGGCTGAAAGATTGATGATGTGCCCAAGGAAGGAAGATTGAAGCTTCGTGAAAGATGCTTCTCCTAATGTATGTTTAACTTTGGCAACTAGGCTTAAGTCCGAATGTTGACATATGTTTGCTCCAACAATTGGTTCTAAACCCATACCATATGTTGGTTCGGTAGTGCAAGGGTTCAAAATCACTTGATGCCATCTGTTAACGAAAAACACTTAATTAGACTTTTCAACGGATTTACAAGAGTTTTAAAAGGTTTTTAAAAATCAACATCACACGTTATCGATCTGAAGTCATCTTATCAACACACTTTATCGACATAATTCAACTACGACCGATCTAAAAATTGATATCAAATGGTTTAACGGGACTATCAAAAAGTGTTTTACAGAGATAACAAAATCCAAATTTACAAGACTTTACTAATTTCAAATCCATATCAAACACAATTATCGATCTGAATGCATCAGATCTGAATCGGATCGATATCAAAGACTGAAGAGGCTTTTAAAAACTGTTTTAAAAGAACATAAATCCAAATTTAAAAGAGTTTACATATTCCAAATCGATATCAAAGAAATCTAAAAGCCCTAAATTTAAAAAAGCGATAGTACAAATTGATAAACCCAGAAAGAAAAAAAGAGAATGAACCTGCACTGCGTTAGAACCAGAATCAATGTCGGGAATTACGTATACGAGAGACGAAGCGCGGAGAATCGCCGCGAAGAAGGATCGTGAATCGCCGCGAGAATCGCCGATGAACGAAGGAGAGAGAATCGTCGGTTGAGGAAGGAGAGAAGCACGGCGTAGAGAAAATTAGGTTTCCTTCATTAAGGGTAAAAAGTCTTTTCACCAAAAAGGGTGCTTAAAATGGACCCTTCCAGGCATTTTTAAAAGTGGAAGGAAAAGGGGCATTTTTACTTTTCCCCCAAATTTTCAAATAGTAACACATGTGGAGACCTAGTTAAAACTTAAAACATAACTATATGATTCGGTTTGATGGAAAATTTGATTTGTCAAAGTGCATGTTGATCCGATAGGAAGCCGCTAATTGTAGATTATGATAAAAACATATAATTTTTTGCCCAGTTCTACTCTCTCCGTTCTTTTATATATGACATTTTATGCTTATTTTTTGTTCTCAAATAGATAATTTTCTCATAAATCAAATATAAATAAAATTAATTATGTTTTTGTTGGTTTTAACAATTTTTATTTTGTATATTGTTTTTCTTGGTTGAATTGCGTGTAAGTAGATATTAAATGGTATTTTAGAATAATAAAAAATAAATGATTCTTTGATCTATGTGTATAACTCTAAAATTCATATACAGCTAAAAATGGAGATAGTATTTAGTATTTATTATATCTATTATTTAATAAAATACTTAAATTTAAAGACCTAAACAATATATAAGTAAATAAGGCATTGTCGTTGTGGATGCTGCAAAATTTTATAATTTTTATTAGTAGTAGAGATATAGTTGTTTATGTTTATTAATTCAAATAATAAACTGTCCTCTAAATGTACATGTTTACAACCATATGTCATAAAAATTCTGTAGCGTTCTTTGATGGCGATTCAGATTGGGGACCTTGTCCGTCGAAAGGAGTTTGTTGCTGAACTCTCAGTGTATGGTTTTGTGAGCGGGATCAGCGATAGAGTTGCGAAAATTGCCTAGGAAGATGGAACCACATGGGTGGTATAAATTTGCTTTGTGTCTTTGCTCCTTTGGCTTTTATGTCCTAATGATGTGTGTTTTGCTTGTTATCTATGCAGTATGCTGTTCCTTTTTACTAATGGTAACTTATTTTTGTGATAAGGTTGATCATGGGTCAAGGTGTGAAGTCAAAGATCTCCGTACTTCTTTAGGTTTATAAATATAAACGTCTATATTTAAATATTACTGTGGATAAGTTGATATTTGATAATGCCATATGAAGTTAAGGTAAAGAAGGTCTCGGTTCGACTCTTGGATGCTACAAATTACTTTTAAAATTTAAAATCAAAACGTCGTCGTTTTATTGAAGACGCTGCCACCTCATTCAATACGTGGCATATGAGTCAAAAGTCTTCATCGTGCTTGACAGAGACCTTTATATATTACTGGATCCTTCATATATTCCCAATAATTAAATACAGAGTCTCGATTCTTAACATCTAATAAGGTCATTGTGCCTACAAATTTTTGTACAACATGTAAATGTTAATTAACACAAAAACTAATACAAGATTCTTTCACATACTTCAATTTTAATTTCTTTCTTTCTAGAAAATTTTAAAAATCTAGAAACAAAACATTAAATTCAAACTTCTATATCTTCTTGATTGAAAAGAAAAACTGAATCAGTGTTAACTCTTGCAAAATCTTAATCTAATCTCCTTTTCATTTT